>CM077666.1:390885385-391482885 GCA_039707655.1 Elymus sibiricus | reverse complement strand
AATGACGTGCTCATCGGGTTCAGCGGCATCAACATGTGGAAGGCCTTTCTGTAATTGGTCAAGCATTGACAGGTCATCCATAGCAGTAACCTCTTCTTGTTCCGGCTCAGGGGTGAAGTCGGATTCACTGTCGCTGTCTACTTCCATGTTCTGGGGTGAAGTAGAGCGGTTCTTGAAACGTTTTTTGGAAAGATGTGTTTCTTGGAAGAATTCTCCTTCATATGTGTCTGGGTTAATGTGAGGTTCATAATCCTCTTCATTGGGGGGAGGTGGTCTAACACATGGCGGCACTTCATAAACGACATCCCAACCATTCTGATTTGCATTAGTTTGGCAGGCCCACGGTAGATAGAAAACTTGGGTCTCCTGTTGAGCCGTAATATAGACATCGGGAACATCTAAATGGGTGCTTTGTTTGATTTCGACTAGCCCTATATGTTCATGAGTCTTTCTAGTCTCCTTCGGCTGGAACCAATAACATTTGAAGACTACGACGTTCGGTGGGTTTTCACCATAGAATAGAAGTTCATAAATTGCTTCAACTCTTCCATAATATTGGGTACCTCCTTTGCCGATAGCAGAGACACCACAATTTGTAGATTTTCGGTCGGCCGTAGATAGCTCTTTGCCAAAGGTACGAAAGCGATACCCGTTGATGTCGTATTTCTCAAATGAACGGACCTTATAGTCAAAACCATTAGCGGCTTGTCTCAATTCGGCATCCATAGACTCTGAATTAGCCTACAAAAGTTTAATACGAAAGGATTGTTGCATTAGCCGCAAATTAGACCAAGAAATGAAATGGTCTATTAATGGTAATTACCGTTTGTTTGAACCAAGAGATGAAACCGGGATAGCCGCCTCCATGCTTTGCCAGAAGCTCATACTCTTCGATGGAATCCTTTTGGATCACCACTCCATCCGAGAATTTGGCGACGTATCGACTGTATCAAATATCCGGGAATAAGAGCAGTTCAAAGGAATTAGAAGTTGCGAAACAATGTACCGAGAACTTACTCGATGTACGGCCGCACTTCTGTTAGGTTGTTAAAGATATACAACGAAATGGTCCGCCATTCTTCGACATCCAACACTATTGCTTTCGAAGCACCGGCTGGTGCGAGCTTCCCTTTGAATAGGCTGAGGTTGGATCCACCTTTTTTAGGGTCGCCAACATTGTACCAAGGCTTCGGATTATGCAAATGACGATTTTTGGCTTCGTAGTGTGCTGTCATGAAGTTTGCCGCCTCCTCAGTAATGAATGCCTCAGCCATCGATGCTTCAATTCTACGTTTATTTTTACATTTTGCTCGAAGCGTCTTATGCATCCTCTCAGTTGCATAGCACCAACAATTTTGCATGGGCCCCCCCCCAATCTTGCCTCAGTCGGGAGATGTAAAATCAAATGCTGCATTGGATTAAAGAAGCCCGGTGGAAAGATCTTCTCTAACTTGCAGAGCAACTCCGGCGCCAATTTTTCCATGTCATCTATCACGGCAGGCGATAGTTCTTTCGCACAAAGAACACGGAAGAAATAGCTCAGCTCTGCCAGTACTAGCCATTCATCCTCAGGGATAAAGCCACGCAACATCACCGGCATTACCCGCTCAAGCCATATGTGCCAATCATGACTCTTGAGACCAAATATTTTCAATTTTCAAGACTCGCTCCCCTCTTTAGATTCGCTGCATACCCATCGGGGAACATCAACTGCATTTTCACCCACAAGATAATTTCCCTCATAGCTGGCCTTCCAAGATTGAACCAGGCCTTTGGCTTCGTCCAGTTCTGCTTTCCTTTCGGTTGTCGCATGTTTTGTAACGGTCTATCACATAGAGTCTGCAGATCGACTCTAGCCTTAGTATTATCCTTTGACTTCCCATCTATGCCGAACAATGTACCAAAAAGGGCCTCGTCGATATTCTTTTCAGCGTGCATCACGTCGATGTTGTGTGGAAGAAGGAGGTCTTTGAAGTAAGGCAGATCCCACAAGCATGTCTTGTGAGTCCAGGCGTGTTCCGAATTATACCCCTTGAAATACCCTGGACGCTCTGGATCAGGCTCAAGAGCGTTTAACTGATCCAGGATCTATTGGCCAGTCAACGCAGGTGGTGCAGAGTTTTTGAGAACTCTACCTTTGGTGAAGTTCTTCTTGTCTTTCTGAACTTATGGCGAGGATCCAGGAACTATCTATGCAAGTCAAAGCAAGAATACTTGCGACCCGCCTGCAGCCAATGAAACTGAAGAGCTGCCTTGCATGTGGGGCACGGGAACCTTCCATGCGTACACCAGCCAACGAATAGCGCATACGCCGGCAAGTCATGCATCGAGTACATGTACCAGACACGCATTATGAAGTTTCATTTGCTAGCGGCGTCGTATGTCTTGAACCCATTATCTCAAGCTTCTTGCAATTCATCCTTAAGCGGCTGCATGTACACATTCATATTCTTCCCCGGATAGTTGAGCCCTGGAATTATCAACGTCAGGAAAATGTTCTTTCTTTGCATAATCTGTCCGGGGGGAGATTGAGTGGAATGACAAATACAGGCCAACAACTGTATTGGGTTGCCGTCATACCAAACGGATTGAACCCATCCGTGCCGATGCAGACTCGAGGATGCCTTGGATCTGCCGCTTTTTTGCTCATGTAATGCATCGAAGTGCTTCCACGCAGAACCATCCGATGTGTGTACCATCATCTGATTCCCATCTGCATCTAGTTCGGTTCTTTTGCCCATTTTGTGCCATGTCATCTGTCTGCCCGTCTCTTCGACCATGAAAAGACGTTGAAGTCTTGGTACGATTGGCAGATACCGAAGAACATTAATGGGGATTTTGGTCTGCCTCTTCTCACCCATACCGTTGTCTACCACAACATACCTGGAAGAGATGCAAATGGGATAATAGTTCAAGTCCGCATACTCAAGCCTAAATAAGGCACATCCTTTCTCATAGGCATCTATCTTCTCATAGGGCATCTTAAGTGCACGGAGGATTTTGTCTAACTGGTACAGGTTTGCAGGCATTACATGGCCTTTGGGTAGAAAGTGTCCAAATAGTGTCATCATCGCGTCGTAGCATTCTCTGCCCAAGTTGAATTGAGCCTTCAAAGCCATTGCTTGTGCGATGGCATCCAGCTGACAAAGTTCAGTGTGCTCGTGGAGAGGACATTTTGAAGACTCCAACATTTCATTGAAGGCCTTTGCAGATTCCTCCATCTCATCATCCGAATCCCGAGCATCATCAAAGTCTTGCACCATGTCTTCGATCCCGGTACCATGCTCGTCAGTGCGACGACGAACCACCTTAGCTCTGGTACGTTGGGCAGACTCTCCATGAAATGTCCACACCGCATAATCGGGTGTAAACCCCCACTTCTGCAGGTGTTTACCCATTTCATCCTCTTTCCTCTAAGAAAAGTTGTCGCACCTAACATAGGGGCACCAGGTTTTTCTCTGGCCATTTGCAAATGCGGCTTTCACAAACCCCTTGGTTTTTGTTAACCATTCATTGCTCATGTCTTCCTGCCTAGTGTAACCGGTGTACATCCACGCACGATCACTCATCTTACCTACCTACTAAACACCCAAGAAATATATATATAATTCATCATATATATTCATCAGTTAATGAAGTTTGTCAATTTTTATTACGTCCATGCAACCTACACGCTAATAGGTAAAGATAGGTCCTAATCCCACCCGAGTATGTGTAGATTGGGTTTGTTTTCCCATGCTCTGCTCCGAATCCGACGCAAAATTTCGGCAGCACCTCCTCACTATTCTCCTGATACACGTCTCGGCAATAAACAAAGAGGATGTGTACCCGGAGAACAACAGGGAGGCACTGATGAAATTCTGCATCGGATCCGGAGCAGAGCATGGGAAAACGAACCCAATCTACACAAACTTGGGCTGTCCAAGGATAACGTGGACAATTCGAAAGGATGGCGGTTATAAATATGCAAAGACATGCATATTTATAGATGCCGCCCTTTCAAACGGGAGACACATACTGGTCACGCATACTGATGATTGAAGACAACTATAGCTAGCAAGTTTCATCAGCACAAAGACCGGAACAGAGCAAATTAAGGGGGGAGGAGGAGATGTCATTTGTGCTCACCCATGAACGCAGGGGAGCTCGTCAAACGCACGGGGAGGTCGTCGAACACCAGACCCTTGCAGCGACGAAACAACTGCACATTTAAATCCACCCGATCAACACGAATATTCAATCCCGATAAAAAATCTATATATATAACTACTTTTCTATTTTTTTTCTATTCTCCTCTATTCCTTCTTCTTCTCCTCTTTTTCTTCTTCTTCTCCTCTTCTTCTGTTTTTCCTCTTCTTCTCCTCTTTTTCTTCTTCTTCCTCTTCTTCTACTCTTCTTCTTCTCCTCTTCTCCTCTTTTTCTTCTCCTTCTTCTTCTTCTTCTTTTCTTCTCCTCCTCTTGTTCTTCTTCTTCTTCTTCTTCTTCTTCTTCCTTCTTCTTCCTTTTTCCTCTTCTTCTCCTCTTCTCCTCTTTTTCTTCTTCTTCTTCTTCTTCTTCTTCTTCTTCTTCTTCTTCTTCTTTTCTTCTCCTCCTCTCCTTCTTCTTCTTCTTCTTCCTTCTTTTCCTTTTTCCTCTTCTTCTACTTATTCTTCTTTTCTTCTTCTTTTTTTTCATCTTTTTTCTTCTTCTTTTTTTTCATCTTTTCTAAACTAATAACTAGTTCTAACTAATTAACCTAATTATAACTAGTTCTTTCTAGCAGCAATTAAATGGAAAAAAATAGAGAAAAAACAATGCTCACCGAAGGGGGGCGGCCGGGCGGCGGGGGCTCCGGGGCGGCCGGGCGGCGGGGGCTCTGGGGCGCCGGGGCGCCGGGGCAGCGGGGCGCCGGGTCGGCAGGGGCGGCGGGGATCCGGGGCCGCCGGGGCGGCGGGGCGGCTGGTGGTGGGGCAATGGGGCAGCGGGGTGGCGGCAGTGGCCGGGCGGCGGGTGGTGGGGCGGCGGGGCGGCGGCGGGTGGTGAGGGCAGCGGGGTCGTGGTGGTCGTCGGGGAGAGAGAGGCAGAGAGAGAGAGAGGGGGAGGTGTGGGGGGCGGCCGTTAGTTAAGTCAAATATTAACCGTCCGCCGATATTTGCTGTCTGCTTAAAGACACTTTGCCGTCTGATAGCAGACGGCAAAATGTATTCCATTTGACCTAACTAACTGCACGGTCCAGTGGGGCCCAGCTGAGCTCTTTGCCGTCCGCTAACAGACGGCAAAGAGTGTACTGACGGCAAAAAAATTCTTTGCCATGAGTCCTTTCTTTGCCGTCTGCTTTGTGGAAGCTGACGGCAAAGAAGGTCTTTGCCGTCCGCTAGCAGACGGCAAAGAATGGACTAATGGCAAATTCTCTGATTCCAGTAGTGGTAGTCCCTAGAAGCATCGGTTAGTCCATTATAAAAGATATCAAGTATTTCATTTTTCTTAAGAGGATGATCAGGCAAAGCATTAAGTAATTGAGAAGCCTCCCCCAAGCTTGAGGGAGATTCTCTTCTTCAATTTGCACAAAGTTAAATATTTCCTGCAAGGCAGCTTGTTTCTTATGACCAGGAAAATATTTTTCAGAGAAGTAATATATCATATCCTGGGGACTACGCACACAACCAGGAGCAAGAGTATTAAACCATTTCTTAGCATCACCCTTTAATGAGAAAGGAAACAACTTAAGAATATAGTAATAGCAAATTTTTTCCTCATGAGCAAATAGGGTGGCAATATCATTCAACTTAGTAAGATGTACCACCACCGTTTCAGTTTCATAACCATGAAAAGGATCCGATTCAACCAAAGTAATTAACTCAGGATCGACAGAGAATTCATAATCCTTATCGGTAACAAATATGGCAGAGGTAGCAAACTTAGGGTCATATTTCATTCTCTCCCTCATAGATTTTTCTTTCATTTCAGCAAGCAATTTTATAACCTGATCTCTATCATTACAAGCAAGAATTGCCCTAGCTGTCTCCCTATCAAAGACATGTTCATCAGGTGATTCAACTCTAGTAGGAGGACTAGGCATAATAGGTTAATCATAATTTTCAAGAGTTTCAACATTTTCAGTTTCTTTAGCTTTAGCAATTTGTTCATCAAGAAATTCACCAAGTGGCACAGTATTATCAAGCATAGTACTAGCATCATCATAAGTATCATTCATAGCAGAAGTAGTATCATCAATAACTTGCAACATATCAGAATGAATAACAGGTGGCGGTATCACAAGCTTAGTCAAAACAGAAGGCGAATCAAGTGCGGAGCTAGATGGCAGTTCCTTACCTCCCCTCGTCTTAGAGGGAACGATCTTGGTTTTAGCGTCTTTCAAATTCTTCATAGTGATTAATAGATATAAATCCCAAGTGACTCAACAAATAGAGCTATGCTCCCAGGCAACGGCGCCAGAAAAAGGTCTTGATAACCCACAAGTATAGGGGATCGCAACAGTTTTCGCCGGTAGTATTTCACCTAGATTTATTGATTCGACACAAGGGAAGCCAAAGAATATTTGCAAGTATTAGCAGTTGAGTTGTCAATTCAACCACACCTAGAGATAAAATATCTGCAGCAGAATATTTAGTAGCACAGTAATATGATAGTTTTGATAGCAGTAGCAATAGTAACAATAGTAACAGCAACAGTAACAGTAGCAGTTTTGTAGCAAGTGTAAAGCAGTGGCAACAAAGTAACTTAGTAGAAACCAATATGAGAAAGTCATAGGCATTAGATCGGTGATGATAATTATGTTGGATGATATTCATCATATAACAGTCACAACCTAGGGCGATACACAATAGCTCCAATTCATCAATGCAATGTAGGCATGTATTCCGTATATAGTCATACATGCTTATAATAAGAACTTGCATGACATCTTTTGTCCTACCCTCCCGTGGCAGTGGAGTCCTTAAGGAAACTAAGGGATATTAAGGCCTCCTTTTAATAGAGAACCAGAACAAAGCATTAGCACTTAGTGAATACATGAACTCCTCAAACTACGACAATCACCGGAAAGAATCCCAATTATTGTCACCTTGGGGTATGCGGATCATAACACGTAATAGTTGCATATAACTTGCAAGTTAGGATCAAGAACACAAATATATTCATGAAAACATAAAGGGTTCAGATCTGAAATCATGGCACTTGGGCCCTAGTGACAAGCATTAAGCATAGCAAAGTCACTGCAACATCAATCTCAGAACATGGTTGATAGTAGGGATCAAAGCCCTAACAAATTGACTCGATTACATGATAAATCTCATCCAACCCATCACTGTCCAGCAAGCCTATGAAGGAATTACTCACGCCCGGTGGTGAGCATCATGAAATTGGTGATGAAGGATGGTTGATGATGACGACGGCGTCGAGTCCCCCTCTCTAGAGCCCCAAACGGACTCCAGATCAGCCCTCCCGATGAAGAACAGGATGTGGTGGCGGCTCCGTATCGTAAAACATGATGAAACTTTTTATCCTATTTTTTTCTCGGGGAAAGTGAATTTATAGCATTGGAATTAGGTCAGACGGCCGCCTGTGGGCCCCACAAGGCATCAAGGTGCGCCCTGAGGGGGTCGTGCCCTGTTGCCTTGTGGGCAACAGGTGGCCCCTCTTCTGTTGATTCTTGCGCCAGTAATTTTTATTTATTCCATAAAACATCTCCAAAAAGTTTTGTCCAATTCCGAGAACTTTGATTTCTGCACAAAAACAACACCATGGTAGTTCTGCTGAAAACAGTGTCAGTCCGGGTTAGTTTCATTCAAATCACACAAATTAGAGTCCAAAACAAGAGAAAAAGTGTTTGGAAAAGTAGATACGATGGAGACGTATCAGACGTCAGGAGCGAAAGTTTGCTTACGAGGACGAGTCAGTGCAACAGGCTATGGGTTTGGCGGCTCAATGCGTTCATTGGCTTCCGAGTAGCCGGCTTGATATTTGGTGAGGTCTATCTCCTCTGTCAGTGCTGTTGCAGCAACCCGGGTTTCCTTTACACACCGCAGAAAATCCTTCCTGGTAAACGGCGTGTCGTCGGTGTTGAATTCAGGATATCCAGCCACTATTTGAGCCGGATCTAGTTCTGGTACATATGCCTTGGCGCGTGCAAGGGCACTCAGGGCTCCATGGCGACAAGCCGCCTTCTTCAACTCTTGAAACCATTGAGGCACCACCGACAGCTCTTTAAGCATGTCCATGATCAGTTGGGGTGGTGCCTTCGTGTTTTTTGCTGCCATGATGCAGTGTGAGCCGCCTATGTACAGCTGCTCTGCAAAAGTATAGATGGCTTTTAGCTTTACCAGAGGCTGTTCCACGAGGTTATGACTCCTTCGGCCTGAAAATAAAAGGTGAGAATGTATCAGCAAAACCGGCTAAGCACATCAAGCCGGTACAATTGAGAATTGTGAGGTTTTCTGTTTACCGAAGATGGCGTTGCACATGGTGGTGATCTGGCCTTTTACAGTAGCCAATTCCTGGGTCACAGGTTCAAGCTTCGCTTCAGCCTCTTCGGCATGTTTAGTCAAGTTGGCTTTTTCTTCCTCAAATGCCGCCTCAGCCTTCTTAAGTGTGTCTCTTATGATGCGTAAGGACTTGTGGGCATCAGAAGACAATTGCTCAGCCTTTTCCCAAAGTTTCTTCTCTTTTTTCACTTACTTTTGGAAGCAGGCTGCCTGTGCTTCGACTTGATTTAACATATCCTGCATAAACAAGTTTCACAGTTACAAGAGATACATAAAAGTCCCGAGCTGCCGTGAGGTCGACCTGGCACTTGGGGGCTACATCTATCAAAGCTCTCCAAATATAACAAGTCCCATGAAGATGCAGGCATTCAACATGGCAATTGGGGGCTAATGCATATGTTTTTCATCAATACATGCAGAGACCCGGCCTATCATGCAATGATGAGTCGGCCCTCGGGGGCTACCATTTCTTAATCTATAAGAGGATACATTTGCAGAAGTCCCGGGTCATCATATCATAATGACCCGGCCCTTGGGGGCTACATATATATATGTGTAAAGCTAGGTGACAAGGATTACCTCATACTTCCGTTTGAGAGAAGTTACCATTGCAATCTCAGTGTTCCGGCTTTCAGATAGCTGAGTTAAGACAGTCTGATGTAGCAAATTGATGTCTTGGTCTTCAAAACAATGGAAATGAAGAGCCGCCTTCCCTTTATCTTTAATTGGTGACTCCGCCTTGGCAGGGATTTTTGTCAAGGCAGTGGAGGTTCTGGCAGAAGGTTCTGGTTCTCACCTGTCACCACTAGCTCATCTTGAGCCTTTTTAGCGGGCTGCTCTTTTATCATATCTTCATTATCCTGATTAATAAGGGGAGGAGAAGCATGAGCTGGGCTCGCTGTAGTGTCTTGATGCGGTGGGTCGTCTTAAATGGCCGACTCATCCAGAATATCTGGGTTATCTGTTGCTACTTCCTGAGAAGGGCCTTTCTGAACAACAGGGTCTGAAGACCCGGTGGCGGGTTTCTTCTTGATTGCCTTTGCGCTGCACAAAGTAAAGAATTATTCAGTTAATGGATAAAGGCAAGAGTTTTAAGTTTGAAAAGCAAGTAGTCAATTTTTTACCCGGGGTTGATGCTAAAGGCCGGTGCTTGAGTGGCGCTGGATTCATCTGAAGAAGGGGATGTTTGATAAGCCGAGTCATTCAGTGGTAATGGCTCTTTGAAGTGGCCGGCTTGAGGAAGAGAGAGAGAGTGGGGCTGTGAGGCACTTCTGTCCGAGCCCTTCATGCAGGCGGCTCATTTGTTAACCCGCCGCTCAGTTCTCCGTCGCTACTCTGGGTCTTTCACTTTGAACTGCTAGCATGCTGAGTTTTTTTCAAAACAAAGTGTGGATCTAAGTGAGCGTCTAGATGTGAGAATGGGACTTTACGAACAGCAACCCGGATTTTTGTTTGGACAGGTATTGTTGAGTCAGAATCGGAGGACATCAGGGTTACCTCTGGCTCGCCGGCATGACTGGTTTCAGTTTGTTCCTGTGAAGAATCGGCATCAGTGAGATAGTTAAAGAGACGACCAAGGGAGTCGAGTTATACCTCATGATCTTCCTCGTCTTCTGGGTTTTCCTCGTCATCCTCTTGAGAAGGAGTGGGATCTTGAGGCTCAACTTTCCACCAGTCGGCATCTTCCTGCATAGCGACAGGTTAATAAGTTCACGGCAAAGGCAAAGCAGTATAAGCAAAGGAAAGGAAAATGAGAAGGGCTACTTACCGCAGGTGCCGTGTTTCCCGTATGAAAGGGAGCAAGTCCCCTGAGCTCAATGGAGTCCTACATCTCACCAAGAAGCTTCTTGGCAAATTTTATGACATCCTTCTTGTAAGTGCATCAAGTGCCCCCTTAGTGTTTTGGAGTATTGAAGACAAATAAGTTAAGGGACTAATAAGTTTGTGAGTGTACACAAGAGAAAATATTCCCTGAAGACTTGGTTTAACCATGGAAGTCGACCCCTAAAAATGTAATTCTTCAAGTGAAGAATTTGGTGCGGCCTTTGAGGAAATTGTTGTGAAGACTTGGAAGCTTGAAAACTTTGCTTTCATAGTTTCTTTCCTTCTTATTTGAGTCATAGGAAAAACCGTACTGTCAAAGGGGGTCAAGGTGATACATACTTCATACTTCAAAGCGATGCTCAAAACTGTACAAACCTAAGCCGCTTCGAGTGAAGCCCTTGGAAACCTCCGGAACAGCTGACAAATTTGACAGTGACAGTGACGAGGTTCATCTGGTCTCTGACGAATTTGGTCAGGCTGAGGAGTTAGGATTTCGCCAGTGCAATCTGCCTATCGTGAGGAAATAGAGTGCCCCGACGAAATTGAGAGTTTAATTTCCGACCGTTGCTGCGCCGCGTGCCAGCTGTCGAGTGGATGCTTATCCTGACAACGCTCATGTCTGAGAAGGGCATTTATGACAATTCATGTCGGGTTGCCCCCTGGCTATAAATAGCCGTCCCCTACAACCACTAGTTGGTTGGCTGCTCTAGAGAGAACTTGACACTTATCATTTGAGAGCAACCCTTCCTCTGATGACTTTGTGAGAACCCAAGTGAGGAAAAACCCAACCAGAGCCTAAGTGACTGAGCATCACTGAAGAAGTTGATCTATGTGATCCGATGCTTATTACCTTTGAAGATTGTCATTCTTCCAGACGGTTAGGCGTCATGTTCTGAGCACCCAAGAATAATTGTGGTGTACCGGTGAACAAGTCTGTGAAGGTTTGGAAGTCTACCTTGAAGACTTGCCACAAGTGATTGGGCGAGGTCTAAGTGACCTTAGCTCAAGAGGAATACGGTGAGGACTAAGTGTCCTCTGAGGTAAGACTCAGTCGCCTCAACCAGACATACAGTTGATACAGCAACTGGAACTGGTCTACCAAATCGCTGTGTCTTCATCAAGCCCAACCGGTTTCAAGTTCCTCACCCATTTACCTTTACACAAATTTCCGCTGCTGAAGAACTTGTGATCTACCTTTTTGATGAATTTGAACTGAAGACTTTCATCATATACTACTAGGGAAAACCCTAGCAGTAACGCGGGTTAAAGGCCTATCAGTAGCGCGGGTACCCGCGCTACTAATACGGCGTTACAGCTAACTTTTAGCAGTAGCGTGTGTTCTGACCCGCGCTACTGCTACCAAAAGATAGCAGTAGCGCGGGGTCGAACCCATGCTGCTAAAAGCTGCAGCGCTTCTATCTACCACGCGCTACTGATAATGCCGCACTGCTGCAATGCTCATACCCCGCGGTACTGTTTTTATTTTCTTTTTTTTCTACGATTTATTTTCTGTATTTTTTTCCTAAGTATTTTCTCTGTATTTGTACAGGTTTTATACAATAGTCTCTATCATATGATACACACAATAGTCTCATCATATTATGCACATACAAATCTCATCATATCATACACATACAAATCTCACATCATATCATACACACATACAAGAGTCTGATCATCATATATATCATGTCATCATCAACATCATGATCCAACACAAATGATGTCTCTCGTCATCATCTTGAAATAGCGATAGACGTTGTCACATGTCTCGAATACATGCAACTATATGGTCATCACATGCACATGTTTCATCATCCATCTAAACTATGATATAGAAGAGAAGAGCGATCACTATGAGGAAGAGCGGAATTATGCAGTAGCTCATGAGGCGCCACCTCTGATCCCTCTCTCGCGCTAGTGCGAACCTCAAGTAACTAGCTTCTGCTTACGCTCTGGTATCGAACCCTCTCTGGCTACCGCCCGGAAACCAGTACACTTGGGCCTGACACTCTGGACACTCGTCGTACACTCCTGGAACCTTCCCTATGTACACGGCATAGCACTTCTTCACCATCGATGATCTATGTACCTGTTAGAGATGCATTCAACGATATATAATATGCAACATAATATATATACTTGAGCAACATGAAGAGAAAGAGTAAGCAAATAGAAGCAACATATAGTAAACATAATTAACGAAGTTCATCATAACTAATTAACTAGCGCTATGCAAGTTCAGCAGGACCATTTACATCACAAAGTTTCAAAGTTGCATCGAATACATAAAGTTCAAATTCAACGGACACGCCATCATCATGATCGTCAATCACGGGAACTTCCATTCATCCATGTCCGGAAGGATGCACCCTAGCTTCGTGAAAGGTGTCATGTCCATACGCTGTAGGCCTATGCGAGCTCGGACGTCACCTCGCGATATAGGGCCGCCGTGGAACATCCCCTTCTCTTCGACGACGTCTTTCACGATGATCGTCACAATGTCCTGCTGGATGCGATAGAAGTCATTCCTCAGTTTATTATCTGGTTTGACTCCTATGACTTCGGCCCATTTGCGGATATGGGCATCGGATGAAGATGTCATGCCAAGTTGTTGACGATCCCTTCTGAATTCCATCATGTGATGGATGACATAGAATCCATCGTTCGAACTTGCCGCCGGTTGCTGGACGCAGCAGAACTCAGTTTTATGTAAGAAAGCCGGCGCGTTATTCCTTTGTTTCTTGATTTGAATGTGGCCACCCCTCATGCTGAAGCCAAGGAGAGCATGATCCAGAACTCTCTTGATGTGTGTGTAGTCTTTCTTCACCGTGTTTTTGGACGAGTCTAAATACAGAGTGCAGGAGACTCACGGGTAAAGAACAATAAGGATGACGCGCCCCTCACTGCACAAAATAAATACACCTCAAATTAGCCTCCCTACGTGCGAAGGAATGATTGAAATGTACCAAAGGATGTGTTATAGCGGCTATCCGAGAATGACTTACATGGGATGATAAGGCAGCATAATCCTTTCCTTGTCCTTATTCATTACCATGAAGTCTTCGATGTACTTTTTTGCAGCTTGACGTTCCACATCGCTGATTCCCAGGAAGCCCTCATGCATGTAGTAGGGGTCTGCTACCGTGATTAGCGAGATTTGCTCTTTCCTGATGATGTAGCTCATATGTAGTGCAAAAAGGCGGACGAGTGTAGAATCAAGCCGCCTCTGGAGATACATATCGAAGATGTGATCAAATCGCAGGAAGAACATATCCGCTGGGCATGTAGCGACGTAGCCCTTGCCCATCGGCACATGAACCACGTATAGCGGGTATCCTGGATCCTCAGAGGCAAGAAGCCTCTTCTCTGTCTCGAGCACATGGTCATGCAGTCTCCTGAGATCCCCATGTATGGCCATGAGAGCGTCCTGCGGTAGCATCGGCTGGCCCGTGCGGTGGAGTAACGGCTAATCTCTTAGCGATACACTGTCCGCAACCCTGGTCACCAGAGGCGGCTGGCTGCTAGAAGCAGCTTTGGCGGTAGCAGAGCCTTTCTTCGGAGGTCTCTTCCTCTGCTTCTTCTTGGGTTGAGCTACTGAGCCTTCCAGACCCTTCCTGACCCCCGCCACTAGAGTTGTCGGGCTAAGCACTGTACGACCCTCGGGTAGTTGACCCTGGGTTGAGGTGGCATCTAGAGGCGTGGGTGGGGTGGTGGTCATACCTTGAATCGGTATTGTTTTTGTTGGTGTGCTCCCGGCCGCCTCCAGACGAAGAAGATTCTTCGGCCACAGCAACGGCCAATTCTTGCATTGGCCCAGCTGCGTCGGGCTCTCGTCGTCGTCTCCCTCGGTTCATAGCGGGGGAGCCAAACCCTCATAGGCAGCTTTCACACTCGCCACGAAAACCCTGAAGATGTTATCGGGCATCCGCTGGCCGTGGAACAAGCGCTCCTTGGGCTTTGTTATCGTACCCTTTCCCACATCCACCAACTGACCATTGATGTGGTAGAGTAGGGTGCATGGATTTTCGTCGGCCTGCGAATACATGTGTGCGGTGTGTCAGACATCCGAAAGGTAACGGGAAAGGAAGATTATAGATATGTTGATGAGGGTGCGACGCGTAATTACCATGAGGGCGTCGAGCTCAGCCAATGTGGAAGCCCCGCCGAGCATGCCAGAGATGGAGGACGGGCTGCTATGAGCAGGTGCGGGAGCAGGTGCGGTTGCGAGAGCAGGCGATGGTGTGATGTTCACCGAGTTGCTCCCGATGAAGCTGGGACGGGGATAATCCGCTGCAGTTTTGCCTGGATTTTGCCTTGTCCAGTCGATAACAGCTGGAATCAAGGTATTAACCGAAGCTACGAAATCACTTCTGCAGGCAGCTAAAGCTGCACTAACTGTCTGCTGGATCATCTCATCTCTTGTCGCTACAGCGGTCTCAGCTGCAATTTTCTCGACTGCAATCTACACCTTCTTGTCGATATTCACCTGACTAAACTTCCTTCTTTGCCTCTTGGCCTCCGGGTCCTTGCTAATAGTAGCTTGCGTTGGTATTATCCCCGAAGAGGAAGGGATGATGCAGCACAGCAGAGGTAAGTATTTCCCTCAGTTATGAAACCAAGGTTATCAATCCAGTAGGAGAACCACACAACACCTCATTAGCAGTACCTGCACACAAACAACAAATCCTTGCACCCAACGCAAACGAGGGGTTGTCAATCCCTCGGCGGTCAATGGCAAGATTAAATTGTATGTGATAGATGGATAGAGTGAAACAAAAATACAAAATAAATAAAAGAAAAGTGCAACAATATTTTTAGGGTTTTAGTAATATGATTTAGATAGACCTGGGGGCCATAGTTTTCACTAGAGGCTTCTCTCAAGAAAATAGCATACAGTGGGTAGACAAATTACTGTTGGGCAATTGATAGAAAAGCAAATAATCATGATGATATCCAAGGCAATGATCATGTATATAGGCATCACGTCCAAGATAAGTAGACCGACTCCTGCCTGCATCTACTACTATTACTCCACACATCGACCGCTATCCAGCATGCATCTAGTGTATTAAGTCCATAAAGAACAGAGTAACGCCTTAAGAACGATGACATGATGTAGACAAGATAAACTCACGTATGAATAAACCCCATCTTTTTACCCTTAATAGCAACGATACATATGTGTCATGTCTGTCACTGGGATTGAGCACCGCAAGATCGAACCCATTACAAAGCACCTCTTCCCATGGCAAGATAAATCAATCTGGTTGGCCAAACCAAATCAATAGATCGGAGAAGAAATATGAAGCTATAATAATCATGCATAAAAGAGATCAGAGAAGACTCAAATATATTCATGGATAATCTGATCATAAACTCGCAATTCATCAGATCCCAACAAACACACCGCAAAAATTGATTACATCGGATAGAACTCCAAGAACATAGAGGAGAACATTGTATTGAAGATCAAAAAGAGAGAAGAAGCCACCTAGCTACTAACTATGGACCCGAAGGTCTGTGGTAAACTACTCGCGCATCATCGGAAGGGCAGCGAGGTTGATGTAGAGCCCTTCCGTGATCGATTCCTCCTCCGGCGGAGTACCGGAGAAGGCCTCCAGATGGGATCTCTCAAGAATAGAAACTTGCGGCGGCGAAAAAAGTATTTTGTGGACTCCTGTGAGGGTTTCTGATTTTTTCTGAATTTATAGTGGAGGAATTAGGTCAAACGGAGCTCTGTGGGCCCCATGTGGTACCAGGGCGCGCCTGCCCCCCCCAGGCGTGCCCTGGTGCCTCGTGGGCACCCCCCGGGGCTTCTGGTCTCCTCCCGAAGCTTCTAGTGTTTATCTTGTCCAGAAAAAAATCTCCAAAAAGTTTCATGGCATTTGGACTTCGTTTGGTATTGATTTTCTGTAAAACAAAAACAGGGCAGAAAACAGCAACTGGCACTGGGCACTAAGTTAATAGGTTAGTCTCCAAAAAATGATATATAATTGCTGTAAATGCATATAAAAACATCCAAGATTGATAATATAATAGCATGGAACAATCAAAAATTATAGATACGATGGAGACGTATCAGCATCCCCAAGCTTAATTCCTGCTCGTCCTCGAGTAGGTAAATGATAAAAACAGAATTTTTGATGTGGAATGCTGCCTATCATATTTATCACATATTCTTTTCTTTTATAGCATGGACATTGGACTTGAATGATTCAAAGCAATAGTCTATAATTTTGACATGAAGACATAAATACTCAAGCATGCTAACAAGCAACCATGTCTTTCACAATATCAACGCTAAAGAAAGTTATCCCTAGCCCATTATGCTCAATCATTGATCCATTCATGAAACACACTCAAATATTAGCTACATCCAATGCACAAGCATGACAATAGTGCTCTCTAGTTGGTGCTTTATAAGAGAAGATGGAGACTCAAGTAAAAATAAAAATTGCATAAAAGTAAATAGATAGGCCCTTCGCAGAGGGATGCAGAGATTTGTCAAATGTGCCAGAGCTCAAAGATTAAATTAAAGAGATAAAAATATTTTGAGAGGCATGCTTTTCCTGTCAACGAAAACGACCGAGAATTCCCATTATTTTCCATGCTAGACACATCATAGGTGGTTCCCAAATAGAAAGTAAAGTTTATTTCCTTTCCACCATTTCTTTCACAATCCATGGCTAGCCGTATCCATGGGTGCCCTCCATACCAACACTTTCCAAGGAATTTTGTTGTTATTCATTTTGATTTCATTGTGGGACTGGGCATCCCTATTACCAACCATTCTCTCATGCAATGACAAGTGAATAAACACTCATCGTGAGAATAACACACCTAGCATGGAAAATAATGGCCACCCCCTGCCGCTTCATGAGCGGTACGGGCACACAAAACGGAAAAATTATTTTGAAAATTAGAGTTGGCACACGCAAATTTACTTGGAACGGCATTGAAATACCGCATATAGGTAGATATAGTGGACTCTTTTGGCACAACTTGGGTTTAAGGATTTTGGATGCACAAGCAGTATTTCCGCTTAGTACAAATGAAGGCTAGCAAATAGATTGAGAAGCAACCAACCAAAAAGTGAAAACGGTCATAAACATGCATTGAACATAACTAACACCGAATAATGCACCATAAGTAGGATATAATTTCTTTGCATAACTATTGACTTAACGTGCATGCATAGGGAATCACAAACCTTAACACTAATATTCTTACTAAATCACAATTACTCACTAACATGACTCACATATTATCATTTCCATATCGCAAAACTATTACAAGGAATCACGCTTATCATATCCAATGATCTATATGAAAGTTTTTATTATATCCCTCTTGAATATTCATCACTTTGGGACCAAATTCATATCTTGTGCAAATTACCATTACTTTCATCAACTCTCAAAAAGATTTAAGTGAAGCATGAGAGTGCAAATATTTCTTCAAAATTTCAATCTTATCAATTCTCAAAATAATATAAGTGAAGCATGAAAATTTATTTCTTCAAAATTTTAATCTTGTCAATTCTCAAAATAATATAAGTGAAGCATGAGAATTCATTTCTTCAAAATATAGCCACCAGCATGCTCAAAAAGATTTAAGTGAAGCACTAGAGCAACTGCCTAGCTCAAAAAATTTAAGTGAAGCACATAGAGCATTCTAACAAATTATGATGATAAACGTGTGGCTCTCTCAAGATAGGTGTGTTCAGCAAAGATGGTTGTGACAAACTAAAAATCAAACAAAGCAAAGACTCATATAATACAAGACGCTCCAAGCAAAACACATATCATGTGACGAATAAAAATATAGCTCCAAGTAAAATTACCGATGGTTGGTAGAAGAAAGAGGGGATGCCTTCCGGGGCATCCCCAAGCTTAGACGCTTGAGTCTTCCTTGAATATTACCATGGGGCGCCTCAGGCATCCCCAAGCTTAGGCTCTTACTACTCCTTATTCCTTCATCCATCGTGATCTCACCCAAAACTTGAAAACTTCAATCACACAAAACTCAACAAAACCTTCGTGAGATCCGTTAGTATAACAAAATAAATCACTACTTTAAGTACTGTTGCAAACCCATTCATATTATATTTTTGCATTATACCTACTGTACTCTAACTTCACCATGGCTTATACCCCCCCCCCCCCGATACAATCCATAGATTCTTCAAAACAAGCAAGTAGTGCATCAAAAACAGAATCTGTCAAAAACAGAACAGTCTGTAGCAATCTATTTAAAAGCCATACTTATATAAATCCAAAAATTCTGAAAAATTAGGAAAACGTGGACAATTCATATACCAATACTTTGTAAAAAAATTAGATTTTTCTGACTCTCCAGTACAGAACCAAAATTCTGGCACTGGACGCAAAACTTTCTGTTTTCCAAACAGCATCAATTATACTATCTTCCAAATCATCCTAAAGACATTACTTGGCACAAACACTAATTAAAAACACAAAAAGCACAATCATAACAGTAGCATAATAGTGAAAACACACAATAACAGAAAAAAGGTAAAAATTTATTTTATTCATTGGGTTGCCTCCCAAGAAGCTCTTTCTTTATAGCCATTAAGATAGGCTTTGAGATTTCAATGATGCTCACATGAAAGATAAGAATTGAAGCACAAAGAGAGCATCATAATACATGTCAAAAACACATTTAAGTCTAACATACTTCCTATGCATAGGTATTTTATATGCAAACAAATTATCAAGACGAGAAATATCTAGCATATGCAAAGGAGAGGAATAAAACATTGACAATCTCAACATAATGAGAGGTAATTTAGTAACATAAAAATTTCTACAACCATATTTTCCTCTCTCATAATAATTATATGTAGGATCATAATCAAATTCAACAATATAGCTATCATATAAAATTTTCTCTCCATGATCCACATGCATAAAATTCTAATAGTCTTCCAAAATAGTGGGATTAACATCAACTAAAGTCATGACCTCTCCAAACCCACTTTTATCAAAAATTTCATAAGATTGAACATTCTCCAAATATGTGGGATTATTTTTACCTAGAGTTGACACTCTGACAAAACCACTTTCAATATTATTGCAAACATTACTATCAATATCATATTCATCATGATGCTTAAATAAATTTTCAAGATCATAAAAAACATTATCACCCCAATCATGATCATTGCAATAAGTAGTGGACATGACAAAATTATCATCCCCAAGCTTGTGGTTTTTCATATCATTAACACAATTGACACTAATAGAATTTATAATAACATCATTTCAATCATGTTTTTTATTGAAGGAGCTATCATGAATCACTTTATAAATTTCTTCTTTCAGCACTTCATCACAATTTTCAGATTCATGATTTTCAAGCAAAACTTCATAGAGGAAATCAAGTGCACTCAACTCATTAGCAATTGGTCCATAATAATTGGGTCTTTTGAAAAGATTAGCAAGTGGATGAGGATCCATATCAATAGAATTTTTAGCAAGCGAAGATGCAAGCAAATAGAAGGCACATGGCAACACAAGCAAAGATAGCAAACACGCAAAAAGGCAAATGGAAAATATTTTTGTATTTTTGTAAAAACGTTTTAGTAGTGGGGGAGATGAATACGAGAGGCAAATGGCAAATAAAATAAATGCAAGGAGATGAGAGTTTATGCGAAGGTACTTGATAGATGTTGATGATGTCTCCCCGGCAACGGCGCCAGAAGTTCTTCCTGCTACTTGTAGCTTGCGTTGGTATTATCCCCGAAGAGGAAGGGATAATGCAGCACAGCAGAGGTAAGTATTTTCCTCAATTATGAAACCAAGGTTATCAATCCAGTAGGAGAACAACACAACACCTCATTAGCAGTACCAGCACACAAACAACAAATCCTTGCACCCAACGCAAATGAGGGGTTGTCAATCCCTCGGCGGTCAATTGCAAGATTAAATTGTATGTGATAGATAGATAGATTGAAACAATGATACAAAATAAATAAAAGAAAAGTGCAGAATATTTTTAGGGTTTTAGTAATATGATTTAGATAGACCCGGGGGCCATAGTTTTCACTAGACGCTTCTCTCAAGAAAATAGCATACGGTGGGTAGACAAATTACTGTTGGGCAATTGATAGAAAAGTAAATAATCATGATGACATCCAAGGCAATGATCATGTATATAGGCATCACATCCAAGATAAGTAGACCGACTCTTGCCTGCATCTACTACTATTACTCCACACATCGACCGCTATCCAGCATGCATCTAGTGTATTAAGTCCATAAAGAACGGAGTAACGCCTTAAGAACGATGACATGATGTAGACAAGATAAACTCACGTATGAATAAACCCCATCTTTTTACCCTTAATAGAAACGATACATACATGTCATGTCCCTTTCTGTCACTGCGATTGAGCACCGCAAGATCGAACCGATTACAAAGCAGCTCTTCCCATGGCAAGATAAATCAATCTAGTTGGCCAAACCAAATCAATAGATCGGAGAAGAAATACGAAGCTATAATAATCATGCATAAAAGAGATCAGAGAAGACTCAAATATATTCATGGATAATCTGATCATAAACTCACAATTCATCGGATCCCAACAAACACACCACAAAAAGTGATTACATCGGATAGAACCCCAAGAACATCAAGGAGAACATTGTATTGAAGATCAAAAAGAGAGAAGAATCCATCTAGCTACCAACTATGGACCCGAAGGTCTGTGGTAAACTACTCACGCATCATCGGAAGGGCAGCAAGGTTGATGTAGAGCCCCTCCGTGATCGATTCCCCCTCTAGCGGAGTATCGCAGAAGGCCTCTAGATGGGATCTCTCGAGAACAGAAACTTGCGGTGGCGGAAAAAGTATTTCGTGGACTCCCGTGAGGGTTTCTGATTTTTTCTGAATTTATAGTGGAGGAATTAGGTCAAACGGAGCTCTGTGGGCCCCACAAGGTACCAGGGCGCGCCCTGGTGCCTCGTGGGCATCCCCCCGGGGCTTCTGGTCTCCTCCCGAAGCTTCTAGTGTTTATCTCAGGGGGGGGGCCATGAGGGGCCCATGAGGCACCAGGGCACGCCTGCCCCCCCCCCAGGCGCGCCCTGGTGGCTCGTGGCCACCTCCTGGGTCTTCTGGCCCTCTCCCGAAGCTTCTAGTGTTTATCTTGTCCAGAAAAAAAATCTCCAAAAAGTTTCGTGGCATTTGGACTTCGTTTGGTATTGATTTTCTGTAAAACAAAAACAGGGCAGAAAACAGCAACTGGCACTGGGCACTAAGTTAATAGGTTTGTCTCCAAAAAATGATATATAATTGCTGTAAATGCATATAAAAACATCCAAGATTGATAATATAACAGCATGGAACAATCAAAAATTATAGATACGTTGGAGACGTATCAGTCCTCGGGGTAGTAGTACTTCCACGTGGTGCCATCTCCGGCACCATGCACACGTCCATACTGCGGCCGATTGTGCAAAGGGAGCCCCTTCAGCATATTCTAGGCCCGGTTGAGAGGGGTGTCCCACTTGGGCCTCGCCAATGACTGAGACGAGGAGTCACTTTCGGCCGCAAGTTTGTGTTGCTCTTTCTGCAAAGGAAACGGGAACCGTTTACAAATGTTACTACAATGTGTAGTCGACTTGATCAGAAGCTAATATAAGGTGGAAAATCATAATTACCAGATATCTAATCAATTTCCTCATGGGCGCGTCCGTGTACCAAACAATCTTCTCATTGTCCCACTTGTAACGGGCCTTGATGAAGTCACGCTCCTGCTGGTCGGTGAACTCCGCAAAGGGGTCTGGGTCCCCCGCGGCTTCACGTTCCGCATCCTCCTTAGCCCATATGGGCCTCTTGCCAATATAACCACGGCTTCTGAGGCAGTGGGTCCCCGTGTTCTTTTCCTGCATCTCCCTGCCTTTCTTGGACTTACGCTTTGCTTCATCAGTACCGCAAGTCTCCTTGAATTTTTCAAACTCCTCTTCCGAAATTGTCGGATTGTCCGCCCAAATCTTGGAGTAGGGTTCTTCTTTCTCAATCGATCATTTCACCCTGCCTTTCCAGGCGGCCATCGCGTTGCTGAACTTGTTCATGGCGGCGTTGGTTATCTTGAGCATGGCTGAATCTTCCCACGGAAATTTGATGTCTTCGTCCCGGCCAGGGAACTGGAATCTGTTGTGCAGCTTCGTTAGGAGCAAGTGCTCCATATTTAGTATCTTCCTTAAGTCACAGTCGTTGATGCTCGCGGTTTCCCCTAGGATGCATCTGACTTGGTTGCCATAGCACTTGCGAGCTTCCTCCGGCGTTGTTGGCTCGAATTTGCCAAGGTGCACCTCTGTGACCAGCAGTCTTCCGGTGCCGAGCTTGTTTGGGCATCGTGTCCTCGACTTCTTCTTCTTCGGTTCTTTAACGGCTTCGGCGTCGGTACCTTCCGCGCAGGTCTCGGCGCTGCCGGTGTCGGTGTCATCGGTGCCGGTGCCGGTCTCGGTGTCGGCGTCCGCGGCAGTACCATCGTCCGCTATGACAAGGGGGCCATGGAAACATCGGCTTTGCTTACTAGCCAAAAAGTCCAGGTAATCGTGCTCATTCTGTAAGGGGGCCCTGCAAACCTCGTCAGTGTGGGCAGAAGCCCCGGCTTTGTCATTGGTCGACATGTTTCCTACGATTAAGTCTGCTAGTTTAATTCTCAAACTATAATAAAATGAATAATGACATAAAAAAGGCCTATGGTTTGCCGGAATGCCGTTTCATTCCCGTCCTGGCAAATCCCGCGTACTTGATATGTCATACTTTCTAGCACAAGTCATGTCAAAATTCACGGGAAATTTTGGCATGACCTTTGCTAAAAAGTGGACATATCGAGCACCTGAAATTTGCTAGAATGGAAATGAATCAACATTCCGGCAAAACATAGGCCACTCGGATCCCTGCAAACAATATAAGCCAAGATATAGCTTTCACAAATTCCAGAAAATGATCAAGCTCTCACTAGCTTCCATCTTCTTTAAATTTCAACAAATATATAAGCCAAGATAAGCAAAGTAGGGCAGCAGCACTACCATTCCACAAATTCCACAAATTTAACTGAATTTCAATAAATATATAGCACACAAATTGAAAAACTAATGGCAGCAACACTAGAATTTGAGAATTAGTTTAATTTATATTCAACAGAAACAAAAATTCTGTAAATAGCAACAATTCTGTTTTTTCTTTAAATAGCAACAATTGCTTTAACTAAGTTTTTTTAAATAGCAACAATTTTGTTCTTTCTTTAAATAGCAACAATTGCTTTAACTAAGTTTTTTTAAATAGCAACAATTATGTTCTTTGTTTAAATAGGAACAATTGCTTACTAACTTTTTTAAAATAGCAACAATTCTGTTTTTTCTTTAAATTCCTAGCTACTAGGGTTCAAATATAAAACAGCTACTGTCCTAATAAAAAAACCTAGCTAAATTCCTAACTACTGTCCAACATAAAACTTCTATGAATTATCTGAATTTTGAAGCACTTCAAATTTTCTGAATTTTATGTCCTACTTCGAATTTTGCTTCTTTTTCCCCAATCTTAAAAAAGCCACGGGGTTCAAATTTTATTCTAGCACTAGGGTTCAAATTTTAATCTAGCACTAGGGTTCAAATTCTAATCTAGCACTAGGGTTCTAGGGTTCAAATTTCTGCCTAGGGTTCATACTTCTGCCTCCTAGGGTTCATATGAGTGATAGAGAGCAGAGAGAGAGAGAGAGAGGGAAGAGGGGAGGGGAGAGGAGGGAAGAGGCTTACGGGGCGGCGACGACAACGGAGTAGGGGCTCGGGCGGTGGAGGTGAGGTCGAGGGCGGGCGGCGGTGACGATTGACCGGGCGGCGGTGAAGCAGGGGCTCGGGTGACGGTGACGGAGGGCGGGCAGCGGGCGACGAACGGGGCCGGCGAGGGAGGGTGCGCGGAGGGCATGTGGCGTCGGAGGAGAAGGGTGACGGTGTCCTGGATTAGGCGGTGCTAACCTAGCCAGCCCGTCTCTTCGGTTGGGCCTATGGGCCCTCGTACGTGATCAAGGTGGGCTCCAGAGGACGCATACAGGAAGCGTGACCAAGAATGCCTCCACCGAAGACTTGACGTATACTCCAAGATCTCTCCTGCCGCCCTGCTCCTAGATACCGACCTTGTAACCCTAGGTGCCCTCCCTGGCATGTATATAAGCCATAGGGTTTAGCCCATAGGGGGACATCAACGCAATATCGTTCACCTAGCCCTAGAAGTTAGACACACATTACGATCTCGTGGTAGATCAACTCTGTATTCGATACATCTCCATTAATATAAACAAAGGCAGGACGTAGGGTTTTACCTCCATTAAGAGGGCCTGAACCTGGGTAAACATCGTCTCCCTTGTCTCTGTCACCACCGATTCGAGATCCGCAGCTTGGGACCCCCTACCCCGAGGTCTGCCGGTTTTTACACCAACACTGGTGCTTTCAGTGAGAGTTCCGCTGCGCGATCACCAGAAGGATCGATGGCTCACCTGCAGATTAACTGCACCAACGGCCATGGGGACGTCTACGCCCCCGGCCAGCTCTTCGTTTTTGGCAGCATGGTCTTTTGCGCTGACTCAACAGGGCATCTAGCCTCTGTCGAGAACTACGCCCCAGGTCGGATCGTGACCTTCGGCGGCCTCGAATACACTACGGATTCCCGTGGTGAACTCATCCTATCGGGATGGACTCCCGGCCGAAATGAGAACTCGACCGGTGTTGGAGGCCCGACTCCGGAACCGAACTCCGTTGCGGCGCCTGTGGAGACCCCTGGCGCAACCACTCCGGCCAGTTTCCTTCCGATCGTCAGTCCGGACATAGATTCGGCTCCCACTTCCAAAATCATGTCGGTGCTAGAACCGACTTTGGCGCAGAACCGGGAATTGTGTTCGTATTCCCTTCGTGCCGAAAATGCGTCAAGATACACACCGGGCATACTTTGAGTCAGCCCTGTCTATGGCGCATCAATGAATCCCGAAGAGCTATCTCACCTCAATTAGATGCTTGACCGCATCCGGAGCATGTCCATCTCGGACGGCAAGACTTCGGTTTACAATCAGATTGGACTTAAAGCCGATGATCGGGAAATTTACATCCCACCCACCACCCACCTAGTCACCATGGTCGATGATTTAACCGACGTGTTGGACTATGGTGAGGCCACAGACATGGAGGAAGATGCTAATGGCCCCATTGAGAACACCTCACCCCCGGTAAACGCGGTCAGCTGGACCGCCACGTCCACCTATGATGTTTACATGGTGGACACCCCCAAATCCCCTCCAACACGTCGGCGAAGGCGCGGAAGGGGTAATAACGGGGAACCCAGTGGTAATAACGTGACAGCCAATAACGGCGATGTGGAGGACGGCGATGCCGATAACCATGAAGAGGACGTTCAAGCCTCCCCAGTAAGGAACGGCACACCTGACGGACTTCTCAAGGACTCAGATCCCGATGACCTCTTTGAAGGGGCCGATGACAACTACATGCCTAAATTCGAGGAGGACGAGAGCCTCGGTACCGAGGACTACATCGTCCCCGAGGACCCTTTTGAAGAAGAGCGCTTTCGGTGGTGCCTCATTGCGACGGCCCGGAGCATAAAACGCAGGCAGCAGCAGCTGCCGGCCAATACCGACGCACTAAATGAAAAGTGGGTCGAAGTGCTCTCTGCCGAGCAAGACATGGAAAACCGGCACCATAGTGCACTGAAATCATACCCACGTAGGCATCTCTTGTCAGATTTTGATGAGGAGCTCGCCGACGACCACGACCGACCCCCTAGAGGCCGGGACAGGCCAATACAAGAAGACCTCAGTGACCGGCCACCTCCACGCCATTATGGCAAGGACCCCATGGATTACCTAGATCCTCACGACGCTAGATGTCGCATTGAGGTAAACAAGGCACCCCCCGGTCCATCTATGGATCAGGGGGACGCGCGCCAGCTGGGCTTGACGGCTTAGATGCCTAGATGGACTGGAACTGCCGTGCCCGAGAGCAGGCTTACTCACGGCTCTCTCCCGACCTCTGATGAGATGCTCCTTGGTTCCGAGGTCTGGCTCACCCACTCTGTTTTACAGATAGGGTGATGGAACATCAATTCCCGGAAGGATTTAAGCCCATCAATATCGAATCATACGATGGCACCACAGACCCAGCAGTATGGATCGAGGATTTCCTCCTACACATACACATGGCCAACGGAGATGATCTCCACGCCATTAAATATCTGCTGCTCAAGCTAAAGGGGCCGGTGAGGCATTGGCTTAACAGCCTCCCTCCTCACTCTATCGACAGTTGGGAGGCCCTAGAAGACGCTTTTCGAGCAAACTTCCAGGGTACATATGTCCGACCTCCGGACGCTGATGACCTCAGCCATGTCACCCAACAGCCAGGCAAATCAGCCCGGAAATTCTGGAACAGGTTCCTCACCAATAAGAACTAGATCATAGACTGCTCCGAAGCCGAGGCCATCACCACATTGAAGAACAATATCCGAGAAGAATGGTTGGCTCGTCAACTTGGCCAGGATAAGCCGAGGACTATGGCAGCCCTCACCTCACTAATGACCCGCTTTTGCGTGGGGGAGGATAGTTGGCTCACCCGTAGTACTCACAACGGCAAGGCAGGCACCTCGGAAACACGCGATGCCAATGGAAAACCCAAGCGCAACAAAAACAAGCGCATGTATAAAAATGGTGGAAGCGATACGGAGGACGCTGCGGTCAATGCGGGGTTCACCGGACCTAAGTCCGGACAGAAAAGAAAACCCTTTAATGGGAACAAGGACGGACCAAGCCAGCTTGATAGACTACTGGACCGCCCATGTGGAATCCACGGCACTCAGGACAAACCAGCAACCCACACTAACAGAAATTGCTGGGTCTTTAAACAAGCCGACAAGATAGCGACAGAGGGTCAAAATAAAACCCAAAATTGCAGTGAGGACGAGGATGAACATCGGCGGCCAAATAATGGAGGCTAAAAGAAGTTTCCTGATGAGGTGACAGAGGTCAATATGATCTATGTCACCCACATCCCCAAAAGGGAGAGGAAGCGGGTGCTTCGGGATGTATACGCGTTAGAGCCAGTCGCCCCGAAATATAACCCATGGTAGGCTTACCCGATCACATTTGACAAGCATGATCATCTGACTAGCATCAGGCATGGTGGATCAGCTGCGCTCGTCCTGGACCCTATTGTTGATGGTTATCATCTAACACGCGTCCTGATGGACAGAGGAAGCAGCCTCAACGTCATTTACGAGGACACGGTTCGAAAGATGGGCATCGACTCATCTCGGATCAAGCCAAGCTCCACCACCTTTAAAGGTGTCATCTCGGGTGTCGAAGCCCGCTGCACCGGAACGGTCAACCTGGAGGTAGTCTTCGGCTCGCCCGAGAACTTCAGAAGCAAGGAGTTAATCTTTGATATTGTGCCTTTTCGAAGTGGATACCACGCGCTCCTAGGGCGTACGGCCTTTGCATGCTTCAACGCAGTCCCGCATTATGCCTACCGCAAGTTCAAAATGCCGGGACCCAATGGCGTTATCACAGTCAATGGTAACACCGAACACTCACTCCGGGCGGAGGAACAGACCGCGGCTTTCGCAGCCGAGGTACAGGCGCCCGGGCTGCACAAATCGACCTCGTCCACGTACTCCCTCTCTGGATGCGGGCTCCTCACGTGCCCTCTCTGGAGTGGGCACTACGTCCCCAGAGTGCATAATTTCGCACTGAAGATTCCTTGGGTTGTCGAGGAGCAAAAAATTTACTCAAACATCGGCATGGTTTGATCAAGCAACGACGTGGCTTTGAGCCCCCGCACAGGCAAGTCTCTGTAAAAGAAACAGCCAAACATGACTATGTCAATGTGGTTTCAACCACAGAACGGACTTCGGCAACGTCTCCTTTAAAGGAGCTCGGTCAATCAAATGCTTGAAGCGTATAAAGGGCCAGAAAGGCATTAACCTCCCCAAGTCCTCACCATCAATGGTGAACATCTAGTCAACAGCTCAGAAACGCAGACGTGCGGCAGGTAGTGGCCCGGATTCTTAAAAATACGATGCTAAATATCCGCCCTATTTCTTCCTTCCTTTTTACTTTTTACGTTGTATTCTTTCAATTCCTCCTGTTGCAGTTGGGCATGTAAACACTCGAAATTATGAAATAAAGAAACCGGGCCCCCTAAAGGTCCTTATCATATTTGTTTCTAAGCATGGACCCTGCACTACGAAGAGGTTCTTCAAAAAAGATACAATCGTACCACAAGTCTGAAGTGTTCGGCGTCTCGGATCTTGGATTTATATGCATCAGTTTCGAACCTAGATTTCGGTCAATAGTTGGGTTGCCCGGCTCCTATGTGTAATCCATACGTTTCCGATGAATTCGTCTAAGGGCGTAATGGGAGAACCACTGTGATTGCACCGCCAGGTCAATTGGCATAGTGCCTCAGTGGAGAAAGCTGAAAACTGACTATCTAGGTATCCGCAAACTGGTCCGCCATCCGTAGACCGCGTTAAGCGATGTGACGATAGAGATCACCCATGTTAAACGAAGGGCTTTCATTTCTAGCCGAAGTGTGTTATGGCCTAGACCTCGGCCGACCAGGCCGACCACTTCCCACACCGGGGGCTGGTCATCAGCCCCCACAGTCTGATTGCCTAGTTCCTATAAGCACCGACCACCTCCGGGTACCGAGACGTCGGCTAAGGGTCAAGTGTGCCATAAGGAACACCCTTTGTATGACCTACACTGGGGCTGAAGCCGACTACTGGCCACTCTCATTTTAAAATAGTCATATAGGAGGTAAAACTAATTAAAAGAAAAAAAACACTCATGGAATTTAAAGCCATATTCATTCAATCAAACGAAAAAGTTTTGTACATCACACACTTCGGCATTCCGAAGTACTATTTAGAAATACAGTGTCCTTTGGACACATAGCTTCGGTGATACGAGCTCCCTCCTCCACCTCGGCGAAGAACTGTTCGGCGGTGCGCGGCTTGTCGGCAGGAGGGTGTAACACCCCAAAAATCGGATTATCGATTTTTGTGTTGTTATTCCTTCTTAGCTTTCTTCTCCCAAAATTTTTCCTCTGGAATCTGGTGATTGACCAGGTGAATCCAGACAATCCTCATCCTTTCCATATCTTTCTCATGCTATTGTGCCAACCAAGCTCCTGTCAGTCAACCCCGAACCTCATTCAAACCCTAGTTCCGAAATATTGGAACTGGAAATCCTGCCTTTGTGTTTACAAAGGAGCTATCATTTTCCTTGCTCTGTTAATCCTCCAAAAATTACCAGAGATCCTCCTTCATCCATAAACCCTATATGTGCAAAAATATTGCCAAGTCATATGCAATATTTTTCATCTAGAATTAATTCCTTTTTCTGCCTTTCTGAGGAATTAAATCCAGAAAAATATCTATCCATCTCCAAAGTTCATGAAAACTTGTGGAGATATTCTTTATGATCATATTTAGCTCTCACAAAAATATTGGCCATAATTAAATAAGGGAAATTGCATTTTCCTATTTAAAGCCAATATTTCAATTTGGGCCTTTCCAAAGGAACTACCATTTTGGTAGATAGAAAAAATCCCAAATAATTTGTGGAGCTTATCCTACCCATATATTCACCATTTCCATCAATATCCCAAGTTCCACAATTAAAATTTTGAGCACAGCATCCATTTGCAAATTCTGTCCAGATTTCCAGTTTGCAAAGGAAGTGCTTGTTCCTTTGATCTTTTTGGACTGAGATTTTTCAGGATGGTTAACATTGATAAATCACCTCTGGATACCAAAAACCAGCCCATTTCATCTAGCCAATTTTCCTCAGTGAATTATCTAAGTTTCTGTTCAGATTGAATCTCTGTGAAGGAAGTGCCCTCATGGATGATCAATTTGAGCTGAAACTTTTCCAGCTATCTCTCATGACCAAATAATCACTTTACACCAAAAATCAGCTAATTCCATTTAGCCATTTGACCCCAGCATCATCATCTTCATTTCTGGCCAGTTTGGTGCTTTGTGAAGGAAGTACCATCTAAACTTGTCCATTTGTGCTGAAAGTTTGCTAGCATGACTACCTTGGTAGATGATTGACCCTTGCCCAAGATCAGGCCAAGAGGAGCACTGTGGTGGCCACCCCACATGCCCAAACTTTGCTGTCACTTTGCATTTGAGGCCAAATCGATTACTCTGGAACACCCTGGTGCTATCCATTGGCGTAGCTCATCTATTTGAAGATCAACACATGCGGTAGACATAGTTTGGCACCAAGTAGGGCGTGGCAAGGCCATGGACGCGTGGTGACCATGCCAAATGCAGCTACAACCGGAGCTCTGCGTTGAGATGTCGCGTCCCTTCCCCTGTGCTCTCGCCGGCGCCTTGTGCCAACCTCTGCGGCGACGTACGGACCCTCATCCATCCCCAGCTGGCCTTGGAGGCTTGCCTGTTGGCCGGGCGTGCAGACAGCGGGTGCGCCGCTAGCGCGCCGCCACGGCACCACCGTCTCGAAGCCTCGACCGGCATCCAGAGCCCTCCCCGCGGCTATAAGTAGCGCCCCCGAGCTTCCCTCCTCTCCAGCAACTCCCCAATCCACTCGCCCAAGCCCCAGGACCTCTCCCCTCTCCCCGCGATCTCCATGGCCGAGACTCTGCTGCCGGCACTCGCGGTAAACCCCAACCCGTGGCCCTCCCCTCTTCCTTCCCTCTCCGCCCGAGACCTCCTCTACGGCCTGCTGAGCCGCCGTCGTTCTCATTTTAGCCGGGGAGGTGCTGTCGGAGTGGCCTCGCTGCCGGCCAATGGCCGCCGTGCCTTGGTCAGTGGCGACGGCACTGTGGGCCATCCAGCGCAGTCCCGCGGCTACCCTCGGGAGCGGTACGAAGAGCCGGTTCCGATGTGCCCAGCGGCAGGTGCTCCCGTGCTGCCAGTCATCGGTAGCGTCGCCGGCCGGCCTGCCTCTGTTCCTGGACACGGGGAAGATGACGACCAGAGGAGAGAAGGAGAGAGAGAGAGAGGAGAGAGAGGAGAGGATAGGGTGGGGCCCGGCTGTAAGTGGGTGTTAGCCCGGGCCCAGCCAGATAAGTGGAGGCGCACTTCGCTAAATCCGCTTTCCGTTTAGTGAAAGCGTAAATGTCGGAATACGCTTTCATTTTTTCAGCCAGTGGCCGAATCCATTAAATAGTGCATGTTCACCCATTAGGAGGTGGAATGGACAGTTTTCTGTCTGTTTCTCCGCTTAACGAACGAACGGCCATTTCTCCGCGACCATAACTCTGATTGAGGTAAATCCAACGCCCACGTTCGTCGAGCACATTCCGATGGTATCATTTTTATAATGTTTCCACACTGTGAAAATGACCATTTTGCCCTTGCCCTTAATCAGCCCCCTTCGAGAGGGAAACTTTTTCGTCAAATCTTTCCGGAGTTTCATCGCACTTCCTCCCGATGTATTCCTCTACCCCAAGGCAAGCCAACCTCTTATCATGAGCTCCGAACTTGCGTGATGACTTTGCTTGCACCCTGTGTGTGTGTGTGTTGTAGTATATTTCAGATCATCTGTTAGTCTGCACTGTCATAGCCCTGTTATTTCATCTGCGCCAGATGCTAGCATTATTTACCATGTGATATCATGAATTGCTTTCATGTCATATTTTTCCCATTGTTAGTAGCATTACTTTTAATACCATTATCATGTTACTGCTATGATTTGATCTCATACCATGATTGTTAATACTGTTATGGTTTTGTTATGCTATTGTTAAGGAATTGGTCCTGCTTCAAATGTTGAGGTTATGGTACGATGATGGAGATGTTAAATTGAACTTCTAAACTAAACCTCCTCCGTCATCGATGGGATCGAGTCATAGTGCCACCGAACCGAGCTTACCCGTGCAGCCACATTTGTCGGTATGGGACGGCCTTGACTTGGTCTAGCTTTGTGCTCTCTTAACGGTACCACCAAAGAGGGAAGGTTATGCGCGCGTGCTACCCTGGCCCGGTAGGCGGCGATAACCTTGTGAGCCCAGTTGTTTGTTTAGCCCGGGAGTCCCCATTTGGGACAGTTTTGTTTGGCCACGACGGTGGCAGGTGTCACGGGGTGACACAGGGGCCACCCAGGGCATGACTCCGGGGGAGGATGATTGTCAGTGGTACGGTGGGGGAGTCACGGGTTAGGCAAGTTTCGTTGGAGCAGCACCGGTCCACCCAAAGGGGAAGTGTACCAAGGTACGGGACCAGGAGCTTCATGGTGTGGGTAAAGTGCGCAACCTCTGCAGAGTGTATGAATCTATTCGAATAGCCGAGTCCACGGTATTGGACACAGTTCGTACTAGGTCACACTATTTGGTCTTGATCGATCTGGCGGACAAACCTGTTATTATAAACTTGTTAAGGAATGTGCTACTAAGTGAATGTGGTAATTTGGATAATTGTGAGCAGTCACCATGTTGTTCTGATATGATCCCGAGATGAAATCTCGGTGAGTCATGAGTTAGCCCAAAAAGGCAGTAAACTGAGTGATGTCACCACATATTACTTTAATGCTTCACGGAAGGTAAGTGTAGTGTAGGTTTGAGTTTAATCTTGGATGCCATGCTTCGTAAAAGTAGCCATGCCATGCTATGATATGTAGTTGGTATGTCTGATCCATGTATGCTATGTTTGATCCATAATTTTCTGTTAATTCCATGCCATGTTTAGAATAAATTCTTATGTAAGCATAGGGCTTGCTTTGTCATCTACTTGTTTGGATGCTATGTATTTGGTTGTCTTGCGAGTACATTCAAAGTACTCACCTAGCCTTGCACGTGGCCAGTTGCAGGAGAAGATCCATCATGCTAGATCGTAACCCAGCCAGTCTTGTGAGTTGTGGAGCCCAGCCAGGGACGTCGTTGCCGCTGAACCAAGACCCTCCGCTGCCATTTAGTTAGCCTTGGAGCCATGTAATATTGTTGTAAGCAACAGTATTGTAAAACTCCATTTAATATAATAAAGCCATTTTTGTGCCCGAAATTGCTGTATCATGTCTCAGACGTGCGCCAGGTCTTATCCTGGGACTGGCATGCGTCGGCCCTCTATCGGGGTGCCACAGAGGGCCCGCGGCACATGTCACCGCATCAACCTTTCGAAAGTGTGTGTTCACGCTGGCGTACGCCCTCCGCGCTCCTTCAAAGCACGCTGACCTCCTCCAGCGGTTCACACAGGGCACAACATCCTGGAGATGGGCCGTAAGGCCGAAGAGGCTCTTCGGCATGGCTTTGGCAGGCCACAATGTGATACAGAGGTCCTGGAGCGCCGGTCTCGTCATGCAAAACAACTCCACGAGCTGCTTCACTTGATGATTTAGCAACTGTGCCGACGGCGACCCCGGGAACTGCCCCCAAAAGGCCTTCTTCGCCTCATGGCCCGCTAGCTGGACGAAGTACGCCACCGCATCCGCCACGCTCTGCGGAAGATTCGCAAAAACTTCTGCGGAACGCCATAACTGGGTGAGCTCGACACACCCTTTGCTGCCAAACGAACACGGCAGCAGAAATAGCTTACCCGAGGCGATTTGCTCCACCTGCTGGAGCACCTCGTGGTCAGCTCGGGCCGAGGTCTTGAGCTCGGAGTAGGCAAGTTGAAGCTTCTCGAGCTCCTCCTTTGTTCGTTGCCCCTCCTCCTGAAGCTTGTCGCGTGCTTCAAACATGCCCTTCAGGGTCTCCTCGACCTCCAGCACCCGCGCCTGGTGCTTGTCCCTGGCCGCCTTCTCGGCGGCTCAGGCCTTCTCTGCCTCGGCGGCAGCATCCTCCTGCTGCATCACCTCCTGCCGAGCCTTTTCGAGCTCGGCCTTGAGCGTCTCAAGCTCCGCTAATGCCGCTGTCATTGAAATAGTTTGGCCTTAGTTTTTCATTGCGCAACACCTATCATAAACTCTTTTTGTACCTCGTATAACACAAGTTTAACTTGCTTACCTCGAGACTGCTCGAAGTTTTGGTTCACCAGGGTAAGCTCCTCCTGGGACCTCTCAAGCTTCTGGTTCATCTCCGCAATCTCCTCAGAGACGGGGTCCGGAACCGAGGTCAAAACCTGGTAGTAAAAATCCTCATTACAAAGGGAACAGTTAAATTACTAAAAGGTTCCAGGACGGCTGCCTTGAGTAGCGCCCCGGGGGCTACTTAACAGGCTCTTACTCAATCAAAACAACCCCAATGCCGGTTTCTCAAAACCGGCCTCGGGCTCGGGGGCTACTCACTCACTAAGTTGTTTAGCAGGCCGTACTCTCATGTACTCGGACGAATACATAAATCAACAAAGTTCAGATAAACAAGTTAAACTTGTTGCGTGGAAAGAAGCGTACCTCGAAACCCGCTATGAGGTTCTTGAAAACCTCATGCAGGCCGGCCCCTGCGGACCTGAAGCCCTATAGCGCCGCGCCTATCAAGGCATGGTTGTCGGTGTCAAAACCGGCAGACCTCGGGGGTAGGGGGTCCCGACTGTGGATCTCGGATCGGTGGTAACAAGGACAAGGGAGACGATGTTTACCCAGGTGACGGTGTCCTGGACTAGGGGGTACACACCACGTCGTCTCCCGACCAGTGGATCGGGGCCGAGGACCACTATGGCGGTTCACTCATGGGCCACTTCGGGCAGTCCATGACGAATCCAAGGAAGATTCCACAAGACTTGGCGCCCAAGCCAAGGACTTTCCTAAACCTTAGGCCTCCGGTACATTATATAAACCGAGGTCAGGCTAGTCAATAGATAAAACTCATATTCATGAGAACAATCTCGTGGTAGATACATGTACTCTGTACCACACCCCATATGAATACAATCAAAAGCAGGACGTAGGGTATTATCTCTTCGAGAGAGCCCGAACCTGGGTAAAATCATGTGTCCCTGTTACCATCGCTCCAAGACGCCTTGCTTAGGACCCCTACTACGAGATATGCCGGATTTAGAACCGACATTGGTGCTTTCATTGAGAGTCTGCTGGGTAGTCGCCGCGGTACGATGGGAATTCAGATCGGCTCCACCACGATCAACGCGTCGGAACCGAGCTACATCGTCAGCGTCGGCATCTTCGTCGCCGGCCCGACTGGTCACCTTGGCTGGACCGAGGACTAGGCTTCTCTTCGGATCGTCAAGATCGGACGGATTTCTTCATCATCATCAACTCCGATCTCATCCGGGATCACGGAAAAATCGTTCATTGTGCTCGGGGGCTCAACGTCAACATTGCCCTCGCGCGATCATGCAGTTTTTTCTGGACAGTGGGTTCGTGTTCGCCGTCCCCATCTCCTCGAGCGTCGCTTTGACGATTGCTTCAGTGGAATTGTGCGGAATTGAGTCTAGCACAACCCTGTAAATATTCGTCGTATTCCGATGAAGGAATCTCCGGCGATCTACGATATACCGGAGCCCTATCAAATCTGGACGTGAATCTGGACGAGTTTACGGCGAGGAGTCCAGCGTTCAGCTCGGACATCCTTTGGAAGATCCAACCGTTGATCGGCTGCGGAATTCCTACATCTACCAGCCCTTAAAATTTCAGCTCGATCCGACCATTCAAACTCCCATAACAGCCCGAGGAGTGCATCAATTTTCGGATCTGTTTCCTGCACGAAAACGAATCCAACCCGAATTCATCTTTCTTCATGAACGGGATATTGGACATCCTTTTTGAAGGAATTTTTTCTAGGGTATTGTGTGTTGTTCTCAAACACGTTCCCACAAATTTTGAGTCTTTTCCGAGGCGATCTTCACCGTCACGCCGATGTCAAACCGGCCCGACCACGTTGCTCCACGGCTACCGACCCGCGCCAACATCGACTGCGTCGTCGCTCCATCGAGCCGACGACAACCACCTCGGATCATCACCTCGGCGAGCCGACCAAGAGTTCGGCAATGCTCTCCCTAATGATCCTCAAGATAACATCGTCACCTTACGGATTGTACGGGTCGGGCGCGCCAGCATCGCCGCGCGGTCACTTCTCAAGCCGGCATTGACCGCGTCACAAGTTCTGACCTGCGTCGGCATCGCCGTGCCGTTGCTTCTTCAAGCCGATGTCCACCATGCCGACCTGCTTCGACACCTTGGCTGGCATGGGGCTGCAACGTCACCTTACTGACCTGCTCCGTCACCTCGTCTAGACTGGGGGCTTTGCCATATCTTTATCAACCTACTCCGGGGACTTCGGCGTCACCAGCCGACTAGCTTCGTCAGCTCGGCCGGACCGGGGGCTTCGCCTCAATATATCGGCAGTGTTGTACTACCACTTCATCAAGCCGAGCTCTTCGCTCGGACAACTCGGCCGGACCGGGGGCTTCGCCATCGCTTCATCGACCTACTCCGGCGTCACCCTGCCGACCTACTCTGTCTCCTCGGCTAGACCCGGGGCTTCGCCTCGGCACATCGGCAGTTTTGTGCTGCCACTTCATTAGCCGAGCTCTTCGCTCGGCCACCCCAGGACCGGCTTGGGGGCTAGGATCTTGACCCGTTGCAAGCCCGGACTACATCATCAACACCGAGCACATTAACCAGCTAAGTCGCTTTCATGCTCAATTTTTTTTAATTTTAATTTTTTGTTCAGTTCAACCAAGCATTATATTTATGTTAAAATCTGTTTGTTAAAAACGAGGTTTGTTAAAAACCGCTTCTTCTTCCCATGATAACTTGGGGCTCTTAAATTTATATGAGCCATTTTATAATAAGTGTTTTCTTCTAAATCGTTGCAAAGTCTTTTTCTACTACTCCTTTTTCCAACGCAAGTGTGTGGTCAATAGCTAGATAGCCTGGTTTCTCTCTAAAGCCGCTCGAGTTTAGTTCGCTAAACTGGCCTGAGAAACACTCCGCCTTCGGGATGGGAGGTTGAAGCCAAAGGCTGACCCGCTTGAAGTCTGGAGATCGGACGTATCATGTTAAAGCACGACAGAAGCACAAAACTAATTTTAAGACCAATTTTTGGATTGGCACCAAAAAACTTGATTTAGTTCGTACGTCAAGTTTTTACATAAGTTTTTTGGCTTTTCGAGCTTATGGCACTTTTAAGCTATTTGTATGTTTTTCTTTCAGAAGGTGGGACATCTTCATGACCGAGGTGCCCTGCGTAATAATTTAGCTCGGGAGATCTTTTCTGACCCGCAGTTCGGCATCTTTCCTACCGACCTACGCCTCGGCATTGGCGAAATGCACATGACATCTGGACTAGTTCCCGAGGAGATTCGATCCTTAGGTTGGTCGGCCGCACCCAACCTGAGTCTCGGGGGATACTGTGTGTCTCCAGCATAACTCTCGCAGTACAATGTCGGATGCCTTTAAAGCATCGGCAATATCAACGGGGGGCTGCGACTAGAGCCGAACCCACCAAAAGCCAAGGTACTCTGAGGAGTCCTCCGCAAAACGTTCTCGGATATTGCTTTATATGCATCAGTTTTGAATTGTGTCTTCGGTCAATAGTTGGGTTGCCTGGCTCCTGTGCTTGCCTCCTACGTTCTGCTTTGTTCGGCTAGGTGTGCAAAGGGAGAACCACTGCGATTGTACTTCCGATTTAACTGGTCAAGTACCTCAATGGAGAAAGCCAAAAACTGACTGTGACAATGAGCGCAAACTGGTCAGCGAGCCGATGACTGTGTCAAACTTTAGATCGATAGAGGTTACCCCATGGGCCTTTCATAAAACTGGTCGAAGTGTTAATGGCTTGACCTCGGCTGACGCCGAACATTAACCAGGGGCTAGTAACTGGCCTCCCAACTTTAAGCTCCTATGACTAAGTGAAAGTTATAAATCCTGGATATCTGATTGCCTCATTTCCGCTAACACAACCGCCTCTGGGCACCGAGACGTCATCTAAGGGTTGTCTTGTTACTGTGGAAACACCCTGCGTAGCATCTACAAAGGGGTAGAAGCCGACGATGGGCCAGTCTCAAATGATAATGGGTCACAAAGGAGTCAAAATAGCATATAGCATAAAAGCGTTTGTATTCAATATAAGAGCGCTGCCTTCCGTAATTATCGTTATGAAGCCATAAATATGCATCAATTTGACTTAAGATTTTGGCCAAGCTGGGTTGCCTGGCTCCTGTGTTTACACCCTACGTTCCCGATTGTTCGGCTAGGGGGTAAAGGGAGCACCTCTGCGATTGTTACTACCGGGTCATCCGGGTTAGTACCTCAGACTGGGTGAAGCCGAAAGCTTGCTATCTTAAGAATATAATTGGTTGACAACGACGGAAGTGAAAATCTTGGTTTTTTAAAAGCCAAATACTTTGGGAATTTTCCCCGAATTAATCTTCACTATTATCTCCCACTTAGATCGGAGGTGAAGTTCAATAATCATGGTTAGCATGATAGCCTGCGAAAAGGAACCCATAAAGGAACTATTTTTCCCAGAAGATGTTTCTTACGTTAAATAGTATTATAGCATATCTCTCCGCGTACCTTTGTTTATAAAACCATATGGCCGGATTGCCTTGTTTGCCGTAAATCTTTGCCCTTATAAAGGCTTTATAAAGTAGGACAAACACTCCTCGGCTACTGGCCGAGGAGGTTGAAGCCGATGGTCGGTCAACAAAGTTTTGTACAATACAGATCCGAGCATTAATGATGTAAAGTACTTGGATACATAGAATCATTACACATAAATTATGACTAAAGTCAATGTACTCCGGATATCGATCCTTAATTCGGTCACCCTTGCCCAAATTAAGGCTCGGGGGCTACTGGGCTTCGCGCTTCTCACGTAAAAGCCATTAACAGGTTACATCGATCCCCTGATCTGGTGTTGCCACCCGACCAGTGGCTCGGGGGCTACTGCATTGATGATTCAATGCAGAAAATTCAAAGTGCCGAATAGTTTCCGAGGAGATTACGATCCTCAGGTTAGTCGGCCGCACCCAGCCTGAGTCTCGGGAACTATGCACACCGCGTTTCTATTTTTAAGTATGCTGTCGAGCAAGGAATTGATCCTCAGGCCGATTTCGCAAATCGACCTGAGTCTTAGGGGCTACTGGGATCAACGGTTTTATTTTATCCTTCAGGTGCATCCTGGATTTTATGTCGGCACACACCTTGAGGGCTACTGGTTATACATCTCAGCAGAGAATAAATTGCACCAATCAGAAACAATTCTATAAAACATCAGCCCATGGCTGAGGTGGTGCACCACCTCGGAAGCAGTCCGGCATAAAGCTCGGCTGTGAGTGGCTGGCTCCATAGAGAACTTTTTCGGCGTTAAGCTCGGATAACCTCCTTCAAACTTTTTCAAAGATGAGGTACTCTATGCCTCGTCGGATGTAGTCCGGCACTGGAGCTCGGATACAGACCGGCGTTGGAGTTCGGCTGCTATAATGTGCCTCGGATGCAGTCCGACGTTGGAGTTCGGCTGCTAAAATGTACCTAGGATGCAGTCCAACGTTGGAGTTCGGCTGCTAAAATGTACCTCGGATACAGACCGGCGTTGGAGCTCGGCTACAAAAATACACATTGGATATAGACCGGCGTTGGAGCTCGGCTGCAAAAGACACCTCGGATGCAGTCCGGCGTTGGAGCTCGGATGCAAGAGGACACCGCCGCACGGGAAACACTTCGAACCCGAGGTATGGCATAAAAATAACAAGGCATTGATAAAGGCCGAGAACTTAAAGGACTCCTCGGATACCCGACGTATGAACTCTTCGGATACACCTCGGCGATCCTCAAGATCAGAGATGGGAAGATTTGTTGAACCAGTTTTCAAGACCGACGACCCAAGACGAAGAATAGTTCGGAAGAACCGAGGAGCGTCCCCAACTTGAAGACCGGTTCAGGGGGCTACTGACGGTGTCCTGGACTAGGGGGTACACACCACGTCGTCTCCCGACCAGTGGATCGGGCCGAGGACCCCTATGGCGGTTCACTCATGGGCCACTTCGGGCAGTCCATGACGAATACAAGGAAGATTCCACAAGACTTGGCGCCCAAGCCGAGGACTCTCCGAAACCTTAGGCCTCCGGTACATTATATAAACTGAGGCCAGTCTAGTCAATAGATAAAACTCATATTCATTAGAACAATCTCGTGGTAGATACATGTAGTCTGTACCACACCCCATATGAATACAATCAAAAGCAGGACGTAGGGTATTATCTCTTCGAGAGAGCCCAAACCTGGGTAAAATCCTATGTCCCTGTTACCATCACTCCAAGACACCTAGCTTAGGACCCCTACTACGAGATATGCCGGATTTAGAACCGACACCAGGTTCGGGCCCTCTTGATGGAGGTAATACCCTAAGTCCTACTTCTGTTTATATTGATGGAGATGTATCTAATACAGAGTTGATCTACCTCGAGATCGTAATGTGTGTCTAACTTCTAGGGCTAGGTGAGCGATATTGCCTTGATGTCCCCCCTACGGGCTAAACCCTATGGCTTATATACACGCCAGGGAGGGTATCTAGGGTTACAAAGTCAGTATCTAGGAGAGAGGTGGCAGGAGAGATCTTGGAGTATACGTCAAGTCTTCATTAGAGACAGTCTCGATCACGCTTCCTGTGTACGGCCTTAGGAGTCCATCTTGATCATGTACAAGGGCCCATCGGCCCAACCGAGGAGACAGGCAGGGTAGGTTAGCACCCCGCAATCCAGGACACCGTCAGTAGCCCCCGAACTGGTCTTCTATGCCGAGGACGACTTTCAACAAACATCACTTCGGATCCAGAGTCCTCGGCTTGACAGACGAGTTCCCCTTCATATTTTACTCTTTATAGTAGAGCGGTGATATCTGAGGTCCAACCGAGCTCGTACCTTGTCTGAAGAAGACAGATATCTTAGCCTCGAAGGCCTGTTGTTCAAGTATGAACGGTCCAATCTGGCCTGACAACTTTATCGAAGAGGCTTGCCCCACAACAGGTTGAGCAGTTACTGCCTCCCCCTTAAATCGTGGTTCGAGGCAGCCTTTTTACTGGCACGTCCCCTCGAGGTAGAGATCGTGCCTGCTTTCTTAGGGATATCATCAAGATTTTGTTTCCCCCCATATGCTCAACGGCATATTTGATGGGAATAGCGAGTTTATCGGCACAGCGAGGGGGGCTCTTGGCCTTTCACAGGCTTATAAGAGCAAAAAGGAGGACAGCGCAATCAACCACGCTCCCATTCTCCCCCCCTACTGCTTCGACCAGCTCCAGCGCCCAGATCCATCCTGCCCGCCTTTCCCTTTAGCGAGCCCAAGCTCAACCACCAGCCAAGGCCGACACTGATACGTCTCCAACGTATCTATAATTTTTTATTGTTCCATGCTGTTATATTATCAATCTTGGATGTTTTTATATACATTTATAGCAATTATATATCGTTTTTGGAGACTAACCTATTAACCTAGTGCCCAGTGCCAGTTGCTGTTTTCTGCCCTGTTTTTGTTTTACAGAAAATCAATACCAAACGAAATCCAAATGCCATGAAACTGTTTGGAGATTTTTTTCTGGACAAGATAAACACTAGAAGCTTCGGGAGAGGGCTAGAAGACCAAGGAGGTGGCCACGAGCCACCAGGGCGCGCCTGGGGGGGGGGGCAGGCGTGCCCTGGTGCCTCGTGGGCCCCCCTTTTCTCCGTTTGACCTAATTCCACCACTATAAATTCAGGAAAAATCAGAAACCCTCAGGGGAGTCCACGAAATACTTTTGCCGCCGCCGCAAGTTTCTGTTCTCAAGAGAGCCCATCTGGAGGCCTTCTTCGGTACTCCACCGGAGGGGGAATCGATCACGGAGGGGCTCTACATCAACCTTGCTGCCCTTCCGATGATGCATGAGTAGTTTACCACAGACCTTCGGGTCCACAGTTAGTAGCTAGATGGCTTCTTCTTTCTTTTTGATCTTCAATACAATGTTCTCCTCGATGTTCTTGGAGTTCTATCCGATGTAATCACTTTTTGCGGTGTGTTTGTTGGGATCCGATGAATTGTGAGTTTATGATCAGATTATCCATGAAAATATTTGAGTCGTCTCTAATCTCTTTTATGCATGATTATTATAGCCTCGTATTTCTTCTCCGATCTATTGATTTGGTTTGGCCAACTAGATTGATTTATCATGCCATGGGAAGAGGTGCTTTGTAGTGGGTTCGATCTTGCGGTCACTACTAGAAAAAAGGCTATTAGTGGCGCACCATATATTGCTATTAGTGGCGCACTATGGGTGCGCCACTACTAACACGCCACTGGTAATGGTTAGCAATGGCGCACCTCTGGTGCGCCACTGGTAACCCAAATACCAGTGGCGCACCTACTGGTGCGCCACTGGTAACACTGCTGGTGTGCCACTGCTAACACTACTTGTGCGCCACTGGTAACACTACTGGTGCGCCGCTGCTAACCCTACTGGTGCGCCACTGCTAACCGTACTGGTGCGCCTCTGGTAATGTAGCAGGGCCCCTACTGGTGCGCCACTGGTAACCCTATGGGTGCGCCACTGGTAAGGTAGCAGGGTGCGCCACTAATGTGAAAGGTGGTGCGCCACTACTATTAATTCAAGGATTTTTTTTTCTGCTTTTCTAGTATTTGCACAGATTACAGAATACAATAATACAGCACAGAATATACAGTTTGCAATACAGTATTAACTACAATTAGTCAAGTATAAACATCACATAATATATACAATTCATCACATTAGTCTCCGAATTCGAAATAGCGAACAAAGTTCAAACATTAGCGAAGTTTAGGTCTCGAGACCGCGAGTAGCGAGTTTGTCGTCATATTACAAAGTCGATATCGATCATCTAAACTACCATCACATAGAAGAGAGATGCCGTCACGATGAGCATCATCGCGATGAAACTGGTCTTCATCCGGTTCCTCCTCCGCTCCCTCCTCTCTCCCGCTAGATAGCGCGCGTATCTAGATTCCGCCTCCGCCCTAGTGGGGTACCCTTTGTAACTGTTCCCGCTGAAACGGTGAACCTGTCTCCGACACTCCTCCCAGTCGTCGTAGACTCCGGGAACCTCACCCTTGTACACGACATACGACGGCATCTCTATGCACTAGACAAACAAAACGTTAGTAGCAATTCACAGATAATATATAAGCAATATATAAGCATGCAACAAAAGGATCGAAAGAGAAAAGCAACACATTAATAGCACGGTTCATGGTCCTACTAATAAATAGCATCGATTACATATAAGTTGAACGAATGTCCAAACTGAAGAGACATACAAGTTCATTAAAGTTTAATTACAACATGAGCTAATCGATATTTCAGAACTACATAGCATCAATACTTTCGACTCGACTCAGGGACCGGAGCATGGATGAAGCCGCCGTCTTTCGTGATGGTCATGAATGTGCGGTCGTTGTCAGCCTGCATTTGTAGCGTTGTTTCTATGTCACTGTTGGACGGTTGATAGTTGAGGTAGAACTGCCCCGAGGTACGAAGGACATCTTCATAGATGATTTCCGCCAACTCCGACTGGATGCGAAAGAATTCTTGTCTGATGTCCTCGTCCTGGATTGCCGACAAGCGTGCGGCCCATTCTTTGAGCTCATTTGGTAGCATACGCTGATGATGGTTCCGTACGATCGCCCGCATGTGATGGAGGGCGTAGTAGGCATCCTTCTGACTGGCAGGCGGCTGCTTGACGCAGGGGAACGTCGTTGTGTGGGTGAACACGTGCTTGCCGTACCTACAAATTGGCCTCTTGAAGGTGCCTCCAGATTTGGCGTAGACGGGGAGAACATCATCAAGAACTTTCTTAATATTTGTGTAGTCTTTCTTCGACTGACGGTCCGAGTCGAAATACGTGGCCGTGGAATATTTCGGGCTTAAGAGGATGAGTGTGCAATGTGTGTCACTGCACAAAACACGGAATGTTAGAAAAAAAAAAGAACGATCGAAATCTAAGAAATCATATGTTACGGGGCGGTGAGGGGATGACTTACTCGGAAAAGTAAGGCACGAGGAAGTTATCCTTATCCTGGTTCGCCAGGATGACGCCTTCGAGGTATGAACTCGCGACTTGCCGGTCCCCAGCGCTGCCCAAGATCTTGGCACGCATGTAGAAGGGGTCGACTATCACGATGTCCGGGGTCTTGTCTCTAATGATCCGCATCTCCATACTGAGCGAAAATAGCCGAATGAAGGTGTAGTGCAGCGGATAAAGGTTAAACATAGCGAAGATGTCATCAAACCGCAGGACGATCATACGCCCCATGGTGCTATCGACAAAGCCCCTGCCCTCTGGCACCTTGGCCACGAAAACCGGGTATGCCACATCTTTCTCGGAGAGACGCCGCTTCTCCATAGTAAGAACACCGTCATGCAGATTCCGCATAGCAGGGGTTGCAGCATTGAGCAGATTAGTCGGTAGCATCGGCCTACCCGCCACATGCACCCTCCTCGAGATATCCTTGGATATTGGTGGCCCGTCCTGAGCACGGATCGTAGTCGGTGCCGGCTGGCTCGCACCCTTGCCACTTTTTCTTTTCCGTCCCTTCTCCTTCTTCTTCTGCTGTAATGGGATCGAGTTCTGCTCAGAGACCACCTTCTTGAGTGTGTTGGGGCTGATAATGTTTCGCACCTCGGCTGTTTGAGTCTCAGTGAAGGCGTCAGCTGGAGGCGTCTCCTGAGAACTGAACAGACGACGCCTGTTGCATGCCCCAGAATTATGATACTTGCAATAAGCACGCCTGTTGCGTCTCCTGAGTCATAGCGGTGAGGTTCTTCCTCCATCTCCTGGGACAGCTCCCAGAATTGCTTGCCCGAACCGCCGGCCTCATCGTTGTTGGCCATGTTCGCACTAAAATAGGAAAAAATGGATAACTTAGCTAAACAAACATGGGTCATTTTAGTGGTAATGGGTGGATAACTTAGCCCAATGGATAACTCTTAATAGTTAATAGCATGCCTAGGACCAGTCGGAATAAGATAAGGACTGATGTGATATTAGCAAGCATTTTTTTTGCGAGGATATTAGCAAGCATTGTATAGATATTTATTATCCTAAGGGAAGGGATTTGGAATAAAGGAGAAGTTGGTTGATTTTGTTCCAAGGAGAAGTTTTTTGTTGTCTATATGTTTATTTGAAGCAAGTGAATTGATGCAAGTCTGCATTTTCCGGATTTCTTCTTGTTTAAGTAGTTGAGTAGTATTTGTCGTTGATGATGTTGCCATGGGCCGGCCTTTATGAATTCGCAGCGCGCGGTCGCGGCTTAATTTGTGGCGGCTTAATTTTCCGCTTCAGTTCAATTTTTGTTTCGGTTGAGAATCGGGCACCTTCTAGGTCAAGAAAATTGGGCATGACCTTTGCTAATTTTCTTGACCTAGGAGTGCCCCATTCTCAACCGAAACGGAAATTAATCAACATTTCAGGAGAAAGGGGTCATTTCAGAAGATCACAAGTAGCAGCAGCATCACAAGTTGACAAAATCACAAGTAGCAGCAGCATCACAAGTAGTACATCAGCAGCAGCATCACAAGTAGTACAGCAGCATCATCACAAGTAGTACAGCAGCATCATCACAAGTAGCAGCAAAATCACAAGTAGCAGCAGCATCACAAGTAGTACAGCAGCAGCAAAATCACAAGTAGCAGCAGCATCACAAGTAGTACAGCAGAGAAAGGAGAGGAAGTACCCTAGCAATTTATGAAAGTGTCCAGTACACTAAACTCCAACTCCAGTACCAGAGGAAATGGGCAGTAGATGGGCAGCCTACAACAGATGCAGCTCCAGCTCCTTGACGTGCAGATGCAGCTCTAGCTCCCTGGAACCAACAAACAAAATACAATTATCGAATGCCAAAAGAGAAAAGGGATGAAGCTTTTGAAATAATCCTAGGTTACTTAATAATGCCATAAGTAGCAGCTAGACCATTTTTGCTGGATATGGCCTCGACAGGTTCGTCATACTGTGCTGTGCTGTGAAAACTGATTTAAAATAGTAAACATTCATAAGTATTTATATAGGATTGTTAAACCAAAAAAGACCCACCCAAACATTAATATCCAGTCTCCCTCCAACAACTAATTCAGTACATGTTAGGAAAAGATGCCTACATCATTATCTATTAGCAAAGAGCACGATAGTACATGGAAGAAAACATCTCTTTTAATCAAATGTCTATTAAATAAGAGAAGTTTCAAGCCCTACAAAAAAATCTCTAGGTCTGCAGCTTGCGCAAACTGCAGTCTCCGCATGCTTTTGACCTTCAAATTCAGCTAGCAATCAAAGTTTAATTCAGAAAATTATTAATAAAGTAGGAGATTTCTGCAGGCAGGATGGATCTACTACTATACAAACAGAGTAAGGTCGATGCTCAGAAACCCTCCCAAACACTACTTTCAGTCTCCCCTCCAACAACTAATTCATTAAAATGTTAGGAAAAAATGCCTACATACAGGGGACAGATCACGAAACCTAGGCCGAGACGTCCCGAGCGGCGAGCCGGCGTAGACCTCCTTGGAGAGCGACCCCGCCTCGATCACCACGGCGATCTCCTTCAGATCTGGAGCACCAGCAAATCAGAACACTGCGTCGGAGGGAGAGAGAGGGGGAGGGGGGAGGGAGAGAGAGAGAGAGGGAGGTGACGGCGCACGGAAGGTATTGGGGCTGGGGACGCGGCGTACCGGCGGGGAGAGAGAGGGGGAGGGGGGAGGGAGCTCACCTGCGTCGCCGCCGACCTCCTCCTCTGCGTCGAGTGGGGAAAAGGGGTGAGGGGCTGGGGGCGGCGGCACTGGAGGGTGGGTGGGGGGCTGGGGGCGGCGGCACTGGAGGGTGGGTGGGGGGCTGGGGGCGGCGGCACTGGAGGGTGGGTGGGGGGCTGGGGGCGCGGGGAGCGGCGGCGGCACTGGAGGGTGGGGGCGCGGGGAGCGGCGGCGGCAGCGGCACTGGAGGGTGGGGGCGGCGCGGGCAAATTGCAATTTTGGCTATGTATCCTCGCATAGCAATGGCGCACCTCTTAGGGGTGCGCCATAAGTATCCTCATAGCAATGGCGCACCTCTTAGGGGTGCGCCATTACTAAGGCCAGTTTCTGTGTGTGTTTTTCTCTGTTGTTTCCCCCTTCTGGTCAAGTACTCGTGCAGTGGCGTAGTGGTAGCAGTGCGGGCGCGCAACCAGGGGGTCGTGGGTTCGAGCCCCGTTTCCCCCAACCTTTTTTTTCTTGCTGTTGTTTTAATTTTTGCAACAGTAGTACAAATATACATAGTACATGAATATACATAGTATAAATAACTTTTTTTTTGAATTTTTTTGAGAAAGTTCATAAATATACATAGTACAAATATTCACTAGATGTGCCCACCTTTGTAGCAATGTCATGCAATAAAACAAAGATGACCAGATTGGTCAATAGCCTATAACTCACTAGAACTCGTCCACAGAAATGAACAAGGGGGTCGTGGGTTCGAGCCCCGTTTCCCCCAACCTTTTTTTTCTTGCTGTTGTTTTAATTTTTGGGCAAAATAGCCTACAATTCTGGAGCAGTATAGTGCACTAGCATAACATCAATTCTAGCATAACATCAATTCTACTACTAACATTTTTTCACAATCTTCTTGCCCTTCTTTCTCGCGGTTGAATAATTTAGCCCCGGAACCCCTTGATTTCTTCTCTTGAACGGTCGTCCTTTAGGTAGGGTGGTCCGGCTTCTTCTTGTGGTGTGTGGTACTTCATCGTCGTCGTCATCTTCCATCTTCGGGTCGCCGTACTTGTCGAAGTCTTGCTCATTGGCGACTCCATCCATTCCGATGATGTTCCTTTTGCCTCTCCTCACGACAACACGACTGGGCTTTGACGGGTCGGTAATGAAGAAGCATTGGTCCACTTGGCACGCCAGTACCCATGGCTCATTTTTCGTGGTGACGTTTGCGCCCGCGGTCTTGGATTTGGCTTCGGGTATAACCATGGTGGTGAAATACCGGTCTTCTTTTAGGACGCTCTTGGCCCATCTGACACGGAACATCGGGACCTTCTCTCCAGCGTAGCTCAGCTCCCAGATCTCCTCGATCCTTCCGTAGTATCTGTCCTTGTCGTTACCGGTGTAGGATTCCATCGTTACCGCGGAGTTCTGATAATCGCTCTTCATGTCCTTTTCCTCGGTGTAGAATGTGTAGCCGTTGATATCGTACGCCTCATAGGTCATCAGGTTGTGCTCGGCGCCCTGTGACAAGGCGAATATGAGTTTTTCTTCCGCGGAAGAATCCTCATGTAAAGGGTACGACAGAAGCTTGTCCTTGAACCAACGCGTGAAACATGAGTTGTGCTCTTTGAGTACATCTCCGTCCGTCCACTGTTGACCTCGGTCATTGTATGTCTTCTCAATAGAGGTTTTGTGCTCTACCACCCAAGGATCGACCACGTCAATGTGTTGCAGCGCGACTAGGTTTGCTCTTTCAAAGTCGGCGAGTCGACCCTTGAAGTCTACATGCATTTCGCGGCGACCCTCGCGGTGACCACATCCAGCGAGCCTGCTGAGGTGCCTGTTGACGGGCAGACCAACGGGGTTCTCGATGCCTAGATAATTCGTGCAGAAGGAGATGCACTCTTCGGTCAGAAAGCCCTTGGCTATGCTTCCATCTGGACGTGCCCTGTTGCGAACGTATCCTTTGATGACACCATTCATAGGGAAATATTCTTTCGCTGCGGCGTCCCACGTATTGGCTGGCGTTTTCCACAGCGTGTCTAGCTCCTCTTTCAGCAGCCCCAGATACAGATTGATGTCGTTCCCTGGTTGTTTCGGCCCTTCAATTAGCATACTCATGTGAATGTACTTCCTCTTCATGCACATCCAGGGGGGAAGGTTGTACATCCACACAAACACAGGCCAGGTGCTATGTGTGCTTCTCTGGCTGCCAAACGGATTGACTCCATCGGTGCTCGCGCCCAGCATGATGTTCCTTGGATCGTCCCCAAATTCTGGGTGTTCGAAGTTCAACGCTTGCCACTGGCTCGCATCCTTAGGGTGACTCAGCATCTTGTCTTTTTTATTTATCTCCGGATCATTTCCGTCATCTTCTCGCTTCTTCTTCTCCCTATCCGCGTGCCAACGCAGGAGCTCTGCTAGCTTAGGGTCCGCGAAATACCTCTGCAGACGAGGAGTGATCGGAAAGTACCACACCACTTTTCGAGGAGCTTTCTTCCTCTTCTTGTATCGAGTGACGCCGCACACCGGACATATGGTAGACTTCGCGTGCTCGTCCCGATAAATGATGCAATCGTTCATGCACACATGGTATTTCACGTGCGGTAAATCCAGAGGACACGATTTTCTTCGCCTCCTCGAAACTGGTCGGGCACTTGTTCCCCTTGGGAAGACGTTCGTGCCAGAATGACATGTTCTCGTCGAAGCATGCGTCGGTCATTTTGTGTTTTACCTTCATCTCCAGAGCCATGAGCGTTACTTTCAGGCGGGTATCCTCGGGCCTGCATCCTTCATACAATGGAGTAACCGCGTCTATCTCCAGTTGATCCAGCTTGGCTTTCTCTCGGGCGGCAGCTCTTGCGTTACCCGTCTGCTTGAGAAGCAGCTCTTGAATATGAGGGTCCTGCACCCAGCCCATCGATGGTCCATCGTCGTCTGCTCCGGCATCTTCATCTTCATGATCATGCCCTTCGTCTTGATCTTCCTCATCATCATGTCCGGCATCTTCTACATGATGACTGTGCCCTGCATCTACTTCGTGATCATGTCCTGAAGATTCTTCGTCTTCTCGCCCGCCCTCGCCGCTGTTGTCTTGCTGCCCTTCCTTATTTCTTGCCCGGCCCCCATGGACGACTTCATAATCATCTTCATCACCTTGCCACCGATAGCCATCCATGAAACCACGCACGAGCAGGTGGTCCCGCACCTGTCTGGAATCCGGGTCCATAAGGCCCGTCAGCTTGCATCTTCGACACGGACATCTTATCTCCGTCTCGTTCTTTTGAAGCATCTCGGCCTTCGCGGATCTCAAAAACCTATTCACGATGCCTTCGGTCATCGTGCGGACCATGGTCGCCTGCGGGGTAGAGCAAAACGATATTTTAGAACCAAAAAAAATTTGGCATGACTTTGCCTAAAAATAGGACCTATGCGTAGTGCCCGATTTTCGCCGAAACGGAAATCAATCAACATTTCGGCAAAATATTGGTAACTCGCATTTCAAATCCCTGCAAACAAAAACACATGCAACACCTTGATCACATAAAACATGTGCAAGCTTCGCACACAACACACGTGCAAGCTTCGCATAACATATAACATGTGTGCAAGCTTCGCATGCATACAATTAACGTACACGTACACGTGCAAGCTTCGCATAAAATCAACACACGTGCAAGCTTCACATACAACACACGTGCTAGCTTCACATAAAGTTACCGATACGATCGCGAGACCGAGAGAGAGTGTTGGAGGTAGAAAAGAAAGTAGATCTAGGATTAAGAGAGCTTCCCCTTGCTTACCTATCAATAAAAGTAAGTTTAACAACTCAAATTGGGTGAATCAAGGGTGGAAATGAGGTGAGGAGGAGGAGCAACACGACCAGATTTGGTGGGAGGTGGTGAGTGATGGGGGGGGAGTGAGTGTGTGTGGTGGCTGCCCATATAGTGCTCCCAGATTACCAGTGGCGCACCAATAGTAAATGCGCCACTAATAGCCAGGCTTACCAGTGGCGCACCGGGAGTGGAGTGCGCCACTGCTATTTTTTTTGGGCTGGGGCCACCCCTCCTAGGGTTACCAGTGGCGCACCACTTCACGGTGCGCCACTGGTAAGCCTGGCTTACCAGTGGCGCACCGGTAGAGGCGTGCGCCACTGCTATTTATTTGGGGCTGGGACCACCCCTCCTAGGGTTACCAGTGGCGCACCCCTTCACGGTGCGCCACTGGTAAGCCAGGCTTACCAGTGGCGCACCGGGAGTGGAGTGCGCCACTGCTATAATTTTGGGCTGTGGCCACCCCTCCCCAGGCTTACCAGTGGCGCACCAGAATGACAGTGCGCCACTAGTAACTTACCTAGTAGTGGCGCACCATATACTGGTGCGCCACTGCTATATAGCAGTGGCGCACCAGAGTCACAGTGCGCCACTAGTAGGGATATTGGGGATAGCCATTTTTCTAGTAGTGGGTGCTCAATCCCAGTGACAGAAAGGGACATGACACGTATGTATCATTGCTACTAAGGGTAAAAAGATGGGGTATATTCATACATGAGTTTATCTTGTCTACATCATGTCATCGTCCTTAAGGCGTTACTCCGTTCTTTTATGGACTTAATACACTTGATGCATGCTGGATAGCGGTCGATGTGTGGAGTAATAGTAGTAGATGCAGGCAGGAGCCGGTCAACTTATCTTGGATGTGATGCCTATATACATGATCATTTCTTTGGATATCATCATGATTATTTGCTTTTCTATCAATTGCCCAACAGTAATTTTTCTACCCACCGTATGCTATTTTCTCGAGAGAAGCCTCTAGTGAAAACTATGGCCCCCGGGTCTATCTAAATCATATTACTAAAACCCTAAAAATATTGCTGCTATTTATTTTATTTTGTATTTTTGTTTCAATCTATCTATCTATCACATACAATTTAATCTTGCAATTAACCGCCGAGGGATTGACAACCTCTCGTTTGCGTTGGGTGCAAGGATTTGTTGTTTCTGTGCAGGTACTGCTAACGAGGTGTTGCGTGGTTATCCTACTAGATTGATAACCTTGGTTTCATAACTGAGGGAAATACTTACCTCTGCTGTGCTGCATCATCCCTTCCTCTTCGGGGATAAAACCAACACAAGCTACAAGTAGCAGGAAGAATTTCTGGCGCCATTGCCGGGGAGACATCATCAACATCTATCAAGTACCTTTGCACAAACTCTCATCTCCTTGCATTATTTTATTTGCCATTTGCCTCTCATTTTCATCTCCCCCACTTCTAAAACGTTTTTACAAAAATACAAAAAAAAAATCCGTTTGCCTTTTTCTCGTTTCCTTGTTTGCTTGCTTGTTATCTTGTTTGCGTAGTCACGATGTCTCAAGAAAATACAAAATTGTGTGATTTTTCCAATACTAATAATTATGATTTTATTAGTACTCCGATTTCTCCTCCCGCCACTAGTGCGGAGACTTGTGATATTAATGCCGCTTTGTTAAATCTTGTCAGGAAAGATCAATTTTCCGGTAGTCCTAATGAAGATGCCGCATCCCATCTTAACACTTTCATAGAATTGTGTGATATGCAAAAGAAAAAAGATGTGGATAATGATATAGTGAAATTAAAATTATTCCCATTCTCGTTGCGGGATCGTGCAAAAATTTGGTTCTCATCTTTACCACGAAATAGTATCGATTCTTGGGATAAGTGTAGAGATGCTTTTATTACTAAGTATTTCCTCCCGCGAAAATTATTTCACTTAGAAATCAAATTATGAATTTTAAGCAACTTGATCATGAACATGTTGCCCAATCTTGGGAGAGGATGAAATTAATGATAAGAAATTGCCCTACTCATGGTTTAAATCTATGGCTGATCATACAAAAAAATTATGCGGGGTTGAATTTTGTTTCTAGAAATCTTTTAGATTCCGCCGCGGGTGGTACTTTTATGGAAATTACTTTGGGGGAAGCTACTAAATTGCTTGATAATATTATGGCAAATTATTCACAATGTCATACCGAAAGAACTACTAGTAAAAAGGTGAATTCTATTGAAGAAATTAGTACTTTGAGTGATAAAGTTGATGCGCTTATGAAATTGGTCGCTAGCAAAAATACTCCTATTGATCCTAATGATGTGCCATTGTCCACTTTGATTGATCAAAATAATGATCCCGTAGATGTGAATTTTGTCTCGCGAAACAATTTTAATAATAATGCTTATAGAGGTAATTTCAACGCTAGACCATTTCCTGGAAATTCCTCTAATAATTATGGCAATCCTTATGGTAATTCTTATAATAATAATAATAATAATACTAGGATGCCCTCTGATCTTGAAGGTAATATTAAAGAATTTATTAATGCTAAAAAGTTTTCAACACTACGATAGAAGAAAAATTGAGTAAACTTGATGATATGTCTTGGAGCATTGATAGAATTTTTCATGACGTGGAAAATCTTAAGACTAAAATTTTGCCACCCAAAATTGATATTAGTGAATCAATTAAAGCTTTATATGTCTCCATGGATGAGAGTAAGAAAAGAACCGCCATGCTAAAAGCTAAACGGGAATTTTGAGAAAAAGCGATTCCTCCCGGTTTTTATCGTAGTAATGTTGAGGATATTAAAATGATTGGTGTTTCATCTATTGATTCTTTGTTTAGCAATATAAAACTTGATGAAAAGGGAACTGAAGAAGAGTCAACTTTAGCTAGTAGGCGTTCCCATAATTTGGAGTGTGAAAATCTTAATGAAAAAATTGCTAAAAGTGGGTTTGGAGATGTAAAAACTTTAAATAGCGATGTGCCCACTCTCTTGGATTACAAAGATTTTAATTATGATAATTCTTCTTTAATTGAGTGCATTTCTTTGTTACAATCCATGTTAAATTCACCCAGCGCTTATGAGCAAAACAAGGCTTTTACTAAACACATCGTAGAAGCAATGATGAAAGCGTTAGAAGAAAAGCTAGAACTAGAAGTCTCAATTCCTAGAAAATTATATGATGAGTGGGAACCCACCATTAAAGTTAAAATTAAAAATTATGAGTGCAATGCTTTATGTGATTTGGGTGCTAGCGTTTCCACAATTCCAAAATCTCTATGTGATGTGCTAGGTTTCACCAATATAGATGAATGCTCTCTTAATTTGCATCTTGCAGATTCTACTATTAAAAAGCCTTTGGGTAGAATTAATGATGTTCCTATTCTTGCAAATAGGAATTATGTGCCCATTGATTTTATTGCTCTTGACATTGAATGCAATTCTTCTTGCCCCATAATACTTGGTAGACCGTTCTTATGAACCATAGGTGCTGTTATGTATATGAAAGAAGGGAATATAAAATTTCAATTTCCATTAAAGAAGGGTATAGAGAATTTCCCTAGGAAAAGAATTAAAGCACCATATGAATCAATTATTAGGGCCACTTATGGAATCAACTTGAATGATGACAACACTTGAAACTATGCATTATGCCTAGCTAGGGGCATAAAACAATAGCGCTTGTTGGGAGGTAACCCAATGAATAAAATAATTTTTTTTCTGTTATTGTGTGTTTTCACAATAATGCTACTGGTATGATTGTGTTTTTGTGTTTTCAATTAGTGTTTGTGCCAAGTAATAACTTTAGGATGATTTGGAACATAATATAATTGATGCTGTTTGGAAAAGAGAAAGTTTTGCGTCCAGTGCCCGGTTTTTTTTCTGTACTGGAGCATCAGAAAAATCTTAAATTTTTACACAGTATTGGTATATGAATTTCCCATGTTGTCCTAATTTTTCAGAATTTTTGGAGTTACAGAATTATGGATTTTAAATAGATTGCTACAGACTGTTCTGTTTTTGACAGATTCTGTTTTTGATGCACTACTTGCTTGTTTTGATGAATCTATGGATTGTATCGGGGGGTATAAGCTGTGGTGAAGTTAGAGTACAGTAGGTATAATGCAAAAATAAAATATGAATGGGTTTGCAACAGTACTTAAAGTAGTGATTTGTTTTGTTATACTAACGGATCTCACGAAGGTTTTGTTGAGTTTTGTGTGATTGAAGTTTTCAAGTTTTGGGTGAGATCACGATGGATGAAGGAATAAGGAGTAGTAAAAGCCTAAGCTTGGGGATGCCCGAGGCACCCCAAAGTAATATTCAAGGAAGACTCAAGCATCTAAGCTTGGGGATGCCCCGGAAGGCATCCCCTCTTTCTTCTACCAATCATCGGTAATTTTACTTGGAGCTATATTTTTATTCGTCACATGATATGTGTTTTACTTGGAGCGTCTTGCATTATATGAGTCTTTGCTTTGTTTGCTTTTTAGTTTGTCACAATCATCTTTGCTGTACACAGCTATCTTGAGAGAGCCACACGTTTATCATCATTTGTTAGAATACTCTATGTGCTTCACTTAAAAAAAATTGAGCTAGGCAGTTGCTCTAGTGCTTCACTTAAATCTTTTTGAGCACGGTGGTGGCTATATTTTAAAGAAATAAACTCTCATGCTTCACTTATATTATTTTGAGAGTTGATTGAAATTTTGAAGAAATAAATTCGTATGCTCCACTTATATTATTTTGAGAATTGATAAGATTGAAATTTTGAAGAAATGAATTCTCATGCTTCACTTATATTATTTTGAGAATTGATAAGATTGAAATTTTGAAGAAAATATTTGCGCTCTCATGCTTCACTTAAATCTTTTTGAGAGTTGATAGACCCTTTTTGGTTGTGTTCAATGCATATTTATGACCGTTTTCGCTTTTTGGTTGGTTGCTTCTCAATCTTTTGCTAGCCTTCATTTGTACTAATCAGAAATACTGCTTGTGCATCCAAAATCCTTAAACCCAGTTTTGCCATATGAGTCCACTATATCTACCTATATGCGGTATTTCAATGCCGTTTCAAGTAAATTTGCGTGTACCAACTCTAAATTTCAAAATAATTTTCCATTTTGTGTGCCCGTACCACTCATGAAGCGGCAGGGGGTGGCCATTATTTTCCATGCTAGGTGTGTTATTCTCACGATGAGTGTTTATTCACTTGTCATTGCACGAGAGAATGGTTGGTAATAGGGATGCCCAGTCCCACATGAAATCAAAATAATTACAACAAAATTCATTGGAAAGTGTTGGTATGGAGGGCACCCGTGGATACGGCTAGCCATGGATTGTGAAAGAAATGGTGGAAAGGAAATAAACTTTACTTTCTGTTTGGGAACCACCTATGTTGTGTCTAGCATGGAAAATATTGGGAATTCTCGGTCGTTTTCGTTGACAGGAAAAGCATGCCTCTCAAAATATTTTTATCTCTCTAATTTAAGCTTTGAGCTCTGGCACATTTGACAGATCTCTGCTTCCCTCTGCGAAGGGCCTATCTATTTACTTTTATGCAATTTTTATTTTTACTTGAGTCTCCATCTTCTTTTACAAAAGCACCAACTAGAGAGCACTATTGTCATACTTGTGCATTGGATGTAGCTAATATTTGAGTGTGTTTCATGAATGGATCAATGATTGAGCATAATGGGCTAGGGATAACTTTCTTTAGCGTTGATATTTTGAAAGACATGGTTGCTTGTTAGCATGCTTGAGTATTTATATATTCATGTCAAACTATAGACTATTGGTTTGAATCATACAAGTCCAATGTCCATGCTATAAAATAAAAGAATATGTGATGAATATGATAGACAGCATTCCACATCAAAAAATCTGTTTTTATCATTTACCTACTCGAGGACGAGCAGGAATTACGCTTGGGGATGCTGATACGTCTCCAACGTATCTATAATTTTTGATTGTTCCATGCTGTTATATTATCAATCTTGGATGTTTTTATATACATTTACAGCAATTATATATCATTTTTGGAGACTAACCTATTAACCTAGTGCCCAGTGCCAGTTGCTGTTTTCTGCCCTGTTTTCCGCCGCCGCAAGTTTCTGTTCTCCAGAGATCCCATCTGGAGGCCTTCTCCGGTACTCCGCCGGAGGGGGAATCGATCACGAAGGGGCTCTACATCAACCTTGCTGCCCTTCCGATGATGTGTGAATAGTTTACCACAGACCTTCGGGTCCATAGTTAGTAGCTAGATGGCTTCTTCTCTCTTTTTGATCTTCAATACAATGTTCTCCTCGATGTTCTTGGAGTTCTATCCGATGTAATCACTTTTTGCGGTGTGTTTTTCTGGGATCCGATGAATTGTGAGTTTATAATCAGATTATCCATGAAAATATTTGAGTCTTCTCTGATCTCTTTTATGCATGATTATTATAGCCTCATATTTCTTCTTTGATCTATTGATTTGGTTTGGCCAACTAGATTGATTTATCTTGCCATGGGAAGAGGTGCTTTGTAGTGGGTTCGATCTTGCGGTGCTCAATCCTAGCGACAGAAAGGGACATGACACGTATGTATCATTGCTACTAAGGGTAAAAAGATGGGGTTTATTCATACATGAGTTTATCTTGTCGACATCATGTCATCGTTCTTAAGGCGTTACTTCGTTCTTTTATGGACTTAATACACTAGATGCATGCTAGATAGCGGTCGATGTGTGGAGTAATAGTAGTAGATGCAGGCAGGAGTCAGTCTACTTATCTTGGACATGATGCCTATATACATGATCATTCTCTTGGATATCGTCATGATTATTTGCTTTTCTATAAATTGCCCAACAGTAATTTGTCTACCCACCGTTTGCTATTTTCTCGAGAGAAGCCTCTAGTGAAAACTATGGCCCCGGGTCTATCTAAATCATATTACTAAAACCCTAAAATATTGCTGCCATTTTCGTTTATTTATTTTATTTTGTATTTTTGTTTCTATCTATCTATCTATCACATACAATTTAATCTTGCAATTAATCGCCGAGGGATTGACAACCCCTCGTTTGCGTTGGGTGCAAGGATTTGTTGTTTGTGTGCAGGTACTGCTAACGAGGTGTTGCGTGGTTCTCCTAGTGGATTGATAACCTTGGTTTCATAACTGAGGGAAATACTTACCTCTGCTGTGCTGCATCATCCCTTCCTCTTCGGGGATAAAACCAACGCAAGCTACAAGTAGCAGACACCCTCAAGGGGCACTGGGGCGGCTCCGTCGTGACGGCCGTGACCATCTCGGAGCTATGCAGTGTGGGGTACCTGACCCCCGCCTCTATTGCCCGCCCTCCGGCGGCTGGCCAGCTGGTGCCTGCTCCCAACGCCGGGGAGCGGGTAGTCTTTGTCCCCCACCTCATCCGAGGTCTGGGGTTCCCGTTGCATCCCTTCGTGCGCGGAGTGATGTGCTACTATGGGCTGGACTTCCACCACATGGCCCCCAACTCCATTCTTCACCTCGCCTCCTTCATCACGGTCTGCGAGGCCTTCCTCCGCTGTGAGCCGCACTTTGGCCTATGGCTGAAGCTCTTCGGGATTAAGCCGAAGTCCAGCGGCTCGGATCTCGCGGAGTGCGGTGGGGCCATGATCAGCAAAAACCAGGGGCCACCTGGTTCAAGGGCACCTTCATCGAAACAGTGAAGGAGTGGCAGAAAGAGTGGTTTTACATCACCGAGCCGCTTGCCCCTGGTCAGACCAAGGTCCCGGCCTTCTCAGCCGGGCCTCCCAAGAAGCTCAAATCCTGGAAGGAGAAGGGCGTCGCCTGGGGGAAACCAGAAGAGGTGGAGACCCTGATTGACCGGATCTTGTGGAAGGTTGAGCTTGCCGACATCATCAACGTCATGCTCAACCACCGCATACTCCCTCTCCAACGTCGGGCTACTCCGATGTGGGCACAAAAGATCGAGGACAAGGACACCATCACCACCTTCTTCTGCTCCACCTTGGCCGCCATGTGGACGAGACTCATGAAGCTGGCCAAGGACAAGATCCCCAAGGAAGGGGAGGACCGCGGCCTCGAACACGGCTATGAAGCCCCCCCGGTGAGTGGTCCTGCCCCTCAATCGTTATTCTTCGCCCATCGTAACAAGGAGTAAAGTTTTTCTTGAATCATCGTGTTTGATGTTTTGCAGAAGTGGTTGGCCTGGGTACAAGGAGTGCGATGCCCGGCCCCACTGCCAGAGGAGCCTCCGACTCCCCTAATCTCAGCGCTCCTGACCGAGGAGCCGCACATGGTGGCTCCCAAAGGGACGAAGTCCTAGAGGGGGAGGTCAAGTGCTCGGACTCGGGGGACTTCAGTCACCCGGTCCGAAGAGACCCACACCTCCGCCGTCCAAGACGGCGACGCAGAGGAGGGTGAGGAGGAGGAGGTCCCCCCTCCCCCCGCCCGAAGGGGAAGAGGTCGGCGTTAGAAGACACCGACGTGGGCATGCTGCCGAAGGGCCCAAAGAGGCCAAGGCGAACCTTGTCCGGGGCTGCCAACAAGTTGTCGGAGAGAGCCGAACTCTTCGGTGACTCAGAAGAAGACCTCCTCGCTGTGGGAAGGAAGAAGCCGGCACCCCGAGGGTAAGCCGTCGTCTTTGCACCCTGTTTCTTAATTTGACAAGTTATTTCTAGGCAAGGGGAAACTTACAAAGGCGTCTTTTCTTATGTAGTCCACCGAGGGTAATCCCAAGTGGTTCCTCAAGCGGGTTGCCATCCGCCAGCGGGACTCCAGAGCCCATTGATCCTCCCCCGGCGCATGACGGGCTAGGGGAGGCAACATCCACCTTGGTCCCTAACGTTAACACGATGGGGGCCGATGAGGTGGCCATCATGGCCGAGGTCGACACCTCAGGCCAACAGGACTCGGGGGAGAAGCGCCCCGCGGTCATCGAAGAAGGGCTGGGCCATTCATCGGCCCAGCCGACATCTACCTCAGCTTCGCCGCCCCAGGTGGAGGCTACCCGGGTAGATGCATCAGAGGTCATCCCTCCACCCCAGCCAACTGCCCAAGGACCGGCTAGCGCGGGGTGGACCGAGGAGATGGAGGATGCCCTAAAGGGCTCCTCCATCAAAGAAGAGCACCGTGCCTTGATAGGCGCAGCGCTACAGGGCTACCGGTTCACAGAGGCCGGCCTGCATGAGGTTTTCAAGAACCTCGTAGTAGGTTTTGAGGTATGCTTTCTATCTGCGCATCCAGTCTAATTTGTTTATTTAAGCTTTTTTGAGATATGAGTTTGTCCGAGGACATAAGAGTACAGCCTGCTAAACGGCTTAGTGAGTGAGTAGCCCCCGAGCCCGAAGTCTTTTTCAAGAAACCGGCATTGGGGTCGTTTGATTAAGTAGGAGCCTGTTAAGTAGCCCCCAGGGCGCTGCTTGAGGCACCGTCCTGGAACCTTTTAGTGATTTAACTGTTCCCTTTGTAATAAGGATCTTTTTTTGTGTGCCAGGTTTCGACCTCGGTTCTAGACTCCGTCTCCGAGGAGATTGCGGAGATGAACCGGAAACTTGAGAGGTCCCAGGAGGAGCTCGTCCTGGTGAACCAAAAACTCGAGCAGTCTGAAGGTAAGCAAGTTGAAACTTCCCCTGCACTTTGGACGAAGGAGGTATGATATGTTTTGTTAAAGAAAACCACTAAGGCCGAACTGTTTTGACAACAACAGCGTTAGCGAAGCTGGAGACGCTCAAGGCCGAGCTCGAAAGGGCTCGGCAGGAGGTGCGGCAGCAGGAGGCTACTGCCGCCGCGGCAGAGAAGGCCTGGGCCACCGAGAAGGCGACCGAGGAGAAGCACCAAGCGCGGGTGCTAGAGGTTGCGGAGACCTTGAAGGGCATGTTTGAAGCACGCGACAAGCTTCAGGAGGAGGCGCAACGAACAAAGGAGGAGCTCGAGAAGCTTCAACTTGCCCACTCCGAGCTCAAGACCTCGTCCCGAGCTAACCGCGAGGTGCTCCAGCAAGTGGAGCAAATCGCCTCGGGTAAGCTATTTTTGCTGCAGTGTTCGTTTGGCAGCAAAGGCTGTGTCGAGCTCACCCAGTTTTGGTGTTCCATAGAGGTCTTTGCGGATCTTCCGCAGAGCGCGGCGGATGCGGTGGCGTACTTCGGCCAGCTAGCAGGCCACGAGGTGGAGAAGGCCTTCTGGGGGCAGTTTCCGGGGTCGCCATCTGCGCAGCTGCTGAATCGTCGAGTGATGCAGCTGGTGGAGTTGTTTCGCATGATGAGACCGGCGCTCCAGGACCTCTACATCGCGCTGTGGCCTGCCGAAGCCATGCCGAAGAGCCACTTTGGCCTTAGGGCCCATCTCCGAGACGCCATGCCTTGCGTGAACCACTGGAAGAGGTCTACATGCTTTGAAGGAGCGTGGAGGGGGTACGCCTGCATGAAGACGCACTTCCAAAAGGTTGATGCGGTGACATGTGCCATGGGCCCTCCTGCCGACAAGCAGCGCAGCGCCGAACAGTTCTTCGCCAAGGTGGAGGCGGGAGCTCGTACCACAGAAGCCATGTGTCCAAAGGACACTATGTATTTCTAGACAGTACTTCGGAATGCCGGAGTGTATGATGTATAAGACTTTGTCTTTTGATTGAATGAAGATGGCTTTAAATTCCATGTGTGTTTTTTTATAATTAATTTTTCCTTCGGTATGGCTGTTTTAAAATGAGAGTGGCCAGTCCTCAGCTTCAGCCCCAGTGTAGGTCATACAAAGGGTGTTCCTTAAGGCACACTTGACCCTTAGCCGACGTCTCGGTACCCGGAGGTGGTCGGTGCTTTATAGGAACTAGGCAATCAGACTATAGTGGATTTATACCTTTCACTAAGTCATAGGAGTTTGACTGTGGGTGCTGATGACCAGCCCCCTATGTGGGAAGTGTTCGGCCAGGTAAGCCGAGGTCTAGGCCATGGCACACTGCGGCTAAGAATGAAAGCCCTTCGTTTAACACGGGTGATCGCTATCGTCACATCACTTGATGCGGTCTACGGATGGCAGACTAGTTTACGCATACCTAGATAGTCAGTTTTCGGCTTTCTCCACTGAGGCGCTATGCCAATTGACCTGGCAGCGCAATCGCAGTGGTTCTCCCGTTACACCCTTAGCCGAATTCATCGGAAACGTAAGGGGTACACATAGGAGCCGGGCAACCCAACTATTGACCAAAATCTAGGTTCAAAACTGATGCATATATATAAGGCCAAAATCCGAGACGCCGAATACTTCAGACTTGTTATACAATTGTATCTTTTTTTAGAGAACTTCTTCGTCCCACAGGGGCCATGCTGATAAACAAATATGATAGAGACCTTGAAGGGGCACAGTTTCTTTATTTCATAATTTCAAGCGTGTACATGCCCAGCTGCAGCAAGAGGAATTGAAAGAATACAATGTAAAAAGTAAAGAAGAAAGAGGAAGAAACAGGGCGGATAATTGCTAATGGATTTTGAAGAATCTGGGCCGCTACTTGCTGCACGTCTGCATTTCTGAGCTGTTGACCAAATGTTCACCATTGATGGTGAGGAATTTGTGAAGGTTGATGCCCTTCCGGCCCTTTATACACTTCAAGTGTTTGATTGACCGAGCTCCTTTAGAGGAGGCGTTGCCGAAGTCTGCTCAGCGGTTGAAACCACATGGACATAGTCATGTTTGGTGGTTTCTTTTACAGAGACTTGCCTGTGCAGGGGCTGGAAGCCGCGTCTTTGCTTGGTTGAACCGCGCCGACGTTTGAGTAAATGTTTGGCTCCTCGACGGCCCAGGGAATCTTCAGTGCAAAATTATGCACTCTGGGGACGTAGTGCCCACTCCAGAGAGGGCACGCGAGGAGCCTTCATCCCTATTTCGGGTGCGGGGGTACCTGGCTGAGGTCGATTTGTGCAGCCCGGGCGCGCTTCAAAGAGCGGGCGGCGTGTTTATCGCTGCGGGCTGCCTCCTCGGACGCCTGTACCTCGGCTGCGAAAGCCGCAGTCTGTTCCTCTCTCCGGAGTGAACGTTCGGTGTTACCATTGACTGTGATAACGCCGTTAGGTCCCGTCATTTTGAGCTTGAGGTTGGCGTAATGCGGGACTGCGTTGAAACGCGTGAAGGTTGTGCGCCCTAAGAGCGCATGGTATCCACTTCGGAAAGGTACGATATCGAAGATTAACTCCTCACTTCTGAAGTTTTCGGGCGAGCCAAAGACTACCTCTAGGATGACCATTCCGGTACAGCGGGCTTTGACACCCGGAATGACACCTTTAAAGGTGGTGGAGCTCGGCTTGATCCGAGATGAGTCAATGCCCATCTTCCGAACTGTGTCCTCGTAGATGAGGTTGAGGCTACTTCCTCCGTCCATCAGGACGCATGTTAGATGATAACCATCAAAAATAGGGTCTAGGACGAGTGCCGCTGATCCGCCATGCCTAATGCTAGTCGGATGATCGTGCTTGTCAAACGTGATCGGGTAAGCCGACCATGGGTTATACTTTGGGGCGACGGGCTCCAGCGCGTATACATCCCGAAGCACACGCTTCCTCTCCCTTTTAGGGATGTGGGTGGCATAGATCATATTGACCTCTGTGACCTCATCAGGAAACTTCTTTTGGCCTCCATTATTGGGCCGCTGAGGTTCATCCTAGTCTTCACTGCGGTGTTGGGTTTTACTATGACCCTCTGCCGCTATCTTGCTGATAGGTCTCCAACGTATATATAATTTTTGATTGTTCCATGCTGTTATATTATCAATCTTGGATATTTTTACAATCATTTACAGCAATTATCTATTATTTTTGGAGACTAACCTATTAACCTAGTGCCCAGTGCCAGTTGCTGTTTTCTGCCCTATTTTTCTTTTACAGAAAATCAATACCAAACGAAGTCCAAATGCCACGAAACTTTTTGGAGATTTTTTTCTGGACAATACCAACACTAGAAGCTTCGGGAGGAGGCCAGAAGCCCCAGGGGGTGCCCACGAGGCACCAGGGCGCGCCTGGGGGGCAGGCGCGCCCTGGTACCACGTGGGGCCCACAGAGCTCCGTTTGACCTAATTTCTCCATTATAAATTCCCAAAAAATCAGAAACCCTCAGGGGAGTCCACGAAATACTTTTTCCGCCGCCGCAAGTTTCTGTTATCGAGAGATCCCATCTGGAGGCCTTCTCCGGTACTCCGCCGGAGGGGGAATCGATCACGGAGGGGCTCTACATCAACCTTGCTGCCCTTCCGATGATGCGTGAGTAGTTTACCATAGACCTTCGGGTCCATAGGCAGTAGCTAGATGGCTACTTCTCTCTTTTTGATCTTCAATACAATGTTCTCCTCGATGTTCTTGGAGTTATATCCGATGTAATCACTTTTTGCGGTGTGTTTGTTGGGATCCGATGAATTGTGAGTCTATGATCAGATTATCCATGAAATTATTTGAGTCTTTGCTGCACTCTTTTATGCATGATTGTTATAGCCTCATATTTCTTCTCCGATCTATTGATTTGGTTTGGCCAACTAGATTAATTTTTCTTGCCATGGGAAGAGGTGCTTTGTAGTGGGTTCGATCTTGCGGTGCTCAATCCCAGTGACAGAAAGGGACATGACACGTATGTATCATTGCTACTAAGGGTAAAAATATGGGGTTTATTCATACGTGAGTTTATCTTGTCTACATCATGTCATCGTTCTTAAGGCATTACTCCGTTCCTTTATGGACTTAATACACTAGATGCATGCTGGATAGCGGTCGATGTGTGGAGTAATAGTAGTAGATGCAGGCAGGAGTCGGTCTACTAATCCTGGATGTGATGCCTATATACATGAACATTGCCTTGGATGTCATCATGATTAGTTGCTTTTCTATCAGTTGCCCAACAGTAATTTGTCTACCCACCGTATGCTATTTTCTCGAGAGAAGCCTCTAGTGAAACCTATGGCCCCCGGGTCTATCTAAATCATATTACTAAAACCCTAAAGATATTGCTGCCATTATCTTTTTATTTATTTTATTTTGTATTTTTATTTCAATCTATCAATCTATCATATACAATTTAATCTTGCAGCTTACCGCCAAGGGATTGACAACCCCTTGTTTGCGTTGGGTGCAATGATTTGTTGTTTGTGTGCAGGTGCTGGTAACGAGGTGTTGTGTGATTCTCCTACTGGTTTGATAACCTTGGTTTCATAACTGAGGGAAATACTTATCTCTACTATGCTGCATCATCCCTTCCTCTTTGGGGAAATACCAACGCAAGCTACAAGTAGCAGGAAGAATTTCTGGTTCCGTTGCCAGGGAGAAGTCACGTCAACACAGTCTCCCGTCAACTTGCCAATTTCTGGCGCCGTTGTCGAGGAGACATCATCAACATCTATCAAGTACCTTTGCACAAACTCTCATCTCCTTGCATTTATTTTATTTGCCATTTGCCTCTCGTTTTCATCTCCCCCACTTCTAAAACGTTTTCACAAAAATACAAAAATATTTTTCATTTGCCTTTTTCTCGTTTGCTTCCTTGTCATCTTGTTTGTATAGTCACGATGTCTCAAGAAAATACAAAATTGTGTGATTTTCCCAATACTAATAATAATGATTTTATTAGTACTCCGATTGCTCCTCCCGCCACTAGTGTGGAGACTTGTGATATGAATGCCGCTTTGCTAAATCTTGTTTTGAAAGATCAATTTTTCGGTAGTCCTAACGAAGATGCCGCATCCCATCTTAATACTTTCGTAGAATTGTGTGACTTGCAAAAGAAAAAAGATGTGGATAATGATATTGTGAAATTAAAATTATTCCCGTTCTCATTGCGGGATCGTGCAAAAATTTGGTTTTCATCTTTACCACGAAGTAGTATCTTGGTTTTCATCTTGGGATAAGTGTAAAGATACTTTTATTACTAAGTATTTTCCTCCCGTGAAAATTATTTCTCTTAGAAATCAAATTATGAATTTTAAGCAACTTGATCATGAACATGTTACCCAATCTTGGGAGAGGATGAAATTAATGATAAGAAATTGCCCTACTCATGGTTTAAACTTACGGATGATCATACAAAAAATTTATGCGGGATTGAATTTTGCATCTAGAAATCTTTTAGATTCCGCCACGGGTGGTACTTTTATGGAAGTTACTTTGGGGGAAGCTACTAAATTGCTTGATAATATTATGGAAAATTATTCACAATTGCATACCGAAAGAACTCCTGCTGGTAAAAAGGTGAATTCTATTGAAGAAATTAGTACTTTGAGTGATAAAGTTGATGCGCTTATGAAATTGGTTGCTAGTAAAAATGCTAATATTGATCCTAATGATGTGCCATTGTCCACTTTGATTGAGCAAAATAATGATCCCGTTGATGTGAATTTTGTCTCGCGAAATAATTTCAATAATAATGCTTATAGAGGTAATTTCAATGCTAGGCCGTTTCTCGGAAATTCCTCTAATAATTATGGAAATCCTTATGGTAATTCTTATAATAATAATAGAATGCCCTCTGATCTTGAAAGTAATATTAAAGAATTTATTAATTCTCAAAAAGTTTTCAACACTACGATAGAAGAAAAATTGAGTAAGCTTGATGATATGTCTAGGAGCATTGATAGAATTTTTCATGATGTGGAAAATCTTAAGACTAAAATTTTGCCACCCAAAATTGATATTAGTGAATCAATTAAAGCTTTACATGTCTCCATGGATGAGAGAAAGAAAAGAACTGCCATGCTAAGAGCTAAACGGGAATTTTTAGAAAAAGCGATTCCTCCCAGATTTTATCGTAGTAATGATGAGGATATTAAAATGATTGGTGTTTAATCTATTGATTATTTGTTTAGCAATATAAAACTTGATGAAAAGGGAACTAAAGATGAATCAACTTTACTTAGTAGGCGTTCCCATAATTCGGAGGGTGAAAATCTTAATGAAAAAATTGCTAAAAGTGGGTTTGGAGAGGTAAAAACTTTAAATAGCGATGTGCCCACTCTATTGGATTACAAAGATTTTAATTATGATAATTCTTCTTTAATTGAGTGCATTTCTTTGTTACAATCCATGTTAAATTCACCCAGCACTTATGAGCAAAACAAGGCTTTTACTAAACACATCGTAGAAGCAATGATGAAAGCGTTAGAAGAAAAGCTAGAACTAGAAGTCTCAATTTCTAGAAAATTATATGATGAATGGGAACCCACCATTAAAATTAAAATTAAAAATTATGAGTGCAATGATTTATGTGATTTGGGTGCTAGCGTTTCCACAATTCCAAAATCTCTATGTGATGTGCTAGGTCTCACCAATATAGATGAATGTTCTCTTAATTTGCACTTGGCGGATTCTACTATCAAAAAGCCTTTGGGTAGAATTAATGATGTGCTTATTCTTGCAAATAGAAACTATGTGCCCGTTGATTTTATTGTTCTTGATATTGAATGCAATTCTTCTTGCCACATAATACTTGGTAGACCGTTCTTACGAACTATAGGTGCCGTTATTGATATGAAAGAAGGGAATATAAAATTTCAATTTCCATTAAAGAAAGGTATGGAGCATTTCCCTAGGAAAATAATTAAAGCACCATATGAATCAATTATGAGGGTCAATTATGGAATCAACTTGAAAGATGATAATACTTGAAATTATGCATTATGCCTAGCTAGGGGCATAAAACAATAGCGCTTGTTGGGAGGCAACCCAATGAATAAAATAAATTTTTGTTATAAGTTTCTGTTATTGTGTGTTTCCACAATTATTTTACTGGTATGATTTTTTTTTGTGTTTTTAATTAGTTTTTGTGCCAAGTAATACCTTTGGGATGATTTGGAAGATAATATAATTGATGCTGTTTGGAAAACAGAAAGTTTTGCATCCAGTGCCTGAATTTGTTTTCTTTACTCGAGCGTCAGAAAAATCTGAAATTTTAACACAGTATTTGTATATGAATTTCGCACGTTGTCCTAATTTTTCAGAATTTTTAGAGTTACATAAGTATGGATTTTAAATAGATTGCTATAGACTGCTCTGTTTTTGACAGATTCTGTTTTTGATGGACTACTTGCTTGTTTTGATGAATTTATGGATTGTATCGGGGGGTATAAGCCATGGTGAAGTTAGAGTACAGTAGGTATAATGAAAAAATAAAATATGAATAGGTTTTCAATAGTACTTATAGTAGTGATTTATTTTGTTATACTAACGGATCTCACAAAGGTTTTGTTAAGTTTTGTGTGATTGAAGTTTTCAAGTTTTGGGTGAGATCACGATGGATGAAGGAATAAGGAGTAGCAAAAACCTAAGCTTGGGGATGCCCGAGGCACCCCAAGGTAATATTCAAGGAAGACTCAAGCGTCTAAGCTTGGGGATGCCCCGGAAGGCATCCCCTCTTTATTCTACCAACCATCGGTAATTTTACTTGGAGCTATATTTTTATTCGTCACATGATATGTGTTTTGCTTGGAGCGTCTTGTATGATATGAGTCTTTGCTTTGTTTGCTTTTTAGTTTTTCACAATCATCTTTGCTGCACACACCTATCTTGAGAGAGCCACACGTTTATCATCATAATTTGGTAGAATACTCTATGTGCTCCACTTAAATTTTTTGAGCTAGGCAGTTGCTCTAGTGCTTCACTTAAATCTTTTTGAGCACAGTGGTGGCTATATTTTAAATAAATAAACTCTCATGCTTCACTTATATTATTTTGAGAGTTGATTGAAATTTTGAAGAAATAAATTCTCATGCTTCACTTATATCATTTTGAGAATTGATTGAAATTTTGAAGAAATGAATTCTCATGCTTCACTTATATTATTTTGAGAATTGATTGAAATTTTGAAGAAATATTTTCACTCTCATGCTTCACTTCAATCTTTCTGAGAGATGATGATAGTAACGGTAATTTGCACAAGTTATGAATTGGATCCCAAAGTGATGAATATTCAAGAGGGATATAATAAAAACTTTCATATAGATCATTGGATATGATAAGTGTGATTCCTTGCAATAGTTTTGTGATATGGAAATGATAATATGTGAGTCATGTTAGTGAGTAATTGTGATTTAGTAAGAATATTAGTGTTAAGGTTTGTGATTCCCTATGCATACACGTTAAGTCAATAGTTATGCAATGAAATTATATCCTACTTATGGTGCATTATTCGGTGTTAGTTGTGTTCAATGCATATTTATGACCATTTTCGCTTTTTGGTTGGTTGCTTCTCAATCTTTTGCTAGCCTTCATTTGTACTAAGCAGTAATACTGCTTGTGCATCCAAAATCCTTAAACCCAGTTTTGCCATATGAGTCCACTATATCTACCTATATGCGGTATTTCAATGCCGTTCCAAGTAAATTTGCGTGTGCCAACTCTAAATTTCAAAATAATTTTCCATTTTGTGTGCCCGTACCACTCATGAAGCGGCAGGGGGTGGCCATTATTTTCCATGCTAGGTGTGTTATTCTCACGATGAGTGTTTATTCACTTGTCATTGCACGAGAGAATGGTTGGTAATAGGGATGCCCAGTCAGGCATGAAATCAAAAATAATAACAACAAAATTCCTTGGAATGTGATGGTATGGAGGGCACCCGTGGATACGGCTAGCCATGGATTGTGAAAGAATTGGTGGAAAGGAAATAAACTTTACTTTCTGTTTGGGAACCACCTATGATGTGTCTAGCATGGAAGATAATGGGAATTCTCAGTCGTTTTCGTTGACAGGAAAAGCATGCCTCTCAAAATATTTTTATCTCTCTAATTTAAGCTTTGAGCTCTGGCACATTTGACAAATCTCTGCTTCCCTCTGCGAAGGGCCTATCTATTTACTTTTATGCAATTTTTATTTTTATTTGAGTCTCCATCTTCTCTTACAAAAGCACCAACTAGAGAGCACTATTGTCATACTTGTGCATTGGATGTAGCTAATATTTGAGTGTGTTTCATGAATGGATCAATGATTGAGCATAATGGGCTAGGGATAACTCTCTTTAGCGTTGATATTTTGAAAGACATGGTTACTTGTTAGCATGCTTGAGTATTTATGTTTTCATGTCAAATTATAGACTGTTGCTTTGAATCATACATGTCCAATGTCCATGCTACAAAAGAAAAGAATATGTGATGAATATGTTAGGCAGCATTTCACATCAAAAATTCTGTTTTTATCATTTACCTACACGAGGACGAGCGGGAATTAAGCTCGGGGATGCTGATACGTCTCCAACGTATCTATAATTTTTTATTGTTCCATGCTGTTATATTATCAATCTTGGATGTTTTTACAATCATTTACAGCAATTATCTATCATTTTTGGAGACTAACCTATTAACCTAGTGCCCAGAGCCAGTTGTTGTTTTCTGCCCTGTTTTTGTTTTATAGAAAATCAGAACCAAACGAAGTCCAAATGCCACGAAACTTTTTGGAGATTTTTTTTCTGGACAATACCAACACTAGAAGCTTCGGGAGGAGGCCAGAAGCCCAAGGGGGTGCCCACGAGGCACCAGGGCGCGCCTGGGGGCAGGCGTGCCCTGGTACCTCGTGGGGCCCACAGAGCTCCGTTTGACCTAATTCCTCCACTATAAATTCCCAAAAAATCAGAAACCATCAGGGGAGTCCACGAAATACTTTTTTCGCCGCCGCAAGTTTCTGTTCTCGAGAGATCCCATCTGGAGGCCTTCTCCGGTACTCCGCCGGAGGGGGAATCGATCATGGAGGGGCTCTACATCAACCTTGCTACCCTTCCGATGATGCGTGAGTAGTTTACCACAGACCTTCGGGTCCATAGGCAGTAGCTAGATGGCTTCTTCTCTCTCTTTGATCTTCAATACAATGTTCTCCTCGATGTTCTTGGAGTTCTATCCGATGTAATCACTTTTTGCGGTGTGTTTGTTGGGATTCGATGAATTGTGAGTTTATGATCAGATTATCCATGAAATTATTTGAGTCTTTGCTGCACTCTTTTATGCATGATTATTATAGCCTCGTATTTCTTCTCTGATCTATTGATTTGGTTTGGCCAACTAGATTGATTTTTCTTGCCATGGGAAGAGGTGCTTTGTAGTGGGTTCGATCTTGCGGTGCTCAATCCCAGTGACAGAAAGGGACATGACACGCATGTATCATTGCTACTAAGGGTAAAAAGATGGGGTTTATTCATACGTTAGTTTATCTTGTCTACATCTTGTCATCGTTCTTAAGGCATTACTCTGTTCCTTTATGGACTTAATACACTAGATGCATGCTGGATAGTGGTCGATGTGTGGAGTAATAGTAGTAGATGCAGGCAGGAGTCGGTCTACTAATCTTGGACATGATGCCTATATACATGATCGTTGCCTTGAATATCATCATAATTATTTGGTTTTCTATCAATTGCCCAACAGTAATTTGTCTACCCATCGTGTGCTATTTTCTCGAGAGAAGCCTCTAGTGAAACCTATGGCCCCCGGGTCTATCTAAATGATATTACTAAAACCCTAAAAATATTGCTGCCGTTATCTTTTTATTTATTTTATTTTGTATTTTTATTTCAATCTATCAATCTATCATATACAATTTAATCTTGCAACTTACCGCCAAGGGATTGACAACCCCTTGTTTGCGTTGGGTGCAAGGATTTGTTGTTTGTGTGCAGGTGCTGCTAACGAGGTGTTGTGTGATTCTCCTACTGGTTCGATAACCTTGGTTTCATAACTGAGGGAAATACTTATCTCTACTGTGCTGCATCATCCCTTCCTCTTCAGGGAAATACCAACGCAAGCTACAAGTAGCACTTGCCGGCTTGTTTAAAGACCCAGCAATTCTTGTTAGTGTGGGTTGCTGGTTTTTCCTGAGAGCCATGAATTCCACATGGGCGGTCTAGGAGCCTATCAAGCTGGCTAGGTCCATCTTTGTTCCCTTTAAAGGGTTTACTTTTCTGCCCAGATTTAGGTCCGGTGAACCCTGCGTTGACTGTAGCGTCTTCAGTGTCACTTCCGCCATTTTTATACATGCGCTTATTTTTGTTGCCCTTGGGTTTTCCATTGGCGTCGTGAGTTTCCGAGGTGCCTGCCTCGCCGTTATGAGTACTACGGGCGAGCCAGCTGTCTTCTCCCGCACAAAAGCGAGTCATTAGTGAGGTCAGGGCCGCCATAGTCCTCGGCTTATCCTGGCCGAGTTGACGAGCCAACCATTCATCTCGGATATTGTTTTTAAATGCGACGATGGCTTCGGCTTCGAAGCAATCTATGATCTGGTTCTTCTTGGTGAGGAACCTATTCCAGAATTTCCGGGCTGATTCGCCGAGCTGCTGGGTGACACAGCTGAGGTCATCAGCGTCCGGAGGTTGAACATATGTGCCCTGGAAGTTTGCTCGAAAAGCGTCTTCTAGGGCCTCCCAGCTGCCGATAGAGTGAGGTGGGAGGCTGTTAAGCCAATGCCTCGCTGGCCCCTTTAGCTTGAGCGGCAGATATTTAATGGTGTGGAGATCATCTCCGTTGGCCATGTGTATGTGTAGGAGGAAATCCTCGATCCAGATTGCTGGGTCTGTGGTGCCATCGTATGACTCTATATTGATGGGCTTAAATCCTTTCGGGAATTGATGTTCCATCACCCTGTCTATCAAGAAGATTGGGTGAGCCAGACCTCGGAACCGAGGAGCATCTCGTCGGAGGTCGGGAGAAAACCGTGAGTAGGCTTGATCTCAGGCACGGCCGTTCCTGTCCACCCAGGCATCGTAGCTGTCGAGTCCAGCGGGTGCGCATCCCCTTGATCCATAGATGGAACGAGGGGGAGCCCTATTTTCCTCAATGCGACATCTAGCATCATGAGGATCTAGGTAATCCACGGGGTTCTTGCCATAACGGTGTGGAGGTGGCCGTTCACTGAGGTCTTCTCGTCTTGGCCTGTCCCGGCCTCTAGGGGGTCGGTTGAGGTCGTCAGCGAGCTCCTCGTCGAACTCCGGCAAGAGACGCCTACGTGGGTATGATTTCGGCCCACAATGGCGCCGGTTCTCCATGTCTTGCTCGGCGGAGAGCACTTTGATCCACTTTTCATTTAGTGCATCGATATTGGCCTGCAGCTGCTGCTGCTTGCGTTTCATGCTCCGGGCGGTCGCAACAAGGCGCCGCCGGAAGCATTCTTGTTCAAGAGGGTCTTCGGGGACGATGTAGTCCTCGGAACCGAGGCTCTCGTCCTCCTCGGATTCCGGCATGTAGTTGTCGTCGGCCCCTTCGAAGAGGTCATCGGGATCTGAGTCCCTGAGAAGTCGGTCCGATGTGCCGTTCCTTACTGGGGAGGCTTGAACGTCCTCTTCACGGTTGCCGGCATCGCGGTCCTCCGCGTCGCTGTTATTGGTTGTCGCATCATTACCACTGGGTTCCCCGTTAGGACACCTTTGGCGTCTTCGCCGATGTCTTGGAGGGGATTTGGGGGTGTCCACCATGTAAACATCGTAGGTGGACGTGGCGGTCCACTTGCCCGCATTTACCGGGGGCAAGGTGTTTTCAATGGGGCCATCGACGTCCTCCTCCATGTCTGAGACCTCGCCATAGTCCAGCACGTTGGTTAAATCGTCGATCGTGGTGACTAGTTGGGTGGTGGGTGGGATGTAAATTTCCCTATCGTCGGCTTTAAGTCTGATCTGATTGTAAACCGAAGTCTTGCCGTCTGAGATGGACATGCTCCGGATGCGGTCAAGCATCTCATCGAGGAGAGATAACTCTTCAGGATTCATTGATGCGCCATAGGCAGGGCTAACTTGAAGTACGCCCGGCATGTAACTGGATGCATTTTCGGTGCGAAGGGAATCCGAACATAATTCCGAGTTCTGCGCCGGAGTCAGTTCTAGCACTGGCATAATTTCGGGAGTGGGAGCCGGATCTATCTCCAGACTGGTGATCGGAAGGAAACTGGCCGGAGTGGTGGCGTCAGGGGTCTCAAGAGGCGCCATGACAGAGTTCGGTTTCGGAGTCGAGCCTCCAGAACTGGTCGAGCTCTCAATCCGGCCAGGAGTCCATCCCGATAGGATGAGTTCACCACGGGAATCCGCAGTGTATTCGAGGCCACCGAAGGTCATGATCCGACCTAGGGCGTAGTTCTCGACAGAGGTCAGATGACCCGTCGGGTCAGCGCAACATACCATGCTGCCGAAGACAAAAAGCTGGCCGGGGGCGTAAATGTCCCCGTGGCCGTTGGCACAGTTGATCTGCAGGTGAGCCATCGATCTTTCTGGTGATCGCGCAGTGGAACTCTCAATGAAAGCACCAGTGTCGGTGTCAAAACCGGCAGACCTTAGGGTAGGGGGTCCCGAGTTGTGGATCTCGGATCGGTGGTAACAAGGACAAGGGAGATGATGTTTACCCAGGTTCGGGCCCTCTCGATGGAGGTAATACCCTACGTCCTGCTTCTGTTTATATTGATGGAGATGTATCGAATACAGAGTTGATCTACCTCGAGATCGTAATGTGTGTCTAACTTCTAGGGCTAGGTGAGCGATATTGCCTTGATGTCCCCCCTACGGGCTAAACCCTATGGCTTATATACATGCCAGGGAGGGTATCTAGGGTTACAAAGTCGGTATCTAGGAGAGAGGCGGCAGGAGAGATCTTGGAGTATATGTCAAGTCTTTGGTAGAGACAGTCTCGATCACGCTTCCTATGTACGGCCTCCGGAGTCCATCTTGATCACGTACGAGGGCCCATCGGCCCAACCGAGGAGACGGGCTAGCTAGGTTAGCACCCCCTAATCCAGGACACCGTCAACGGTGCTCTTCCTTGATGGAGGAGCCCTTCAGGGCGTCCTCCATCTCCTCGTTCCACCCCGCGCTAGCCCGTCCTTGGGCAGTTGGTGGGGGTGGAGGGATGACCTCAGATACGTCTACCCGGGTGGCCTCCACCTGGAGTGGCGAAGCCGAGGTAGATATCGGCTGGACCGATGACTGGCGCAGCCCCTTTTCGACGACCATGGGGTGTTTTTCCCCCGGGTCTTGTTGGGCCGAGGTGTCCACCTCGGCCATGATGGCCACCTCGTCGGCCCCCATCGTGTTGACGTCAGGGGCCAGGGTGGATGTTGCCTCCCCTAGCCCGTCGTGCGCCGGGGGAGGAGCAGCGGGCTCTGGAGTCCCGCTGGCGGATGGCAACCCGCTCGAGGAACCGCTGGGGATTACCCTCGGCGGACTATATAAGAAAAGACGCTCTATGAGTTTTCCTTTGCTAAAAAGAACTTATAAAATTGAAAGACGGGATGTAAAGACGACGGCTTACCCTCGAGGCACCGGTTTCTTTATCCCAGTGGCGAGGAGGTCTTCTTTTGAGTCACCGAAGAGCTCGGCTCTCCCCGACAACTTGCTGGTAGCCCCGGACGAGGTTCGCCTCGGCCTCTTCGGGCCCTTCGGCGGCATGCCAACTTCGGCGTCCTCTGACGCTGACCTCTTCCCCTTTGGGAGGGGGACCTCCTCCTCCTCACCCTCCTCTGCATCACCGTCTTGGGCAGCGGAGGTGTGTGTGTGTCTTCAGACCGGGTGACCGAGGTCTCCCGAGTCCGAGTACTTGATTTACCCCTCTGGGACCTCGTCCCTTTGGGGGCCACCACGTGTGGCTCCTCGGTCAGGAGCGCCGAGAGCAGGGGAGTCGGGGCTCCTCTGGCAGTGGAGCCGGGCATTGCACTCCTTGCACCCAGGCCAACCACTTCTGCAAGATGTCAAACACAGCCATTCATCAAAACTTTACTCCTCGATGTGACGGACAAAGAATGACAGTTGATGGGCAGGATCACTCACCGGGGGGGCTTCATAGCCGTGCTCGAGGCCGCGATCCTCCCCTTCCTTAGGGATCTTGTCCTTGGCCAGCTTCATGAGTCTCGTCCACATGGCGGCTAAGGTGGAGCTGAAGGAGGTGGTGATGGTGTCCATGTCCTCGGGCTTTTGTGCCCACATCGGGGTAGCCCGAAGCTGGAGGGGGAGTATGCGGTGGTTGAGCATGACATTGATGACGTCGGCAAGCTCGACCTTCCCCGTAGTGGACCACCATTTGATCCTCTCGACGAGGAGCTCCACCTCTTTTGGGTTCCCCCAGGTGATGCCCTTCTCCTTCCAGGACTTGAGCTTCTTTGGGGGCCCGGCTGAGAAGGCTGGGACCTCGGCTTGACTAGGAGCGAGCGGTTCGGTGATGTAAAACCACTCCCGCTGCCACTCCTTCACCATTTCAATGAAGGTGCCCTTGAACCACGTGGCCCCCTGGTTTTTACTAATCATGGCCCCTCCGCACTCCGCGAGGTCGGATCCACTGGACTTTGGCTTGATCCAGAAGAGCTTCAGCCATAGGCCGAATTGTGGCTCGCACCGGAGGAAGGCCTCGCAAACCATGATGAAGGAGGCGAGGTGAAGAATCGAGTTTGGGGCCATGTGGTGGAAATCGAGAACGTAGTAGTACATCACCCCATGCACAAAGGGGTGCAGTGGGAACCCCAGGCCTCGGATGAGGTGGGGGACGAAGACTACTCACTCCTCGGCGTTGGGAGCGGGCACCAGCTGGCCAGCCGCCGGAGCGCGGGCGGCGATGGCGGGGGTCAGATACCCCGCACTGCGCTGCTCTGAGATGGTCTCATCCGTCACGATGGAGCCACCCCAGTGCCCCTTGAGGGTGTCGGCCATGGCTGGTGGTGAAGGATGGATTCGCGAAAGGGAAAAGGAGTAGGATGGGATCTGGGCGCTGGAGCTAGACAAAGCAGTAGAGGGGGAGAATGGGAGCGTGGTCGATTGCGATGTCCTCCTTTTTGCTCTTATAAGCCTGTGAAAGGCTAAGAGTCTCCCTCGCTGCACCGATAAACTCGCCGCTCCCATCAAAGATGTAGTTAAGCATATGGGGGGAAACAAAATCGTAATGATATCCCTAAGAAAACGGGCATGATCTCCACCTTGATGGGATGTGCCAGTAAAAAAGCTGCCTTGAACCGTGATTTAAGGGAGGCAGTAACTGCCCGACCTGTCATGGGGCATGTCATTTCGATAAAGCTGTCAGACCAGACTGGACCAATCATACCTCGACGACAAGCCTTCGAGGCTAAGATATCCACCCCGTTTCGGGCGGGGAACAAGCTCGGTTGGACGTCGGATGTCATTGCTCTGCTAAAAAAAGTGAAATATAGAGGGGAACTCGTCTGTCAAGCCTAGGTCTCCGGATCCGAGGTGGCGTTTGTTGAAGAGTCGTCCTCGGCGTAGAAGACCAGTTCAGGGGCTACTGACGGTGTCCTGGATTAGGGGTGCTAACCTAGCCAGCCCGTCTCTTCGGTTGGGCCTATGGGCCCTCATACGTGATCAAGGTGGGCTCCAGAGGACACATACAGGAAGCGTGACCAAGACTACCTCCACCGAAGACTTGACGTATACTCCAAGATCTCTCCTGCCACCCTGCTCCTCGATATCGACCTTGTAACCCTAGGTGCCCTCCCTGGCGTGTATATAAGCCATAGGGTTTAGCCCATAGGGGGGACATCAAAGCAATTTCGTTCACCTAGCCCTAGAAGTTAGACACACATTACGATCTTGTGGTAGATCAACTCTGTATTCGATACATCTCCATTAATATAAACAAAGGTAGGACGTAGGGTTTTACCTCCATTAAGAGGGCCCAAACCTGGGTAAACATCGTCTCCCTTTTCTCTGTCACCACCGATCCAAGATCCGCAGCTCGGGACCCCCTACCCCGAGGTCTGCCGGTTTTTACACCGATAAAGGGGGTTTGGGATGAATGGGGAATTGGGGGAGAACTGCGCGGGAGTTAACTCAAAATAGCAGTAGCGCGGGTCTAGGACCGGCGCTATAGCTAACTTAGCTATAGCGCGGGTACTCAAAGCCGCGCTACTACTATCCTCAGTAGCTGTAGCGCTCGTTTACCAAACCCGCGCTACTGCTAAGTTAGCTATAGCACGGGTTACAAACCCGCGCTACTACTATTCCTTTCATTTTTATTTTCATTTTATTTTTCTTTTCATTTTTTTATTTTCATTTTCTTTTTCTTTTCATTTTTTTATTTTTTTCATTTTTATTTCTTTTCATTTTCTTTTTCTTTTCATTTTTTTATTCTTTTCATTTTTTTCTTTTCATTTTTTTCCTTTCTCCTTTTTCTTTTTCTTTTCATTTTCTTTTCTATTCCTTTCATTTTTCTTTTGATTTTCTTTTTCTTTTCATTTCTTTTTTCCTTTCTCCTTTTTCTTTTTCTTTTCCGAAAGACGACCGAGCCAGAACCATGCACATGGTGGGAAGAAGGGATACAATGTATATATATTACATCATTTGACCGATAACCATTAAGTGCATACACAAAAAAGATACATATATATATAAATGATGGTTTCTCAGCGTCGATGCCGTTTTTGAGTGAGCTTCTTTCCTTTCTTGTTCGTTGTCGAATAATTGAGCCCCTCGTGGTGACTTTTTCTTTTCCATGGAGTACGATCTTTCTTAGGTAATGTAGTCTTGATTCTTCTTTTGATGTATGCTTCATCGTCATCGTCATCTTCCCTCATCGGGTTGCCGTACTGGTCATAGTCTTCCTCGTTGGCGACTCCATCCATTCCGATGATATTCCTTTTGCCTCTCCTCACGACAACATGGCTAGGATTGCTCGGGTCGGTTATGAAGAAGCATTGTGTCACGTGCTTAGCGTGTACCCATGGCTCATTTTTGGCGATGACGTTCACGGTAGCGCTCTTGGCGTCGGGTATAGACATGGTAGTGAAATACCGGTTTTCTCTTTTGACGTTCTTAGCCCATCTGACACGGAACATCGTCGCATTGTGCACTCCAGAGTAGTCAAGCTTCCAGATGTCTTTGACCCCTCCGTAGAATCTTTCAGTTGCGCCGTTGTCGTCGGTCATGCATTCCATCGTCACCCCTGAGTTCTGGAAATCACTGTTTATATCTTTGGCCTCCGTGTAGAACGTGTATCCGTTGATATCGTATGCCTGATAGTTCATGAGGTTGGCCGCGGGGCCATGTGCTAAGGCGTATATGAGCAATCCGTCTGTAGAGCCCACTTCTGGGGGATTAACAAGAACATGCTCTTTGAACAAACGCAAGAAAGTGGAGTTGTGCTCTCTAATAACTTTGGCGTCCGTCTTGCGTAGCCCCTGGTCATGGTACTTCTTTGCGATTGTTTCTTTGTGCAGTGTCACGAAAGGATCTACCACGTCTAGGTGCTATAGCACCACTAAGTTTGCTCTGTCAAAGTCGTTCCGTCTATCCGAGTGGTCTACATGCAGTTCCCTCCGGCCGTTGGTGTGACCTTCTCCTCCAAGCCTCCCAAGGTGCTTGTTAACGGGCAAACCAACAACTTGTTCTCCGCCATATAGATAATTCTCGCAGAAGGAGATGCACTCTTTGGTCAGATAGCCCTGGACAATGCTTCCATCCGGACGGGACATGTTACGAACGAATCCTTTGATGACCCCATGTAACACCCCAAAAATATTTTCTTTTGGAACTTTGAAATCTTTTATTTAAAATAAAATTCTTTGGATCATTATGGCCCTATTTCTTGATCTCTTCTGTTTTGAAAATTATTTTGAGATTTCATTTGGGTTCCAATTTTTTTTAATGGGATCTGATTTAATGGTTTATTACTTGAGTAATTATTTTTGAAGGATCAAAAAATATTTTCTTTCAGAAAAGTTTAGGATAATTGAATTATTTCAATGAAATGACCCATTTCATTTTTCTTCAAACACTTAGAAAATTCTCCCAAATTTTTTTGTCACCTTTAAATTAGCATTCAAGTCATTCTCACACCCTAGGACAGTACCCAATACCTCTCCTCTCCATAAAAATATTTTTGTCATATTTAACAAATTCCAAAGTTTGAATTTTATTTATTCGTAGTTTCTTTGATTTACAAAGGAACTATATTTTTCCTAACTCTTCTGCACCCACAAAAATTGCTCCAAACACTTGACAGTACCCACACTCCATTTCACCAAAAACATTCTGTTCCACAGTTCAAAATTTTCAAATTTCATTCAACTGAAATTTGGACCAGATTCAATATCTCTGATCAAAACCCAATTTTAATTGCTCCAAATTTTTTGAAATTTTGCTAGCATCTCTATTATGCTTCAGTACCTCACCACAAAAATTCTCACAAATTCCAAAAATGCCTAGAGCCATCAAGCATTTTATCAAACATCTCCTGTGCACTGTAGCTACTGTCAAAAAATTCAGAATTTTCAGTAAAGTTCAGAGCAGAGGGATTCGGCGCCATGCGGTGCACTCCACTCCATCTCCTCCTCATCCACACTCCTGGTGATCATCAATACGTCACCGTGGACCCCTCTTTCCAGCCTCTCGCCGCCGACAGCATAGGAGCCGGCCGGTGCAACGGCCGCCGACCACTGCGGCGGCTGGCCGTGCGGTCACCTCGGCCACCTACGGCAATAACCCAGCCCCGCACCGTCCAGCGTCGTCCCTGGCCTCCCCTGCCTCCACACATCTCTCCTCATCTCACCCGAACACTGCAAGCACTGCCTGGACCCTGCTGTTAGTCGCCAGAGCAGGGTCCAGGCACGCCCGTACAAGAGCTCCACTGTGGGGAAGGCAGTAGAGCGAGTAATCGACCGCGCTGGCACTTCCAGGAGCTTCCGCCGTCAACACTAATGATCACCGTCCAAGACCACCGACCGTAGCTACCTCCGTCGGCCGTGTTAATTCCGACGTGATCCGCACCGCCTCGGCCATCATCGAATCGCCTATAAAAAGCTTCCCCAAGCACCACCGATCACCTACACCACTTCACCATCCCTCCAATCCACCCCGACGCCACTCCATCGGCCCCGAGGGGGTCATCTTCTTCGGCTACGGCCGCCCGATCCGCTTCGGGTTCCAAGAAGAATCCGACGTCCGTAGGCCACCCCACCCTCTCAAATCTTGCTAGTAGTCTTCTATTCCTCCCTCTCATCGGAACCGCACGTCAATTTGACGGTTGCAGGTCTCTCCGACGAGATCCACCGTCACCCGACGCAGCCGTCCGCCGGAGTTGACCTCGCCGTCGTTGTGGTGCTCGCCGGCAACCAACTCCACCACCCACCGATGTGGAATCCCTCCCCGAGCACATCTCGACCATCGCCGCCCTCTGAAACCCCGGCGATCGCTGCCGGTGACCGCCTCCCCATCTCTGTTCTCGCGCGCGAGCATTTTCAAATTCAAACCGGACGGGTGGACCCCACCCGTCAGTCTTTTCTCTTTTTTCTGTTTAAACGAAAACACCTTCTGCCGCTTTACGCTTTCTGCACTGGAAAGCGTATTTCCTTCCGAGGCGCTTTCTGTTTTCACCACAGGGACCCACTGGTAGTTATTTTAATTGTAGATAGGTCCCTGGTTTTAAAACCTTAATAACTTTTAAACCACAAATCATTTTCAGTTGATTCTTTTTCTGAAATTCTTATTTTTCACTCTAGTTTTTTTTAGTATTTATTGAAAAATATTTTGAGACAACTTTTTGTACTGTTACAAAATTTTGATTTGAATTTGAATTTTCATTTTATAGGAAATGAAGAGGGGAACTTTGCCAGAAATTTTGAGGGATCACTTTCTGCCTACATTGATCAAGGCAAGCATTTTTGAACTTGGGATATGGTGATTGCACACATGTTTGCATTGAGTGCATGCATGATCATATCATTTCTTTGTGCATTTCTTGCATTCACTCAAGAATCTTTCTAACGTGGAAGAAGTGGTGAGAAACCAGGAGTGTACCTCCTGCCTTTGATGTGTCGGTGGGCACGGGTCACATCAAGACACGATGGTGCCACTGTGGCATATGAAGTATGCCAGTCATAATAATAACACCTCCTGAGTCAACCTATATCGAGCCTTGTTCCGTCATACCTAGCTAAAAATTCATGCTGCCACTTGTCTTCCCGCGAGGGAAGTATGGTTTAGTAAGTTGCTAACCCCTGTCCATGTACACACCACATAGAGGGGCCATGATGAGGGTTCCATGGCAATGGACTAATGCCAGTCATCGGGTCAGGGGGCATGGGTGTATCCGGCTGGGCCGAGAGGGGGGCACCCCTTGTAATCTGCGCGTTATAAATAGTGATCCCATGCTATTCGAGATGATGGTCTCCACATCTTAGAGTTTTTCTTGAAAGATGCTTTGGGTGATTCCTAGCATCCGGAAGGTTAATCTGGTGTGTGTCGGTCAGGTGTGTTTTCAGCCCAAAGACCGTAATGGGAATTAGTTAGCGTCTCGGTGTTGGCTAAAGAAATCCTTTACACATGGGTAAAGAGTACACCCTCTGCAGAATTATATCTATTCGAATAGCGGTGTTCACGGTCAAGGACGTTAGCTGGGAAAGGGTCAAGTGTCGGTCCCGGTGTCGGTCTTCGGAGGAAATAATTAAATTGTGCATGATTCATTTTGCAGGATAATTATTGTCACCACTGATGTTATCATGAATATTATTGTTAATATTATTGTGGACTAACTCTGTTCTTCTATGTGCAACCTGAGTATCACTTGGGTGGGCTAGACCACCTGGATGCTCATTATTATTATTTTGGGTATCACTTGGGATCTCTAGTCCACCTGGATACTCATTTATATTTTTTCTAGGTATCACTTGGGATGGCTAGTCCACCTGGATACTCATTTATATTTTTTCTGGGTATCACTTGGGATGGCTAGGCCACCTGGATACTCATTTATAATTTTCTAGGTATCACTTGGGATGGCTAGTCCACCTGGATACTCGTTTCTCTTCAAGACCTCTCGAGGCGTCGCTTTCACCCGTTTGGCATTTCTCTTCAAGACCTCTCGAGGCGTCGCTTTCAGACACCCGTTTGGCATTTCTCTTGGAATTCCTTGGGCGGTCCAGCGCCCAATGTTCCATTTTATTCTTCTCAGTTTATGACTAACATATTATATTTACTCATCCGTGCCATATTAATATTCATCATGCAATGCTTTAATCCTGGTTAGCATATGATTTTAATCCATCATGAGCATATGCATTCGGTATATCTTTTGTTCATAATGTTTGCGAGTACATTCCAACGTACTCACAGGCTTGTCCCTAGCTTGTTAATTTAGCCAGACCCGGAGGAGGACGAGCTTGTGGAAAAAGAGTGTGCTAGCGAGCTCGACGCTTAGAGGTGTTCCCAGTCAGTCACCCTGTGGTCTTGGAGTCTACCACGTGTATCATCCATAGTACTTCCGCTACACCAATAAAATAGTCAAGCCACACACTGATGCTTGGCTCTACTTTATTGTATTAGTGTTGTAATATCACCACACCACTGTCATATTCTGCCACCGTCACATATTGACAAGTTTGTAATAAATGTTGAGTACTCTGACTCAACCCTGTGTAATATTATGTATGTACTGGTTATCTATATCAAGGGAGTCCACCAGCTGTTCTGATCTTGGGGCTGGTGTGACTTGAGGCTATTCCGAAATTTATTTCGGGAACAGGCCCGACACCCCATTCATCCTCTCGAACGGCATCATGCTGTGCAGGAATGTCGGCCCGAGGTCGATGATGTCGTCCACAATGTGGACACACAGATGCACCATGACGTCAAAGAATGCGGGGCGGGAAGTACATCTCAAGCTCATTTAGTATGACAACGATCTCTTCCTGTAGCCTTCGGAGCTGCTTCACACTGATCGACTTTCGAGAGATAACATCGAAAAAGGTGCAGAGACCAGTAAGCGTGTCACGGACGTGCTTGTCCATTATCCCTCTAAGGGCAACCGGGAGTATCTGCGTCATCATCACGTGACAGTCATGAGACTTCATCCTGCTGAACCTTTTCTTCTTGGTGTCTAGAAATCTGCTTATCTTCCCACAGTAACCGGAACTAACTTTGATTCCGGTAAGGCCCTTGAAGAATTGATTGATCTCCTTTGGAATTAAGGTGAAGCAATAAGGGGGGCAATATTTCTCTTCCTTCTTGTTGATTTTTTCCCATGTCCCCCGCCTCTGTCTCCTTATCCGTTTCCTTCGACGACTTTTTAGGGGGCATGTGGAGATCTGCCCTGATTTCCAAATCTTCCAAGTCTTTTCTTGCCTTCGGCCCATCCTTGGTCTTCTCTGGCATGTTCATCAAAGTGCCAAGCAAGCTCTTGAGGACTTTCTTCATGATATGCATTTGATCAAGGCAATGAGGCATCTCGAGTTTGGGCCAGTACTCCAAGTCGTAGAAAACAGACCTCGTTTTCCATACCTTTAGCAGCGGCTCCGGCGCTTTTTTCATCTTTCTAGGGGCGGGGCACTCTTCCCAGTTTTTCAACAACTCATAGATTTTGGCACCGCTCCTCTTACGTGGAGGTCCTCGATGCTCAGCCTCACCATTGAATAAATCTCCACGGTTTCTCCACGGGTCATCCTTCTCGAGCCATCTTCGATGCCCCATGTACACAATTTTCCCAGACCCGCCATCTTTCGTTAGCTGCTGAGACATTGTGTCATCCATGCACCTGGTGCATCCGCAATATCCATGGCACACCTGGCCTGATACATATCCGTAACCGAGATAGTCGTGCATCGTCGTCATCAGCGCCGCTCTCATATCAAAATAGTGTCCTTTGTTGGCGTCCCATGTCTTGACCGGTGCTGTCCATAACGTGTCTAGCTCCTTTTTCAGTAGCCCCAGATACATATTAATATTATTTCCCGGTTGTTTTGGCCCTTGAATCAGCATACTCATGCGTATGTACTTTTTCTTCATGCACTTCCAGGGGGGAAGGTTGTACATCCATACAAACACGGGCCATATGCTATGGTTGGTGTTCTGGTTGCCAAACGGATTCATGCCATCGGTACTCGCGCCAAGCACGATGTTCCTTGGATCACCTCCAAAAAATCGATATTCGGCGTTGAACGCTCTCCACTGGCTTGCATCTGCAAGATGTCTTAGCTTCAGATCATCTCCATCGTCGGGCATCACCCTCTCCGCGTGCCAGCGCATGAGCTTTGCTTCCTTAGGATCTACGAAATAACGCTGCAGACGGGGAGTGATCAGTAAGTACCATACAACTTTCTGGGGAGATTTCTTTCCGGCCTTCTTGTATCGAGAAGCATTGCACACCGGACAGCTGGTTTTTTCCGCATGCTCGTTCCGATAAATGATGCAATCGTTGATGCATGCATGGTATCTAATGTGCGGCAGATCAAGAGGGCACATGATCTTCTTGGCCTCATCGACACTAGTAGGACACAGGTTCCCCATGGGAAGAACTTTTTGTAGGTACTTCAAATGCTCATCGAGGCTTCTGACGGTCCATTTGTTTTTAGCCTTTGTCTTTAGAAGTTCGAGCGTGAAACTCAAGTGGGTCACCTCGGGATCGCAACATCATAGAATGGAGTATTCGAGTCTACCTCCAGTTGCTCCAGCTTGGCCTCCTCTCTACAAGCAGCTCTGTCGTTAGTCATCTTCTTGCGAAGCAGTTCTCGAACATGAGGGTCCCGCACGACTGAACTTAGTAGCAACGAAGGCTCCGGCGTGTCCGTGTCTTCTCCGTCATGTCCGGCCTCTTCTCCGCCGCCATGTTCGGCCTCTTCCCCGCCGTCATGTTCGGCCTCTTCTCCGCCGCCATTATCGGTCATCTCTTCGTCTGGCCCCATGTCATCATTGGCCGCCCCGTCGACGTCATCAGCATCATCATCGTCTTCACTTATCCACCGAGTATAGCCATCCATGAAACAAGTCATGAGGAGGTGCGCCTTCAAACGGCCTCCATTAAAGGTACCAGACTCCTCCTTTGCAACTTCGACACGGACATAAAATCTCCTTCCGGTTATTTTCATGCATGTCATGCACCGAGGATCACAACCATCTTTCCACCATACTTCCACTGACCTTCATGATCGCCTGCATGGTATAATAAGCAAAAGGATTATAAACGCATGCATGCATCAAAATAATACAAAAATTCGGCATGACCTTCCCTAAAAATAGGGACCAATAGAGTTTGCCCGAAATTCGCCGAAACAGAAATAAATCGACATTTTGGCAAAACATAAGCAACTCCCATGTCATGTCACGCAAAATTCGCATCATATCGCCCGATTCGGTCATATCACACACACACACACACACACACATATATTTCCATTCATCCAAAGCACCATTTCTTACTAACCTATCTCGAGAGAGATCGAGCACGGTGATGAGGTCGGTGTCGCTACACACCTAGGGATCAAAAGTGGACAAAGATGGATTTACTTCATTAAATTGATAGATCTAGTTGGGGAGGTAGATAGGTCACTTCATTAAATGGGTAGATGTAGCTAGTTGGGGAAGGAGATGGCTCTAACTAGTGGAGGGAGCTAGGAGAGAAAGCTAAGGGGTGCGTTAATGGAGATGGTGGAGGGGGCATTAAAGGAGAGAGAAGAGAGGTAGGAGGAGGAAGAGAAAACAAAGCTAGCTAATGGGGAAAGCAAGTGAGGGAGAAGAAGTGAGGGAGAGAGGAGGGGGGAGGGGGGAAAAGGGGTTGGAAAAAGTGGCAGCTACGGCTTAGCAGTAGCGCGGGTTGGCGCACGGCGCTACTGCTAAGAGCAATAGCAGCAGCGCTGGTCCGCAAACTGCGCTACTGCTAAGCGGGGACCACCACGTGGGCCAGTGCACCGTAGTTGCAGCGGTGGGTACCTGACCCGCGCTACTGCTAATAGCAATAGTAGTAGCGCGTGTTCCCTGCTACTTGTGAGCTGCGTTGGGATTTCTCCGAAGAGGAGGGGATGATGCAGTACAGTAGAGATAAGTATTTCCCTCAGTTATGAAACCAAGGTTATCAATCCAGTAGGATAATCACGCAACAACTCATTAGCAGCACCTGCACACAAAATAACAAATCCTCGCACCCAACGCGAACAAGGGGTTGTCAATCCCTTGGCAGTTATTTGCAAGATTAAATTGTATGGTGATAGATAGATAGATCGAACAAAAAAAAGCAAAATTGCAGCAAGGTATTTTTAGGGTTTTAGTATATGATAAAGGTAGACCCGGGGGCCATAGTTTTCACTAGAGGCTTCTCTCTTGAAAATAGCATACGGTGGGTAAACAAATTACGGTTGGGCAATTGATAGAAAAGCAAATAATCATGAGATATCCAAGGCAATGATCATGTATATAGGCATCACGTCCGAGACAAGTAGACCAAAACGATTCTGCATCTACTACTATTACTCCACACATCAACCGCTATCCAGCATGCATCTAGAGTATTAAGTTCATAAAGAACAGAGTAACGCCTTATGCAAGATGACATGATGTAGACAAAGTAAACTCACGCATGAATAAACCCCATCTTTTTATCCTTAATAGCAACGATACAATACGTGGCATGTCCCTTTCTGTCACTGGGATTGAGCACCGCAAGATCGAACCCATTACAAAGCACCTCTCCTATTGCAAGATAAATCAATCTAGTTGGCCATACCAAATCAATAGATCGGAGAGAAATACGAAGATATAACAATCATGCATAAAAGAGTTCAGAGAAAACTCAAATAATATTCATGGATAATCTGATCATAAACTCACAATTCATCGGATCCCAAAAAACACACCGCAAAAAGTGATTACATCGGATAGAACTCCAAGAACATTGAGGAGAACATTGTATTGAAGATCAAATAGAGAGAAGAAGCCATCTAGCTACTAACTATGGACCCGAAGGTCTGTGGTAAACTACTCACGCATCATCGGAAGGGCGGCAAGGTTGATGTAGAGCTCCTCCGTTATCGATTCCCCCTCCGGCAGAGTGGCGGAGAAGGCCTCCAGATTGGATCTCACAAGAACAGAGACTTGCGGCGGTGGAAAAAGTATTTCATGGACTCCCCTATTGGTTTCCCGATTTTAGAGTATTTATAGAGGTGGAATTAGGTCAAACAGAGCCGAGGTGGGCCCACGAGGCACCAGGGCGCGCCACCCTCCCGGGGCGCGCCCTGGTGGCTCGTGGCCACCTCCTCTGTCTTCTGGCCCTCTCCCAAAGCTTCTAGTGTCTCTTATGTCCAGAAAAAAAACTCCAAAAGGTTTCGTGGCATTTGGACTTCGTTTGGTACTGATACTCTGAAAAACCAAAAACAGGCAAAAAACAGTAACTGGCACTGGGCACTAAGTTAATAGGTTAGTCCCAAAAAATGATATATATTAATTGTAAATGTATATAAAACATTCAAAATTGATACTCTAATAGCGTGGAACAATCAAAAATTATAGATACGTTGGAGACGTATCATGCATCCCCAAGCTTATTTCCTGCTCGTCCTCGAGTAGGTAAATGATAAAAACAGAATTTTTGATGTGGAATGCTACCTATCATATTCATCATATAATCTTTTCTTTGTAGCATGGACATTTGGAATTGAATGATTCAAAGCAATAGTCTATAGTTTAACATGAAGACATAAATACTCAAGCATACTAACAAGCAACCATGTCTTTCAAAATATCAATGCTAAAGAAAGTTATCCCTAGCCCATTATGCTCAATCATTGATCCATTCATGAAACACACTCAATATTAGCTACACCCAATGCACAAGTATGACAATAGTGCTCTCTAGTTGGTGCTTTGTAAGAGAAGATGGAGACTCAAAATAAAAATAAAAAAGTGCATAAAAGTAAATAGATAGGCCCTTCGCAGAGGGAAGCAGAGATTTGCAGAGGTGCCAGAGCTCAAGGTTTAAATTAGAGAGACAAAATTAGTTTGAGAGGCATGCTTTTCCTGTCAACGAAAACGACCGAGAATTCCCAATATCTTCCATGCTAGACACATTATAGGCGGTTCCCAAACAGAAAATAAAGTGTATTTCCTTTCCACCATTCTTTCACAATCCATGCCTAGCCATATCCACGGGTGCCTTCCATACCAACACTTTCCAAGGAATTTATTATTATCATAATATTATCATTGTATTTTTTTCATTTCGGGACCGGGCATCCCTATTACCTTGCCACTTTCTCGTGCAATGACAAGTGAATAAACACTCATCGTGAGAATAACACGCTTAGCATGGAAAATATTGGCCACCCCCTGTCGCTTCATGAGCGGTATGGGCACACAAAACAGAAAATTATTTTTGAAAAATTAGAGTTGGCACATGCAAATTTATTTGGAACGGCATGGAAATACCGCATATAGGTAGGTATGGTGGACTCATTTGGCACAAGCAGCATTACCGCTTAGTGCAAATGAAGGCTAGCAAATAGATTGAGAAGCGACCAACCAAAAAGCGAAAACGTTCATAAACATGCATTGAACATAACTAACACCGAATAATGCACCATAAGTAGGATATAATTTCATTGCATAACTATTGACTTTACATGCATGCATAGGGAATCACAAACCTTAACACCAATATTCTTACTAAACCATAATTACTCACTAACATGACTCACATATTATCATCTCCATATCGCAAAACTATTGCAAGGAATCAAACTTATCATATCCAATGATCTATATGAAAGTTTTTATTATATCCCTCTTGAATATTCATCACTTTGGGACCAAATTCATATCTTGTGCAAATTACCATTACTATTATCAACTCTCAAAAAGATATAAGTGAAGCATGAGAGTGCAAATATTTCTTCAAAATTTAATATTATCAACTCTCAAAATAATATAAGTGAATCATGAGAGTGCATGTATTTCTTAAAAATATAATCACCACCGTGCTCAAAAAGATATAAGTGAAGCACTAGAGCAACTGCCTAGCTCAAAAGATTTAAGTGAAGCACATAGAGTATTCTAACAAATCATGATAAACGTGTGGCTCTCTCAAATAAGTGTGTCCAGCAAAGATGATTGTGACAAACTAAAAATAAAAAAAAACAAAGACTCATATAATACACGACGCGCAAAACTCATGATATGTGACGAATAAAAATATAGCTCCAAGTAAAATTACCGATAGTTGGTAGAAGAAAGAGGGGATGACTTCCGGGGCATCCCCAAGCTTAGTTGCTTGGGAGTCCTTGAATATTACCTTGGGGTGCCTTGGGCATCCCCAATCTTAGGCTCTTTCCGCTCCTTATTCCTTCATCCATCGTGATCTCACCCAAAACTTGAAAACTTCAATCACACAAAACTCAACAAAACCTTCGTGAGATCCGTTAGTATAACAAACAAATCTTTAACTTTAAGTACTGTAGTAAACCCATTAATATTTTATTTTTGCATTATAACTAATGTATTCTAACTTCTCCATGGCTTATACCCCCCGATACAATCCATAGTTTCATCAAAACAAGCAAAACAATGCATCAAAAACAGAATCTGTCAAAAACAGAACAGTCTGTAGCAATCTTAATATTGAACATACTTCTGTAACTTCAAAAATTCTGAAAAATTAGGACAACGTGGGAAATTCATATACCAATACTGTGTAAAAATTTCAGATTTTTCTGACACTCCAAACAGAACCAAAATTCCAGCACTGGACGCGAAACTTTCTGTTTTCCAAACAGCATCAATTATACTATCTTCCAAATCATCCCAATGGCTTTACTTGGCACAAACACTAATTAAAACATAAAAACACAAATATAACAGTATAATAATTGTGTGCACACACAAAAACAGAAAGTAAAAACAAAAAATTATTTTATTCATTGGGTTGCCTCCCAACTAGCGCTATTGTTTTATGCCCCTCGCTAGGCATAATGCATAGTTTCAAGTGTTGTCTTCTTTGGTTTTAGTTCCATAGGTGACCCTCATGATTGATTCATATGGTGGATTAATTCTAGTTCTAGGGAAGTGTACCATACCCTTCTTTAATTAAAACTGAAATTTTATATTCCCTTCTTTCATGTCAATAACGGCACCTATGGTTCGTAAGAACGGTCTACCAAGTATTATGGGGCAAGACGGATTGCAACCAATGTCAAGTACAATAAAATCAACGGGCACATAGTTCCAATATGCAAGAATAAGAACATCATTAATTCAACCCAAAGGCTTTTTAATAGTAGAATCCGCCAAGTGCAAATTAAGAGAACATTCATCTATATTGGTAAAACCTAGCACATCACATAGAGATTTTGGGATCGTGGAAACGATAGCACCCAAATCACATAAAGCATTGCACTCATAATTTTTAATTTTAACTTTAATGGTAGGTTCCCACTCATCATATAATTTTATAGGAATTGAAATTTCTAGTTCTAGCTTTTCCTCTAACGCTTTCATCATCGCTTCTACAATGTGTTTAGTAAAAGCCTTATTTTGTTCATAAGCGTTGGGTGAATTTAGCATGGATTGTAACAAAGAAATACATTCAATCAAAGAACAACTATCATAATTAAAGTCTTTGTAATCCAAGAGAGTGGTCACATCACTAGTTAAAGTTTTTACCTCTCCAAACCCACTTTTATCAAAAAAATTATCAAGATTTTCACCCTCCGAATTATGGGAACGCCTTATAGCTAAAGTTGACTCTTCTTCAGTCCCCTTTTCATCAAGTTTTATATTGCTAAACAAGGAATCAATAGATGAAACACCAATCATTTTAATATCCTCATCATTACTACGATAGAAACCGGGAGGAATTGCTTTTTCTAAGAATTCTTGTTTAGCTCTTAGCATAGCGGTTCTTTTCTTACTCTCATCCATGGAGACATATAAAGCTTTAATTGATTCATTAATATCAATTTTGGGAGGCAAAATTTTAGTCTTAAGATTTTCCACATCATGAATAATTCTATCAATGCTCCTAGACATATCATCAAGCTTACTTAATTTTTCTTCTATCGTAGTGTTGAAAACTTTTTGAGCATTAATAAATTCTTTAATATTACTTTCAAGATTAGAGGGAATCCTATTATTATTATTATAAGCATTCCCATAGGGATTGCCATAATTATTAGAGGAATTTCCAGGAAACGGCCTAGGATTAAAATTGCCTCTATAAGCATTACTATTAAAATTGTTTTGCGACACAAAATTCACATCTACGGGATCATTATTTTGCTCAATCAAGGTGGATAAAGACACATCATTAGGATCAATAGGAGTGTTTTTGCTAGCAACCAATTTCATAAGCGCATCAACTTTATCACTAAAAGTACTAATTTCTTCAACAGAATTCACTTTTTTACTAGTAGGAGCTCTTTCAGTATGCCATTGTGAATAATTCACCATAATATTATCAAGCAATTTAGTAGCTTCTCCCAACGTAATGTCCATAAAAGTACGTACCACCCGCGGCAGAATCTAAAAGATTTCTAGAAACAAAATTTAATCCCGCATAATTTTTTTGTATAATCATCCACAAATTTAAACCATGAGTAGGGCAATTTCTTATCATTAATTTCATCCTTTCGCAAGATTGGGCAACATGTTCATGATCAAGTTTCTTGAAATTCATAATTTGATTTCTAAGGGAAATAATTTTCGCGGGATGAAAATACTTGGTAATAAAAGCATCTTTACACCTATCCCAAGAATCGATACTATTTCATGGCAAAGATGAAAACCAAATTTTTACACGATCTCGCAATGAGAACGGGAATAATTTTAATTTAAAAATATTATTATCCACATCTTTTTTCTTTTGCATATCACACAATTCTATGAAAGTGTTAAGATGGGATGCAGCATCTTCATTAGGACTACAAGAAAAATTGTTCTTTCTTAACAAGATTTAACACTGCAGCATTAATATCACAAGTCTCCGCACTAGCGGCGGGAGGAGCAATCGGAGTACTAATAAAATCATTATTATTAGTATTGGAAAAATAACATAATTTTGTATTTTCTTGAGACATCGTGGCTACGCAAACAAGATAATAAGCAAGCAAAGAAGCAAACAAGAAAAAGGCAAACGGAAAATATTTTTGCATTTGTAAAAACTTTTTTAGAAGTGGGGAGATGAAAACGAGATGCAAAGGCAAATAAAATAAATGCGAGGAGATGAAAGTTTATGCGTAGGTACTTGATAGATGTTGATGATGTCTCCCCGGCAACGGCGCCAGAAATTCTTCCTGCTACTTGTGAGCTGCATTGGGATTTCCCCGAAGAGGTGGGGATGATGCAGTACAGTAGAGATAAGTATTTCCCTCAGTTATGAGACCAAGGTTATCAATCCAGTAGGAGAATCATGTAATAACTCATTAGCAGCACCTGCACACAAAATAACAAATCCTCACACCCAACGCGAACAAGGGGTTGTCAATCCCTTGGCAGTTATTTGCAAGATTAAATTGTATGGTGATAGATAGATATATCGAACAAAAATACAAAATAAAATAAATAAAGTAAAATGGTAGCAAGGTATTTTTAAGGTTTTAGTATATGATAGAGGTAGACCCGGGGGCCATAGTTTTCACTAGAGGCTTCTCTCTTGAAAATAGCATACGGTTGGTAAACAAATTACTGTTGGGCAATTGATAGAAAAGAAAATAATCATGACGATATCCAAGGCAATGATCATGTATATAGGTATCACGTCTGAAACAAGTAGACCGAAACAATTCTGCATCTACTACTATTACTCGACACATCGACCGCTATCCAGCATGCATCTAGAGTATTAAGTTCATAAAGAACGGAGTAACGCCTTAAGCAAGATGACATGATGTAGACAAAGTAAACTCACGCATGCATAAACCCATCTTTTTATCCTTAATAGCAACGATACAATATGTGTCATGTCCCTTTCTGTCACTGGGATTGAGCACCGCAAGATCGAACCCATTACAAAGCACCTCTCCCATTGCAAGATAAATCAATCTAGTTGGCCAAACCAAATCAATAGATCGGAGAGAAATACGAAGCTATAACAATCATGCATAAAAGAGTTCAAAGAAAACTAAAATAATATTCATGGATAATCTGATCATAAACTCACAATTCATCGGATCCCAACAGACACACCGCAAAAAGTGATTACATCGGATAGAACTCCAAGAACATCGAGGAGAACATTGTATTGAAGATCAAATAGAGAGAAGAAGCCATCTAGCTACTAACTATGGACCCGAAGGTCTGTGGTAAACTACGCATGCATCATCGGAAGGGCGGCAAGGTTGATGTAGAGCCCCTCCGTGATCGAGTCCCCCTCCGGCAGAGTGCCGGAGAAGGCCTCTAGATGGGATCTAGCGAGAAAAAAGACTTGCGGCGGCGGAAAAAGTATTTCGTGGACTCCCCTGTTGGTTTCCCGATTTTAGAGTATTTATAGAGGTGGAATTAGGTCAAACGGAGCAGAGGTGGGCCCATGAGGCACCAGGGCGCGCCACCCCCCTGGGGCATGCCCTGGTGGCTCGTGGCCACCTCCTCTGTCTTCTGGCCCTCTCCCGAAGCTTCTAGTGTCTCTTATGTCCAAAAAAAATTGCCAAAAAGTTTCGTGGCATTTGGACTTTGTTTGGTACTGATACTCTGAAAAACCAAAAACAGGCAAAAAACAGCAACTGGCACTGGGCACTAAGTTAATAGGTTAGTCCCAAAAAATGATATATAATTGCTTGTAAATGTATATAAAACATCCAAGATTGATACTATAATAGCATGGAACAATCAAAAATTATAGATACTATAATAGCATGGAACAATCAAAAATTATAGATACTATTCGCGGCCTGGTGGGTACGGTGGGGCCCACTTACCAGCAGCGATGTCACGTACACCCGCGCTACTGCTAAGTTGCTGTCCTTAGCCCGCGCTACTGCTAATTACCAGTAGCACCGGTCTTTGCCCCTCGCTACTGTTAAGCCTCCACCTATAAGGTATTTCCTAGTAGCATGTTGTTTATCATTTCTTCAGTTCATCTTCTTCATGCATGTCTGCTTGTATGACTACTTGTTCTTCACTTGTATGTATTTCCTATGCATGCTAGTTATATCTGTGTCGATCTAGTTTCACTTCTGTTTCTATTTCGTCACTCTGATTTTCATCAAAATCTTCGGAGTTTGACGAATTTCTAAAAATTTCCCATTCACCCCCCCCCCCTCTGGGAGTTAACCTGCGCTTTCAATTGGTATCAGAGAAAGGTACTCCCTTGTTCTGTGTGATTTTGGTTTAACCACCTGGAGTTTTAGTTATGCCAACCTCAGCTATGATCAAGGTATCCGCTGCGTGCCACATCTTCGATGGCACAGACTATCCCTACTGGAAGAACAAGATGCAAATGCATCTTGAGGCTACTAACAACGATCTCTGGTTTGTCGCTGAGAATGGAGTACCAACTGTGGCTCCAAGCATCAACGCCACAGACGTGAAGCGATTCAAGCAACTGGACTCTCAAGTGAAGAATATCATATGTGCTCATTTGAACAAAGGTCGGTATGGTAAAGTCAGTGCTTTGGAAACTTCGAAGCTGATCTGGGACCGCCTCTCCAAAGTCAATGAGGGAGTATCCACTCAACATGACTCCCGAGTGGACGTCCGCGCAATCTCTTCAATAGTTTCAAGAGGCTCGACAATGAAAATGTGCAGCAAACCTTCGACCGCCTCACTGATATCTCCAATGAGCTTCAGGCTCTTGGTGCTGCTGACATCACCGATCATGAGGTGGTGAAGAAATTGCTGAGGTCTCTGGACAGTTCCTTCGACACTTTGGCACTGATGATACAAGAGCACCCTGACTATAAGTCACTAGATCATGTTAACATTCTTGAGAGGCTCAACACACATGAATTTCAGCAAGCAGAGAAGAGAGATATGTATGGATCCAGCTATGGTGGTCCTCGCGCTCTGAAGGCAAAAGCAAAAGCCAAGGCTATTTCTTCATCTGAAGAAGAAGAGGAATATGAGAGCAGTTCTGACGGTGCTGAGGAAATTGGCAGAGAACTGGCTATGCTGGTGAAGAAGTTCCAGAAGTTTTCCAAGAAGAACCACTTTGGAAAATCTTCAAAGTATGACTCAAGGAACACTGGAGAAGCGTCTGCTCGAGACTACAACAAGAGAACCTGTCACAAATGCAAGAAGCTAGGCCACTACATCGCCGACTGCCCGCTATGGCTAAAGAAGAAGAAGAAGAAGAGCAGGGATGATGATGAATCTGATGGCAAAAAGAAGAAGTCCTCAAAGTCTTCATCAAAGTCCTCATCTCACAAGAAAACCAGTTCTAGCAGAGCTCATGCATTCATTGGGAAGGAAATGGATTCTGAAGAAGAATCTGATGATCAGCAAGCTGAGGAATCTGAGGAGGAGTCAGACACAGGTGTGGCGAGCCTTGCACTCGCTACTGAGTACATCAGCAAGTCCATCTTCAATCCTGAGGATAATGGTATCTCCACCAACAATGATGACTATTCTGATGAATACACTCCCACCTATTGCTTCATGGCAAGAGGTGCAAAGGTAACCTCATGAGAAGCAAACTTTGAAACTTCTAGTGATGACGACTCTGAGTGTGAATCTAAACCAAGCTATAAGAAACTTGCTAAAATTGCAACTGAGCAACAACATGCCATGGAAAAGATTCAAAAACTGCTAGACAAGAGCGATGACCTGTTGGACGAGGAAATGGATCATAGTCAAGCTTTGTCTGAGGATCTCAAAAGGCTTAAGTCTCAATATGACGAACTTGAGAGTCATCATGTGTCCCTCTCAGCCAAGCATGAGAAGTTGTCCTATGAATTTCTTCAAAGGAAGCAAGATCTCGAGAAGCTGAGAGCGTCTCATGATGATCTTCAAAAAGAAAACGGTTCGCTCCTCGCTCAATAGATCAGTACCGCTCAGGAAGAATTTATTGCACCATGCCTAAAATGCCTTGAATGTGATAATGCAAATTCTTCAGCTGAATGTTCAAATGCTTCTGAACTTTCAATTGCTTCAACTGCTACGGTGGCCACTAACCCCTCATCTGAGGAAGCCACCAGTGATACTGATGAAAATGCAGGGATGAAGGAATTGTATGTCACTGGCATGTACAAAAGCCTCAAAGGGCATCAACCCCTGTGTGACGTGCTCAAAAAGCAAATTCTTCATAGAAACCCTAGGAAAGAGGGTATTGCTTTTGAGAGAAAGCTCAAAGCTGATGGTTCGTATTGGAAGCCTGAGTAGTATCCCAAAACCGCATGGGTTGCTGCAAAGGGACCTCCAATAGATCCATCCACTCTATCTGGCTATACTTGTGATTCTTCATATTCTTCAGATGAGTCATTTGACTCCAACTATAAACTGTTCAAGAATCAGAATGGTGAAGTCTTTGCCAGATTCATTGGTACTAACTACAGGAATGGTCCACCTGTGAAGAAAATCTGGGTTCCTAAAAGCCTTCTGGAAAATCTTCAGGTGAATGTCATCACGACGCCACCAATGAAGAAGAAACTTCCCAGGGCAAATTCTTCACAGGGATCAAAGTCGTCAAATGGACGCAGATCCACTTATGGTCGTGCTAATGCCTCTGTTTCGCAGGGAAAGAAACAGCAATTTGATGAATATGAGCATTATTCTTCGAACCACTATGTTCACAAATCATCGAAGAATTTCTCTGCTTATTCATTCAATTACTATAACCCTCCTGCGAAGAGAAATGCATATTCGTCAATGCCTAAGTTCTCCATTAATGCACTTCGTTACATTGCTTCTCAGCCACCCATACAGATGTGGGTGGTTAAGAAGAAGAACTAATCTCTTCTGCAGGGTCAGGTCTTCAGACAACTGAAATGTCTAATGAATTTGCTGAAGACCTGACAAAGTGCCTGGTGGGATGCAGGCTAATCACGATGAAATGAATAACTCATTTCACACGTCCCTCTTTATGCTACTAAATACTACTCCTTGATGAAACTGTCTGACGAAATTGATCATCATCATATTCTTCACTTTGAAGTATATGATTTTGTAAGTCAGACTAATGCTTCTATAGGATGATACACCTTCAGTCACTGAATGGGTCTTGGACAGTGGCTACATGAATCATATGACTGGAGACAGGAATCTCCTCACTAATGCTCCCCTTACTCCCTCTCATCTGAAGCATATCACATACACCGACAAAGGAAAAAAGCAAGGTATTGGGTCTAGGTAAGGTTGCTATCTCAAAGGATCGACACATGGAAAAAGTGATGCTTGTCGAGTCCCTAGGATACAACCTCATGTCTGTCTCAATGCTTTGTGATCTTGATATGATTGTCATCTTTGGCAAATATAGATGCATTGTGCTATTGGAATCTAACAAATCCAAAGTCTTCGAAGGCTTTAGGAAAGGTGATTTGTATATTGTAGATTTCTCTCTAGGTCCTCAGCCTGCCACGTGTCTACTGGGAAAAGCTTCAGAGTGTTGGCTATGGCATCAACGTCTTGGACACGCTGGCATGAGGAATTTGAGCACACTCGTCAAGAAGAAGCACATCATTGGTGTTGAAGGCGTCAAATTCATCAAAGATCATTTGTGTGGTGCTTGTGAGTCTGGAAAGATGACTAGATCCAAGCATACGGCTAAAACAATCATGACCACTACTCATCCCTTTGAATTACTTCATATAGATTTGTTTGGTCCCACACATTATGGCACACTAACCAATGCAGCATCTCTCTACGGATTCATCATTGTTGATGACTACTCTCGTTACACCTGGGTGCACATCATTTCCTACAAGACTGAAGTTCAGGATGTCTTCAGACGATTCTCCAATCAGGCCATGAAGAATTATGGTCTCAAGATCAAGCACATCAGGAGTGACAACGGCTCTGAGTTCAAGAACACAGGCCTCGATGACTATCTTGATGAACTTGGTATCACTCATGAGCTCTCTGCTCCCTACACGCCTCAGCAGAATGGAGTCGTGGAGCACAAGAACAGAACCCTCATCGATATGGCGCGTACTATGCTTGATGAATACAAGACACCTTGTCATTTCTGGCCTGAAGCAATTGACACTGCATGTCACATCATCAACCGGGTATATCTTCACAAATTCCTCAAGAAGACCTCGTATGAGCTCCTCACTGACAAGAAACCCAATGTGGGTTATTTCAAAGTCTTCGGTGCCAAATGTTGGATTAGAGATCCTCATCACGGTTCTAAATTTGCATCGAAAGCACATGAAGGTTTTATGCTTGGTTACAGAAAGGACTCGCACACCTACAGAGTCTTCAACTCCTTCCACCACAAGGTTGTTAAAACTGTAGATGTGCGGTTTGATAAAACTAACGGCTCTCAAAGAGAGCACCTGCCTCTTGTGCTAGATGAAATGCCTCCTGAGGAATCTATCAAGCTTATGGGCACTGGTGAGATTGTGCCCAGTGAAGAAATAGCTGATGAAGAAGTACTTATCCCTCGTCATGAAGAAATAGCTAATCCTGAAGAAAATGATGTTGAGGATTCTGCACGGCAACAACCACAGCAAGGCCCTCATCCAGCACATCCACGAGTGGCAAATGAAGTGCAGATTGAAAATATCCTCGACAACATCAATGCACCTGGTCCCCTCACTCGCTCAAAAGCTTCACATCTAGCTAACTTTTGTGGGCATTACGCGTTTGTCTCTGTTTTAGAGCCCACCAAAGTTGATGAAGCATTGCTTGAACTGGAATGGATCCAAGCGATGCAAGAGGAATTGCATCAATTTCAGCTCAACAATGTGTGGGAGCTTGTTAAGCGCCCCGATCCACGCAAGCACAACATCATCGGCACCAAATGGATCAACCGCAACAAACAAGATGAAAATGGCCAAGTGGTGAGGAATAAGGCCCGTCTTGTAGCTCAGGGCTACACACAGGTTGAGGGTATTGATTACGATGAAATATTTGTTGGGGAACGTTGCATGGGAAACAAAAAAATTCCTACGCTCACCAAGATCGATCTAGGAGATGAACATCTACGACAGGAGAGATTGCATCTACATACCCTTGTAGATCACTAAGTGGAAGCGTTAAGAAACGCGGTTGATGTAGTCGAACGTCTTCGCGATCCAATCACGATCCGTCCACGAACTCCCGATCAAGTGCCGAACGGACGGCACCTCCGAGTTTAGCACACGTGCGGCTCGGCGGCGTCCTCTCCTTCTTGATCCACCAAGCGAGAGAGAGGGGGTAGATGAGATTGGGACCAACACGACGGTATGGTGGTGGTGGTGGCAGCGGAATTCCGGCAGGGCTTCGCCAAGCGCGTACTGGTGAAACGTGGGAGGAGTTGGGAGAGGTAACGGGCAAGGGTCCAAGGGGTGGCTGCCCCCAACGCCTCCCCACCTTTATATAGGCGTGGAGGGGGCTGGTGGCTTGCCCTCCAAGGCCCTAGGGTCGTTGGCCAAAGGAGGAGGAAGGAAATCCCTCCTTTCCTTCCCCACCGATCACTATCCCCCCTTTTTAGGGATCCTGATCTTATCCCTTTGGGATATGATACTATTCCTTTTAAGGGAGGATCTTGGTGCACCTAGACCAGGGTTGTGGGGACTTTCCCCACTACCCACGTTCATGTGGGTCCCCCATGCAGGTGGGCCCCTCTCCGAAACCTTCTAAAACCTTCCTGGTATAATACCGAACAAACTCGAACTTTTTTTGGAACCCCGATAACAACTTTCCTTATCTGAATCTTAACCTCCAGACTATTCCGGAGCTCCTCGTGATGTCCCGGATCCCATCTGGGACTCCAAACAACCTTCGGACTTTCCACTATTAATATCTCAATACTACCCTAGCACTACCGAACGTTAAGCGTGCGACCCTACGGGTTCGGGAATATGCAGACATGACCGAGACTCCTCTCCGGTCAATAACCAATAGCGGGACCTGGATGACCATATTGGTTCCTACATATTCACCGAAGATCTTTATCGGTTGAACCACGATGTCAAGGATTCAGTCAATCCCGTATGCAATTCCCTTTGTCCGGCGATATGTTACTTGCCCGAGATTCGATCGTCAGTATCTCCATACCTAGTTCAATCTCGTTACCGGTAAGTCTCTTTACTTGTTCCGTAATACAAGATCCCATGGCTAACTCTTTAGTCACATTGCTTGCAAGCTCATTGTGATGCTGTATTACCGAGTGGCCCCTGAGATACCTCTCCGTCATACGGACTGACAAATTCCCAGTCTTGATCCATGCCAACTCAACAGACACCTTCGGAGATACCTGTAGAGCATCTTTATAGTCACCCAGTTACGTTGTGATGTTTGATACACACAAGGTACTCCTCCGGTGTCAGTGAGTTGCATGATCTCATGGTCATAGGAACAGATACTTGACATGCGAAAACGATAGCAATAAACTTGACACGATCATATATGCTACGTTCATAGTTTGGGTCTTTTCCATCACATCATTCTCCTAATGATGTGATCCCGTTATCAAATGACAACTCATGTCTATGACCAGGAAACCATGGCCATCTTTGATCAACGAGCTAGTCCGGTAGAGGCTCACTAGGGACATGTTGTTGTCTACGTATCCACACATGTATTTGTGTTTCCAACCAATACAATTATAGCATGGATAATAAACGATTATCATGAACAAGGAAATATAATAATAACCATTTTATTATTGCCTCTAGGGCATATTTCCAACAGTCTCCCACTTGCACTAGAGTCAATAATCTAGCATTACATGGTTATGAATCTAGCACCCATAGAGTTCTGGTGTTGATCATGTTTTGCCCGTGGAAGAGGTTTAGTCAACGGATCTGCAACATTCAGATCCGTGTGCACTTTGCAAATGTTTATGTCCTCCTCCTTGATCGCATCGCGGATGGAATTGAAGCGTCGCTTTATGTGTCTGGTCCTCTTGTGAAACCTTGGTTCCTTGGCTAGAGCAATGGCACCAGTGTTGTCACAGAACAGAGTCATCGGGTCCAGTGCACTGGGCACAACTCCAAGATCTGTCATGAACTGCTTCATCCAGACACCTTCCTTTGCCGCCTCCGAGGCAGCTATGTACTCCGCTTCGCATGTAGAATCAGCTACCACGCTTTGCTTGGAACTGCACCAGCTTACCGCTCCCCGATTTAGAATATATACGTATCCGGTTTGAGACTTAGAGTCATCTGGATCAGTGTCAAAGCTTGCATCGACGTAACCCTTTACGACGATCTCTTGATCACCTCCATAAACGAGAAACATTTCCTTAGTCCTTTTCAGGTACTTAAGGATATTATTGACCGATGTCCAGTGTTCCACTCCTGGATCACTTTGAAACCTTCCGGCCATACTTATGGCAAGGCTGACATCTGGTCTTGTGCACAGCATCGCATACATGATAGAGCCTATGGCAGAAGCATAGGGGATGACACTCATCTTTTCTCTATCCTGTGTAGTCGCTGGGCATTGAGTCTTACTCAACTTCACACCTTGCAAAACAGGCAAGAACCCCTTCTTGGACTGATCCATTTTGAACTTCTTCAAAACTTTATCAAGGTATGTGCTCTGTGAAAGTCCTATTAAGCGTCTTGATCTATCTCTATAGATCTTGATGCCTAATATGAAAGCAGCTTCTCCTAGGTCCTTCATTGAAAAACTCTTGTTCAAATACTCCTTCACGCTTCCCAAAAGTTCTATATTGTTTCCAATCAGCAATATGTCATCCACATATAATATTACAAACGCTATAGAGCTCCCACTCACTTTCTTGTAAATACAAGCTTCTCCGTAAACTTGTATAAACCCAAACGCTTTGATCACCTCATCAAAGCGAAGATTGCAACTCCGAGACGCATGCACTAGTCCATAAATGGATCGCTGGAGTTTGCAAACTTTGTCAGCATTCTCTGGATCGACAAAACCTTCTGGTTGCATCATATACAACTCTTCCTTAAGAAAACCGTTAAGGAACACTATTTTGACATCCATCTGCCAAATTTTATAATCGAAAAATGCAGCTATTGCTAACATGATTCTGACGGACTTAAGCATTGCTACGGGTGAGAAAGTCTCATCGTAGTCAACTCCTTGAACTTGTGAAAATCCCTTTGCCACAAGTTGAGCTTTATAGACGGTGACATTACCGTCCGCGTCCGTCTTCTTCTTGAAGATCCATTTATTCTGAATGGCCTTTCGCCCTTCAGGTAATACTTCCAAAGTCCATACTTTGTTTTCATACATGGATCCCATCTTGGATTTCATGGCCTCTAACCATTTGTCGGAATCCGGGCCCACCATCGCTTCTCCATAGCTCGTAGGTTCATCGTTGTCCAACAACATGACCTTTAAGACAGGGTTACCGTACCACTCAGGAGCAATACATATCCTTGTCGACCTACGAGGTTCGATAGTAACTTGATCCGAAGCTTCATGATCACCATCATCAGCTTCCTCTTCAACTGACGTAGGTTCCACAGAAACATCTTTCTGCGCAGTGCTACTCTCTGGTTGAAGTAAAGGTTCAACAACCTCATCAAGTTCTATCTTCCTCCCACTCAATTCTTTCGAGAGAAACTCTTTCTCGAGAAAGGACCCGTTCTTAGCGACAAACACTTTGCCTTCAGATCTGAGATAGAAGGTATACCCAACCGTCTCTTTTGGGTATCCTATGAAGACGCATTTGTCCGCTTTGGGTTCCAGCTTTTCTGGCTAAAGCTTTTTGACATAAGCATCGCATCCCCAAACTTTAAGAAACGACAACTTTGGTTTCTTGCCAAACCACAGTTCATACGGTGTCGTCTCAACGGACTTAGATGGTGCCCTATTTAAAGTGAATGCAGCTGTCTCTAACGCATAACCCCAAAATGATAGTGGCAGATCGGCAAGAGACATCATAGAACGCACCATATCCAATAAGGTTCGATTACGACGTTCAGACACACCATTACGCTATGGTGTTCCAGGTGGCGTCAACTGTGAAACAATTCCACATTGTCTTAAGTGACTGCCAAACTCATAACTCAGATATTCTCCCCCGATCAGATCGTAGGAATTTGATCTTCTTGTTACGATGATTCTCAACTTCACTCTGAAATTGCTTGAACTTTTCAAACGTTTCAGACTTGTGTTTCATTAAGTAAACATACCCATATCTACTCAAATCGTCGGTGAAGGTGAGAAAGTAACGATATCCACCGCGCGCCTCAATGCTCATTGGACCACACACATCAGTATGTATGATTTCCAACAAGTCACTTGCCCGTTCCATTGTTCCGGTGAACGGGGTCTTAGTCATCTTGCCCATGAGGCATGGTTCGCATGTGTCAAGTGATTCAAAATCAAGTGACTCCAAAAGTCCATCAGCATGGAGTTTCTTCATGCGTTTTACACCAATATGACCTAAGCGGCAGTGCCACAAGAAAGTGGTACTATCATTATCAACTCTACATCTTTTGGCATCAATGTTATGAACATGTGTATCATCACTATCGAGATTCAATAAGAATAAACCCCTCACAATGGGTGCATGACCATAAAAGATATTACCCATATAAATAGAACAACCATTATTCTCTGATTTAAATGAGTAACCGTCTCGCATTAAACAAGATCCAGATATAATGTTCATGCTCAACGCAGGCACTAAATAACAATTATTCAGGTTCATCACTAATCCCGATGGTAATCGAAGAGCGAGCGTGTCGATGGCGATCACATCAACCTTGGAACCATTTCCCACGCGCATCGTCACTTCGTCCTTCGCCAGCCTCCGTCTATTCCGCAGTTCCTGCTTTGAGTTGCAAATGTGAGAAACCGCACTGGTATCAAATACCCAGGCACTACAGCAAGAGTTGGTAAGGTACACATCAATAACATGTATATCATATATACCTTGTTTGGCATTGACCCCCTTCTTGTCGGCCAGATACTTGGGGCAATTCCGCTTCCAGTGGCCAGTTCCCTTGCAATAGAAGCACTCAGTTTCCGGCTTGGGCCCAGCCTTGGGTTTCTTCACGGGAGGGGCAACTACTTTGCCACTCTTCTTGGAGTTTCCCTTCTTGCCCTTGCCATTCTTCTTGAAACTAGTGGTTTTATTGACCATCAACACTTGATGCTCCTTCTGGATGTCTGACTCAGCGACTTTCAGCATCGCAAACAGCTCGGCGACTGACTTGTTCATCCCTTGCATGTTATAGTTCAACACAAAGCTCTTGTAGCTAGGTGGTAGCGATTGAAGAACTTTGTCAGTGATCGCCTCTGGCGGGAGCACAACTCCCAACTCAGCCAGACGGTTGTAATACCCAGACATTTTGAGTATGTGTTCACTGACAGACCCGTTCTCCTCCATCTTGCAAGCATAGAACTTATCGGAGGTCTCATACCTCTCGATCCGGGCATTCTTCTCAAAAATAAACTTCAACTCCTGGAACATCTCATATGCTCCATGACGTTCAAAACGCCTTTGAAGTCCCGGTTCTAAGCCATACAACATGGCACACTGAACTATTGAGTAGTCATCAACACGCGCCTGCCAGGCGTTCATAACGTCCACATACGCCGGAGGGGGTTGCTCACCAAGCGGTGCATCAAGGACATAAGCCTTTTGGGCAGCCGTGAGGATAATCCTCAGATTACGGGCCCAGTCTATAGTTTAGACTATTGTTCATGATAAAGAGTTCAATTAATCATATTACTTAAGAGCTCCCACTCAAATCGACATCCCTCCGGTCGTCCGAGTGTAACATGATCCAAATTCACCAACCCAAGTCCGATCATCACGTGAGATGAGGTGGTTTCAATGGTGAAAATCTCCATGATGATCATATCTACTATATGACTCATGTTTGACCTTTCGGTCTCTTGTGTTCCGAGGCCATGTCTGTACATGCTAGGCTCGTCAAGTTTAACCCAAGTGTTCCGCATGTGCAAAACTGGCTTGCACCCGTTGTATGTGAACGTAGAGTCTATCACACCCGATCATCACGTGGTGCTTCGAAACGATGAACTTTCGCAACGGTGCACACTTGGGGAGAACACAATTTTATCTTGAAATTTTAGAGAGGGATCACCTTATAGTGCTACCATCGTCCTAAGCAAAATAAGATGCATAAAAGGATTAACATCACATGCAAATCATAAGTGACATGATATGGCCATGAACTTGTGCTTTTGATCTCCATCTCCAAAGCACCGGCATGATCTCCATCGTCACCGGCATGACACCATGATCTCCATCATTGCGTCGCCATCGGGGTTGTCACGCCAACCATGATTCTACTACTGTTGCTACCGTTTAGCGATAAAGTAAAGCATTACATAGCGCTTAATGATTGACACGCAGGTCATACAATAATTAAAGACAACCCTATGGCTCCTGCCAGTTGCAGTATTCATCGACATGCAAGTCGTGATAAACTATTACAAAATATGATCATCTCATACATCAAATATATTTCATCATGTCTTTGGCCATATCATATCACAACATACCCTGCAAAAACAAGTTAGACGTCCTCTAATTTGTTGTTGCATGTTTTACGTGGCTGCTATGGGTATCTAGCAAGAACAATTCTTACCTACGCAAAACCACAACGGTGATATGCATGTTCTATTTAACCTTCTACAAGGACCGCCTTTGCCAAATCCGATTCAACTAAGGTGGGAGAGACAGACACCCGCCAGCCATCTTATGCAACAAAGTCGCATGTCAGTCGATGGAACCGGTCTCATGTACGTGGACATGTAAAGTTGGTCCGGGCCGCTTCATCCCACAATACCGCCGAATCAAGAAAAGACCAAGGAAGGAAGCAATCTGAATATCAACGCCCACAAACTCCTTTGTGTTCTACTCTTGATGTCATCTACGCAAAGACCTAGCTCACGATGCCACTGTTGGGGAACATTGCATGGGAAACAAAAAAATTCCTACGCTCACCAAGATTGATCTAGGAGATGAACATCTATGAGAGGAGAGATTGCATCTACATACCCTTGTAGATCGCTAAGCGGAAGCGTTAAAAAACGCGGTTGATGTAGTCAAACGTCTTCGCAATCCAATCATGATCCGTCCACGAACTCCCGATCAAGTGCCGAATGGACGGCACCTCCGAGTTTAGCACACGTGCGGCTCGGCGGTGTCCTCTCCTTCTTGATCCAGCAAGCGAGAGAGAGGGGGTAGATGAGATCAGGACCAACACAATGGTATGGTGGTGGTGGTGGCAGCGGAATTCCAGCAGGGCTTTGCCAAGCGCGTACCGGTGAAACGTGGGAGGAGTTGGGAGAGGTAACGGGCAAGGGTCCAAGGGGTGGCTGCCCCCAACACCTCCCCACCTTTATATAGGCGTGGAGGGGGCTGGTGGCTTGCCCTCCAAGGCCCTAGGGTCGTTGGCCAAAGGGGGAGGAAGGAAATCCCTCCTTTCCTTCCCCACCGATCACTATCCCCCCTTTTTAGGGATCCTGATCTTATCCCTTTGGGATATGATACTATTCCTTTTAAGGGAGGATTTGGGTGCACCTAGACCAGGGTTGTGGGGACTTTCCCCACTACCCACGTTCATGTGGGTCCCCCATGCAGGTGGGCCCCACTCCGGAACCTTCTAGAACCTTCCCGGTACAATACCAAAAAAACTCGAACTTTTTCCGGAACCCCGATAACAACTTTCCATATATGAATCTTTACCTCCAGACTATTCCGGAGCTCCTCGTGATGTCCCGGATCCCATCCGGGACTCCAAACAACCTTCGGACTTTCCACTATTAATATCTCAATACTATCCTAGCACTACCGAACGTTAAGCGTGCGACCCTACGGGTTCGGGAATATGCAGACATGACCGAGACTCCTCTCCGGTCAATAACCAATAGCAGGACCTGGATGCCCATATTGGTTCCTACATATTCTACGAAGATCTTTATTGGTTGAACCACAATGTCAAGGATTCAGTCAATCCCGTATGCAATTCCCTTTGTCCGGCGATATGTTACTTGCCCGAGATTCGATCGTCGGTATCTCCATACCTAGTTCAATATCGTTACCGGCAAGTCTCTTTACTCGTTCCGTAATACAAGATCCCGTGGCTAACTCTTTAGTCACATTGCTTGCAAGCTCATTGTGATGCTGTATTACCGAGTGGGCCCTAAGATACCTCTCCGTCATACGGACTGACAAATTCCCAGTCTTGATCCATGCCAACTCAACAGACACCTTCGGAGATACCTGTAGAGCATCTTTATAGTCACCCAGTTACGTTGCGAAGTTTGATACACACAAGGTACTCCTCCGGTGTCAGTGAGTTGCATGATCTCATGGTCATAGGAACAGATACTTGACATGCGAAAACGATAGCAATAAACTTGACACGATCATATATGCTACGTTCATAGTTTGGGTCTTGTCCATCACATCATTCTCCTAATGATGTGATCCCTTTATCAAATGACAACTCATGTCTATGACCAGGAAACCATGGCCATCTTTGATCAACGAGCTAGTCCGGTAGAGGATCACTAGGGACATGTTGTTGTCTACGTATCCACACATGTATTTGTGATTCCAACCAATACAATTATAGCATGGATAATAAACGATTATCATGAACAAGGAAATATAATAATAACCATTTTATTATTGCCTCTAGGGCATATTTCCAACAATATTTGCACATGTTGCTAGGCTTGAAGCCATTCGTATACTGCTTGCATATGCTAACCATCATGATATCCTCTTATATCAAATGGATGTGAAAAGTGCATTTCTCAATGGTAAGCTTGAGGAAGAAGTATATGTTGCTCAACCACCAGGTTTTGAGGACCCAAAGCATCCAGACAAAGTCTTCAGACTCAACAAGGCTCTCTATGGCCTCAAGCAAGCCCCGAGGGCTTGGTATGATACACTGCAGGAGTTCCTGAAGAAAAAGGGTTTCAAACCCGGTTCACTTGACCCTACTCTTTTCACAAAATCTTATGATGGTGAACTGTTCATATGCCAAATATATGTTGATGATATTATCTTTGGATGCACTAACAAGAAAATACTGTGACAAATTTGCATATATGATGCAAGAAGAATATCAGATGTCTATGATGGGGGAGTTGAAATTCTTCCTCGGACTTCAAATTCGTTAACAACGAAATGGCATCTTCATATCTCAGGAGAAATATCTCAAAGATTGCCTGAAGAAATTCGGCATGCAAGATTGCAAAGGCCTCAAGATACCAATGCCAACAAATGGTCAACTCTGCACTGACGAAAATGGTAAAGATTTCGATCAGAAGGTATATCGCTCCATCATTGGTTCGCTGCTTTACCTATGTGCATCTAGGCCAGATATTATGCTTAGTGTTTGCATGTGTGCCTGCTTTCAAGCGTCACTGAAGGAGTCACACCATCAGGCTGTGAAACGAATTCTTCGATATTTAGCTCACACACCAACACTTGGATTATTGTATCCCAAGGGCTCATCATTTGATCTTGCTGGATATTCTGATTCTGATTATGCTAGAGATCGAGTGGATCGCAAGTCAACATCAGGCACATGTCATTTCCTCAGACGATCTCTTGTTTGTTGGTCCTCGAAGAAGCAGAACAGTGTCTCACTTTCCACAGCCGAGGCTGAATACATTGCCGCTGGTGCCTGTTGCTCACAGCTCCTATGGATGAAGCAAACCCTCAAGTACTATGGCGTCAACTTGAAGAAAGTGCCACTCTACTGCGACAATGAAAGTGCCATCAAGATTGCCCACAACCCAGTGCAACACTCTAGGACGAAGCACATTCAGATTCATCACCATTTTCTTCATGATCATGTGCTGAAGGGAGACATCGTCATCAACCATGTGAGGACTGAAGACTAGCTTGCAGATACCTTCACTAAGCCCTTGGATGAGAGAAGGTTTTGCATGTTGCGGTGTGAGCTAAACATCCTAGAATCTTTGAATGTCCTTTAAAAAGGACACACATCCTAACGCTTATGCATTCTTGATGACTTTGATGCACAACACATGAAGTAACGTTTTTCTTCAATCAATGAAGACTAACCCTCTAAGTGTGAAGACATGAACAAAGAACTTGATTCTAAGAACCCTACGACAATTGTACGCGGTGTCTGAAATCATCATAGTTCTTATACGGTGGGTAACGCCACCACCCTTTCTTTAACGTACTATAATTTGAGTTTTCTTCGTAATTTGCAATTTCGTCAAAACTCTTCAAATTCGTCAATTGTGGTTGTTCTTCATTGCTTGAGACAATTCTTCCTATTTATATATTTATCTGAGTTTTTCATGTCCTCTACAGCATTCACATATTGCTATTTCTTCAAGTTGCTTTTATTGCCTATGTGAATGTGATCGGACCCGCTCCCCTCTATGCTAAACTCAAACTACTCTGTTCACAATCTCTTTATATGCGTTCTACTTGACACCGCTCAAAGTCTTCACTGTGTCCTTGATAGCTGAAGAAATTGTGAACACATTTTAAAAATCTTCTATTTAAATTTTTGGCGGTTGCCACAGTAACTTAATCCTGCGCACCCCACGCATGGATAAGCACACTCAAAATGCATGTATGATGCGTGTCGCAGAAATGCTAAGAGCCAGGGGCTTATCCGTCCAAAAGTTTTGGACCACTCGGTTTTCACCGCGCCTATATAATGGCTTGACCTCGTCAAACCTAAGTTCATTCACTCTCACGCCCCTGTCACTCTCAAAACCCTAGCGCCGCTGCTGGATTTCATCGTCGCCGGAGAGGAAGAGCTTCACTGCCTCAACTTCTTCGTCGTTGTACTCACGCCGGCCGCGGATTTCTTCACCTCCGCCATCGCCGTAGCTGTATTTCGTCGCCAAGTTAGGGCACGAGAGATCTGAGCTGACGATTTCCTTCGACTCGTCATCCAGTTCATCGAGTTCATCCTTGGGGTAATTAAATTTTATTTTTACTGCCCAAGTTTGATTTGGTTACTTTCTCAAATTCTTCAAGTGTTGTTTTTACCACTTCTTCCCAAATCTTCAGCACTTCCTTTTGGCCAGTCTTGGTAATTTCATCTAAGTTGCACTTCATGTTTAGATTCCTCAGTTGTGCAAATTGCCTCAATCTGTACAGCTCCAAAATCTGAGTCAAGAACACTTAGAAAATTTCTTCAAGACGATAGGGTCAATTTCCTCAACTGGTTTTATTTTGAAAATCTCTGAGAACGCATGTGACTCTTCCCAATTTCCTCGCAACTATACTCTGTTCATAGGTACCCATGTCTGCAGACGAATCTCTTGGTTCTCATCAACTTAATTCATTTGCAGGATTGCTTGAGGAAAATCTATAGACTTCATCAGAAACTTCAAAAGTTCAAAACCCTCAGTTGAAGAAAATGGCAGATGGCAGAAAGCCTCAGAAGGGAGGCAAGAGGAAAGAGGAACACACAGCTTTCGAGATCCCTGATGATTTGTATGCAGGATATTGCACACCTGATGAAGAAACTCATGGAAAGGAAACTAAGGAGCAGTGCAAAACGCGCATGCAAAAGATCAAGAGGTACTGGCTTATCAGTGGAGGAGCTACAATTACGTCACCTCCAAATATATGAAGGATTTCACGGTCAAGCCTCCGTGCAAAAGACCACAGTTGGCTCCTGGTCAAACAGCTGATCCCACGAGCATCAGAAGGGGTGAAGAATTCCCCAAAGAATGGGCTAAGCGTCAGGTCAAACTGCAGAAATAGGCTCAAAAGGCTGTTGAAGAATTCAACAGGGCCACAAAGGCTTCACAAGAAGTGGGTGCAGGCTCTAGTGGCAGTGCGCCTAAGAAAGCTATGAAGAAGAAGCCGGCTCAAAAGCCTAAACCTTCAACTGAAGAGCCCTCACAGCCAAAATCTTTGTCAAAGCCCTCAGAGCCCAAGCCATCTTCCTCAAAGGCTTCAGTGCCTAAGGCACAGACTGCTCCAACTTCATCTGCAACTCCACCATCCGTAAGTTCTTCAAGGGCTGCAGCTAGAGCATCAACACCAGTTGTGCTGGCATCATGCCAGCGCACTGAAGGCTTTCCAATAGCCTCCATTGCTGCATCAAGTGCCTCAGCATCAGGACATATTTCATCAAACACGCCAATGCTGAAGAAGAAGGCCACTGCCGGCCGAGGAACAATGCCCAGCCCCAAGAGCAAGGTTGTGTTGCCTCAAGCTGATGAACACGATATGGCTGATGAAGATGAACTTGCAGAATTTGTATAGAGAAGAATGGAAGAGGCCGCTCGTGCCAAGAATTCCTCAGTCCCAATATTTCTTAGTCTGAAAAAGATCCTTGACTTCATTGATGTATGGTGTCAGAAACCAGATACACCACTTGACGACTTGGATTTGCCACCTGGACCAAGTCACGTTTTGTCTGCCTTTGTCCTCAATGAAAAACACAAGATAGAGAAGGCAAAGCTCGTACGAAAAGAAATGAAGAAGAAGTAGAAGGAGCTCAAGGATAGAATGCTTTCTATATCCCCTTAGCAACTGGTTGCTATGCAAACAGAGATTCAGCGCTTGTCTGAGGAATATGAGCGCCAGGCTGAGCACTGCTGTGGAGTGAAAGACAGTTTCATCAGTGCTTCCAACAAAGTTGTTGATGATTATAATCAAAGGGAGGCTATGAAGTGTGGTCAAGCTCCTCCAACAAGTTCTTCAGCTCCACCGCCAGAACCTACCAGGGCAACTGAGACAGTTGCGCCTGAAGAACATGCCAGAGCAACTGCAACAGTTGCGTCTGAAGTAATTGCTCCACCAAGCTCCTCAGCGGCAGTACCAGACCAGTCTTCAATCTTGAAGCTTATTCCAGTACCTTCTGCATCAGAAGCGAAGAAGACTGCTATCAAGAGAAAAACTTCAGTACCCTCTGCCACAGAATATGTGAAGAAATTGAAGATGGCTCCAATATCTTCAAATGCACCTATCGATGCCATACCAATTTCTTCTGCCCCTCCAACCAGATCAAGTCAAGAGCTTCAGATCATCCCCTTCAGTGTGGATTATGTCATCCCACCTGAAGATGAAGAAGAGAATTCCCACTCAGCTGCTTCCACAGAGCAAGTGGATGAAGAAATTGAGATTGAAGCAGATGCTTCATTACACCAGGTATCATCGCCTCCAGTCCAAGTGACTGATGAAGAAACTGACGAGGACGTGGATGTGAGTTCTTCAACTCCAGTAATCCATGATGACTTCTGGGATGTCGCACATCCGAACTCACCCCTCACCATGCCGCTCATGCAAGTACCTCAGTCCCTTGCTGTTACTGAGGAAATACAAACTGGTTCTGAAGGTCATCAACCATCCCTTCAAACCATCAATGAGGAAATTCCAGCTGCATCAGCTGAAGAAATTATGCAACAAAAGAATGATGAAGAAGTTGCACCCCCTCCAACACACCGTGAAGATCTAACACCCTCAGCAGATTCAGACACTGTTCCATTAGCAACAGCTGAGGAAGTTGCAAAATCTTTGGCCATCACGGACCCCAATGATTCAACGGGCTCTCTGAGACCCATCTTTGATGTGAGGCCAAAGAAGATAAATCTTCAGCCAATGCCCTCAATGCCCAAGGTTGGCAAAAGCGTCAGAAGGCCAAAATTCAACAATGCCGCCTTCTTTCAAGAGAAGAATTTCTTCATATGCGAGTCCCCGTATGACTCTGCAAAAATCAAGCGTCAGAGATTTTGGACAAATGCTCAGATGAACTTCTATTCCTCACTGCTGTTTGACAAGAAGAAAGTGTTCCCGCATCGTCATATTCCTCATGTGGATATTGAATCCTTACCGTGCTTTTGGCCAGTTCTGGCCGTTCTTCACGATGCCGGTTTACTCAGCTTTGTCACAGATGTGTGTGATTAGAATGAAGAACTCATTCTTCAGTTTTATGCCACCTTGCATCTATCTGGTGATGTTGATGATATTCACTCAAGGGCTCTTGACTGGATGAGTGAGAACACACACTACAAGGCTCCTGCTGATGAATTGCTTTGAGCTCTTCCTGTTGATTTGCCCTCCGCTGAAGCCAGAAAGATCTATGAAGAACCTGAGCTGCCAAATCATCTGATGCAAGTACTGATGAAGCCTTTGGCTCAAGGAGAAGCTCAGAGAACCACCTTCTTAGTGAAGGATTTGCTATATGTGCCAAGGATAGTATATCGCATTCTGGCTAAAACCCTCAGTCCAATCAAAGGCCACAATTCTGAGACTGAAGAAGTTGTGGGAATCATGAAGAACTTGCTATTCAATATCATCCATGGTATTTTGATCAATATACATGATTTCTTCATGAGGACTTTGGCCACTGTCGCACAATATCCATTTGTATTGAAGCCATATGCTTCCTGACTCATGAGATTCATTCGAACAAGATCATCAATCAACTACAAAGCTGACAGTCAAAATCATCTCAGCTTTTTGCCAGGTGTTGAAATTCTTCAAAGCACAATTGCTTCAGTTCCTAGCAAAGGGAAAGTTGTCATTGACGAAGGAGTTCGTCCCCTTGATGGCCAATTTCGTCAGCCTGTCTCACAATCCACAGGATATGATTCTTCAAGCCATGACACTGACGCAAATGCCACTCGGCAAACCCCTCAAGGTGAAGCTCCTCGAGTGATGACTGATCGTGAGCTGCTCATAAGTCTTCATCAGAAAGTTGACAAAAACCACAACTGGGTTAAGCATCAACTCCATGCAATTCTAGGCAATATGACTGTGACGCAAAATTCAGTCCGGAAAAATCATTACAATCTGCATGAGATCTTTGATAGGAATTGGGCCATTCTTTCACATCTGAAGACCCCTGACGAACTTGAAGAAATGGAATTCAAAATGAACTTTGATTGGGCCAATCCCCCCAAGAAGAAGTTCAAGAAGGTTCAAGTTCCTCCGATGGTTCCAAGCTCTGTGTCTTCTTCACGCGCTACTGATGAAAATGAAGATGTTGAAGACACTACAGCAGGCCCTTCCTCAACTTGCGACCCCAACAACGACGCTGGCGCTCCCTCGACATATGATTTCTTCAGGGGCGTTAGTTCTCAGTTTTGTCTCCTTTTGGTCATCTGATGACAAAGGGGGAGAAATTTGAGTTAGTCTTCAAGCGGGTCTCATATCGGGCTGTTTATTTTGTTAAGGTGCATTTCTTGGCTCTTCGTTTGATTCGCTCCTTTGATGAGTTGTAACTTAAATACTATTGGTGGTCTGACATTCTTCTGCGACATTTTATTTGCATGCGTGATTATGCTCTGATCCTCAAAATATATATATCTGTGCATGCATGTTATAATTCGTCAGACACCAACTTTCATCATGCATTCAAATTCTTCAATATCTTATGATCATGCATGATCGGATTCCAAGATATAGGGGGAGATCTCCACAATTTCAACCTGCCATGTGCATTTGCAATCCAGAGCAAATTCTTCATATGCACATCTTCAGGGGGAGTTCCTCAATATTGTAACGAATGTCTTCATATTCTGCACTTACACTTCCACTATTTTTATTCCCGTTGAAAACTTAACTGATTTGTCATCAATCACCAAAAAGGGGGAGATTGTAAGTGCATCAAGTGCCCCCTTAGTGGTTTTGGAGTATTGAAGACAAATAAGTTAAGGGACTAATAAGTTTGTGAGTGTACACAGGAGAAAATAGTCCCTGAAGACTTGGTTTAACCATGGAAGTCGACCCCTAAAAATGTAATTCTTTGTCGGGACCCCGATCCTAAGTCACACCAATCTAGCATAAGACACATCATATCACTTTGCGGCCTCACGCACGATAACCCACGGCTGCCACCTTTACCTTGGCCGTGACCGTTTGCGTATTTTGGCTCACGTATATGATTGTGATGCTAGCATCCATATGACAGAGAACCCGGGTCGACATGACTAGTCATAAACCAAGGTGGCACAAACGTACAGGGACAGACATAGGTAACCCAGCAATGCACGTGTCGGTCATCAGCATGTGTACTGGGCTGTAGCAAGCTATCAGGACTCCAGTAACACCGCGTGACATTTCCCCATAGGGACAGACACAGGAGCAAAGAAGGATACATGTCGGTCAATCCATGTGTTCCGGAGCAGTAGAGAACTACCAAGGCTCGGTGGAAGCACTAGGAGGCATTTCCCTGTAAGGAAGGCTACCAAAGTCAAACAACTAGGTGTCGAATCCCACACATACCAATGCATTTCAAACATACACACAATATGCATGATATGTGCAGATACAACATGGCATCACAACATAACTCTACCACTCAAAGTATTCATTTGAGAGGCTCTGAAGAGCCATACATAACATGATATTACAAACAGGGGTCACATGACCCAACATACAAAGTCATACCAGCAACAAGCGAAAGCATAAACCTGTCTGAGTACAGACAGTTGAAAAGAAAGAAGGCTAGAAAGCATGTCTATCTACAACGGCCCACCATAAGCACCAGACCTCTGTCTGGGATTCCCAAGCTAATCGGTCAACGTCGAACTCATCACGGAAAACACTAGCGAGACTGAAGTCTCCTCTGCAAAACATAAATTAAGCAACTGTGAGTACAAAGGTACTCAGCAAGACTTACATCAGAACTAACTACATATGCATCAGTATCAACAATGGGGTTTGTGGAGTTTAACTGCAGCAAGCCAACTTTGACTCTTGGCTATCATGTACTATGATTACCAGTAGTTTGAATAAGATGAGATAGCGCACATGAGTCCACTAATCACCACGACAATACACTATCGCGGATCCGCTCCCGTCTTCCTACGAGAGGGCCATCCACGGCACTCACACTAGTCTTGATACTTTTATGAGTAACCATTTAAGTTGTCTATGAACAGCATAAGTTCCCAAGTAGTCCATATCCGAGGACGTGGCTATTCGAATAGTTTGATAACCCTGCAGGGGTGTACTTCTTCACACATGTGTCCACCACTTAGCGCATGTACACGTCATGTGCTCGGCAGACTTCAAGCGAAAGCTAGCGGGGGTGTAGACCATGACCTAATCAACCATACAAGTCTCTAGTCCAGGTTTATCGCCTATTTGAGCCTGATCCGCAAGGAAGTCCGGCCGAGGTTTCCACTACGGCCCCAAACGATGTGTGCAGGGTTCCCAAGCCCACCATTCGGGTGCCACTTGGTACACCGTGCCACTTGCCTGCCGCATCATAGCCCACCCCTAAGGTCAGCGCTACGCATGGCCTCCAGCATACTACAAACACCAGAAACTACTTGCAACTCCTGGACAGAGTACAGGGAGATCAATAAGGCGAGAGGGGTCATATTTTAGGGCCCAATGTGTGGTAGTAGCTGATCTTGGATCACATACACGGAACTCAGTTCTTAAGGACGGTTCCAATGAAACAACCCACCATGTACTCCTACATGGCCTCTCATCGATACCTTTATTAAATCGGGTTCATCACTTTACTCTCATCATCAGAACACAACCATTTCACTCCAATCCATCACCCAGATGAACCAGACCTGACACAACTCTAAGCATAGCAAGCATAGCATGGTAGGAACACATCATGGGCTCAAAAAACTCCTACACATGCTAGTGGGTTTTAGCTATTTACTGTGGCAATGATAGGTCATGTAGAGGAAAAGGGGTTCATCTATCGCAGCAAGTAGCAATTGAAGCGCTGTTGTCTTAATGCAGTAAAAGAGAGCAGGAGCGAGAGGATGGGTTTTTATTGGAATGTTCAATGGGGGTTGCTTGCCTGGCAGATTGGTAGAAGGGTACTGCCCTTCAGCTGGATACTCGTGAATATCCTCGGGAGCAGAACCTACCGCGGAGAACATACTGAAGATACAATCAATACATGGCAATATGCAACATTATGATGCATGTTCAGGACATGGCATAATGTGTGTGTTTGAGCTAATGCAGCTATCAACAGATTGATTTGAGTTGATTTGAACCAAAGGTTCAAATTCAAACTCTACATATGATTTTTCAAATGCCATTTAATTGATTTGACCTGATCAGCAAGCTTAACTTTCTTTGTCATGCATGAAAACAGTACCATTGGATAGATTGGATTTTTCTAATCATTTTTCATATATAAATCTTTTCCATCTGAGCAACGGTTGATTTATTATCAATTTTTGAAGTTTTGAACATTTTCTGGAATTTCCTGGTTATTTAAATTAAACTAAATCCAGAAAATGAGTTATTGCGTCAGCATGACATCAGGATGACGTCAGCAGGTCAACTGACTGTGCCAGGCCAAACTGACCAGTGGGACCCGCATGTCAGTGTCATAGAGGCTAATTAGGGTTTAATTTGCCTAATCCGAAATTAGCAGGGGCTGGTCCCACTTGTCATTGACCCAGGGGAGGTCAAATCCCTGGTCAACTGGGTCAAACCCGCAGTCAAATGGGGTCAAACCCACCGGCGTTTAGCCACCAGCGAGGCCAAACGCGGCGGCGAGCTTTGGAAAACGGCTGTGGTGCACCGTTCGATGCGTGCTTGGGCTCTCTGGGTAGCTCTCGCCGGCGCGCGTCAAACGGTGGTGGTGGCCGAGCCTGGGGTGGCCGGATTGACGACGGCGAACTCGACAGCGGTGGCCAGCGTTCAGGTGTGCGCGGAATCACAGCTGCGGCGTGCAAGCGGGAGAAGTAAGGCGCTAGCGATGCTCTACGCGGTGCGGCGAGCACAATGAACACACGCCCAGGACCAAATGGTCACCGGAGCTACGTCGGCGACGAGCTCAGGCGGCAGTGCGTTCGGTCATAGGCGAAATGGCGGCTACGACGAGCAAACGAGGCAAAGGGGTGGGGGGCCCGAGGCAGGGGCTCACGGCGGTCGCAGTGGAGGCCTCGGCGATCTTGGGGAGAGGCCGGAGTGAGCGGGGCGGCGATAGCGATCTCGGCGTCCTGAGGAAGAAGACAGCAGCAGTGGCGGCGTTCGGGGGCGTCCGGCATCACGTGGCTCGGTGAGGAGGCGTAGACGACGGAGGTGGAGCTCGTAGACACGTCGAGGGGTCGAGGGGGAGGCGGTGGCTGCGAGGTTCACGGCGGCGTATGAGCGGGCGCTTCGGCCATGGCGTCGGGAAAGTGAGGGAGAGCGAAGGGGGGAGAAAGAGCGGGTCCACTCGATCGAGACGTCACCAGGGAGGGTGATCCACGCGTCCAGGGGCTCGGCGGCAAGCAAGAGGTGGCTCGGCGGGTGCTCGCGCGCGTCGGCCATGCGCGCCGCGTCCTTCTGGCGCCAGGAGGACGACGACTAGCGTGGCCAGTGGGCTGGGCCGGCAGGTAAGTGGGCCAGGTAGTCCTTTCTCTCTCTCTCTTTTCTATTTCTTTCTGTTTTCTATTTTAATTCCTCTGTTTGGATTTAGTAAAAATACTAAATCATTTTTAAAACTCCTGAAATTAATTGTGGGCACTATTTGAATTATTCCCAAAGCCCTCAACTAGTTTCCAGAATTATTGAAGCATTCAAATTATTTATAGCAATTAAATGCCCCAATTCAAATACATTATGGCTTAATTCAAAGACCAAAAATGTCCTGGAAAAATATGCATCATCTCTGGTAGAGGTTTCCACCTTTTTCCATAAATCATGAACATTTTTTATGGGCATTTTGGGTTCATTGAGAAATATATTTTTAGCTGAACCTATTTGAATTCATTTGGTGCTAGGGTTTGATCATCCCTAATTCAAGTTTCCTTTGAACTTAAGATGATGCATGGATTATTATGCAACTAATTATAAACATTAATCTAGGGCTGCGACATTCTTCAAGTGAAGAATTTGGTTCGGCCTTTGAGGAAATTGATGTGAAGACTTGGAAGCTTGAAGACTTTGCTTTCATAGTTTCTTTTCTTCTTATTTGAGTCATAGGAAAAAACCGTACTGTCAAAGGGGGTCAAGGTGATACATATTTCATACTTCAAAGCGATGCTCAAAACTATACAAACCTAAGCCGCTTCGAGTGAAGCCCTTGGAAACCTCCAGAACAGCTGATGAATTTGACAGTGACAGTGACGAGGTTCATCTAGTCTCTGACGAATTTGGTCAGGCTGAGGAGTTAGGATTTCGCCAGTGCGATCTGCCTATCGTGAGGAAATAGAGTGCCCTAACGAAATTGAGAGTTTAATTTCCGGCCGTTGCTGCACCGCGTGCCAGCTGTCGAGTGGATGCTTATCCTGACAACGGTCATGTCTGAGAAGGGCATTTATGACAATTCATGTCGGGTTGCCCCTGGCTATAAATAGCCGCCCCCTACAACCACTAGTTGGTTGGCTGCTCTAGATAGAACTTGACACTTGTCATTTGAGAGCAACCCTTCCTCTGACGACTTTGTGAGAACCCAAGTGAGGAAAAACCCAACCAGAGCCTAAGTGACTGAGCATCACTGAAGAAGTTGATCTGTGTGATCCCACGCCTTTTACCTTTGAAGACTGTCATTCTTCTAGGCGGTTAGGCGTCATGTTCTGAGCACCCAAGAGTAATTGTGGTGTGCCGGTGAACAAGTCTGTGAAGGTTTTGGAAGTCTACCTTGAAGACTTACCACGAGTGATTGGGCGAGGTCTAAGTGACCTTAGCTCAAGAGGAATACGGTGAGGACTAAGTGTCCTCCGAGGTATGACTCAGCCACCTCAACCAGACATACAGTTGATACAGCAACTGGAGCTGGTCTACCAAATCGCTGTGTCTTCGTCAAGCCCAACCAGTTTCAAATTCCTCACCCCTTTACCTTTACGCAAATTTCCACTATTGAAGAACTTGTGATCTACCTTTCTGATGAATTTGAACTGAAGATTTTCATCATGTTGTTTATCATTTCTTCAGTTCATCTTCTTCATGCATGTCTGCTTGTATGACTACTTGTTCTTCACTTGTATGTATTTCCTATGCATGCTAGTTATATCTGTGTCGATCTAGTTTCACTTCTCTTTCTATTTCGTCACTCTGATTTTCATCAAAATCTTCGGAGTTTGACGAATTTCTAAAAATCTCTCATTCACCTCCCTCTGGGAGTTAACCTGTGCTTTCACTTCTGTTGGAGATTGACCCAGCTAAATCATAGCGGGTCTTCTGATTCACCTGAGTAGGTGTGCATGAGCCGGTTTCTCAGGCCAAGAGGCTGAATGCGCCTGCTCACCCAGGTCTGGGTCACGTCAAGCCGGTGAGGCCATGGGTGGTTAGGGCATTTATCTTTGAATATAAAGGTTGTAGAGCCTCTCTTTCCTCCTTGGAGGCGAAACCCGGTGTCGGCGTCAAATCCGACAGACCTCGAGGTAGGGGTTCCCGAGTTGTGGATGTCGGATCGAGGGTAACAGGAACGAAGGAGACGATGATTTACCCAGGTTCGGGCCCTCTCTAAGGAGGTAAAACCCTACGTCCTGCTTTTGTTTATATGGATGGAGATGTATCAAGTACAGAGTTGATCTACCTCTAGATCATAATGTATGTCTAACTCTAGGGCTAGGTGAATGATGTTGTGTTGATGTCCTCCCTATGGGCTAAACCCTATGGCTTATATACATGCCAAGGAGGGGATCTAGGGTTACAAGGTCGGTATCTAGGAGCAAGGCGGTAGGAGAGATCTTGGAGTATATGTCAAGTCTTCGATGGAGACAGTCTTGATCACGCGTCCTCTACGCGGCCTCCGGAGTCCACCTTGATCACGCACGAGGGCCCATCGGCCCAACGGAAGAGACGGGCGGGCTAGGTTAGTACCCCCTAATCCAGGACACCGTCAGTAGCCCCCGAACTGGTCTTCTATACCAAGGACGATTTTCTTAACAGATGCTACCTCGGATCTGGAGTCCTTGGCTTGACAGACGAGTTCCCCTTTATGATTTACCCCTTTTAGTGGAGCGGCGTCATCCGAGGCCCAACCGAGCTTGTATCCCATCTGAAGAGGATAGATATCTTAGCCTCGAAGGCCCTGTCGTGGGTGCAAGTATGACAGTAGTGTGTGGGGTAGGAATGAGAGGGCAGAGCCTAGCTACGGCGCAGGTGTTACACTCGGATTTACGAGTTCAGGCCCCTCAGCGGTGGAGGTAATAGCCCTACGTCTCGGTGCTCTGGAGCTGTATTGCTTGAGTGTATGTTACAAAAGATTGCGAACCCTTGGAATGGAGCAGGGGGGCGGCTTATATAGCATCGTCAGCCCTCCCATCAACGCCAGCCATTACAGGGGATTAAGAGGGGTGTAAGTGCGCCAGGTAACGGGCGTATTGATGACAATTAATACAGGAGAACGTGCGTCCCGACCGTTGCGCTCCTGGAGACTCCTGGTCTTCTCTGGTCGAGTGACTTTCGGGTGTTCCGAGTAAAACGAGTCTGGTCGAGTGAACTCTTGCCTCCCGAGTGGTTTGTAGAACTCCGAGTGGATTATTGGACTCCGAGTGAATGTCAGTCTGCTGAATTTTGGGTTGTTGATCTGGCCCTGGGGCCCAGTGTAAGACGCGTGGTGTCCTAGGGTAGGGTCTATAGGTCAGGCCTATTACCCTACCCCTAGTACATGTCCTCGTCATTAGCCCCCGAATCGGTCGTGGTTAGGCGGGTCGAGTCAAGGCGAATTTCCAGATGAGTTGAGTGCTACGGGGGCGCTCAAGAACTCTAACTGGTCATTAGACGCCCTTGTCTTCGCATCGCACCTTGACGGATTCTGGACCATACGATGTCCGAGTGAAATGAGTGGTCTTCATCCGGATGAGTAGTTCCCATCCGAGTGAAATGGGTAGCCATATGCCGTGCACCGGAGCGGATCCGAGCGAATGCAGCACGTCTTTGGAGTGAAGGCAATCGGGTTGCCGGACTCCAGATTTTGCGGGATTTGAAACCATACTTGAGCGCGCATAAACGGTCGCAGCGCAATGAGTGGGGAAAGTGGGGCGTGACGCCTCGATTTTCGCCCCACTTTTCGCCACAGACCGCTGGATCTTCGGCGGCACGATTTGAGGAGATCTGCGGGTCCGCGGTTCGGCAGCGTGGATTGGGGAGTGGTGCGGGCGGCGATATAAGAGGCGGCCGAGGTGGAGAGGGAGAAACAGAGACAGATCCCCTTTTCTCAACTCCCCCAATCTGCCCGATCCCTTTTCCCGCGACCTACTCCGCCCAAATCTTCTTCGGAGCCGGCGAGTCCAGCGGCGATGGCGAAGGACAAGACCGCCAAGCTCGAGTAAGCGAAGAAGGCGGCGAGGGGAAGGAAGGCTTCGAGATCGCGAGCTGTGCTCCCGCTCGGGTGGATCCAGGGCGACTGGATCCCGCCAACCACCACGCTCGACAACGTCAACGGGCTCGTCGTGGACGGGCTGATCTGCGACGGGACGTGGAGGCTGCCGGAGGAGGGGGAGATCGAGCCCGCGCCGCGCCCCGGGGAGCGAGTGCTTCTCACCACGCACGTGGAGCGAGGTTTCTCCATGCCACCCCATCCTTTTTTCCGCGGATTCTTGAACTTCTTCGGTGCTCAACTCCACCATCTGCCTCCGAACGCTATTATGTATCTCGCTGCATTTGTTTCTTTGTGCAAAAACTTTCTGGGTTGTCCGCCACACTGGGGTTTGTTCAAACATATCTTCACGTGCCGATCTCAATCGGTTAAGAAGGTTGACCCGAATGGGGGTAGGACGCACGTGATCCAGCTGTGCAGTGGCCTAGGTATTCAGATGAGGGGTAAGAGTGCATTCCCATCCATGTCTTTTCCCGACTCGGTGAGGGGCTGGCAGTCGACCTGGTTTTACTGCAACGACTTGCCATGTTCGGGCTCGTCGACTGGTCTCCCTCCTTATACGACCGAGAGGATTCAGTCTCCTCCTTCGCTGACAGTTGATAAAAAGGAGAAGACGGATGTAGGGATCTTGATGACTGCCGTGGTTAGTCTGATTCAGGGTGGATTGACTGGTCTAGACCTTCTGGAGGTATTTCTCAGTCGGAGGATCCAGCCGCTGCAGGAGCGGGCTCACCCCATGTGGCTCTACACGGGACCCAGTGATCCGACCTGAGTGCATCCGGAAGACGTTGAGGAGAAAAACGTGGAACAGTGGATCAAGTGCATCACTGGCGCACGCGACAATCCGCGAGGGTCGAGACGGGTCCCGCCCTTCGACACCAACAACCTGCCGCTGGAGGTATGACATGCATTTCCGAGTGAATCACTTATGCATGAATGTTCCGAATGAACCGAGTAATCTGACTGAACTGACTGTCTCTGATCTTTGTGTCTTTGCAGGAATTCCAAAAGATGTTATCGCCTATGCCGAATGGAGAACAACTTGTCGGAGGTGCGGAGAGCGAGCATGGCAGCGCCGGGGGCAGCTACGCGGAGGACAGTGAGGAGGAAAGCGAGGACTCGACGGCAGCGACGATGACGAGTCTTCTCTTTCTCCGGAGCTGGGCTACAAGCACGGCTCCAAGCAAGCCCAGGATCCGAGCGAAAGCTCAAAGAAGGAGGCGGTTCTGAGTGCTAAGGCTCCGAAGCGCGCTCGGACGCCGACGCCTGCGCCGACTGAGAAGGCCGCCAAACAGCCCAAGATCGCTTCCCCCAAGCCTCGGAAGGCTCTGCCCCAAATCAAGGTCGTTGTGCCTGTCGCCTCAACGTGAGTATTTTTCTCAGCTTTTCTTTTCTGTCTTTGCTAACCTTTGTGATTCTTTTAACCAAGTGCATCTTATGAACCAGAGCTGCAACCTCGATGACGTCTTCCATGCAGATTGATGGGGATCGCGCCGAAGCTGAGACGGCAGACGCGGCCACTTCTCAGAGAGGTAACAATAACTTCATCTTTACTGTAACTCGTCATTCGATTGAAATGTCTTCGTTCGATTGAGTCGTGCATTCCGACTGATTGTGCCGAGTGAACGTGATGCTTGCAGAGGTCATCCACATCGGAGATGATGGTGAAGAGCCGCCGCGGGGGGCCACAGAGAAGGAGACTCTAGTTCCGACCGCTCCTCAGACCACCACATGAAAGATGCCGCCGAGCGAAGTGCCTCGAGCTCCACCTGCGCCCGTTTTGACCGTGCCTCTAGGGCAAGGTTCTCAGGCTGGGGCTGGTTCTGCTGCGATTCCGTCGACTGCCCTGGCCTCGGTTCCGACTGCTCCCGTCAACATCTTCACTCTGTACAAGACGCCGGAGGACCAAACCGGGGCCGGCAAGGAGGCGATGATCCAAGTGGAATTGATGACCCAACGGCTCAGGGAGATGTGCGTGGTCGGGAAGCTAGCTTATGATGCCAGTGCCGCTCTCTAGGAGAATGTCCGAGTAAGTGCTCTTGTAAGTTGACGTCCAAGTCTTTTTTCGTCAGTAGGACTTCCAGTTGGAAAATATCTGGTACACCCACTGGGTGTTTTTGCTTTCGGCCATCACTCGGATCGGGCGGACCATTCCTAGTGGATACCATTCCGGTGGGGGCACGCTGAGTGCACCCACTGGGTGTAGTCCCCGAGACTGCCGTCGACTATGGGTAGTCGGCAGGAGTCTTAGAGCTTGTTTTGTTGTTGTTGTCATTTCCCCTTTTTTCGGCCATCACTCGGATCGGGCAGACCGTTCCGAGTGGATACCATTCCAGTGGGGACACGCTGAGTGCACCCACTGGGTGTAATCCCCGAGACTACCGTCGACTGCGGGTAGTCGGGGGAAGTGTTAGAACTTAGGATCTGATACTGGTCAAGCTTGTTCCTTCCAGGAGTGTCGATCTCTGGGCACCTATTTTTTTGTGTTTGGCCATCACTCGGATAGGGCGGACCGTTCCGAGTGGATACCGTTTTTCGGCCATCACTCGGATCGAGCGGACCGTTCCGAGTGGATGCCATTCCAGTGGACTGGTCAAGTTTGTTCTTCCCTTGTCGAATAGTACTTCAGGATATTTCTTGACGTTAACTGTTCTCTCTTGTATTTCAGAAAACCTGTGAGCTTGGGACTCAGTACAAGGCACTGGAGAAGGAAACGGCCCAGCTCCGAGTGAATTTGGAGGTGGAGAGGAGGAACACTGCGTGTGCTCAAGCAGAGCTCAAGACTATGGGAGGTAAGCTTCAATTGCCGAGCATTCTGTCTTCACCTTTTTTCATTCTTTGAACCGAGTGACTTCACTCGAACAGATGTGCGTAATGAAAACCACCGACTCCAAGTGCGGCTCAGAACTTCTATCTCTTTAGATACCATGAAGCAGGCACTCGAGAACAAGGACAACGAACTGGCACGAGCGCAGCAAATCGCGAGGGAAAAGACAAAGGACGCCGAAGAGAAGCTGGCCTCATTCGGGAAGCTCGAAGCAGAGAACTCATCGCTGAAGAAAGAGGTACTGGAGCTCAAGAAGCAGCAAGCAGAGTGGGAGAGCAAGCTCAAGATCCAGGCGGAAGCCTTCGAGAAAGAGAAGAAGACTCTGAACGAGAAGGTCACCCAGTTGACCGAGAAGAAGAACGCCCTGGAGAAGTACATAGAGGAGTTCACGGAGGAGATGTACACCAAGCTTGCAGGTAACTTATATCGACCGAGCGCATTTCAACTTTTCTCTGAGTGAACTTCTTGCATGCTGATGTTCGACTCTCCTCTTTTCTTCTTCGCAGAGTACTGCCGAGACTTCGATCTGGAAACTGACAGAATCGAGAAGGATTTGGATCCTTCCAGGTTACTCATCGGTGACAAGGCTGCTCTGGGCATCCTGCGAGTGGAAACCTGCATCAAAGACGTCCAAGCGTACATCATCCGTCTGCGGGGTGCGCTTGGGAGAATCGACAAGGAGCTATGGCCTGAGGACACCTTCGACACCGACCTGGAAGCGATGATGACTCGCCTCAACGAGATTCCCCATCGGGTGCAAGCGTGGAAGAAGTCGGCCGCTCGCTGCGGGGCTGACGTGGCGCTCTCCCTGGTCCGAGTGCACTGCAAGGACGTCAAGGAGGATAAGTTGAAAACTCTCCAAGTCGCCAACACAAAGAAACTCCAATTCGAGGATTTCATGGAGACGTTCATCGAAGCGGCCACTCGGATCGCGGACGGCATTGACTTGGATGTCTTTGTTGAACCAGCCAGCCCTGCAGGGGCGTGAAAAACTTTCAGCCTTATCCATTTACCTCGGTATGCCGAGTGGAATTGTAATCGTTAAACTCTTTCGGGCTTTGAGCCCGCGTACTCGTATTCGCTTTTGAACTTCTGGAGTTAATCGAATGTTTTCCTTCGGGGTTTTCGCAGCTAAGCCTCCAAGTGAGAGGGATGCTCTTCACTCGGAGTAGTTTTTAACTTGGGCGGAAATTGGTCAGCTGCCAAGCCCCCGAGTGAGAGGGTTGCTCTTCACTCGGAGTAGTTTTTAACTTGGGCGGAAACTGGTCCGCAGCCAAGCCCCCGACTGAGAGGGTTGCTCTTCACTCGGAGTAGGTTTTAACTTGGGCGGAAACTGGTCCGCAGCCAAGCCCCTGAGTGAGAGGGTTGCTCTTCACTCGGAGTAGGTTTTAACTTGGGCGGAAACTGGTCCGCAGCCAAGCCCCCGAGTGAGAGGGTTGCTCTTCACTCGGAGTAGTTTTTAACTTGGGCGGAAACCGGTCCGCAGCCAAGTCTCCGAGTGAGAGGGTTGCTCTTCACTCGGAGTAGTTTTTAACTTGGGTGGAAACCAGTCCACAGCCAAGCCTCCGAGTGAGAGGGTTGCTCTTCACTCGGAGTAGTTTTTAACTTGGGCGGACACCGGTCCGCAGCCAAGCCCCCGAGTGAGAGGGTTGCTCTTCACTCGGAGTAGTTTTTAACTTGGGCGGAAACCGGTCCGCAGCCAAGCCTCCAAGTGAGAGGGTTGCTTTTCACTCGGAGTAGCTTTTAACTTGGGCGGAAACCGGTCCACAGCCAAGCCCCCGAGTGAGAGGGTTGCTCTTCACTCGGAGTAGTTTTTAACTTGGGCGGAAACCGGTCCGCAGCCAAGCCCCCGAGTGAGAGGGTTGCTCTTCACTCGGAGTAGTTTTTAACTTGGGCGGAAACCGGTCCGCAGCCAAGCCCCCGAGTGAGAGGGTTGCTCTTCACTCGGAGTAGTTTTTCACTTGGGCGGAAACTGGTCCGCAGCCAAGCCCCCGAGTGAGAGGATTGCTCTTCACTCGGAGTAGTTTTTAACTTGGGCGGAAACCGGTCCACAGCCAAGCCCCCGAGTGAGAGGGTTGCTCTTCACTCGGAGTAGTTTTTAACTTGGGCGGAAACCGGTCCGCAGCCAAGCCCCCGAGTGAGAGGGCTGCTCTTCACTCGGAGTAGTTTTTAACTTGGGCGGAAACCGGTCCGCAGCCAAGCCCCCGAGTGAGAGGGTTGCTCTTCACTCGGAGTAGTTTTTAACTTGGGCGGAAACTGGTTTGCAGCTAAGTTGAATGGCATACACCCACTGGGGGTTGTAAGCCAGAGAATGCGTACGAGTGAACTTCAACGTAGAACTGGAAAAGTCATGCTTTTATTCATCAAATGTCACTCGAGTACTTTTTATTACATCTCATCATCAAGTATAAAATCGTCGCAGCAAATCTGCATTCCAAGCACGGGGCTCGTCTGCTTGTTTCTGAAGGTTGTACAGGCGGTATGCCCCGTTGTGCAGGACCTTTGACACGAGGAAGGGGCCTTCCCATGCGGGAGCAAGCTTGTGTGGTCGCTGTTGATCCACTCGGAGGACAAGATCTCCTTCCTGAAAGGTCCGACTTCGGACGTGCCGGCTGTGAAAACGTCGTAGATCTTGCTGATAAATGGTTGAACGGATCAGAGCCATCTCCCTTTCCTCCTCCAACAGATCAACAGCGTCTTGCCGTGCTTGCTCTGCTTCAGCTTCAGAATACAGTTCCACTCGGTGCGAATTATGGAGCAAATCACTCGGCAGGACAGCTTCTGCCCCGTACACCATGAAGAAGGGAGTACGATCGGTGGACCGGTTTGGGGTCGTCCTCAAGCCCCAAAGAACCGATGGCAACTCGGTGACCCAGGCTCCAGCTGCATGATCCAAATCGCGCATGAGTCGCGGCTTTAACCCTTGAAGTATCAGTCCATTTGCTCTCTCCGCTTGTCCATTCGACTGTGGGTGAGCCACAGATGCATAATCGACTCAAGTACCCTGGCCGGCACAAAATGTCCTGAAATCTTCCGAGTCAAAGTTTGAACCATTGTCAGTGTCGATGCTGTGGGGCACGCCGTATCTGAATACTATCTGTTTCATGAACTTGATCGATGTATGAGAGTCTAGCTTCTTGATGGGTTTGGCTTCGATCCACTTAGTAAACTTGTCGACAGCAACCAGCAAGTGAGTGAATCCACTCCTCCCCGTCCGGAGGGGTCCTACCATGTCAAGTCCCCAGACTGCAAACGGCCAGACGAGTGGAATGGTCTTTAGAGCAGACGCAGGCTTGTGGGATAAGTTCGCATAGAACTGGCACCCGGCACAGTGTTGGACTATCTCCTGCGCAGCTTCGTTGGCACGGGGCCAGAAGAAACCGGCTCGGTAAGCTTTAGCCACAATTTTCCGAGAGGATGCGTGGTGCCCACAAGTTCCCGAGTGAATCTCCTCCAGGAGCAGTCAACCTTCTTCCGGAGAAATGCAGCGCTGAGTCACACCAGTGACGCTCTTTCTGTATAACTGATCACCGACCACTTCAAAGGCTTTGGACCTACGAACAATCTGGCGGGCCTCAGCTTCGTCTTCTGGAAGCTCCTGCCTGAGCAGGTATGTGATGTAAGGCACCGTCCACTCGGGCGTGATTGCTAGGACCTCCATTACCAAATCAATGACTGCCGGGACTTCAACCTCAGTCGGATCAGACGGACTGACCGCTTTCGGGGGCTCTTCCGTGAAGGGATCTTCTTTTACAGTCGGGGAACGTAAATGCTCAAGGCAAACATTGCTGGGTATGGATTTCCGAGTGGATCCGATTTTTGCCAGATCGTCTGCCTCCTGATTCTTGGCTCGGGGAACGTGATGCAGCTCCAGGCCTTCAAATTTCCTTTCCAACTTTCTCACTGCGTTGCAGTATCCCATCATAGCGGGGCTTCTGATGTCCCACTCCTTCATCACTTGGTTCACAACTAGATCCAAGTCTCCGTAGACCATCAGGCGCCGGACGCCGAGTGAGATGGCCATACATAGACCATAGAGGAGCGCTTCATACTCGGCTTCGTTGTTGGAGGAATCAAAGTGAATCTGCAGAACATATCTGAGACGATCTCCCTTCGGGGATATTAACACAACTCCAGCTCCTGAACCATTCAGCATCTTGGAACCGTCAAAGAACATGGTCCAGTGTTCCGGGTGACTCTGAGTCGGTTGCTGCTGTTCAGTCCACTCGGCTAGGAAATCGACTAATGCTTGGGATTTGATCGCCTTCTTAGCCTCGAACTTGATGTCCAGGGGCAGGAGCTCAATAGCCCACTTCGCCACTCGACCAGTCGCGTCCCGATTGTTCATGATCTCAGACAGTGGGGCGTCGCTGACGACTGACACAGAGTGTTCCTGGAAGTAATGGGCTACTTTCTTCACAGTCAAATAAATACCGTAGACGGGCTTCTGGTAATGAGGATACCTCTGCTTGGACAGAGTCAGAACTTCAGAAATATAATAAACTGGGCGCTGCATTTTGTAAGCCTTGCCCTGTTCTTCTCGCTCGACTGTGAGGACAATGCTGGCAACTTGACCAGTGGTCGCGATATACAAGAGCAACGGCTCTTTTTCATTCGGAGCGGCAAGCACCGGCTGGGTGGAAAGCAGGGCTTTGAGCTCAACAAACGCTGCTTGTGCTTCAGCAGTCCACTCGAACGAATCAGATTTCTTCATCAATCGGTATAGGGGCAGTGCCTTCTCGCCGAGACGGGAGATGAATCGGCTCAGAGCTGCAAGGCAACCCGTGAGCTTCTGCACATCATGAAGACGCTCTGGACGTTTCATTCGTACAATCGCCCCGATCTTCTCAGGATTGGCATCTATCCCTCGTTCGGAAACGAGGAAACCGAGTAGTTTGCCCCTAGGAACTCCGAAAGTGCACTTTGCTGGATTCAGTTTGATGTCATACTTCCGCAGATTTGCGAAAGTTTCAGCTAAGTCAGCCAGTAGGTCGGAACCTTTTCTGGACTTGACCACGATATCATCCATGTATGCCTCAATATTCCGACTGATCTGTTTTTGCAAACACTTCTGGATCATGCGCATGAAAGTGGCACCGGCATTTTTGAGGCCGAATGGCATGGTGATATAGCAGAAACACCCGAATGAGGTGATGAAGGCAGTTTTTATTTCGTCTGGCCCATACAGTCGGATCTGGTGGTACCCGGAGTACGCATCCAGAAAAGACAGACGCTCACAACCCGCAGCCCACTTCGCCACTTGACCAGGTTCTGAGCGAGAACGGATCTCGCGTTGAACTGCGGGTCACGGTGGTCGACTGGATCTCTTTGGCGGTAACCGTCACCATGACGGGGAGGGCTGGCCCTCCGATCGTTAGCATAAGGACGCCTGGCGTCGTATGGCCGGGGCGCGTACGAGCCATCCCGCGGAGGGGGCGACTGCATGCGGTGACGATCATCCTGACGCCGCGGAGGCGTATTCCGACTGCGAGCCTGTCCCAAGTACTGGTCTCGGTGGTGGTCTTGGTCGTTTTGCCGCGGAGGCGAGTGCCTGTTTCTCCTGGGAGACACTGGGCTGTGAGCCGACTGAACGGTGTCAGCCCGAATGGATCTGCTGTGTATCCTGTTGCGCGACTGAGATACTACCGAATTTTGCTCTTCAGCCGCCTTGAGCAAGGCCCGGATCTGTCGAAGGCCCTCCCCCGCCTCGGATCGGGACGGCTCGATGGAATCTGCTATCCGAGTCGCCGCCGCCAGATTCTGGACGGGACTGCGGAATACCTAGAAACTCTGCTGCTGGTCATTCGGAAACAACTGCCGCTGTCGCCGACTGGAACTGGGCTGGAGCTGTCTGCGGGCGCAATCGTCGAGTGCCTTCTGGAGCGCATCCAGACGATTGCGCTCAGCCAAGTTGGCCTGGCGCACGGCCTCCAAAGCCTGAGCTTCGGGGGTCGTCCCAACGTTGGGCGTCTGGAGGGCTTGCTCGGTCCTGCGCTGCTGTTCCTCCCTCTGCTGCCGAGTGAGAGGTCGGGGGACGTACTCGGGGTAGTCGTCGTCCCGCCGGTCCCTGCCGCCGCCAAGATCAGTGTGCGACGGGTCGTCGTTCTCCGCGCCGCCGCGGCCGTACCCAGGCGGACTGGGCGGGGAATCGGCCATCAGCATTCTGGACGGGAGTGCGGAATACCTGGAAACTCTGCTGCTAGTCATTCGGAAACAACTGCCGCTGTCGCCGACTAGAACTGGGCTGGAGCTGTCTGCGGGCACGATCGTCGAGTGCCTTCTGGAGCGCATCCAGACGATTGCGCTCAGCCAAGTTGGCCTGGCGCACGGCCTCCAAAGCCTGAGCTTTGGGGGTCATCCCAACGATGGGCGTCTAGAGGGCTTGCTCGGTCCTGCGCTGCTGTTCCTCCATCTGCTGCCGAGTGAGAGGTCGGGGGGCGTACTCGGAGTAGTCGCCGTCCCGCCGGTCCCTGCCGCCGCCAAGATCAGTGTGCGACGGGTCGTCGTTCTCCGCGCCGCCGCGGCCGTACCCAGGCGGACTGGGCGGGGAATCGGCCATCAGCACCTCCGCAGCTGGATCGCTGCTCTCGCACTCGGATAAGCTCTCCGAGTGCTCATACACGGAGGCGAACAGATTGAAGACAGGCTCATCGGGCTCGATCGCCGCGATTTGCGGGGCCGCAACCTGAAGGGCCACCGCGTGCCTGATCCACCGCTGAAGCCGCGAGCGTCCGGAACGCTTGCGACGACGGCTGGTGAGGAGCGAAGAAGTCGACTGGTAGGGAGTCGATGGTTGCCGAAGGAGGACGCCAAAAGAACTCGCACGGAAGTGCGCCGCGCCATGGACGGGCAACGCCTCGAAATCCAGCAGGGCTTCCTGGAGCCACGCCGAGTCGTCGGCGATGAAGCTGAGGACGCCGAAACGGATCTCGCCGCCCAGAGTCAGTCCACCGCCGGAAACCATGGTGATGATCGGAAAAACGCAACTACGCTGGAAGTCGCTAGACGCCTGCCCCACGGTGGGCGCCAACTGTCGTGGGTGCAAGTCTGACAGTAGTGTGTGGGGGTAGGAATGAGAGGGCAGAGCCTAGCTACGGCGCAGGTGTTACACTCGGATTTACGAGTTCAGGCCCCTCAGCGGTGGAGGTAATAGCCCTACGTCTCGGTGCTCTGGAGCTGTATTGCTTGAGTGTATGTTACAAAAGATTGCGAACCCTTGGAATGGAGCAGGGGGGCAGCTTATATAGCATCGCCAGCCCTCCCATCAATGCCAGCCGTTACAGGGGGTTAAGAGGGGTGTAAGTGCGCCAGGTAACGGGCGTATTGATGACAATTAATACAGGAGAACATGCGTCCCGACCGTTGCGCTCCTGGAGACTCCTGGTCTTCTCTGGTCGAGTGACTTTCGGGTGTTCCGAGTGAAACGATTCTGGTCGAGTGAACTCTTGCCTCCCGAGTGGTTTGTAGAACTCCGAGTGGATTATTGGACTCCGAGTGAATGTCAGTCTGCTGAATTCTGGGTTGTTGATCTGGCCCTGGGGCCCAGTGTAAGACGCGTGGTGTCCTAGGGTAGGGTCTATAGGTCAGGCCTATTACCCTACCCCTAGTACATGTCCTCGTTAGGCCCGCCATCTAGGTATGAACGGTCCAATCCGGTCTAACAACTTTATCGAAGAGGCTCACACCACGACAGGCCGGGCAGTTACTGCCTCCCTTAAATCGCGGTTCGAGGCGGCCTTTTTACTGGCATGTCCCTTCGAGGCAGAGATCGTGCCCGTTTTCTCAGGGATATCATCAAGATTTTGTTTCCCCCATATGCTTAATGGCATCTTTGATGGGAGTGGCGAGTTTATCGGCGCAGCGAGGGGGGCTCTTAGCCTTTCACAGGATTATAAGAGCGAAGGAGAGGAAAGCACAATTGACCCTGCTCCCATTCTCCCCTGCTACTGCTTCGTCTAGCTCCAGCGCCTAGATCCCATCCTACTTCCTTTTCCTTCCCTGAGTCCAACCTCCATCACCAGCCATGGCCGACACCCTCAAAGGGCACTGGGGTGGTTCCATCGTGATGGATGGTACCATCCTAGAGCTGCGCAGCGCGGGGTATCTGACCCCCGCCATCGCCACCCGTGCTCCAGCTGCTGGCCAGCAGGTGCCCGCTCCCAACACCGGGGAGCGGGTAGTCTTCATCCCCCACCTCGTCTGAGGCCTAGGGTTCCTGCTGCACCCCTTCGTGCGCGGGGTGATGTACTACTATGGGCTAGATTTCCACCATATGGCCCCAAACTCCATTCTTCACCTCGCTTCCTTCATCACAGTCTACGAGGCCTTCCTTCGCTGCGAGCCGCACTTCGGCCTATGGCTGAAGCTCTTCGGGATCAAGCCGAAGTCTAGTGGCTCCGACCTCGCGGAGTGCGGAGGGGCCATGATCAGCAAGAACCAGGGGGGCCATGGTTCAAGGGAACCTTCATCGAAATGGTGAAGGAGTGGCAGCGGGAGTGGTTTTATATCACCGAACCGCTTGCCCCTGGTCAAGCCAAGGTCCCAGATTTCTCGGCCAGGCCTCCCAAGAAGCTCAAGTCTTGGAGGGAGAAGGGCGTCGCTTGGGGGAACCCAAAGGAGATGAAGGTCCTGATCGAGAGGATCAAATGGTGGTCCACCACGGGGAAGGTCGAGCTTGCCGATGTCATCAACGTCATGCTCAACTGCCGCATACTCCCTCTCCAACTTCGGGCTCCCCCGATGTGGGCACAAAAGCCCGAGGACATGGACTCCATCACCGCCTTCTTCCGCTCCACCTTGGCCGCCATGTGAATGAAGCTCATGAAGCTGGCCAAGGACAAGATCCCCAAGGAAGGGGAGGACCGCGGCCTCGAGGACGGCTATGAAGCCCCCCTGGTAAGTGATCCTGCCCACCAACTATCATTTTTATCCTCCGTTTCGAGGAGTAGGGTCCTGATGAATCATTATGCCTGACGTTTTGCAGAAGTGGTTGGCCTGGGTGCAAGGAGTGCAATGCCCGGCCCCACTGCCAGAGGAGCCCCCGACTCCCCTGCTCTCGGCGCTCCTGACCGAGGAGCCGCACGTGGTGGCCCCCAAAGGGACAAGGTCCCAGAGGGGCAGGTCAAGTGCTTGGACTCGAGAGACCTCGGTCACCCGGTCCGAAGAGACCCACACCTCCACTACCCATGACGGCGACGCAGAGGAGGGTGAGGTCGAGGAGATCCCTCTCCCGAAAGGGAAGAGTTCGGCGTCAGAGGGCGCTGAGGCTGGTATGCCGCCCAAGGACCCAAAGAGGCCGAGGAGGACCTCGTCCGGGGGCACCAGCAAGTTGTCAGAGAGAGCCGAGCTCTCCGGCGACTCAAAAGAAGACCTCCTCGTGATGGGGAGGAAGAAACCGGCGCCTCGAGGGTGAGCCATCGTCTTCATATCTTGTTTTTCAATTTGACATATTCCTTTTAGCAAGGGAAAACTTATAGAGCGCCTCTTTTCACGCAGTCTGCCGAGGGTAATCCCCAGCGGTTCCTCGAGCGGGTTGCCATCTGCCAGCGGGAACCCAGAACCCGTTGTTCCTCCCCTGGTGCATGACGAGCTAGGGGAGGTGACATCCACCCCAGCCTACTGATGGAAATATGCCCTAGAGGCAATAATAAAGTTGTTATTATTTTATATTTCCTTGTTCATGATAAAGGTTTATTATTCATGCTAGAATTGTATTGACCGGAAACTTAAATACATGTGTGAATACATAAACAAATACCGTGTCCCTAGTGAGCCTCTACTAGACTAGCTCGTTGATCAAAGATGGTTAAGGTTTCCTAACCATAGACATGAGTTGTCATTTCATAATGGGATCACATCATTAGGAGAATGATGTGATGGAGAAGACCCATCCGTTAGCTTAGCATATGATCGTTCTGTTTATTGCTACTGCTTTCTTGAATGTCAAATACATGTTCCTCGGACCATGAGATCATGCAACTCCCGGATACCGGAGGAATACCTTGTGTGCTATCAAACGTCACAACGTAACTGGGTGATCATAAAGATGCTCTACAGGTATCTCCGAAGGTGTCTGTTGAGTTGGCATGGATCGAGACTGGGATTTGTCACTCCGTGTTTCGGAGAGGTATCTCTGTGCCCTCTCGGTAATGCACATCATAAGAAGCTTGCAAGCAAAGTGACTAAGGAGTTAGTTACAGGATGATGTATTACGGAACGAGTAAAGAGACTTGACGGTAACGAGATTGAACTAGGTATGGAGATACCGACGATCGAATCTCGGGCAAGTAACATACCGATGGACAAAGGGAATTACGTATGTTGTCATTGCGGTTCGACCGATAAGATCTTCGTGGAATATGTAGGAACCAATATGAGCATCCAGGTTCCGCTATTGGTTATTGACCGGAGAGGCGTCTCAGTCATGTCTACATCATTCCCGAATCCGTAGGGTCCGCACGCTTAACGTTCGTTGACGATATAGTGTTATATGAGTTATGTGAATTGGTAACTGAATGTTGTTCGGAGTCTCGGATGAGATCCCGGACGTCACGAGGAGTCTCGGAATGGTCGAGAGGTAAAGATTTATATATGGGAAGTCATATTTTGGGTTCCGGAAAAAGGTGCAGTTTTTTCGGTATTGTACCGGGAAGCTTCCAGAAGGTTCCGGAGGAGTCCGGAAGTCCACAAGTGGGTCCACCACATCCCAAGGGCTGGCATGGGCTAAGGGGAGGCGCCCTGGCCTTATTGGGCCAGGCGCACCAAGTCCTCAAAAGGCCACGCAGATAGGGAAGGAAAAAGGGAGAGTCCTAGTAGGAATAGGATTGGACTTTGGAGTCCAAGTCCACGTGTGTACTATTCACGGTTACTGTTCACGTGGCACTATTCCTTCTACTCCAAGCCCCTACACATATATAAATAGAGGAGAGGGGGCGCCCCAAAGGAGAACACAACATTGTCTTAGCCGTGTGCGGCGCCCCCCTCCACAGTTCCATTCCTCGGACATATTTTCGAAGTGCTTGGGCGAAGCCCTGCGGAGATAGCATCACCATCACCATCACCACGCCGTCGTGCTGCCGGAACTCATCCACTACCTCACCGTCTTGCTGGATCAAGAAGTCGAGGACGTCACCGAACTGAACGTGTGCTGAACGCGGAGGTGCCGTACGTTCGGTGCTCGGTCGGTTGGATCGTGAAGTTGTTCGACGACATCAACCGCGTTGTTCTAACGCTTCCGCTTACGGTCTACGAGGGTACATAGACACACTCCCCCTCTCATAGTTATGCATCTCCATGGATAGATCTTGCGTGTGCGTAGAATTTTTTTGTTTTCCATGCAACGTTCCCCAACAGTGGCATCATGAGCCAGGTCTATGCGTAGATGATATGCACGAGTAGAACACAAAGAGTTGTGGGCGGTGATCGTCATACTGCTTACCACCAACGTCTTATTTTGATTCGGCGATATTGTAAGATGAAGCGGCCCGGACCAACCTTACATGTCCACGTACATGAGACCGGTTCCACCGACAGACATGCAACTTGTTTTGCATAAAGGTGGCTGGCGGGTGTCTGTTTCTGCTACTTTAGTTGAATTGAATTTGACTGCGGCCAGTCCTTGTTGAAGGTTAAAACAGCAAACTTGATAAATCACCGTTGTGGTTTTGTGTCGTAGGTAAGAACGGTTCTTGCTAGAAGCCCGTAGCAGCCACGTAAAACTTGCAACAACAAAGTAGAGGACGTCTAACTTGTTTTTGCAGGGTATGCTGTGATGTGATATGGTCAAGACATGATGTGATATACGTTATTGTATGAGATGATCATGTTTTGTAATTTATCGGCAACCGGCAGGAGCCTTATGGTTGTCTCTTTATTGTATGAAATGCAAGCGCCATGTAATTGCTTTACTTTATCGCTATGTGTTAGCAATAGTTGTAGAAGCAATAGTTGGCGAGACGACCATGGCGCAACGATGGAGATCAAGGTGTCGAGCCGGTGACAATGGAGATCATGACGATGCTTTGGAGATGGAGATCAAAAGCACAAGATGATGGCCATATCATGTCACATATTTTGATTGCATGTGATGCTTATCCTTTATGCATCTTATTTTTCTTAGAACGACGGTAGCATTATAAGATGATCCCTTCACTAAATTTCAAGAGAAAAGTGTTCTCCCCGAGTATGCACCGTTGCTAAAATTCATCGTTTCGAAGCACCTCATGATGATCGGGTGTGATAGATTCTACGTTCACATACAACGGGTGTAAGCCAGTTTTACACAAGCAGAATACTTGGGTTAAACTTGACGAGCCTAGCATGTACAGACATGGTCTCGGAACACTGGAGACCGAAAGGTCGAACATGAGTCATATAGTAGATATGATCAACATGGAGATGTTCACCATTGATGACTATCCCATCTCACGTGATGATCGGACATGGGCTAGTTGATTTGGATCATGTAACACTTAGTTAACTTGAGGGATGTTAATTTAAGTGGGAGTTCATTAGTAATTTGATTAATTGAACTTAATTTATCATGAACTTAGTCTTGATAGTTTCTTTGCATATCTATGTTGTAGATAAATGGCCCGTGCTACTGTTCCGTTGAATTTTAATGCGTTCCTAGAGAAAGCTAAGTTGAAAGATGATGGTAGCAACTACACGGACTGGGTCCGTAACTTGAGGATTATCCTCATTGCTGCACAGAAGAATTATGTCCTTGATGCACCGCTAGGTGATGGACCTGCTGCAGGAGCTGCTGTAGACGTTGTGAACGCCTGGCAGGCTCGATTTGATGACTACTAGATAGTTCAGTGTGCCATGCTCTACGGCTTAGAACCGGGACTGCAAAAGCATTTTGAACGCCACGGAGCATATGAGATGTTCCAAGAGCTGAAATTGATATTTCAAGCTAATGCCCGGGTTGAGAGATATGAAGTCTCCAACAAGTTCTTTAGTTGTAAGATGGAGGAGAACAGTTCTGTCAGTGAACACATACTCAGAATGTCTGGGTACCACAACCACTTGACTCAGCTGGGAATTGATCTTCCGGTTGAGAGTGTTATTGACAGAGTTCTTCAGTCACTGCCACCAAGCTATAAAGGCTTCGTGATGAACTATAATATGCAAGGGATGGAGAAGACAATTCCCGAGCTCTTCGCGATGCTGAAATCAGCGGAGGTAGAAATCAAGAAGGAGCATCAAGTGTTGATGGTTAACATAACCACTAGTTTCAAGAAAAAGGGCAAGGGAAAGAAGGGGAACTTCAAGAAGAACGGCAAGCAAGTTGCCGCTCCCACGAAGAAACCCAAAGCTGGACCCAGGCCTGAAACAGAGTGCTTCTACTGCAAAGGGACTAGTCACTGGAAGCGGAACTGCCCCAAGTATTTGGCGCATAAGAAGGATGGCAAAGTGAGCAAAGGTATATTTGATATACATGTTATTGATGTGTTCCTCACTAATGCTCGCAGTACCGCCTGGGTATTTGATACTGGTTCGGTTGCTCATATTTGTAACTCGAAACAGGAGCTACGGAATAAGCGAAGATTGGCTAAGGATGAGGTGACGATGCGCGTCGGGAATGGTTCCAAGGTTGATGTGATCGCCGTCGGCACGCTACCTCTACATCTACCTTCGGGATTAGTTTTAGACCTCAATAATTGTTATTTGGTGCTAGTGTTGAGCATGAACATTATATCTGGATCTTGTTTATTACGAGACGGTTATTCATTTAAGTCAGAGAATAATGGTTGTTCTATTTATATGAGTAACATCTTTTATGGTCACGCACCTTTTGTGAATGGTCTATTCTTGTTGAATCTCGATCGTAGTGATACACATATTCATAATATTGATGCCAAAAGATGCAAAGTTCATAATGATAGTGCAACATACTTGTGACACTGCCGTTTAGGTCATATTGGTGTAAAGCGCATGAAGAAACTCCATGCGGATGGACTTTTGGAATCTCTTGATTATGAATCATTTGATACTTGCGAACCATGCCTCATGGGCAAGATGACTAAAACTCCGTTCTCCAGAACAATGGAGCGAGCTACTGATTTGTTGGACATAATACATACCGATGTATGCGGTCCGATGAATGTTGAAGCACGCGGCGGGTATCGTTATTTTCTAACCTTCACAGATGATTTGAGTAGATATGGGTATATCTACTTGATGAAACACAAGTCTGAAACATTTGAAAAGTTCAAAGAATTTCAGAGTGAAGTAGAGAATCATCGTAACAAGAAAATAAAGTTTCTACGATCTGATCGCGGAGGCGAATATTTGAGTTACGAGTTTGGCCTTCATTTAAGAAAATGTGGAATTGTTTCACAACTCACGCCACCTGGAACACCACAGCGCAATGGTGTGTCCGAACGTTGTAACCGTACTTTATTGGATATGGTGCGTTCTATGATGTCTCTTACCGATTTTCCACTATCATTTTGGGGTTATGCATTAGAGACAAGCTGCATTCACGTTAAATAGGGCACCGTCTAAATCCGTTGAGACGACACCATATGAACTATGGTTTGGCAAGAAACCTAAGCTGTCGTTTCTTAAAGTTTGGGGATGCGATGCTTATGTGAAAAAGCTTCAATCTGATAAGCTCGAACCCAAAGCGGAGAAGTGCGTCTTCATAGGATACCCTAAAGAAACAATTGGGTACACCTTCTACCACAGATCCGAAGGCAAGGTCTTTGTTGCCAAGAATGGGTCCTTTCTAGAGAAGGAGTTTCTCTCGAAAGAAGTGAGTGGGAGGAAAGTAGAACTTGATGAGGTAATTGTACCTTCTCTCGAATTGGAAAGTAGCTCATCAGAGAAAACCGTTCCCGTGATGCCTACACCAATAAGAGAGGAAGATAATGATAAAGATCATGAAACTTCAGATCAAGTTACTACTGAACTTCGTAGGTCGACCAGAGTACGTTCCGCACCAGAGTGGTACGGTAATCCTGTTCTGGAAGTTATGTTGTTAGGCAATAGCGAACCTACGAACTATGAAGAAGCTATGATAAGCCCCGATTCCGACAAATGGCTTGAGGCCATGAAATCTGAGATAGGATCCATGTATGAGAACAAAGTGTAGACTTTGGTGGACTTGCCCGATGATCGGCAAGCCATTGAGAATAAATGGATTTTTAAGAGGAAGACAGATGCTGATGGTAATATCACTGTCTACAAAGCTCGACTTGTCGCGAAAGGTTTTCGACAAGTTCAAGGGGTTGACTACGATGAGACTTTCCCACCCGTAGCGATGCTTAAGTCTGTCCGAATCATGTTAGCAATTGCCGCATTTTATGATTATGAAATCTGGCAAATGGATGTCAAAACTGCATTCCTTAATGGTTTTCTCAAAGAAGAGTTGTATATGATGCAACCAGAAGGTTTTGTCAATCCTAAGGGTGCTAACAAAGTGTGCAAGCTCCAGCGATCCATCTATGGACTGGTGCAAGCATCTCGGAGTTGGAATATATGCTTTGATGAGGTGATCAAAGCATATGGTTTTGTACGTACAGACTTACGGTGAAGCCTGTATTTACAAGAAAGTGAGTGGGAGCTCTGTAGCATTTCTAATATTATATGTGGATGACATATTGTTGATTGGAAATGATATAGAATTTCTGGATGGCATAAAGGGATACTTGAATAAGAATTTTTCAATGAAAGACCTCGGTGAAGCTGCTTATATATTGGGCATCAGGATCTATAGGGATAGATCAAGACGCTTGATAGGACTTTCACAAAGCACATACCTTGACAAAGTTTTGAAGAAGTTCAAAATGGATTAGTCAAAGAAAGGGTTCTTGCCTGTCTTGCAAGGTGTGAAGTTGAGTCTGACTCAATGCCCGACCACGGCAGAAGATATAGAGAAAATGAAAGTCATTCCCTATGCCTCAGCCATAGGTTCTATTATGTATGCCATGCTGTGTACCAGACCTGATGTGCGCCTTGCCATAAGTTTGGCAGGGAGGTACCAGAGTAATCCAGGAGTGGATCACTGGACAGCGGTCAAGAATATCCTGAAGTACCTGAAAAGGACCAAGGACATGTTTCTCGTTTATGGAGGTGACGAAGAGCTTGTCGTAAAGGGTTACATCGATGCAAGCTTCGACACTGATCCGGATGACTCTAAGTCACAAACCGGATACGTATTTATATTAAATGGTGGAGCTGTCAGTTGGTGCAGTTCCAAGCAGAGCATCATGGCGGGATCTACATGTGAAGCGGAATACATAGCTGCTTCGGAAGCAGCACATGAAGGAGTCTGGATGAAGGAGTTCATATCCGATCTAGGTGTAATACCTAGTGCATCGGGTCCAATGACAATCTTTTGTGACAACACTGGAGCAATTGCCATAGCCAAGGAGCCCAGGTTTCACAAGAAGACCAAACACATCAAGAGACGCTTCAACTCCATTCGTGAATATGTCAAGGTTGGAGACATAGAAATTTGCAAAGTACACACGGATCTGAATGTGGCAGACCCGTTGACTAAGCCTCTTCCACGAGCAAAACATGATCAGCACCAAGACTCCATGGGTGTTAGATTCATTACTATGTAATCTAGATTATTGACTCTAGTACAAGTGGGAGACTGATGGAAATATGCCCTAGAGGCAATAATAAAGTTGTTATTATTTTATATTTCCTTGTTCATGATAAAGGTTTATTATTCATGCTAGATTTGTATTGACCGGAAACTTAAATACATGTGTGAATACATAAACAAATACCGTGTTCCTAGTGAGCCTCTACTAGACTAGCTCGTTGATCAAAGATGGTTAAGGTTTCCTAACCATAGACATGAGTTGTCATTTGATAACGGGATCACATCATTAGGAGAATGATGTGATGGACAAGACCCATCCGTTAGCTTAGCATATGATCGTTCTGTTTATTGCTACTGCTTTCTTGAATGTCAAATACATGTTCCTCAGACCATGAGATCATGCAACTCCCGGATACCGGAGGAATACCTTGTGTGCTATCAAACATCACAACGTAACTGGGTGATCATAAAGATGCTCTACAGGTATCTCCGAAGGTGTCTGTTGAGTTGGCATGGATCGAGACTGGGATTTGTCACTCCGTGTTTCGAAGAGGTATCTCTGGGCCCTCTCGGTAATGCACATCATAAGAAGCTTGCAAGCAAAGTGACTAAGGAGTTAGTTGCGGGATGATGTATTACAGAACGAGTAAAGAGACTTGCCGGTAACGAGATTGAACTAGGTATGGAGATACCGACGATCGAATCTCGGGCAAGTAACATACCGATGGACAAAGGGAATTACATATGTTGTCATTGCAGTTCGACCGATAAGATCTTCGTGGAATATGTAGGAACCAATATGAGCATCCAGGTTCCGCTATTGGTTATTGACCGGAGAGGCGTCGCAGTCATGTCTACATCATTCCCAAACCCGTAGGGTCCGCACGCTTAACGTTCGTTGACGATATAGTGTTATATGAGTTATGTGAATTGGTAACCGAATGTTGTTCGGAGTCCCGGATAAGATCCCGGACGTCACGAGGAGTCTCAGAATGGTCAAGAGGTAAAGATTTATATATGGGAAGTCATATTTTGGGTTCCGGAAAAAGGTGCAGTTTTTTCGGTATTGTACCGGGAAGCTTCCAGAAGGTTCCGGAGGATTCCGGAGGAGTCCGGAAGTCCACAAGTGGGTCCACCACGTCCCAAGGGCTGGCATGGGCTTAGGGGAGGCGCCCTGGTCTTATTGGGCCAGGCGCACCAAGTCCTCAAAAGCCCACGCAGCTAGGAAAGGAAAAAGGGAGAGTCCTAGTAGGAATAGGATTGGACTTTGGAGTCCAAGTCCACGTGTGTACTATTCACGGTTACTGTTCACGTGGCACTATTCCTTCTACTCCAAGCCCCTACACATATATAAATAGAGGAGAGGGGGCGCCCCAGAGGAGAACACAACATTGTCTTAGCCGTGTGCGGCGCCCCCCTCCACAGTTCCGTTCCTCGGACATATTTTCGCAGTACTTGGGCGAAGCCCTGCGGAGATAGCATCACCATCACCGTCACCACGCCGTCGTGCTGCCGGAACTCATCCACTACCTCACCGTCTTGCTGGATCAAGAAGTCGAGGACGTCACCGAACTGAACGAGCGCTGAACGCGGAGGTATCGTACGTTCGGTGCTCGGTCGGTTGGATCGTGAAGTTTTTCGACGACATCAACCGCGTTGTTCTAAGGCTTCCGCTTACGGTCTACGAGGGTACGTAGACACACTCCCCCTCTCGTAGTTATGCATCTCCATGGATAGATCTTGCGTGTGCGTAGAAATTTTTTGTTTTCCATGCAACGTTCCCCAACACCTACGACGTCGACATGATGAGGGTCGGGGAGGTGGCCGTCACGGCCGAGGTTGACACCTCGGCCCAACAAGACCTGGGGGAGAAACACCCCGAGGTCATCAGAAAGGAGCTGGGCCAGTCGTCGGTCCAGCCGATATCTGCTTCGACTCCGCCACCACAGGCGGAGGCTGCCCGGATCGGTACATCCGAGGCCATCCCTCCATCCCCGCCAACTGCCCAAGGACGAGCTGGCGCGGGGTGGACCGAGGAGATGGAGGACACCCTGAAGGGCTCCTCCATCAAGGAAGAGCACCGTGCCTTGATAGGCGCGGCGCTGCAGGGCTTCCGGTTCGCAGGGGCCGATCTGCATAAGGTTTTTAAGAGCCTCGTAGCAAGTTTTGAGGTATGCTTCTATCCTCGCACCAAGTTTTAACTTGTTCATTTGAGCTTATTGATTTACGTATTTGTCCGAAGACATAGTATCACCGCCTGCTAAACGGCTTAGTGAGTGAGTAGCCCCCGAACCCGAAGTCGGTTTCAAGAAACCGGCATTGGGGTCGTTTAATTGAGTAGGAGCCCGTTGAGTAGCCCCCAGGGCGCTGCCCAAGGCAGCGGTCCTGGAACTCTAGCAGTTGCCTTTGTAATGAGTATTTTTGCTACCAGGTCGACTTCGGTTTCGGACTCCGTCTCCGAGGAGATTGCGGAGATAAACCGAAAGCTCGAGAGGTCCCAGGGGGAACTTACCCTGGTAAACCAGAAATTCGAGCAGTCTCAAGGTAAGCAGGTGAAACTTGTATTATACTTTGTACGAAAAAGTTATGATGTGTTTTGCTAAATAAAAAACTAAGGCCGAACTGTTTTAATGGCAGTAGCATTAGCAGAGCTTGAGACGCTCAAGGCCGAGCTCGAAAAGGCTCGGCAGGAGGTGGAGCAGCATAAGGCTGCGGCCGCAGAGGCAGAGAAGGCCCGAGCCGCCGAGAAGGTGGCCGGGGACAAGCACCGGGCACTGGTTCTTGAGGTCGAAGAGACCCTGAAGGGCGTGTTTGAAGCACGTGACAAGCTGCAGGTGGAGGGGCAGCGAACAAAGGAGGAGCTCGAGAAGCTTCAACTTGCCCACTCCGAGCTCAAGACCACGGCCCGGGCTGACCACGAGGCGCTCCAGCAAGTGGAGCAAATCGCCTCGGGTAAGCTATTTCTGCTGCAGTGTACGTTTGGCAACAAAGGGTGTATTGAGCTCACCCAATTATGGCGTTCTGCAGAGGTCTTCACGGATCTTCCGTAGAGCGCGGCGGATGCGGTGGCGTACTTCGGCCAACTGGTGGGCCACGAGGCGGAGAAGGCCTTTTGGGGGCAGTTCCCGGGGTCGCCGTCAGCACGGCTGCTCAATCATCGCATGAAGCAGCTGGTGGAGTTGTTTCACATGACAAGACCGGCGCTCCAGGACCTCTGTGTCGCGCTGTGGCCTACCGAAGCCATGCCCAAAAGCCTCTTCGGCCTGACGGCCCGTCTCCAAGATGTCATGCCTTGCGTGAACCGCTGGAGGAGGTCCACATGCTTTGAAGGAGCGCGGAGGGCATACGCCTGCGTGAAGATGCACTTCCGAAAGGTTGATGCGGTGACATGTGCCACGGGCCCTCCTGCCGACAAGCCACACACCGCCGAACAGTTCTTCGCCGAGGTGGAGGAGGGAGCCCGTATCACCGAAGACATGTGTCCAAAGGACACTTTGTATTTTTAGATAGTACTTCGGAATGCCGAAGTGTGTGGTGTACAAAACTTTATCTTTTGCTTGAATGAATATGGCTTTAAATTCCATGAGTGTTTTTTAATTAGTTTTACCTCCCGGATGACTATTTTAAAGTAAAAATGGCCAGTCGTCGGCTTCAGCCCCAGTGTAGATCATACAAAGGGTGTTCCTTAAGGCATTCTTGACCCTTAGCTGACGTCTCGGTGCCCGGAGGTGGTCGGTGCCTATAGGAACTAGGCAATCAGACTATAGTAGCTTTATGATTTTCAGTTAGTCATAGGAGTTTGACTGTGGGGGCTGGTGACGAGCCCCCGGTGTGGGAGGTGGTCGGCTTGGTCGGTCGAGGTCTAGGCCATAACACACCTCAGCTAGAAATTGAAGCCCTTCGTTTAACATGGGTGATCTCTATCGTCACATCGCTTAACGTGGTCTGCAGATGGCGGACCAGTTTACGCCTACCTAGATAGTCAGTTTTCGGCTTTCTCCACTGAGGCGCCATGCCAATTGACCTGGCGGCGCAATCGCAGTGGTTCTCCCATTACACCCTTAGCCGAATTCATCGGGAACGTAAGGGGTACACGTAGGAGCCGGGCAACCCAACTATTGACCAAAATCTAGGTTCAAAACTGATGCATATAAAGCCAAAATCCGAGACGCCGAAAACTTCGGACTTGCTATACAATCGTATCTTTTTTAGAAAACTTCTTCATAGCGCAGGGGCCATGCTCATAAAGAAATTTGATAAGGACCTTTAAGGGGCACGGTTTCTTTATTGCATCATTTCAAGCGTTTACATGTCCAGCTGCTACAAGAGGAATTGAAAAAATACAACGTAAAAAATAAAAAGGGAGGAAGAAACAGGGTGGATATTTGTTATCGGATTTTTAAGAATCCGGGCCGCTACCTGCCGCACGTCTGTGCTTTCGAGCTGTTGACCAGATGTTTCACCATTAAAGGCGGGGACTCGCGGAGGCTGATGTCTTCCAGGCCCTTTATACGCTCCAAGCGTTGATTGACCGAGCTCCTTGGAGGAGGTATTGCCGAAGTCCGTTCTGTGGTTGAAACCACATTGACGTAGTCATGGTTGGCTGTTTCTTTGACAGAGACTTGCCTGTGCGAGGGCTCGAAGCCACGTCATTGCTTGGTTGAACCATGCTGACGTTTGAGCGAATTTTTGGCTCCTCGACGACCCAGGGAATCTTTAGTGCGAAATTATGTACCCTGGGGACGTAGTGCCCACTCCAAAGAGGGCACGCGAGGAGCCGGTATCCCTATTTTGGATGTGGGAGTACATGGCCGAGGTCGATTTGCGCAGCCCGGGCGCGCTTCGAAGAGCGAACGACGCGTTTATCGCTGCGGGCTGCCTCCTCGGACGCCTGTACCTCGGCTGTGAAAGCCGCGGTCTGTTCCTCCGTCCGGATTGAGCATTCGGTGTTACCATTGACTGTGATAACGCCGTTGGGTCCTGGCATTTTGAGCTTGAGGTAAGCAAAGTGTGGAACTGCGTTGAAGTGTGCGAAGGCCGTGCGCCCTAAGAGCGCGTGGTATCCACTTCGGAAGGGTACGATATCGAAGATTAACTCCTCGCTTCTGAAGTTCTCGGGCGAGCCGAAGACTACCTCCAGGGTGACCGTTCCGGTACAATGGGCTTCGATGCCCGGGATGACACCTTTAAAGGTGGTGGTGCTTGGCTTGATCCGAGATGAGTCAATGCCCATCTTTCGAACCGTGTCCTCGTAAATGAGGTTGAGGCTGCTTCCTCCATCCATCAGGACGCGTGTTAGATGATAACCATCAACAATAGGGTCCAGGACGAGCGCCGCCGATCCGCCATGCCTGATGCTGGTCGGATGATCATGCTTGTCAAATGTGATCGGGTAAGCCGACCATGGGTTATACTTGGGGCGACTGGCTCTAGCGCGTATACGTCCCGAAGCACATGCTTCCTCTCCCGTTTGGGGATGTGGGTGACATAGATCATATTGACCTCTATTACCTCATCAGGAAACTTCTTTTGGCCTCCATTATTGGGCCGCCGAGGTTCGTCCTCGTCTTCGCTGCGATTTTGGGTTTTATTTTGACCTTCTGTCGCTGTCTTGCCGGCTTGTTTAAAGACCCAGCAATTCCTGTTAGTGTGGGTTGCTGGTTTGTCCTGAGTGCCATGGATTCCGCATGGGCAGTCCAGGAGTCTATCAAGCTAGCTAGGTCCATCCTTGTTCCCTTTAAAGGGTTTCCATTTTTGTCCGGATCTAGGTCCGGTGAACCCCGCGTTGACCGCAGCGTCTTCTGTATCGCTTCCGCCACTCTTATACCTGCACTTATTTTTGTTGCGCTTGGGTTTTCCATTGGCGTCGCGTGTTTCCGAAGTGCCTGCCTCGCCGTTGTGAGTACTATGGGCGAGCCAACTGTCCTCCCCCGCGCAAAAGCGAGTCATCGGTGAGGTGAGGGCCGCCATAGTCCTCGGCTTATCCTGGCCGAGTTGACGGGCTAACCATTCATCTCGGATATTGTTCTTGAATGCGGCGATGGCCTCGGCTTCGGAGCAGTCTATGATCAGGTTTTTCTTGGTAAGGAACCTGTTCCAGAATTTCCGGGCTGATTCGCCTGGCTGCTGGGTGACACGGCTGAGGTCGTCAGCGTCCGGAGGTCGGACGTACGTGCCCTGGAAGTTTGCTCGAAAAGCGTCCTCTAGGGCCTCCCAACTGCCAATAGAGTGAGGAGGGAGGCTATTAAGCCAATGCCTCGCCGGCCCCTTTAGCTTGAGTGGCAGGTATTTGATGGCGTGGAGATCATCTCCGTTGGCCATGTGTATGTGGAGAAGGAAATCCTCGATCCATACTGTTGGGTCTGTGGTGCCATCGTATGATTCTATATTGATGGGCTTAAATCCTTCCGGGAATTGATGTTCTATCACCCTGTCCATAAAGCAGATCAGGTGAGCTGGGCCTCGGAACCGAGGAGCATCTCGTCAGAGACCGGGTGAGAGTCGTGAGTAGGCCTGATCTCGGGTACGGCCGTTCCTGTCCATCTAGGCATCGTAGCCATCAAGCCCGGCGGGTGTGTGTCCTCTTGATCCGTAGATGGACCGAGGAGGTGCCTTGTTTTCCTCGATGCGACGTCTAGCGTCGTGAGGATCTAGGTAATCCATGGGGTCTTTGCCGTACCGGCGTGGAGGTGACCGGTCGTTGAGGTTTTCTCGTCTTGGCCTGTCCCGGCCTCTAGGGGGTCGGTCGTGATTGTCAGCGAGCTCCTCATCAAACTCCGGCAAGAGACGCCTGCGTGGGTATGATTTCGGCGCGCTACGGCGCCGGTCTTCCATGTCTTGCTCGGCGGTGAGCACTTCGACCCACTTTTCATTCAGTGCATCGGTATTGGCCTGCAGCTGTTGCTGCTTGCGTTTTATGCTCCGGGCCGTCGCAATGAGACGCCGCCGGAAGCGATCTTGTTCAAAAGGGTCTTCAGGAACGATGTAGTCCCCGGAACCGAGGCTCTCGTCCTCCTCGGATTCCGGCATGTAGTTATCGTCGGCCCCTTCAAAGCGGTCGTCAGGATCTGAGTCCCTGAGAAGTCGGTTGAGCGTGCCGTTCCTTACTGGGGAGGCTTGAGGGTCCTCCTCAGGGTTATCGGCATCTGATACGTCCATTTTGCATCATGTTTTGCTACTGTTATTTATAGTGTTTTTAATCAATATAACACTTTATGGAGCAATTCTAATGCCTTTTCTCTCTTAATATGCAAGATTTACACAAGGAGGGAGATTGCCGGCAGCTGGAATTCTGGACCTGAAAAAGCTATGTCAGAGATACCTATTCTGCACATCTCCAAATGAGCTGAAATTTTACGGAGATTTATTTTGGAATAAATAAAAAATACTAGAAGCAAGAAGTACCAGAGGGGGCCACCCAGGTGCCCACGAGGCACCAGGGCGCGCCACCCCCCCAGGCGCGCCCTGGTGGCTCGTGGGGCCCCTGGCCAGCCTCTGGCCCCCATTTTCTGGTATATAAGTCCATTTTCCCTAGAAAAAATATAAAGAAGACTTTCGAGACAGTGCGCCGCCGTCTCGAGGAGGAACTTGGGCAGGAGCACTTTTGCTCTCCGGCGGAGAGATTCTGCCGGGGATACTTCCCTCTGGGAGGGGAAATCATCGCCATCGACATCACCAACGATCCTCTCATCGTGGGAGGACTAATCTTCATCAACATCTTCACCAGCACCATCTCATCTCAAACCCTAGTTCATCTCTTGTATTCAATCTTTGTCTCAAAACCTCAGATTGGTACATGTGGGTTGCTAGTAGTGTTGATTACATCTTGTAGTTGATGCTAGTTGGTTTATTTGGTGGAAGATTATATGTTCAGATCTATTATGCTATTCAATACCCCTCTGATCTTGAACATGAATATGATTTGTGAGTAGTTACTTTTGTTCTTGAGGATATGGGAGAAGTCTTGTCATAAGTAATCATGTGAATTTGGTATTCGTTCGATATTTTGATGATATGTATGTTGTTGATTCTCTTAGTGGTGTCGTGTGAACGTCGACTACATGACACTTCACCATCTTTGGGCCTAAGGGAATGCATTGTGGAGTAGTAATTAGATGATGGGTTGCTAGAGTGACAGAAGCTTAAACCATAGTTTATGCGCTATTTCGTAAGGGGCTGATTTGGATCCATATGTTTAATGCTATGGTTAGAGTTATCTTAATTCTTCTTTCGTAGTTGCGGATGCTTGCGAGAGGGGGTAATCATAAGTGGGAGGCTTGTTCAAGTAAGAACAACACCCAAGCACCTGTCCACCCACATATCAAATTATCAAAGTAGCGAACGCGAATCAAACCAACATGATGAAAGTGACTAGATGAAATTCCCATGTGTCCTCGAGAACGCTTTACTTACTATAAGAGATCGTTCCGGCTTGTCCTTTGCTAAAAAAAGGATTGGGCCACCTTGCTGCACTCTTTGTTACTATTGCTACTTGTCACTTGTTATAAATTATCTTGCTATCAAACTACTCGTTACCGATAATTTCAGTGCTTGCAGAAAATACCTTGCTGAAAACCGCTTGTCATTTCCTTCTGCTCCTCGTTGGGTTCGACACTCTTACTTATCGAAAGGACTACGATTGATCCCCTATACTTGTGGGTCATTAGCATCACCGTCCTCCACGTCGCCATTATTGGCTGTCGCATTATTACCATTGGGTTCCCCATTATTGCCCCTTTCGCGTCTCCGCCAACGTCTTGGAGGGGATTTGGGGGTGTCCACCATGTAAACATCATAGGTGGATGTGGCGGTCCACCTGCCCGCGTTTACCGGGGGCGAGGTGTTCTCGATGGGGCCATCAGCATCTTCATCCATGTCTGTGGCCTCACCATAGTCCAACACATCGGTTAAATCATCGATCATGGCGACTAGGTGGGTGGTGGGTGGGATGTAAATTTCCCGATCGTCGGCTTTAAGTCAGATCTGATCGTAAACCGAAGTCTTGCCATCCGAGATGGACATACTCTGGATGCGGTCAAGCATCTCATCGAGGTGAGATAGCTCTTCAGGATTTATTGATGTGCTGTAAGCAGGGCTGACTCGAAGTATGCCCGGTGTGTAACTTGACGCGTCTTTGGCGCGAGGGGAATCTGAACGCAATTCCGGGTTCTGCGCCGAAGTCAGTTCTAATACTGACGTGATTTCGGAGGTGGGAGACGGATTTATGTCCGTACTGACGATTGGAAGGAGACTGGCCGGAGTGAGTGCGTCGGGGGTCTCTAAGGGCGCCACGATGGGAGATCGGTTCCAGAGTCGAGCCCCCGGAGCCGGACAAGTTCTCAGTTCGGCTGGGAGTCCATCCCGATAGGATGAGTTCGCCGCGGGCATCCACGGTGTATTTGAGGCCATCGAAGGTCACGATCCGACCTGGGGCGTAGTTCTCGACAGAGGCCAGATGACCCGTCGAGTCGGCGCAAAACACCATGCTGCCGAAAACAAAGAGCTGGTCGGGGGCGTAAACGATCCCATGGCCATTGGCGCAGTTGATCTGCAGGTGGGCCATCGATCCTTCCGATGATCGCACAACGGAACTCTCAATGAAAGCACCAGTGTCGGTGTCAAAATCGGCAGACCTCGGGGTAGGGGGTCCCGAGCTGTGGATCCCGGATCGAGGGTAACAGGAACGAAGGAGACGATGATTTACCCAAGTTCGGGCCCTCTCTAAGGAGGTAAAACCCTACATCCTGCTCTTGTTTATATTGATGGAGATGTATCAAGTACAGAGTTGATCTACCTCGAGATCGTAATGTATGTCTAACTCTAGGGCTAGGTGAATGATGTTGTGTTGATATCCTCCCTACGGGCTAAACCCTATGGCTTATATACACACCAGGGAGGGGATCTAGGGTTACAAGGTCGGTATCTAGGAGCAAGGCGGTAGGAGAGATCTTGGAATATACGTCAAGTCTTCGGTGGAGACAGTCTTGATCACGCCTCCTCTACGCGGCCTCCGGAGTCCACCTTGATCACGCACGAGGGCCCATCGGCCCAACCGAAGAGACGGGCGGGCTAGGTTAGTACCCCCTAATCCAGGACACCGTCACCCGGGAAGATGATGGAGGCATCAAGCCGATCTGCCCTATAACCCGGAAGTTGATGCTGTTGATCTGGGGAGATGTCTTTACAGTAGAACCAAGTTCTGTACCACCCTTTAGGGTGGCTTGCCGGTTTGGCTTCTGGAAAAGCTGAGTTCTTTCTTCTTTGGATAGTGACCCCACCAAGTTCTATGTTGGGTCCACCTTTGTGTTTTGTCTGATGGTTTAGGTAGAAGAACTCTTGAAATAAGCTGATAGACGGCTCCATTTGCAGATAAACTTCACAAAAAACTTGAAACTGGCTCAAGTTGTGAATGGAGTTGGGGCCCAAGTCTTGCGGCCTAATAGCAAAGAATTGAAGTACGTCCCAAAAGAACTTAGAACCCGGGAGACGGAAACTTCTTTCCAAATGATCAGCAAATATAATGATCTCATTTTGAGCCAGCTGAGGATGGATTTCTTCTTCAGGGGCTTGCCATTCGATTTCCTCCTTAGATGGAAGTAACCCGGAGTCTACCAAAGCCTGCAATCTGAGCTCTAGCATGTTGGACTTCGCCAGTTAACGGTCTTGTTGGTTTTCGGAGCCATGGATTCAGCTGCAAAGAAAGTAGGGAAATAATATAAGCCAGCGCAGTTTAAAAGCTTGCCGGGTTATCGTAAGACGGAAGACAAGCCGGTTCACTACCAGGTTATGACCTTCAAGACAAATCAAGCCGGCAGCCACTAATCACAGATTTTTACAAGTAATAAACATGGTCTGGACTATGAGTCGGTAAACAGTTTTCAAATGGATTGAGGAATTCTTCGGATCTAAAAAATGGCTGGAAAAGGAAAAAAACCAGGTTCGTTTTGGTGACTAAGAATGAGACCGTAATGGGGTTCGTGTGGTGAGAGTTGAAAGATTTGCAAGATCATGAAGATATTGCAGGTTGTTTCATGATCTAGCAAATGAGGAATCGACGATATTTCAGATCCACGAGCTACCGTTGCAAGGAATGTTGAAGAACACCAAAGAACTACGAAGAACTATGGCGAGGAAAAAAACAGCGGAAAAGGCTTCAGGTTTGAGGCGGCGGCCGCGTTGGATTCCGACGAGGTCCCGGCGGCGATCTTGATGGAGTTTCTTCCGTGGCGGTTGAGGTTGGCGAGCTCGAGGTGTATGCAGAGGCGTCGGGAGCAAGAGGAAGAAGATGAGAGGAGCGGTGGCAGTAAAAGTGAATCTAAAGGGGCGCCGGCCCATTTATAGGCGAGATGGAACCCGAAACGGCAGGTGCGAAGCCCCAGGTGGCGCAGTGAATTTTGGCTAAAAGGACTCGATTTTCACGCCTGACAAGACAATACAAATCCACTCAAAGATTTGTTATGATGTCACGTCCGAATTTTTCGGGAGTGGATTGTGACGTCATGTAGAAAGGCTGTGAGAAGATACCAAGTCTGTGGATGGTGAGTGACCCGGCAAAATGGTTGAGCCGGGAATATATTTGAAGACGAAGGATGTGGAAAGAGAAGACTGAAGAAGCAGATTCGGAGATAAAAATTCTTCGCAGATTATTCCCTTTATTTTGTTTTTCAGGATGGAGTTTAACATGGATAAATCCAAGTCAAACTGAGGGTTAATGTTGGGGATATTTCCTGGCATTGGAGACCCGGCAGGAAGATGACCCGGCCATAGAGCTATAAGGCTCAGTGGGTTATCTCACTGCTGGGCCTTGAAGGTTCATGGTGGGCCGGCTTGATGAAGGCCTGGTGCGGGGGCCGGCTCAGTATGTGGGCCGGCTTGAGAAGAAAGGATAATACAAGATTACCTTGAAGAACAAGATAGCTAGAGTAAGAGTAGGATACGGGTTCAGACTACGACCCGGACTCTCATGTAAACTTAGGGCTCAACCTGTTATATAAAGGGGAGCGCCTAGGGAAGAAAGACTAAGTTGCAATCTCTCGAGAGCTAGGTTAGCGAATCCGCACCCTTGTAATCGAGATCCAAAGCAATACAATCAAGTAGGACGTAGGTTTTTACCTCTGTCGTGAGGGGCCGAATCTGGGTAAACTCGTGTCTTCTCGTTCCCGATCAATCCCGTTAAGCTTCCACCTTCGTGCGATGGCATCATCACTAAGTCCTTTCACGAGGGCATCTGCCATGTCAAAACCACGACTGTGTGTGTGTGTGGTATGTGGTGTGTGTTCGTACGAATGGATAAGGCCGGCTGTGTGGTTGATTCATTCGGTCGTGGCGAGTCCAGCCCGAACGTTCCAAAAAGATGACGTGTCAGCTCCATGCTCAGTGATTCGTGCTGGAAAAAATGGAGGACGATGGAGCAGTTCGGACCAAATTGCTAAGTGCCACACATGTGACACTTATCATTTGTTTTTTTAGTATACCTAAAACATTCTCTCTTCATTCCTAAAACTGCTTTTCGGTCTGCTGTTGGAGATGCTCTAAGGAGTTTAGTTTTACTGACTTTTGTTTTAACGAAGCTCAGTTTTACTGACATAATTTGTGTTCTGCGGTGCCAATGCCAATGTAACGGTTTCAAGGCATGCTTGGTTGCCATTCACAGTTTACCGTGCTTTTGTGTGACAAATGTGACGTGCCGGAATTTTTTTGGTGGCCAAATTAGTCGCACACTTGTGGCAAAAGTTGGCTAGCAAAATTGAGTCTATAACAAAGTGTGCATGCAAAAAATCAAACATTTGCCACATTTGAACAAAAAAAAAACGTGGCCAAGTGTGCATATTTGCTCTCAGTCATCCATCTCATTTTATCTGATTTCTACACAATAATCGAGCCGGCTACGCCAAATTAACAACACCGACGCGAAGTAATAGCAGAACTTTGGGCCCAGTCCGTTTTCTACCGCCTGAAAATGGGCAAGAACTACCCGCAAAAAAAAAGGGCAAGAACTATTTTTTTTAAAAACTATAAATGGGCAAGAACTTACTAGTACTAGTCAACTTGTGCAAGACCCTAAAAAAACTTGTGCAAGGGGGACTACATTACCTAGCACGTGGAAAATCCATGAGCGAGAGAGAGAAAACGGGATCCGCTAAAATAGATAAAATCGAAAAACGGCCAAGAGAGGGCGGAAACAAGCGTGAGAGAGAGTCAGGGCGGAAACAGGGCGGAAACGGAACGAAGTGGGGCCCGCTTCAGGGCGGAAACCGGGCGGAAGCGGAACGAAGTGGGGCCCGCTTCAGGGCGGAAACAGGGCGGAAACCGGGCGGAAGCGGAACGAAGTGGGGCCCGCTTCAGGGGGAAACACGAGAAACGGAACGAAGTGGGGCCTGCATCAGGGCGGAAAAAAGAGTGAGAGAGAACGAAGTGGTGCCCGCATCAGGCCGCTGTCAATATACATACCATCCGCCCCCCATCCTTCCGTGTCCCGAAACCCAACCCCCAAATCGCTAGAGCTGCCTCCATCGTCGTGATGGATTCCTCCAAGGTCGAGACTGCCGAGAAGCCCTCCGGCTCGGTGGACCATCCCTGCATGGAGCGGCTCCGTCACCGGCGACTCCTCGCCTTCCTACGGGATCAAGGCTTCCATGGCGCCTACGCCGAGTAATTAAGCGATCGACCTCAATAGGCAGCGACATCCTTCCTTCCTTCATTCCTAACACCGATCTATGCGATTCCGTCGTGCGTGCAGGGTGACGCGGAAGACCGGCGTGCACATGAGCCTGCGCCACCTGCGCGGGTTCGTGGAGCGGGGCCGCTGGGCGGACGCCATCGCCTACCTGGAGCTCCACCTGCCGCCGCCCCCCCACCCGCGGAGCTCCAAAGCCACCCTCCTCCACGACTTCCTCGTGACGCACCGCCGCTTCGCCGACGCCGTCGCCGGCCACGTCGATCTGAACGCCCTGCCCGGCTCCTACTTCGCGCTGTGCCATAACAGAGACATCGGCCATGGCGAGCTCAGGGTCCGCTCCATCACCTTCCTCGTGCTCGGCTTCCCCCATATCAGGTACCTGATCGACCGACCGGTGCACGTAACGTAGGCATCCTCAAATAACATTCATAACCGCACGCACGCAGGGCCGACATGAACTGGGAGATGGTGAGGAGGAAAGCATCGTTTGTTGTCTGGAGATTGGCCACCGTTACCCCGGAGCTGCAAGGCCGCATCTCACTGCCGACCGCCGCGCCGCACCAGCTACTTCCCGTTGCTCCTCCCGGGTAATGTATCCCCCAAATCTTTTTACTCCCGACCACTTAGTTAGAGAGTTCTCGATCGGCTTCAGCAGTAATCAGCCAGTCAGTCCCCTCCCCTGTATGCTAATGTTGCTTCTAATTCATCTTCCTTCATATAGTTTGTCCCGAGGGAGGGGTCACGTGAAGAATAAGAAACAAGAAGGCTCCCGGCCGCGGCCGCGACCAAAAGCTATCATCAGGGCCATGAGGAGGTAATTGTTTCTAGTATTGTTCACAAGCGCGAATTGTAGAGGTAATCGGTTTTCGCCCACATCTCAACATTCCCTGCCTTTTGTAGCCACCTCATTGCGCCTGCGGATAAAGATAAAGGTACGTATGATCAAGCCACATCTGAAATTTCCAAATCCCACACCTGCGGCATGCATGCAGTTATTCACCATGTCTTCCGATTGATGTGCAGTGTCTGATGAAAAAGCACGTGAATCGCTGGCGGATATCCTTGGTAAAAAAAAGCACTAGCCTCTGTTCATTTGTTTATTTTGTGTATTAGTTATGACCGGATAGATTAAAAACACATCTCTCAAAGAGCAGCAGCATCCACATAGCCAGAACAGACGAAAGATGCGGGTCATTTGATTTTGATGTTCGACAACCAACTGTAAATTAGTCGGCCACATCCAGAATATATAGATCCGGTCACTCTGCTTAATTATACTGTACTGTTGCCTGTTGGATTGGATGGAAACTATGTATGCGTGGAAATTAACTGATGAATTTGTGTGACATTCAGATGAAACTTTACAAGCTGGCATAATTCCCATGGCACGTGATCCAGTAGGGAACCAAGGTAAACTCACATTTGTTTAATTCCCATATCTCTCTCTTTAGCTTTGTCATTTTGCCAGCGCCTTAACTTACTATCTATAGGCTCTTTACTGCCTATGTAATGTATTGGGTTATTTTGGGCCACATCGGCACGCTATTTTTCTTTCTAACAACTTGAACATAACCATTAAATAAGGTGGTTAATTATGACTTACTAGGAGACTATGTGCATGGGCTTGCTGTTGAAATTTCATACAACTAACTTTTGCTAAAAACCATAGCTACACAAATACTCATCATAGTTGTGGTTAAATTGGAAGGCCCTTGCTAGAATACAGTACTAACTCATATGTATGTAGGTATGTACTTTCCATGAGTGCCCTGTGGCCTATATTACCTTTCCATGCTTTGATTTCTTGCCTTTGTGGTTAGATGATCTATGGTGGAAACGTCTTTCTCGTATGTCCACGATCTTGTGTTGATCGCTTCACATTAAGTGCCGGTTATCCTTGCATGCATGCTAGCTCATAACTAGGCACAGCTTATTATGCTACCTTGATGTTGTTGTTCATCCGGAATGCAATTCATCAGCACTTGGCTACCTGCTGCAGGAGTGTCTGGTCCTACACCCTTGCAGTTGCAGAGAATGTTGGCAGTCCTTGGGATCTCACCAGCAGAGATAAATCCAAGTAAATTAAATTAGTTGTGCACTCACTGCCAAGCTGCTTGCCGACACTTCTAATTCCAAATTTGTCGACCGCAGATGCTCCAGCCTGCCAGCACATATCTGCTACTTTGACAGCTGCAAAAATGCTTGGGGCCTCATCACCGGCAAATGCAGCAGGTAAATTTGTTGATCTGGACGTTGTTAGTTGTCATAGAACACCAAATGTATTGCCAGGTCTCTGTGTGCACATTATAGGTAGTGTTATGTGATTGCCATGTTACAATTGCATTTATCTAGTTACATGACTGGCATTGCTGCTTTCTGTTGTCTATTGTCACTTGGTTTGTATGGAAATTCATCTCATAAAGTAATGTGGTAAATACAAATACTTGCATTTGTTAGCTCTTTTCCTTCTTTTGCTTAGCATTCCCTACCATAGTTCTGGACTGTAATTTCATCCTGGAACTGCTAAGCTTGCATATCTTAAATCCAGGCAAATTAAATTAGTTGAGCACTCAGTGCCTGGCTGCTTGCTGACACTTCTAATTCCAAATTTGTCGCAGGTGCTCCAACCTGCCAGCCCATTGCTATTTTGGAAGGTGAAAAAATGTTTGGGACCTCGTCACCGACAAGTTCAGCAGGTAAATTTGTTGATCTGGACATTGTTAGTTGTTATAGAACACCAAATGTATTGCCAGGTCTTTGTATGCACATTATTGGTAGTGTTATGTGATTGCCATGTTACAATTGCGTTAATCCAGTTATATGACTGGCAGTGCTGCTTTCTGCTGTCTATTGTCACTTGGTTTGTACGGAAATTCATCTTACAAAATAATGTGGTAGATACAAAAAACAACAAATACATGCATTTGTTAACTTTTTTTTTCCTTCTTTCGCTTATGTTATGCACTCCCTTCCCTAGTTCTGGATTGTAATTTCATCCGGGAACTGCTAAGCTTGCATATCGTTCGAAATCCAGGTAAATTGCTTGCCAACACTTCTAATTCCAAATTTGTCGCAGGTGCTCCACCCTGCCAGCCGATATCTGCTATTCTGAAAGATTCAAAAAAGTCTGGGGCCTCGTCACCGACAAATGCAGCAGGTAAATTTGTTGATCCAGACATCGTTAGTTGTTATAGAGCACCAAATCTATTGCCAGGTCTCTGTATGCACATTTCTGATAGTTTTATGTGATTGCCATGTTACAATTGCATTAATCTGGTTGTATGAATGGCAGTGCTGCTTAATTTCCGATGTCTTTCATCACTTTGTTTGTATGTAAATTTATCTTATAAATAATTTGATAGATACAAAAAAAAACGAATTCCTGCATTTGTTAGCTCTTTCGCTTATGTTATGTACTCCCATAGTGTTCCGGACTGTAATTTCATCCAGGAACTGCAAATATCCAGAAAACAAATCAAAGTAAATCAAGTTCAGACTCTTCTCTTTCAAATTTACACAATCCTCTTGCTCCTTCAGCTTTGGTACTTAAAATGGATGTTCATTCTTACAAAATAATGTGGTAGATACAAAAAACAACAAATACATGCATCTGTTAGCTTTTTTTTTTCCTTCTTTCGCTTATGTTATGCACTCCCTTCCCTAGTTCTGGATTGTAATTTCATCCGCGAACTGCTAAGCTTGCATATCGTTCGAAATCCAGGTAAATTGCTTGCCAACACTTCTAATTCCAAATTTGTCGCAGGTGCTCCACCCTGCCAGCCGATATCTGCTACTCTGAAAGATTCAAAAAAGTCTGGGGCCTCGTCACCGACAAATGCAGCAGGTAAATTTGTTGATCCAGACATCGTTAGTTGTTATAGAGCACCAAATCTATTGCCAGGTCTCTGTATGCACATTTCTGATAGTTTTATGTGATTGCCATGTTACAATTGCATTAATCTGGTTGTATGAATGGCAGTGCTGCTTAATTTCCGATGTCTTTCATCACTTTGTTTGTATGTAAATTTATCTTATAAATAATTTGATAGATACAAAAAAAAACGAATTCCTGCATTTGTTAGCTCTTTCGCTTATGTTATGTACTCCCATAGTGTTCCGGACTGTAATTTCATCCAGGAACTGCAAATATCCAGAAAACAAATCAAAGTAAATCAAGTTCAGACTCTTCTCTTTCAAATTTACACAATCCTCTTGCTCCTTCAGCTTTGGTACTTAAAATGGATGTTCATTCTTACAAAATAATGTGGTAGATACAAAAAACAACAAATACATGCATCTGTTAGCTTTTTTTTTTTTCCTTCTTTCGCTTATGTTATGCACTCCCTTCCCTAGTTCTGGATTGTAATTTCATCCGCGAACTGCTAAGCTTGCATATCGTTCGAAATCCAGGTAAATTGCTTGCCAACACTTCTAATTCCAAATTTGTCGCAGGTGCTCCACCCTGCCAGCCGATATCTGCTACTCTGAAAGATTCAAAAAAGTCTGGGGCCTCGTCACCGACAAATGCAGCAGGTAAATTTGTTGATCCAGACATCGTTAGTTGTTATAGAGCACCAAATCTATTGCCAGGTCTCTATGCACATTTCTGATAGTTTTATGTGATTGCCATGTTACAATTGCATTAATCTGGTTGTATGAATGGCAGTGCTGCTTAATTTCCGATGTCTTTCATCACTTGGTTTGTATGTAAATTCATCTTATAAATAATTTGATAGATACAAAAAAACGAATTCCTGCATTTGTTAGCTCTTTCGTTTATGTTATGTACTCCCATAGTGTTCCGGACTGTAATTTCATCCAGGAACTGCAAATATCCAGAAAACAAATCAAAGTAAATCAAGTTCAGACTCTTCTCTTTCAAATTTACACAATCCTCTTGCTCCTTCAGCTTTGGTACTTAAAATGGATGTTCATTGTTTATTTTTTCGGATTTTTCACTGCTAGAGAAAGTTACGTATGATTGAAGGCATCTTTTATGCCCGTGATAATAGCAAATCCAGTGATCTTACTAGCACTTATTCGAGTGAAGCAGGTTCTCACACCAAGAGAAAGGATACGAGCGATGAAGCGACTACGACTGTCAAGGAAGTGAAGCGGCAGCGGACCACAGCGGCATTTGGTGAAGCAAGTCAGGTAAGAAACATACTGGGCATTTCCTTCCTACCAGTAATGTCAGAGTGTTGACCGTTTTGTTTTGTTTCTTTAGTAGTAACAATAATGCAAGTATTTTTCCTGAGCTTAGTAGGGTAAAATCCGTGCATCCCTCTACAAGAGGCGTAATGCACCGGATTACATGGCTTTAATTTGTTAATGTGCGATGAGATGTTGTATAAATCATCCTGAAGTTGTATACCGGGCGTCTCCTCGGAGAGTTAACAGCTGTGAACTTGGTTCGAGTGCAGGTGGTGCCCATGGTTAAAGCTGCGGCGAACGGGACCAAGTCGATTGGTGTCTCTTCTGAGTTAAACCAAGACGAGTCCGGTCCATAAACTGCCACCGCTGCTGCTGGATCGTTTGGGCCGCTCATCACGTTACCTGCTCGAGGCTTGCACGTCTCGTAAAACTTCTACAATAATGTTTCGTGATCATGCAACTATATATGCTACTACCAAATACTACTGCTTGTGTTAGGACTACTATCGATTATGTATGCCTGTGAACTAGTCAGATCTGCTGTGACATGCGAGCTGCTGCGTGACATGTCTTTGGTTATTTTTCATCGAACAATCTGAAGCACCTATCTTATGACGTACTCCCTCCCTTCCATAATTCTTATTGTGGTTTTAGTCAAATTTGAATTATGAAATGGAGAGAGTAATTATCTGGGTGGTTTGAATGAAATTTTACCTTTATTCCTACCACCCTTTTTAGACGACGGAAGGATTGCTCTTAAAACCTATCTTGTAGCACCATTGCATGATGCGCACAGCCAAAAACAACCCAAACGACGTTGTAGCGAAACGGCTTCGAAAAGAAGAAAAAATATGAACATCAAGGAGTCCTCCTAGAGTCATGTACCGTCATCTTTGATTTCTTACCATCAGAACACTTCGGCAGTACCACCTGCCCGTTAGAGCAGTTACATCAGCCGAGATGGAGTCTAACCAAAATCTTCCCATCACCTCGTGCTTTTTGAGAATTCTGCATTCCAAAGAGCACTCAAGAACTAGTATATTTGAATCTTGTAAGTTAATCTGCTCAAGAACTAGCATTCCAAAGAGCACTCAAGAACTAGTATATTCTGCATTTCAAAGAGCACTCAAGGAAAGCTCATTAATCAAACGTAGTACAAAACACACTTGGTAAGAGCTATCTTGTAGCTACATCTCCACCGGACAGCCAATTCCCATCTCTCCAGAGATCGCAGAAGTCGAACTGGGAGCTGATCCTGGGTACAATCAAGGTCCACACTATGGAACCGGAGAAACACGGCAAATTCTTGTCCGAAACTCGACTGCTCAACATCTGCTCTCCAATTAGTGCTGTTCTGTAGCCTGCGTAGGAAATGGATCAAGCTTCCATCCAACTCAACAGTCGTAGGCAATCGCTGCAAAGTTTCCACACATTTGCTGCCCAACCGTTTCAAAACCTCCAGCTCATTTTCAACAGAAAGCATTGATCTAGAGTAAATCTGATGACTAAAGGACTTTCGACGATTTGTAGTTGTCCATAGCCTTAATGCACATAATAATGCAAATGAGGGATGCCCGTTTGGGTGAATATATAGGGAGTCTTTTGGCCATGTACCCATAGTACATAACTCCAAATCTAACTGAATGTAAGTTTTCTCATTAGGGTTCTCGTCCAGAAGAAAACCATAGTGTTCAAGAAGTTCCAAGTTTGTGTATGTCCCGTACCCCAGAAGTACCTACATGTTTTGTTGGCCAAGTTTAAGAAAGCAGAGAGCACACAAGATAATTCTATCGGAAGGCAAGAATATTAGAGCATACCTGCTCCCCTTTCCTATATCTTTTTCGAGCATACAAACAGTAGGCATTAGAATCTTCGTATCCCCCATCTGTCATCCTTTCCGATGAACTATCCAACTTTATCTCTTCCAACATAACATTTCTCTTGTGGTATTTCATGGCTTCTTCCGTATCTTGCTCTTCAGACGAAGTATCATCATCAGGAGCAGCATAATTAAATAAATCACCTATCGGACATAGGCAACCAGCATCATCCCATGCTACATGCAATGTCCGTGAAGATACCTTCAGGTGGACAAATGAAACCTCAGAGATCTCATCAATAAGTAAACTCTCATCGGAAATAAGGCTAAGGAGCTGACAAAATCTTGAGTCAGCACTGATTCTACACAATAACTTAAAAATGCTGACGAAGGTAGCATATAAAATAAGAAGAATGCTGACATAAATCGAGCTAAAAATAAATTTCAAAATAATTATACCGTTGCAAAGGCCCAGAGCCACGTTTTAAACATCAAAAGTTTATGTTTGAAATCCAATTCTCTCATTAGCGGTGTTGCTTCTTCCCACTCAGATCTGATGACAGAAAGAGCCTTTTGTGCAACCCAAATAGAATCATCAAACTGATAGTCAAAGCAGAAACCATTTACTGTTTTTGTAGGATGGAGCAAACGATAACCAAAAACAGTTCTGTTGACAAATCTGCCAGGCTATACTTGGAGAGCTTCAATTTCAAAATCATTGAAGGTAGCCAAGATTGTGTAGTAGCTAGGCAGCTGAGACAAATAGAGGTACCAACTAGAACTCTTCCCCTTTCCCACTTCAGCCAATAAGCACACGATCAGTCTCTGTCAAAACACAAATAGGAGAGCAGGGGAATCATTCAAAGAATGCTCAGGCTCAGAAGTACTGTCGTTGCAGCCGGTGCTCTCTCACTCTCTCGTCGCTCTGAAACTGAAGAACTGAGACAAAGTGTTTTGTGCTGCGTGCAACTACTTGCAGCATTTTCTCCTCTCTTTATTTATAGTCTGTCACAACCAACAGAACGACCTATTCTACAGGCCACGATCGAGCGTAACAGCCGTGCCATCCCACGGCCACTCCCACGTTGCCTCTGAAGCCGCCATGCCCGCCATGATCTCGCGCCATCCCACGAGAGCGGACGCAGCGGCATGCTATCTACTGCATGCTAAAACAAACTCCACGACAACTACGGGCGTACACGAGAACAGGCTCTCAGCGCACGCAAGCTTATTCTGACGAAACTGAAAAATGAACACCTAGCTAACTGAAGAAATGTGCAGCAGGATTCAGTGTTCAACACTTCACCCCCTAATCCTGATGCACGGGCTTCACCTCCTTCACACCCAGCATCTGCCTCATCTCAATGAACTTGACGCGGCCAAGTGCCTTGGTGAGCAGGTCAGCACGCTGGCTGCTGGTGTAGACGAAGTCGACGTCGACCTTTCCTTCCTCGATGAACTGACGGATGAAATGGAAGCGAGTGTCGATATGCTTACTTCGATCATGATAAACTGGATTCCGACTGAGTGCAATCGCAGATTTGTTGTCCACCAGCAGCTTGAACTTCACTGGATCAACGCCCAGCATCTCGGCGAGCAAGCGGCTCAGCCAGATGCCTTGGCATGCCGCGGCCGCTGCCGCGATATACTCTGCCTCGCAGGAAGAGAGTGCCACGACTTTCTGCTTCTGCGAGGTCCAGGTAATGACACTGCCGCCGAGGAAGAGGACCACGCCCGACGTGCTCTTGCGGTCGTCAACGTCGCCGGCGTGGTCGCTGTCGCTGAACCCGACGAGGGTGGGCGCCGACGAGCCCACCTTGTAGCAGCATCCGTACCCGAGCGTGCCTTGGATGTAGCGCAGGATCTGCTTCACAACACCCCAGTGCCGCGCACCAGGCGACTCCATGAACCGGCTCGCGAACCCGACTGCATGTGCAATGTCAGGGCACGTGTGAACCAAGTACCGGAGGCTCCCAATCACGCTCCGGTACAGCTTTGTGTCGACGGCGTCTCCACCATTAGTTTTCCCAAGCTTCAGCCGATTCTCAATGGGCATGTGACACGGATTGCACTGTTCCATGCCTGCGAGCTCGAGCACCTTCTTTGCATAGCCCGCCTGGCAGAGCGTGATCTCGCCGTTGCCCTGCTTCACCTCAATTCCCAAGTAGTAACTTAGGAGACCAAGGTCGCTCATCTGGAAGAGCTCGCCCATCTGCGCCTTGAACTTGCTGATGTCGTTGACGCTTGTGCCTGTGATCACCAAATCATCAACGTACACACCTACCAGAAGGAAATTCTCCGTGTCCCCTCGCCGGTACAGAGCGTGCTCAAGCGGGCACCGCTCAAACCCAAGCTTGGTTAGGGTCTCGCCCAACTTCGCGTTCCAGACGCGCGGGGCCTGACGCAAGCCATACAATGCCTTCCGGAGTTTGAGCACCTTGCTCGAGTTGTCGCCGTCGATGAAGCCGGCCGGCTGGTGCACGTACACCTCCTCGGCGAGGTCGCCGTTGAGGAAGGCGGACTTAACGTCCATATGATGCACCTGCCAGCCGCTGTGCGCCGCCAGTGCTAGCAATAGGCGCACGGTCTCCATGCACGCAACCGGAGCGAAGACCTCGTCGAAGTCCACCCCCTGTCGCTGCGCGTACCCCTTCGCCACCAGCCTCGCCTTATGCTTGATGACGTTGCCGGCTGGGTCCTTTTTCACCTTAAAGACCCACTTGAGGCCGATGGCGCGGTGGCCGGCGGGGAGCGTGGCGAGCTCCCATGTATTGTTGCCGGTGATGGAGCGCATCTCTTCATCCATGGCGCTTCTCCATGCCCCGTCGCCGAGCGCCTCCTCGACGCTTGCTGGCTCCTCTGCGGCTAGCATGCAGAGCTTGGCTTGCTGCGCGGCCTCGGCGTCGAGCTCATCCAGCAGGTTCTCCATGTACCTGTACCAGAGCGGTCCAGAGTCCGCGTCCCGGTTGTCATCGTGCGTGGGCGGTGGCTCCGCTGCTGGGGTCGCTGCCACCGGCGAGGCTCGAGTCGGTGTAGCAGGTGGCGCCGTGGCGGGGCCAGGAGTAGCCCCGGCGTCGACCACCATCTTCCCTGGAGCGGTGTTGAAGACGACGACGAAGGTGTTCGACGGAATTCCCGCCGTGGCCGTGTCCGCCATGGACGACCAGTCCCATGGCCTTCCTTCCTCAAACGCCACGTCCCGCGTCACCTGCACCTTCTTTGCCACGGGGTCGTAGACGCGGTAGGCTTTTGCGTCCTCCTCGTACCCGATCAGCACCATGGATCCGCCAGCTTGTCGATGCCTGGCCCGAGGCGCTTGACGTGTGCGACGCAGCCAAACGTGCGGAAGTGGTGCACGCTGGCCTTCCGCCCGTGCCACGCCTCATATGGCGTGACGCCGTTGAGGCTCCTCGTCGGCGACCGGTTGAGGATGTAGACGATAGTCTTCACTGCCTCGTCCCAGAAGATGCTCGGCATGCCCATCGCCTTGAGAAGGCATCGCGCCATCTCGACGACAGTATTGTTGTGGCGGTCCACAATGCCGTTTTGCTGCGTCTGGTGCCTGATGCCTCTTTCCGCGCAGTACAGCTTGAACGCGCCAGAGTTGAACTCGCCGCCCCGGTCCGACCGGAACGCGAGCAGACGACACTCCCGCTGCGCCTCGGCTGCCGCCTTCACCTTCTTGAAGCTCGCGAACACCTTATCTTTTGTCCTGAGCACCTCAATCCACATATATCAGCTATAGTCATCGACCACTAACAGAAAGTACTTACTGCCGCCGGGCATCGTTGGTGTGATTGGTCCGCACAGGTCCGTGTGCACGAGCTCCAGTGCGCGCTCTACCCGGTACGCCGCCGCCTGAGGGAATGGCGTGCGGTGCTGCTTGCCAAGTGCGCAGCCGTCGCAAAACTGGTCCACATGCTCGATGTCGGGGAGGCCGTGCACCATGCCCTTGCGTGCGAGCGCGCGGAGTGCCCGGAAGTGCAGGTGCCCGTACCGGTCGTGCCACAGCCACGCCGTCTCGTCAGCTCTGGCCAGCAGGCACACGCGCGTGGGCATGGCGAGGTTGACGATGTACAGCCGGCTCTGCTGCCGTGGTACTCGCGTGATCAGCACCCTGTGCCGATCGTAGATGCACATGAGGCCGTCATCAATGACGACCCTGCATCCGTTCTCGTCCATTTGCCCAAGTGAGATGATGTTGCTCTTCAGGCTAGGGATGTAGTAGACCTCCGACAGGGCTCGCTGCTCCCCGTTGAGGCACTCGAACACCACCGTGCCCTTGCCATGGATGCCGACGCGCGACCCGTCCCCGAAGCGCACGGTGCCATGCACTGTCTTCTTGATGGCAGAGACCATCTCCTTGTTCCCTGCCATGTGGCTCATGGCACCAGAGTCGAGGTACCACGCAACCTTGCCGGTGTCGGCGGGGATCACCCGCTCCTCGTTCAGGAACACAGCCTGCGGCGCGACGAGGTCGCCGCGTTCAGCCATCGCGTGCTCGACGGCGTGCGCCATCAGCAGCCCTGGCTCGGCGTCGTCGGGGCCTTGTGCGAGGTTCACCTCCTCGCGGCGCTCGTGTCGTGGTTTGCGGCAGTCGCGTGAGAAGTGCCCCTCTATGCCGCAGTTGTAGCACTTCAACTTCGACTTGCCCTTGTTTCTCTCGCCGCCGGCGTTGTCACGCCCAACGTTGTTGTTGCCGCGACCGCCGTTGCCTCGCTGGTTGTTGCGGCGGTTCCCCTTGCCGGAGTTCCCGCCACCTGTTAGGGCATATTTCTCCCTTAGTGGTTTTGGTGATTGATGACAATACTTTTGCGGACTAATCGTGTGCATTGAGCATTTCAGATATTCCATCACTTGGCACAAGACGATTGATGCCCCTCGGAGCTTTTACAAAGACGGTGTTTTTTCTTGCGTTTCTTTTTCGGTGGTATTGAGTCGTAGGAAAACCGTACTATTAAGAGGAGGTCCGCTTTGGAAAGGTATGGGTGGAATCAACACGTACACAACCCCATATGCACCCACATTCCCTTCCGGCAACTTGGAGATCTTGTCTGGGCAGTTTTCCTGTCACCCAAGCGGTAGAACCGCTCGGTACCACGGTAGTACCGCTTATGCGGTAGTACCGCTGTGGTCTACCGCAGCTAGTACCGCTTGGGGGATTTTCTTCTGGTATCCTGTTTCTTCTTGCGGTAGTAGAGCGGTAGTAGTGCGGTAGTACCGCAATGCGGTACTTCCGCTTTCTAGTACCGCTTCAGTACCGCTTGCTGAAATTCTTCTGGTATCCTGTTTTCTTCTCGCGGTAGTAGAGCGGTAGTTGAGCGGTAGTACCGCTCTGCGGTGCGGCTGCTCCAGTACCGTTCTACTCCCTGGTCTCTGCTGTTCTGCGGCCCATAGCGGTAGTACCGCTTTGTGGGCACGGTAGTACGGCTCAGTGCGGTACTACCGCTCAGTATTTGGGACTACCGCTCAAGCGGTAATACCGCTCTCCGGAGCGGTAGTACCGCTTGTGTGTGCGGGCTGAGCACAGGTAACGGTTGGATTCTATCCCCACTATATAAAGTGGGTCTTCTTCTCCAACCAGCCTTACCTCTTATCCTCTATCTCCATTGTTGCCCCCAAGCTCCATTTTTGCCCTATCTCTCTCCCTAGCCAACAAAACTTGTTGATGTTCTAGGGTTTGGAGGAGAGGGCCTCGATCTACACTTCCACCAAGAGATATTTGATTTCCCCCCACTAATCCCTTGCGGATCTTGTTACTCTTGGGTGTTTGAGCACCCTAGACGGAAGAGGTCACCTCGGAGCCACATTCCATTGTGGTGAAGCTTCGTGGTGGTGTTGGGAGCCTCCAATTGAGTTGTGGAGATAGCCCCAACCTTGTTTGTAAAGGTCCGGTTGCCGCCTTTAAGGGCACCACTAGTGGAATCACGGCACCTCGCATTGTGTGAGGGCGTAAGGAGAATACGGTGGCCTTAGTGGCTTCTTGGGGAGCATTGTGCCTCCACACCGCTCCAACGGAGACGTACTTCCTCTCAAAGGGAAGGAACTTCGGTAACACATCCTCGTCTTCACCGGCTCCACTTGTGGTTATTTCTTAACTTACATTTTGCTTGCTTTACTTGTTTTGTATCCTTTACTTGCTTGTGTTGTGATTGTTAGCATCATATAGGTTGCTCACCTAGTTGCATATCTAGACAACCTATTTTGTTGCTAACCCTAATTTGTTAAGAAAAGCTAAAAATTGGTAGTTGCCTATTCACCCCCCCCCTCTAGTCAACCATATCGATCCTTTCAATTGGTATCAGACCCTCGTCTCTTTATTAAGGATTTCACCACCCGAAGAGTATGGTTGACGACGGGGAACGGGTTGAGGAAGTGCCTGAGGCCATGGAGTTGAACACGGTCACCCGAGACGTCTTAAACGAAGCTATGGCTTCACTTAAGACGTCTATGACGGCCGAGGTCAAGTCCATGCTTAAAGATCTCCTTGAGGGGTTGAAGTCCACTCCCGATCCGTTGCTTGTGGTTAATCCCACCGCATCGGCATCGGAGGCCAATTCCGGCAAGGAAGCGGCTAAAGACTCTCAAACATCTTCCCCTCATGGTAAGAATGGGACGGGAACGCACGCCTCGGTTCCCCCTCCCCCGGTCTATGGAGGACCGGTCCCCTTACCTCATATAAACAATCATGGTCCTCCTCCTAAGCTTGATTTGACTAACTTCGCTAATTGGGTGTTTCGTATTAAGTCTCATTTGAATTATAGCTCAACTCAACTTTGGAGAATCATTGAACAAGGCTATTATCCGCATGACCCAAGCAACTTGTCCCCAAGAGAAGAAGTGGACAACCAACTCAACGCATCCGCCTTGTTCATTCTTCAAGCCGCCATGCCTCCCGAAGAGCTTCCTCATTTGCGCCCATTCACTCTTGCCAAAGATGCATGGGAGCATATCAATTCGTTGTACAAGGGAAGCTCGAGCATTCAACGCTCCAACTTTGAGGTTATTCTTGATGAGGCCGATGAGTTTGTTATGAATGAAGATGAAGATCCTCGTGAGCTTTACCGGAGATTGACTACTCTTGCGGTCTCACTCCGAGATCACGGGAGCAAGGACACGGATGACAATTGGATCAAGCGCAAATTCCTCAAGGCCATTATGCCTTACAACAAGAGCATGTCCTCCGTGATTCGTCAAAGACCGGACTTCCACACCTTGTCCTCCAGTGATGTGTTGGATGAGTTTATTGCTATGAACATTTTGAACAAGACCGCCGACAACGCACTTGCTCGTGTTCAACGCTCAAAGAAGCCCAACCTTGCTTTGAAGGCCAAGGTAGTTCATGAAAAGGAAGAAGAAGAAGAATATGAGGATGAAGATTGCCCCGAAGACACCAAATATGCTTACCACGAGCACATGGCTCTTGCGTCAAGACAATTTTGGGGCAACAAAAGAAACTCCAAGCCCAACTTTTCAAGAAACAAGCCTAATGGCTCTAAAGGCAAAGGTCAACGTGTGAGGACTTGCTACAACTGTGGTAATGTGAGTCACTTCGTCGCCGATTGCCCGTATGAGAAGAGGGAAGACAATGGAGGCAAGCTTATTCGCAAGGACAAATCCAAGTCATTCCCAAGCAAGAGCAATAACTTCGCGAAGAAGGTGCCTCAAAAGAGTTTGGTGGTGCAAGAAGAGTACGACTCCGATGATGATGAAGATGCTAGTGGTGAAGGGGTTGCTACGGCCTCCGTCGCCATCGCCACCTCTCCATCACCAAAGGTGTCCCTCTTCGACTCCCCCAACGAGAACTCCATCACCACCCACAAGTGCCTCATGGCCAAGGCCACCAACAAGGTAACCTCCAACATCAAAACTAGCATTTCTTCCACTCCTTCCTTGATGAATTGTGTGGAAGAAAGTGAGGAGGCAAAGGTGGAGGAAAATGAGTTTGACAAGTTCATGGCCAAGCTCAAAGGTGAGACCAAGAAGCACTTTGTGGCTCTCTTGGAACAATTAGGTGAGGCCAATGATATCATAGAATCTCATGAAGAGACCATCTCTAAGTTGGAAGGGCATAGTAGAGATTATGCCGATGAGATTGCCGATCTTTCTATTGCTCTTGAGGAAGAGCAAGGTCATAGAGTGGCTCTTGAGGAGACACACAATCTAGATCTTGCTAAATTAAAGAAAGATCGTGATCATGCTATTGTTCTTGCTCAAGTGCTTAAAACTGAGAAGGCTGAACTTGGGGTTGGCCATGCTAGACTCGAAGAGGAGTTTGATTTACTTGACAAGGCTCATAAGGCCTTGAAAAGTGCTCATGCTACACTCAAGGAGTCTCATGATCAACTCCAAGCGAAGCTAACTAAAGAAATTGCTACTTGTCCTCCTTTTGTTTTAATTGATAATGCTCGTGCAACTAACCCTTGTTGTGAGCATGCACATCTTGTTGAGGAGAATGCCAAGTTGAAAGAGCAAATTGAGAAAGGCCTTGTCTCGTGCATACAAGGTGAGAAAAATCTCAACGAACTTTTGAGCAATCAAAAGGAAGTTGTGGCAAAGGAGGGACTTGGATTTGCACCCAAGTCAAAGAAGAAGAAGAAGTCAAACAAGAAGAGCAAGACCAAGCTAGCTCTCCCTCTCAAAGATACATTTGTGAAAGAGGGAGAGGGTGCTCCTAAGAAGAAGAACGAGGCGGTGGGTGGTAATGTCAATAGGGGCAAGACCACTCATCCCAACAAAGCCGGCGATGTTAACCCTTCTTATGTTTTATGCCGTGCTAGTGATGGGCATGTTTATGCCAAATTTGTTGGTTCTTCTTATGAGTACATTGAATGGTTCATTTGGGTTCCTAAGACCCTTGTTACTAACATGAAAGGACCCATTCAAGAATGGGTACCTAAAACCAAGCATTGATCTTATGTAGGAGTTTGCTTCCGGTGGGGTGTCATGGTTGCTTGATAGTGGAGCGACAAATCATATGACCGGAAGCAAAGACTTGATGGTGGACGTTCAAGCAAGTTCATCTATGCCCACCCATGTCCAATATGGTGATGCTTCAATGTCAAAGGTATTGGGTCTCGGCAAGGTGGTCATCTCACCGGACTTGTCCATTGAGAAGGTCATGCTTGTTGAGACCCTTGCATTCAATTTACTTTCCGTTCGTCAACTTGCTATTATGGGCTTTGCAACGTTCTTTGATATTGATACCGTGACCCTTTTGTGAAGCAAGACTCTTAAAGTAGCTTTTGTTGGGCATGTCGAGAACGGTCTCTATGTGGTTAACTTCTCGGAGCGACCCACTAAGACCGCGACTTGCCTAATGGCTAAAGTTGACGTGGGATGGCTTTGGCATCGCCGTTTAGCCCACGTCAATATGAGATCTTTGCAAAGTCTCCTCAAAGGGGACCACATCCGAGGACTAACAAATATTAGTTTTGTCAAAGATCGTGCTTGCAGTGCTTGTATCGAAGGGAAGTTACATGAGACGGCTCACCGACCCAAGACCATTATCTCTTCGAAGAGGCCCTTGGAGCTCCTTCACATGGATCTCTTTGGTCCTCCAACGTTTGACAGTCTTGGGGGAAGAAAGTATTGCTTGGTGATTGTGGATGATTATTCAAGATACACTTGGGTATATTTCTTCAAGAGGAAGAGCGAGACCCAACAAACCGTGATCGACTTTGCTAATGAAGCTCAACGTCAACATGATGCAAAGATATTGATCATTAGAAGCGACAACGGCACCGAGTTCAAGAATTACACCTTGGATGAGTTTCTTGGTGATGAGGGGATCAAGCATCAATATTCCGCACCTTATACCCCTCAACAAAATGGTGTAGCGGAGAGGAAGAACCGGACGTTGATGGACGCGGCAAGGACCATGATGGCGGAGTTCAAGTCTCCATACAACTTTTGGGCCGAAGCCATCAACACCGCTTGTCATGCATCCAATCGGCTCTACCTCCTCAAAGGCTTGAACAAGACTCCATATGAAATTCTTACCGGCAACAAGCCCAACCTCACGTACTTCCGGGTGTTCGGTTGTAAGTGTTTCATTCTCAAGAAAGGTGTTCGCTTGTCTAAATTTGATTCTAGAGCTCAAGAGGGTATATTTGTTGGTTATGCTACAAACTCTCATGCTTACCGTGTTCTCAACAAGTCCACTGGACTCATTGAGGAGACGTGTAACGTGGAGTTTGACGAGAATAATGGCTCCCAAGTGGAGCAAAGTGGTCTTTGTGATGTAGGTGATGAAATTCCTCCTCAAGCCATAAGAAGAATGGGTGTGGGCCAAATCCTACCCATTGAGGAACCCCTTATGGTGGAAGGAGAAGGACAATGTTCTACGCAAGTGGAACCATCACCGACACAAGACCCACACGCTTCCGAAGAACAAACCGAAGGCCCTCAACCAAGTGATCAAGATCAAGGGCAAGATCAATCTCAAGATGTTGGTGATGCACCAAATGATGCCCAAGATCAAGATCACGACACTGAGCAAGCTCAAGATCAAGGGCAAGCTCATGATCAAGAGCAAGCTCAAGATGACGCTCGAGATAATCCTCCTCAAGTGACTCCGGAGGAGCTATTGGAGCGTCGTGCCGCCAAGATTGCTTCCAAACTCGAGAAAAAAGGGCATGTCTTGGAAAATGTCTATGGAAGCTTAAAGAAAGGGGTAACCATTCGTAAACAATTATCAAACTTTTGTGAGCATCACGCGTTTGTTTCGTGTGTTGAACCCCAAAAGGTACATGAGGCGCTCGAGGACACGGATTGGCTTGAAGCCATGCATGATGAACTCAACAACTTCGAGCGCAACAAAGTGTGGACATTGGTGCCAAGGCCAACGGAGAATCATAATGTCATTGGAAACAAATGGATCTTCAAGAACAAGCAAGATACGAACGGTGTTGTCACTCGAAACAAGGCAAGATTGGTGGCACAAGGCTACTCCCAAGTCGAGGGTATCGACTACGGTGAAACCTTTGCTCCCGTTGCTCGTCTTGAATCTATTCGTATGTTGCTTGCATATGCTTCTCATCATGATTTTAAGTTGCAACAAATGGATGTGAAGAGTGCATTTCTTAATGGTCCTCTTAATGAGTTGGTGTATGTCAAACAACCTCCGGGGTTCGAGGATCCCAAGTTCCCCAATCATGTATACAAGCTCGATAAGGCACTCTATGGCCTTAAACAAGCCCCACGTGCGTGGTATGAGCACCTTACCGAGTTGTTGCAAGACCGTGGGTTTGAAATTGGGAAAATCGATCCCACTCTTTTTACTAAGAGGGTTAAAGGGGATTTGTTCATATGCCAACTATATGTTGATGATATTATCTTTGGTTCTCCTAACAAAGCTTTCAATGATGAGTTTGCCGCACTAATGACCGAGAAGTTTGAGATGTCTATGATGGGAGAGTTGAAGTTCTTTCTTGGGTTCGAAGTCAAGCAAAGAAGAGAAGGAACCTTCATCAACCAAGCCAAATACACCCAAGACATGCTCAAGAGATTCAAGCTAAAAGATGTCAAACCGGCCAAGACTCCAATGCCTACCAAGTGCCAACTCGACATCGATCCCAATGGTAAAGCGGTGGATCAAAAGGTATATCGTTCCATGATTGGCTCCTTGCTTTACCTTTGTGCATCTAGACCGGATATCATGTTGAGTGTGGGAATGTGTGCACGGTTTCAAGCCGCGCCTAAGGAAAGTCACTTTATGGCAGTCAAGCGAATCTTTCGATATTTGGCTCATACCCCAAAATTTGGCTTATGGTATCCCAAAGGAGCAAGCTTTGATCTCATGGGTTATTCGGACTCGGATTGGGCGGGAGACCGTGTGGATAGGAAGTCAACCTCCGGAGGGTGCCAATTCCTTGGTCGCTCTTTGGTGAGTTGGTCTTCGAAGAAGCAAAATTGTGTGTCTCTCTCCACCACCGAGGCTGAGTATGTAGCTGCCGCAAGTTGTTGTGCACAATTGTTATGGATGAGGCAAACTTTAAAGGATTACGGTGTCACTTGTGACAAAGTGCCTCTCTTCTGTGACAATGAAAGTGCAATCATGATCTCCCACAATCCGGTGCAACATAGCAAGACGAAGCACATTGAGATTCGTCATCATTTCATCCGGGATCACGTCAAGCGGGGAGAGATTGATATTATTCATGTAGGAACTCAAGAGCAACTAGCGGATATTTTCATGAAGCCATTGGATGAAGCAAGATTTCGCGAGTTAAGGCATGAGCTAAATATCATTGATTCGAGCAACGTGTCTTGAATCTCGTCACACCCCACCACATTCCTCAGGACTATCTTGTTCCAGATGTAGGCATGGACATAGGGGGAGTGTTGTTCTCTCAATGAACTCTCCCTCCCCCTATTATGCATAAATTGACCAAATCTTTCACATTAGCCATTTTTGATGGTACTTGTGCTTCAAAGATGAGTTTTGGTATTGGGTCCAAGGTTAAACTCTTCGCGGTGCCAAACCATCCGACTCAAACAAAGGTGGCTTCGGCCACCGACCCTCTCTTTTGGGAGGGTTTGGCTCTCTTGTGTTTTTTATTGCTTTTTTTCTAGTGTTTTTGGTCTTGTTGTGTTTTGGTCCACTCCAAGTTTGCTCTCCGCTTTATCGTCTTTTGAACTTTGGAGTGTCCATTCCCATTTGCTGGTTTTCGAGTCTCCAACCCAAGCCCTCTCACCTACAAACATCTCAGAACTGCATAAGCAGCTGTTCCAAATTTGTATCTTGCAGTTTTTGTTGCGTGCAAGCGGTACTACCGCTCCCAGCCGAACGGTACTACCGCTGGGGTGGGTACTTCCGGCCTCTTGCCGTGCTAAGTACCCGGGCGGTACTACCGCCGGGATCAGAACGGTACTACCGCTTCTAGCGGTACTACCGCCATGTCCCGCGGTACTACCGCTCTGTAGTCTGCGGGAGGAATAAGTGAACGGGTACAGGAAGTTTAAAACTCCCCATACCCATTCGCCCTCTTCCTCCTCACGACTCCTCCCCTCGCAGGCTACTTCAACTGCTCCGGCCGCCGCCCCCGGCACGCCGGTTCCGTGCCGTCTTCTCGATTCCGACCGGTGGAGTCGATCCCCACCACTCCCTCGTGCTATGGACGCCGGTATTGCCCCCGTTTCTCGTTCCGATGGTTCTATCTTTTGAATCTAGGCGTTAGGGCAATGCATGGTGAAAAATCAATCTTTGGCTAGATTGTGGCATGAGTAGGACGAGGTTTGACTGCTAGATAGGAGTTTAGGGGCTATTTTGCAGTTTTAGTGGAGATTGGAGACTCCGGTACTACCGGTTCTGACAGCCGGAGTTCGGTCTGGGCTTCGGGCGGTACTACCGCTCTGTATAGAGCAGTACTACCGCTGTAAGTCCACGGTACTACCGCTTGAGTCTTCAGCAGGCACTACTGCTGTAAACTTGCTTCTATTTCTCACATTTTATTTCCTTTGGCTTATGCATTGCTTTTACACCTGCTTTCCCTCGTGTTTGTGTGTCTGGTTCAGGTGGTAGTGGCTCCGGTCCTTATGTGGCTCGTCGCAAGAACTCGAAGCGTGGACGCACTCAACTGGCCAGAGATGACAGTTCTGCAAGTACAGAAGAAGAGGCTCAACCAGCACCTGCCAGGCAGTTAGTCAAGAAAACCGTTGCTAAGAAGAAGAAGGAGAAGGCCAAGTTTGTGTCCGAGTTGAATTCCAATGAGTACTGGGCCTACCGTGAGCGAAATCCCTACACTCGACCTCAAGATCCAAGTTTGGTGGGTAGGCCGTTCTGGAACACAGATCAGGCATTGGTCTATCATGATGTGATCAAGGGCAAGAAGAACTTGTTTGTCAAGACCAAGTCAGTGAATATTGAACACATGCAGAATGACCCAGAGTACTTTGGAGAAGCTCTTGCCCTATGTGAGCAGTTTGACATTGTCAAGATCATCACTTTCAACCTTGACTTTGACCCTGAGTTGGTGGCACAGTTCTACGCCACAGTGTTCTTCGGCACTGATGATGACAGGACCCTCACTTGGATGACACTTGGCAGGCGGATGCAGACCACCTGGAAGACTTTCATGAACAGTTTGGGCTATGGTGATGATGGTCTGCACAACTCTCTTGGTCTTCGCCCTCACCTGCGTCAGTCTCCGGCTCACAAGTCCAAGTTGCTCCGGTACACCACCATTAGGAAGACTGCCAAGGGAGATGTCAAGGAGCTGAATTCGTTTCTGGACATTATGCATCGCATTTTCAGGCACTCTCTTTTCCCTAGGGTGGGAAACTTTGACATGGTGCATGGTCATCTGGTTGACATGCTCCTCATGTGCGAGAAGGAGAAGGGTATGACCACGGTTCTGGATGTGTCACATGTGATGTGGACTGAGCTCGGTTATGCTGTGTATGGCCGGAAGGTACCTATCTATGCCCCTATGATCTACAAGCTCATTATGGACACTTGGGAGAGGCAGTTCCCTGGTGAGTTGCTTGAGACCGGCCCTTTGGTCTCTCACGAGGAGATTAAGCTGAGGCAGAAGGAGCGCTGGGGTCCTGCACCGGCTCCTGAGGTTGAGTTTCCCTTTGCAGCGTCAGATGAGTCAGTAGAGCCTGACTATGTGCCAGCCTCTGAGCAGCCCTCATGGGCTGCCAAGCTCAAGAAGAAGATGAAGAAACTGTTCTGTATCGAGGCACAGGGTCAGTACAAGGCACATGTAGCACAGAAGAAGTCTCGCAGTCGAGACAAGGCCATCATGAGGAAGATTGGCCTCGAGGTCGCCAGTGGCTCAGAGGACAGGATCACGTCAGAGGAGAGGTGGATCTCAGGTCACTGCCGCTGGACAGATTCAGATGACTCTACTGGTGCTACTTCTGCACCTCCACCTGCTCGTGCTACTCGCTCTACCCGTGCTACTTCGTCTGCTGTTGGTGATATTGCTGATGATAACGAGATCCTCGAGGAGACGGATGAGGATGCGACCGCGGAGTCTGATGAGGATGCTGAGTAGTACTACCACCTCGGGTCGCTTTAGTGTCACTCTTTACCTTTTTGGCGTCTTGATGCCAAAGGGGGAGAGAGTTTAGGACCGGGGATTTGCTTTTGCAGGGTGTTGTCGAGTCACAAGCTCGTGTTTTATTTGCATTGGTTTTTATGCTTGTGAACTCTTTTATCTTATTTGCTTTGTGTTGAGACCATGAGACTATGTTCCTGTATGGTGTGAGACATACGCTACCTTATCTATCTTACTATGTCATATTATCTGTGTGTGGAGCTATGGTTATTATGTTGCCCTTTATCTTCATGCTCTCTTACACTTGCTTGCAACCATACTTAGTGCTTATATTATGTTTGTTGCAAGTATTGCCTGGTCTATAAAATATAGGGGGAGTGTTGATCCTAGTGTGTGTGCTTTGCATTCCAAAAGCATACCTAAATAGTGCACACAGCTAGGGGGAGCCCGTCTATATTTTGTAGATGTTGGGTTTGCTTATTATCTCGTTTTATTAATTGTGCAAATCCCGTGTTGTCACCAATTCACCAAAAAGGGGGAGATTGTTAGGGCATATTTCTCCCTTAGTGGTTTTGGTGATTGATGACAATACTTTTGCGGACTAATCGTGTGCATTGAGCATTTCAGATATTCCATCACTTGGCACAAGACGATTGATGCCCCTCGGAGCTTTTACAAAGACGGTGTTTTTTCTTGCGTTTCTTTTTCGGTGGTATTGAGTCGTAGGAAAACCGTACTATTAAGAGGGGGTCCGCTTTGGAAAGGTATTGGTGGAATCAACACGTACACAACCCCATATGCACCCACATTCCCTTCCAGCAACTTGGAGATCTTATCTGGGCAGTTTTCCTGTCACCCAAGCGGTAGAACCGCTCGGTACCACGGTAGTACCGCTTATGCGGTAGTACCGCTGTGGTCTACCGCAGCTAGTACCGCTTGGGGGATTTTCTTCTGGTATCCTGTTTCTTCTTGCGGTAGTAGAGCGGTAGTAGTGCGGTAGTACCGCAATGCGGTACTTCCGCTTTCTAGTACCGCTTCAGTACCGCTTGCTGAAATTCTTCTGGTATCATGTTTTCTTCTCGCGGTAGTAGAGCAGTAGTTGAGCGGTAGTACCGCTCTGCGGTGCGGCTGCTCCAGTACCGCTCTACTCCCTGGTCTCTGCTGTTCTGCGGCCCATAGCGGTAGTACCGCTTTGTGGGCACGGTAGTACGGCTCAGTGCGGTACTACCGCTCAGTATTTGGGACTACCGCTCAAGCGGTAATACCGCTCTCCGGAGCGGTAGTACCGCTTGTGTGTGCGGGCTGAGCACAGGTAACGGTTGGATTCTATCCCCACTATATAAAGTGGGTCTTCTTCTCCAACCAGCCTTACCTCTTATCCTCTATCTCCATTGTTGCCCCCAAGCTCCATTTTTGCCCTATCTCTCTCCCTAGCCAACAAAACTTGTTGATGTTCTAGGGTTTGGAGGAGAGGGCCTCGATCGACACTTCCACCAAGAGATATTTGATTTCCCCCCACTAATCCCTTGCGGATCTTGTTACTCTTGGGTGTTTGGGCACCCTAGACGGAAGAGGTCACCTCGGAGCCACATTCCATTGTGGTGAAGCTTCGTGGTGGTGTTGGGAGCCTCCAATTGAGTTGTGGAGATAGCCCCAACCTTGTTTGTAAAGGTCCGGTTGCCGCCTTCAAGGGCACCACTAGTGGAATCACGGCACCTCGCATTGTGTGAGGGCGTGAGGAGAATACGGTGGCCTTAGTGGCTTCTTGGGGAGCATTGTGCCTCCACACCGCTCCAACGGAGACGTACTTCCTCTCAAAGGGAAGGAACTTCGGTAACACATCCTCGTCTTCACCGGCTCCACTTGTGGTTATTTCTTACCTTTACATTTTGCTTGTTTTACTTGTTTTGTATCCTTTACTTGCTTGTGTTGTGATTGTTAGCATCATATAGGTTGCTCACCTAGTTGCATATCTAGACAACCTATTTTGTTGCTAACCCTAATTTGTTAAGAAAAGCTAAAAATTGGTAGTTGCCTATTCAACCCCCCCCCCTCTAGTCAACCATATCGATCCTTTCACCACCGCCACTGCCTGAAGAGCCCTCCCCGGGACTCCTCTGTTTCAGCCGTGCGGCCCACTCGCTCTCGGTGAGCAGGAGCTGGGCACCGCCAGCACTGTCAGCCCCAGGCTGCGTGAACCGATCCTCTACGGCTTGCAGGCGGCCGGTCACCTCCTCGATGGACATGGTCTTGAGATCCATCAAAGTCTCTATCGAGATGGCAACCTGCATGAACTTAGGCGGAACTGAACGCAGCAACTTTCTTACCGCCTTGACCTCCTCGACGGTGTCCCCGAGCGCCTGCAGATCGTTGACGAGGCCAGTGAGACGCAGCGCGAAGTCCTCGACGGTCTCCCTGTCCTTGGAACGCGATCACCTCGAATTCGGCGCGCAGCTGCTGCGCCTTGGCCTCGCGGACGCACTCCATGCCGACGCGCATGGCGGTGACGGCGTCCCAAGCCTCCTTGGCGGAGTCCTTCCCTGCCAGTGCCCGGAGCATCTCCGGCGGCACCGCACACAGGATGGCGGACAGGGCGTTGCGATCGTCCCGCTCGACGTCGGTGCCCTGCTCGACGGCGCGCCACAGGCCCTGGGCCTGCAGCCTGACGCGCATGAGCAGCGCCCAGTCCCCGTAGTTTGTGCGGGTGAGCATGGGGTACTGCTGCGGCTTTCCCATGCCGGCAAATCCCTGCTGCACCTGGTGCACCACCACCTCGCGCCGCGGCCTGGCCCGCGACAAGCTACGCCCGCGACGATCGCCAGACCGCTGCTGCGTCACCGACCTGTCCGGCGTTCCGGCCATCTCCGCAGGATCTTCTTAGGTGGCTCTGATGCCAATTGTCGTTGCAGCCGGTGCTCTCTCACTCTCTCGTCGCTCTGAAACTGAAGAACTGAGACAAAGTGTTTTGTGCTGCGTGCAACTACTTGCAGCATTTTCTCCTCTCTTTATTTATAGTCTGTTACAACCAACAGAACGACCTATTCTACAGGCCACGATCGAGCGTAACAGCCGTGCCATCCCATGGCCACTCCCACGTTGCCTCTGAAGCCGCCATGCCCGCCATGATCTCGCGCTATCCCACGAGAGCGGACGCAGCGGCATGCTATCTACTGCATGCTAAAAAAAACTCCACGACAACTACGGGCGTGCACGAGAACAGGCTCTCAGCGCACGCAAGCTTATTCTGACGAAACTGAAAAATGAACACCTAGCTAACTGAAGAAATGTGCAGCAGGATTCAGTGTTCAACAAGTACAAGAAAGAAAAATGATCAAGAATGAGTTTACACTTAGAAGGTGAACACTATGAAACAAGTATCCTAACTCGGTGAAGTTACTTGTGCAATATTTTTGCGGTAAACCCAGAATTTTTTGACTTTCCCCCCATCAAGCAAACTGCTACATGCATACGAGGATTTTCAATCTCCTGATAACTGTCGGATTCATGTAATCATATTTGCATAGTTGTACATATAAATGTGTACAAATTGTACCAGACGAAACAAACTGCGTGGAAAAACGAACTCCTGCAGTAATCAAGCGAATAATTAATTATCCATAGGAATTAGTTTGCAGGCATATCCCCCTTGGAAAAATTTGTTCCACCAGATTGACTCAAAGAGGTATATGGTTAAATACATGTTAAATATAGGCATGGTCCCCCAAAAATCCTATCGAAGCTTTTGCAAATATTTCAGTGACTCCAGAACTAGTATGTCACAACTTGCACACCGCCGTAAGCATTGTACTCCTAGTCCTCGTTTATCCAGAAACTTGGTAAATTCTAGAACAATTTCACATGAGCATGTTTTAGTACATAAAACTGAACTGCTGCCTGAAGATATGGCATTACCTGGATGCTAGAGAGGCGGGGGTGATGGGCATCTACGCAGGAAGCAATCCTGGGGTCGTCGGCCATGACGCGGTCGCTGGTGAGCAGGGCAGCGCAGGGCACGCGCAGCACCAGCTCGACGCGCCGGAGGTCCCTTGCCGCCGCAAAGCCCCTCCTGAGGTGGCAATAAAGAAAATCCGTGAGCTATGACGACCCGAGAGATCCAAGAATCGCAACCGGCTGGGGTGGGGGTTTGGGTTTATCACCCGCCCGCGGCAGGGAAATCAGCGACGACGAGGGAGCGGCCGAGGCAGGAGGAGGAGGCGGCAGAGGGGGCGGGCGCGGACGGGGAGTCGGATACGCCCAGCTCAGCCGCCCACCGGAGGAGCGCCTCCATTTGCGGCGGCGGAGAGACCATGTTCGGTTTGTATTTTTTTTTAGGGGAAGCGAAGCGTTCGGTTGGTGGCATGGGCTCTATGCCTTATTGGGCTGGAAAATGGATGTTCTTTTCCTGGCCATGCTGCATGAGCTTGTACTACCTGGGCCTAAACGAGTACTAGGCTCAAGTGTTCGCTCAAAAAAAAAAACTAGGCTCAAGCGTTAATGTGTATTTTGCAAACGGGCGAATGCAGCGCGGGAGCAATGGGCCGGCCCAGCGACCTGCCTCATCTATTCGCGCTGGTATAACCACGCTGCCATCCAGCGGGATTTAGAAAGAATGAACTTTTTCCTTCTTTTATTCTTTCTTTTCCCTTTATCCTTTTTTATTTTTTTCGTTTTCCTTTTTTTCTTTTTTTTCTTTTTTTTCTTCCTGGTTTGATGAATTGTTTGAAAATACATGAACTTTTCTTTCAATTGATGAATTTATTTTTGAAATTTGATAAACTTTTTCGAAATTCAATGAACTTTTTCTCAATTTGTGAACTTCCTTTTTCAAATCCGATGAATTTTTTTTAAATTCGATGAACTTTTTCTAAAATAGATGAACTTTTTTCAAAATCGATGAACTTTTATCAAATTCGATGAACTTTTTTTTCAAAATCGATGAACTTTTTTTCAAATTTGTGAACTTTTTCAAATCCGGTGAACTTTTTTCAAATCTGGTGAGCTTTTTTTCAAATTTGTGCACTTTTTTCAAATTTCATCGAATTTGAAAAAAAAAGTTCTTCGATTTGAAAAGAGTTCACGAATTTGAAAAAAAATCATCAAATAAGGAAGAAAAAAAAAGAAAAAACAGAAAACGAAAAATGGAAAAAAGGAGAAAGGAAAGAAGGAAAAAGGAACAAGGAAACAATATAAGAAGGGAAAAGAAGTAACCTATCAGACGCGCCTAAGTGGCCGAGCGGTTAGCGCAGCGTACCACGTAACATGAGATCGCTGGTTCGATTCACTCCTTGGGCGCCAATTTTTTTCCCTTATTTTCTATTTTGGGCCGGCCCAAGAGCACGGCTGCGTAGGCGTCGAAGGCGCTGACTAGGAGCTCCCCAAGTGTGGTACCACCATCGAGAAATGGATTACGTGCAATCTTTTGTGACATCTTCTGTTTTTTTAGAGAAAAGGCTCGGAACGAGACTGAGTAAGGCTCAATCCTCCCCCAACTTTGAATTAACAAAGTCATCAACCGGCCAGGATTACAATGAAACACAACATACAACCAAAGAAAGAAAGAAAATCAGGGATGCAAACCCAAAACAGCTGATACAAGGCGCTGAAGGAAAACTAAAATGCTACGAACAGAGAAGAAGTGGCCACAGTTAGAGGGCCAAACAGAGGACTCGGTGGGGAACAAGAGCTCTCCTTCGCTACCATCGGCAATGTGGAGCTGCTCACCCGAGAGCAAGCAAGAACACAAGAATGGCAAGCAGGAGATGCAACGTACACGACCACCACACCAAGCAAATCACCGAGGCCCCTAGCCATCACCCACATCATGAAGCAAGCTGAAGGCACTAGCTACATAACGGGAGATACCCAGGAAGACACGGCAAAGAATGAGCAATGAAGCCACCAGGAGGAGCCAGACTTCACCAAGACAATTGTCTCTCTGCCGCTGACGTGTCTGAGTCACTGTAGAGGGGACCACTATCCCCTCTCGGCTAGGCTGAGGACACCTACCCAACGGACAGACCGGACCACACGGAGATGGGAGGACAAAGGCTTGAGGAGGACACTGACTCTCCACGGTGAGGCGTCACCGCTCGAAGAAGAATCCGCCGCCACTAGGAGCACACATAGCCCTCTTGAAAGCACATCCACTCCCTTGGTGGTTTTGGTAATTCATGTCAACATACATATTGTTGGACTAATGTTTTCCTTGAGTATATTTCAAGAAGAGTCCAACTTAGGCAAACCTTTGGAATGTGAAGTGGACCCCTCAAGATGCTAAGGACAAGTGTTGGCAAAGCCTCAAGACTCTTCATCTCTATTTTAGTGATCCAAGATCACATTGAGTCCCTAGGAAAGTCAATACTATTAAAAGGGGGTGAGATTTCGATGATGGTCTAACTGCTCAAATGCTTAGAGATATTGCTCCAAAATCCCCAGGCACAATCTCACAATCCACTATATCCAAAACCCTAAAGTCCATCTCGGTCCCACCAATATAAATTCATCTGGACTCACCGAGATACACTTGACATAGCCATTGCCTAAACCTTAGCATTTCGGTCTCACGAGTTGGCCTTTCGGTCCCACCGAAGAGCACTTGCCAACCTTCTGCTATCAATTGAAATTGACTCGGAATTTCTGATCGGTTTCAATCGGTGACACCGAACTATGGAAAGTGCTTGGGCCGGCTTGACTTGGTCTCACCTAGAGGTTTCATCCGGTCTCACGGAAAAGCCTAAAGTTCAAACCTTTTGCATAGGCCAGTCTCACCGAGTGGTTTCACTCGGTCCCATCTAAGTGTGGATTTTTTGTGCTGCCTATATATACCCATCCATTCCACAAACTCTCAGAAGAGCAACCAGAGCAAAGCATACACTTCCCATATCCATTTTTTCTGAGAGAGAGCTCCACATCCTTGTGTTGAGATCAAAGGGATTCCACTCCAACCGTAGAACTCTGATCTCTAGCCACCTCAAATGCTTTCCACCCAAATCCCTTTCCTACCACATAGCCAAAATCTGTGAGAGAGTGTTTGAGTGTTGAGGAGACTATCTTTTGAAGCACAAGAGTAAGGAGTTTATCATCAACAACAACATGTATTACCTTTTGGAGAGTGATGTCTCCTAGATTGGTTAGGTGTCACTTGGGAGCCTCCAAATTGTGTGGAGTGAACCAAGAGTTTGTAAGGGCAAGGATATCGCCTACTTCGTGAAGATCCACCCGAGTGAGGCTAGTCCTTCATGGGCGTAAGCCATGGTAGAATAGGCAAGCACTATTGCAGGCGACCGCTAACGCGACACATGAATCAGAGACCCCGCGACCAAACTGTGTGCGATGCATGCATCGCGAACGGTGTCGTAATAAAACCGCCACCAATAAGACAAACTGTGTGCGATGGCGGAGACATCAAGCACGATTTAGATTAGAGACGCGTGTGCGATACGTGGCATATAGTTGATCCATACGAACTGTTTGTGATGAGTGAGAACAACATAAACGGGCAGCCAGTTCGAGGTGTGTGTGATACACGGCATATAGTTCACTCTGATGAACTGTTTGCGATTAGTCAACACAACAGAAACGGTCAGACAGATCAAGTTGTGTGCGATACACGGCATACAGTTCACTCGGATGACTGTTTGCGATTACCCAACACAACAGAAATGGTTCAACTTAACAAGATGTGTGTGATACGCGGCAAACAGGTCGATAATCCGAAATGTGTGGGAAGACGGATAACAACATGGACGATTCCTGCTAATAACCCGTGTGTGTTGTGGGCAAACGCTTGCTTGTATACAATTGTCAGCGATTGATGAAATCATCATCGATGGGTTCCCTAGTTTAGTCCGTCCGCGATGTAATTTGCTCAGTCTACAGAAGAACAACATATATAACCAAATTAAACATCCAATTACATAGGTGACTATACAAAACATTCGCACACACCTCAATAAACAATTACATGCATTCTAAACTAGGAGAAATGATCATCTAATCATCTACTTCTTGTGACGCTGCCGCCACTGCTGTACTTGTGGCTCGATCCCTCGTCGTCCACAGGAAGGAGGCACTCCCTCATGTCAACGACCTGCATGTACATCTCGTAGCTTGTGTACGCATCCTTGGTCGCGTACTTGACGTGTTCTTCATCCAGTCTCCGCACCCAGGCCTCATGCCAGGCATCCTTGTTCTTTTTGCACTCATCCTTCATGCCTCTGTAGTAGGGGTCGATGATGGCCACGGCTAGGTCAACCAGGGAGTCCTTCTCCTTCTTTCTGCCCAGACCCTGTACTGGCCTTGGATGTCGACAAGCTTCTAGCAGGCCAAGCCCGTAGTCTCGAGCACCTTTAGATCGTTCACGGTGTCCACCGTAGCGAACCTGTAGTCGGGGCTGTTGATAAACCTGGCGAAATGCTCACAAGGCCTTGTGGCCAGGGAGTAGTGGTAGACGAGGACGTGAAGGCGCACGCACAACTGGGCGACGACAACCTTCTGATCATACCCAGCACGACCGCCGGTGAACTCGAGGTCGAAGCCGACCACTTGGTACTCGTCCTCAGCAAGCAACTGCTCCATAGTGTGGATGGAGCTCTCCACCGAGACCGGCTCGTTGGTGTACACCACCGAGAGGTCCTTTCCTCTCGCGTAGGTGTCCACTACGTGAGGCGTGGTGAACTGCCGCCCGTCGTCGTCGTCAGCCACTGGGAGCGCCATTGGAGCCGGGAGCGCCATTGGAGCCGCTGGATATCCTCTCTGTATGTGTCGCCGTGGGTGTGCTTATTGTGTCGTGGGGCGCGAGATATGAAGGTAAATGGCCGCGGGAATAACTGAGGGCCGGGCGGCTAGGATTCTCGGCACGTCCGCATGGCAGTTTTTGCCGCACGTAACTGCGTTGTGGCGCCGCGTCCGGCGTAACCGCATGCATATGGCACCCCGAACGTACGTGATTGTGTGCCTGCCCGAAACGCTTGCAGCGCGCGCGGAGGGACGCGAGCAGAGCGCGCGTGGTGGGACGCGAGCAGAGGGCGTCGCGGCCGCCTCAACCGCGAGCAACCACACGCATAGAGCAGTTGAACACGTAGGGAATGGCCGTCTACAAGCCGGCCGGCAGTTGCGAGCCGGCGGCGTGATGTGAAACTACGTCGCGTTCCACATCACACAGTGGGAAAACAATCGTTCGCGACGCTGCGTAGAGAGCGGCCGTGTGGTAGGTAATTAAATCGCAAACGTTTTTTTATTAATCGTTTGTGTACGTGTCATTTCGTCCTCCTCTCGCACGTCTTGTCACCGCGCTGCCGCAGAAGGCTCCGAGCGCAAGCTTGAGTACCGCACATGCGTTCTTTCGGCCAAATGTTAGCTCAAAGAGGCGCCAATGAATCGTCGGTGAGCCCGTTCCCGCGCACAATCGTGCAAGCTTCCCGCCCGACTCGGCAAAATCCCCCAAAACCCCAGTGCTTACCGGCCTGCTATATAAACAGTCGCGGCCGGCGAGTCGGCATCGCATTTTCCCCTCCCTCCCCGTAGCTTATCTCGTCTGCTTCTCCCGCCATCGCCAATGGCACCGGTCCGTCATCGTCGCTCAGCCACTCCGCCGTCATCTGAGGATAGCTCCAGCTGGGAGGCTACACCACGGCGGCGGCGCAGTCCCCGGTGGCGTGTACTGCCCGTGGCGTCCCTGTTGGGTGTGCGCACAATACCCGTCACAAGCGGAAGTTTGAACCCAAGAAGGACAACCGTGAGCAGTTTGTGCAGAAGCCGCGTATCTGGAAACCAAGTTCATCTGAATACAAGCCTGCATGGAACAATGGCAACAACAACAACAAGCCTGTCAGCCAGGACAAGACCTTCGGCAAACAGCCAGTGCTGGAGGATTGCCGCCGCTACAACACATGCTTCACTTGCGGCCAGAGCGGGCACTACTCCAAGCAATGCCCCACAAGAAATGGGAAACCACCATCCGACTTCAAGCCACAAGTCAACAGTGTTGGACGCCGCCCCAATCCGAACTTCTATCGCGGCCAAGTCCATCATATCTTCGCTGAGGAAGTCCGCGAAGCACCAGATGTGGTCCTTGGTATGTTTTCTGTTAACAACATACCTGCAATAATTTTATTTGATTCTGGGGCTTCTCATTCGTTTATTTTGCGGAGTTTTGCCACCTTGCACAAATTTTCTCCTTCCCTTTTGGACAAAATCATGGTGGTGCAATCCCCTGGCTCCATGCTCAGAACAAATGTGATATACAAGAATCTGGAAATCTTGATACACGATGTGAAGTTTCCAGCCACTCTCGTTGCCATTGAATCCCCGGGACTGGATATAATACTGGGAATGGATTGGTTGGTACCACACCAGGTGTGTATCAACTGTGCCACCAGAAAAGTGACACTGGTTTACCCGGCAGGCCAAACAGTGCAATTCACTGCTAGCAGAGTGATGTCAAAGAAGGGAATGGCATTCAAAGCCACAGCTACAGACATAAGTCTGATTCCGGTAGTCAGTGAATTTCCGGACGTATTTCCAGAAGAGATACCGGGAATGCCACCTGATCGGGAACTAGAATTTGCTATTGAGGTTGTTCCCGGAACTGCTCCAATATACAAGAAGTACTACTGCATGCCTTCCCCAGAGTTGGTGGAATTGAAGAAACAGTTGGATGAATTATTACAGAAAGGGTATATTCGTCCAAGCACTTCACCATGGGGATCACCTGTGTTGTTTGTCAAGAAGAAGGATGGCAGCCTACGAATGTGCGTGGACTACCGCCAGCTGAATGAGGTCACCATCAAGAATAAATATCCGCTCCCTCGCATTGATGATCTGTTTGACCAGTTGAACGGAGCCCGGGTATTTTCCAAGATTGACCTCCGAACGGGGTATCATCAGCTAAAAATCAGAAAAGAGGATATCCCCAAGACAGCCTTTACTACCAGATATGGTCTGTATGAATTTACAGTCATGTCATTCGGGCTGACAAATGCTCCAGCATATTTCATGAGCATGATGAATAAGGTCTTTTGCCTCGCATCTTGCCGGCCTTTTGCCGCCACCCGAGCTCTGCCACCCAGCCGTCTCACTCCACCCCAGCCTCAACTGATTCCACCCGCGAGCTCCACACACTCTCTTGACCTCGCCCGACCTCTTGCCTAGCCAAAACCCTGCCGGAATCACCGTCTCTGGCGACACCCGAAAACCGCCGCCGCCGGAGAGGAAGGGGACGACGTCGTCCGGCCATCTCTCGCCAAGCTACGGGTACGTACGGCTTCGTCTCCGTGTGCTCGATCTGTCCCCACCTCTTCCTGACGTCGCCGTCGTCTGCATCGCCGGCGACCGTCGCCGGAGAGCCGCAGCGCTCTGTTCTCTTTTCCCCCCTTTTAAATCGGACAGCGGGGCCCGCACGTCAGCGGCTCGCCCCCGCGCGCCGAAGCGGTAAGTGGAGGCGCCCCTCCACTTTACGCCATCGACGTGGCCCTCTGTAGATTTTTCTATTTTCTGTTTTTAAATTAGATTTGACCAGGAACTTTGACCACTCCTAACTTTTTATCCATAAGTCCAAATCAATTGATTCTTTTTTGCATTGGGTTTGTCTTGAGCCCCTCTATTTTCTGGTAAATTTAGTATTTTTCTCATGCTCACAAAATTTCTGGTGAACAGAAATGTGTTATGTGACATTTTCCTTTGTTATTTTAAAATATTTTCAGAAGGAAATACTTTTGGTTTTGAAGCCCAGGAGTTTGTGGACAACCCAACAGAGCAAGGCAAGCCACATCATCCATTACATGAGGCATTTCAATAGTGTTGGTTATTTAATTGAGTTATTTGCATTATTTTAATATGTGATAAATCATAGTAAGTTACTTTAATGCATAGCTACTGCCATGTTAAGTTATTCATGATAAATAACCATGCTTGTTAAGTACTTGTCAAAACTAAAACTAAACCTAACTGGTTGATCAAGTGCCACCGACCCGGACTTATCCGTGCAGCCACATCTGCCGGTATGGGACGGCCTTGACTTGGTCTGACCGCGTGCTCTTTTATCGGTATCACCAAAAAGGGAGGGTTATGCGTGCGCGCTACCCTGATCAGGTAGGCGACGATAATCCCGTGAGCCCAGTTGAGTTATTTTGCCGGCATCCCCATTTGGGACAGTTTAGTTAGCCACGACGGTGGCAGGTGTCACAGGGTGACACAGGGGCCACCCAGGACATGACCCTGGGAGGGTATGATTGTCGGTGGTACGGTGAAGGTGTAACGGGTTAGACAGGTTTCGTTGGAGCAGGACCGGTCCACCCAAGAGGGAAGTGTACCGAGGTACAGGACAAGGAGCTCCATGATGTGGGTAAAGTGTGCAACCTCTGTAGAGTGTAAGACTCTATTAGAATAGCCGCGTCCACGGAATTGGACACAGTCCGCACTAGGTCACACTGAGTGGTCAACCGTAATAATAAGTATAATGATGGAAGAACTTGTCTTATGATCGGAAGTGCTCAGTGGATTATAAGGGTTGTGGGACAACCCGGAAGAGAGTAAGTTGGTATTCAGCAACAGTAAGTAAGCAACTTAAGCACTTAACATGTTAATTGCCATGCTATTGTTTGCTGCATTGTTATGGTTGCTGTGAGCTTGCGAGTACATTCCAAGTACTCACCTGGTGTATCATGCCAGATGCAGGAGAAGCCGAGGATGGAGGTCCCGATGGTTCGTGCTACGCTAACTAGGCCATGTCCCAGCAGTGTCCCTTTGGGATGGAGTTCCCACGTAATGTTCCGCTACGCCGTAGAATCACCTAGTAGTACCGAGGCCCTGCTATGTTCCATTAATAATGTAGATATTTTCATAGCACGTGAAGTGCTTCTGGCCTCGCTATCAATGTAAATTATGAGCTTGCTCGAGAATATCAATAAAGATCAGTTCTGTTCTGTTCCAAGTTGTTGTGTGTTTCCAGAAGACATGATCTCTGGGTTGGAAACACTGGTAAATCGGTCCTCTGAGTCGGGGTGCCACAACGCTTGGTATCAGAGCCGCGATGACTGTAGGACACCCTAGTTAACCCCGCGTTAGAACCATGATTAGCTAGAGTCTTGGGATGTGCTTTGCTCGTCGCATCTGATTGCTGCATGGCATGCATATAGTTTATTATTGTGCTAACCGTTGACCTTGTGAGTGTAGATGGCACTAGTTCCGTACCACTACCACCATGAGCCGGCACCGTTCACTTTTCCAGTACTGCTTCGTAGTGTCTGGCTTCGGCTGTATCCCAACGGCGAAGACCCAGTGTATGATACGTCTCCAACGTATCAATAATTTATGAAGTATTCATGCCATGTTTATAACAATTCTATATGGTTTTGGTATGATTTGATTAGAACTAACCCGGACTGACGCTATTTTCAGCAGAGCTACCGTGGTGTTGTTTTTTGTGCAGAAATCAAAGTTCTCCAAATGCAATGAAACTTTTTGGAGATTTTTTATGGAACAAATAAAAAATACTGGAGCCAATACCTACTGGAGGGGGGCCACTGGCTACCCACGAGGCACCAAGGCACACCACCCCCCAGGCGCACCCTGGTACCTCGTGGGGCCCACGTGGGTCCGTTTGATGTGATTCCAACGCTGAAAAATCCTATATATTCAGAAACCCCCAAAAGTTAACCTAGATGAGTTTTTACGCCGCCGCAAGCCTCTGTACCAGAGAGATCCCATCTAAAGCCCTTTTCCGGCACCCTGCCGGAGGAGGGAAAGCATCACCGGAGGCCATCTTCATCATCCCGGCGGTCTCCATGACGAGGAGGGAGTAGTTAACCCTTGGGGCTGAGGGTTTGTACCAGTAGCTATGTGTTTGATCTCTCTCTTGTGTTCTTGAGATGGCACGATCTTGATGTATCGCGAGCTTTGTTGATATAGATGAATCATATGGAGTTTTCCCCTCTCTATCTTCTTGTGATGAATTGAGTTTTCCCTTTGAAGTTTTCTTATCGGATTGAGTCTTTAAGGATTTGAGAACACTTGATGTATGTCTTGCATATGGATATCTGTGGTGACAATGGGATATTCACTTGAGTCACTTGATGTATGTTTTGGTGATCAACTTGCGGGTTCCGTGACCTTGGGGATTTATGCATAAGGGTTGGCACACGTTTTCGTCTTGACTTTCCGGTAGAAACTTTGGGGCACTCTTTGAAGTTCTTTGTGTTGGTTTGAATAGATGAATCTGAGATTGTGTGATGCATATCGTATAATCAAACCCGTGGGTACTCGTGGTGACATTGGAGTGCGTAGGTGACATTAGGGTTTTGGTTGATGTGTATCTTAAGGTGTTATTTTAGTATGATCTCTAGGGCTGTTCGTGACAATTAATGGGGATGGCTCATAAGATTGATCGGGAAGGATAACTTTGAGGTGGTTTCGTACCCTACACCAATTTCTTTGTTTGTTCTCCGCTATTTGTGACTTTGGAGTGAACTCTTGTCGCACGTGAGGGATTTACATATGATTCAACTATGTCAACAATGTTGGGAGATCGCACTAGTGAAAGTATGAACCCTAGGCCTTGTTTCTAAGCATTGCAATACCATTTTTATGCCCGTTTACTTTGCGTTACCTTGCTGTTTTTATATTTTCAGATTACAAAAACCTATATCTACTATCCATACTACACTTTTATTATCATCTCTTCGCCGAACTAGTGCACCTATACAATTTACCATTATATTGGGTGTGTTGGGGACACAAGAGATTTCTTGTATTTGGTTGCAGGGTTGTTTGAGAGATACCATCTTCAACCTACGCCTCCCACGGATTGATAAACCTTAGGTCATCCACTTGAGGGAAAATTGCTACTGTCCTACAAAACTCTGCGCCTGGAGGCCCAACACGAGTCTACAAGAATAAGTTGTGTAGTAGACATCAAGCTCTTTTCTGGTGCCGTTGCCGGGGAGGTGAGTGCTTGAAGGTATATCTTTAGATCTTTCAATCGAATCTTTTAGTTTCTTGTTTATCACTAGTTTGGTTTTATAAAAAGAAAACTACAAAGAATGGAATTGAGGTTGCCTCATATTATTCGTCTTTATCATGTCTTTCTTGAAAATGATGGAAAGGAAAATTGTGCTCAATTGATAGAAGAAGAATTCAATAAAATGTTTGGCATAAAATATTTAAATTATGAGCATGATTGCAATGTTGCTAGTATGAATTCTTTGAATATCCATGATGCTAACGATATGCAAAACTACAAGCTTGGGGATGCTATGTTCGATGAAGATGATATTTTTACTCCCCCAATTTTTGATGAGAAAATTTATTATGATGATTGCATGCCTCCTATTTATGATGATTATATTGATGAAAGTGGATTTGGAGAGGCCATGATTTTATTTAATGATGATTCCACTATTTTGGAAGAGGTTTCAATTGACTATGACAACAAAGTTGCTATCTATGATGATTATTGTGATGACTTGTATTCTATAAAGAATAATGATAACCATGAAACTTGTCATCATGATTTTAATGTTCAATTTGATTATGCCAATCAAGTATCTCATGATAGTTATTTTGTTGAGTTTGCTCCCACTATTATGAATGAGAAGAAAATTGCTTATGTGGAGAGTAGTAAGATTTCTATGCTTATGTATCATGACAAGAATACCTTGTGTGATGGATATATTGTTGAATTTCTTCATGATGTTACTGAAAATTATTTTGACAGAGGAATATATGCTTCTACATATTTCAACAACATCAAGTTTCCTCTCTATGTGTTGAAAGTTTTGAAGTCATGCTTGTTTTGCCTTCCTATGCTAGTTGATTCTTGCTCCCATAAACTATTTGCTCACAAAATACCTATGCATAGGAAGTGGGTTAGGCTTAAATGTGCTAGTCATATGCTTCATGATGCTCCCTTTATGTTTCAATTCTTTACTTTTATGCGAGCATCATTGAAATCATCATGCCTAGCTAAAAGGCTTTAAAGAAAAGCGCTTGTTGGGAGGTAACCCAATATGTATCCTTTCTGTTTTAGTATGTTCACATGATTAATCTACTGTAGTAATCATGTTTTATACGTTTTCTTTCAATAATGTGCCAAGTAAAGCCTTTGGGATAGTGTGGATACTTGTTGATTCAATTCTGTGCAAAAACAGAAACTTTTGCCTCCAGTGTTTAATTTCCCAGATTTTACTGGAGCGTCAAAAAATTCTGAAAGTTTTACACAGTATTGATATGCAAATTTTTGACGTTGTCCTAATTTTTCAGAATTTTTAGAGATCCATAAGTATGGTAGTTGCTCAGATAATTACAGACTGTTCTGTTTTCAACTGATTCTGTTTTCAATGCATAATTTGCTTGTTTTAATGTTTCCATAGCTTATATTATGAGATATAAATTGTGGAAATGATAGAATACAGTAGAAATTATATGGGAACAATTGTGAATCTTGTCTTGGACAGTACCTAAGTGATGGTTTATTCTTTATTATACTAACCGTTCTCATGAAGTTCCGTTAAGTTTTGTGTGATTGAAGTTTTCAAGTTTTGGGTGAGATATCGATATGAGGAGAATAAGAAGCGGCAAGACCCTAAGATTGGGGATGCCCAAGGCACCCCAAGGTAATATTCAAGGAATACCCAAGCAACTAAGCTTGGGGATGCCCCGGAAGGCATCCCCTCTTTCGTCTTCAACATTATCGGTAACCTTACTCGGAACTATATTTTTATTCGTCACATAATATGAGTTTTGCTTGGAGCGTCATTTTCTTCTGTTGATATTTGCTTTGTGTCATCAATAATCATGTTTTGTATCTTTTAGTTCAATAAAATGCCAATTATAGCCTTTACCATGCTCAGTTTGCAAGTTCATGTGTTGCTGTTTGAAAACAGAAAGTTTTCTGTTATGTCCAGAATATTCCTGAATAGTCAGAACATGATAAAAATCTGAAATTTTTACAAAGCAAGAATGCATGAGTTCTATTTCATGTGGTAATTTTTCAGAAGTTTTGGAGTTAGGGAAGTATGGATTCTTATTCACTCTTTACAGACTGTTCTGTTTTGGCAGATTGCTGTTATAGTCGCATTGTTTGCATATGTTTGCGTGTTTAATGTTTCTATTTGAGGATAGGAGAATTAAATATGAAGAGGCATTTAGTATGCAATGTTTAATTATAATTTTTGTGATTTGCTACAGTATAGAATGTTAAGGTTTTGAGTTGATTTATACTAACTTATCTCACGAGTTCTTGTTGAGTTTTATGTGGATGAAGTTTTTTTTTAAGATTTAGAGAAACCATGGTATGAGAGGAATTAAGGAGACACAAGAGCTCAAGCTTGGGGATGCCCAGGGCATCCCAAATTAATATTTCAAGAAGTCTCAAGCATCTAAGCTTGGGGATGCCCCGGTTGGCATCCCACCTTTCTTCTTCAACAACTATCGGTCAGTTTTGGTTGAGCCTAAGTTTTTGCTTCTTCACATGATATGTGCTATTCTTGGAATGTCATTTTATTTTGTTTTCTTTGCTGTTTGAATAAAATACTCAAGATCTGAAATTTTTAAAATGAGAGAGAGTCCTCACATAGCTACTTAATTGTTTCACTACTCATTGATCTTCGCTTATATATTTTGGAGTAGTTTGTCATTAATTCTCATGCTTCACTTATATCTTTTTGAGAGTTAATAATAGTCATGGTAATTTGCACAATATATGAATTTGGTCCCAAAGTGATGAATATCCATGAGGGATATAATAAAAAATTTCATATAGATCATTGGATATGATAAGTGTGATTCCTTGCAATGAAAATAATGAAAGAGATCATATGCTAATCTTATGGAAAGTAATGACATTACATAAAGAAAAGTATAAGTGGTAAAATTTATTGGAGGTTAACAAGCATATCATTAGTCAATGATGCAATTCATGAAAAAGTTTATAAGGGAAGATAAGATTCACATGCAAATATACTATCTTGGACATCTTTTATGATTGTGAGCCCCCATTAAGTATTTTATGTCATAGTGTTGACGTTGGACAAGGAAGACAACGTAATGAATTATGTTTGTTCATATTCACATAGAATTTATATTGTTATAGATCCTCCAACATGTGGTGCTTGCCCAATATCTTTGCTAGCCAAAAATCCGCACCAAGTAGAGATACTACTTGTGCATCCAAAACCCTTAAACCTAGTTTCTTGCCATGAGAGTCCACTATATCTACCTATGGATTGAATAAGATCCTTCAAGTAAGTTGTCATCGGTGCAAAAAGCAATAAAAATTGCTCCTAAAATATGTATGCTCTTTTATTGTAAGGGAAATAAGCGTTGTATGAACTTGTGATGGTAAAGAAATAAAAGCAACGGACTGCATAATAAAGGTTGCTATCACAAGGGGCAATATAACGTGATGTTCCTTTTCATTAAGGGCTTGTGCATCCAAAAATAAAAAGCGCATGACAACCTCTGCTTCCCTCTGCGAAGGGCCTATCTTTCACTTTTATGCATTTACTTTTATGTATTTACTTTTTATGCAAGAGTCAATAGTGTTCTCCTCTACTTCCTTTTTATTTTTCTCTTTTGCAAGCATCATGTGGTGGGGAAAGATCTAGGCACATATATCTAGTTGGATATGAGTGATCATGAGTTATTATTGTTGACATCACCCTTGAGGTGAATAAGTTGGGAGGCGGAATCACAAGCCCCTATCTTTCTATGTGTCTGGCTGAAACTTTTGCTCCATATATATGTCGTGAGTGTTAGCAATCATAGAAGACTAAATGATGGTTGAGTATGTGGACTTGCTAAAAAGCTCCTACATGAGACCCTTCCTGAAAATATGATGAATTGCAATTGCATTGTTGACTAGAATAGTTTGTTAGTTTCCAAGAAAGTTTATGCCTTATACTTCATTGTTGTGATGAATTGTTACTTGCTCATGAGAAGTTTTATGATAATAAATATTGCTGTTATAATAATGATCTTGCTTTGTTCAAGTCCAATGTCCATGCAACAAAAGAAAAGATTATATGATGGTTATGATAGGTAGCATTCACATCAAAATTTCTGTTTTTAATTGCTACTTTATCATGATGACTTTTATGAGGAAAAGTTGCTGTTATGATGCTAGGAAAAGTGATTGAATTTATTATTGATCAAACTTATGCACTATGCAAGCATTCACACTTCATAAATTATTTCTTTTATCATTTACCTACTCGAGGACGAGCAGGAATTAAGCTTGGGGATGCTGATACGTCTCTAACGCATCAATAATTTATGAAGTATTCATGCCATGTTTATAACAATTCTATATGGTTTTGGTATGATTTGATTAGAACTAACCCGGACTGACGCTGTTTTCAGCAGAGCTACCGTGGTGTTGTTTTTTGTGCAGAAATCAAAGTTCTCCAAATGCAATGAAACTTTTTGGAGATTTTTTATGGAACAAATAAAAAATACTGGAGCCAATACCTACTGGAGGGGGGCCACTGGCTGCCCACGAGGCACCAGGGCGCGCCACCCCCCAGGCGCGCCCTGGTACCTCATGGGGCCCACATGGCTCCGTTTGACGTGATTCCAACGCTGAAAAATCCTATATATTCAGAAACCCCCGAAAGTTAACCTAGATGAGTTTTTATGCCGCCGCAAGCCTCTGTACCAGAGAGATCCCATCTACAGCCCTTTTCCGGCACCCTGCCGGAGGGGGGAAAAGCATCACCGGAGGCCATCTTCATCATCCCGGCGGTCTCCATGACGAGGAGGGAGTAGTTCACAATAACATCCCCATGTAATAGCTACAGTAATCACCTACTGATAATGCCATGTCATCATGATTAACAGTGCTTGATCATCATTTGCATCATGTCACATTTCAAATTCCAAGTCAAATTGAAATTCAAATATAAAGTGAAAATAAAAGTTGATCAAATGTGAAAAACAAAATGTTCATAATATTGTAAATAATCCAGAGGCATTTATAAAAATGTATTCAACATTAATTGAAATAGTTAAGTGACCATATCATCCTAAAACAGTGGCAAAACAACAACCTTTAATGCATTTTGTTTAATTAAAATTCATATGGAATCATTTCACCTTCAAACCAATTTCTGGTGTTAGCTAATGTTGCTTATTAATTATTGGGCCAGGTCACATGTTTTACGAAAATCAATTTGAACCTAAACTAATTGCAAAACAGAGAGGAAAATAGAAAACAGAAAAGGAAAGACAGGAAATAGAAAAGGGCCAACGTACCTGGGCTCTAGTCAGCCGCCGCAGCCCAGCCCACCTCGCTACCTTCCCCTTCGCACTGCTCCTCGCCCGGTCGCTCCCGCGCCCGACCGCGGACGGCGCCGGCGAGCTGTCTCTGCCGCGCCTCCTCGCTCCCGCGTCGCTACAGTGGCCGGAGAGGATAAGAGCGCCCCTGGCAACCCTAGCCGTTCCCCCCCCCGAGATCTTTTCCTCTCCCCTGCGCTGCTTTCTTCTCTCCCGCACAGACGCCCGTCGTCGTCGCCATAGCCGTCGCTACCCTCCTCCTCTCGCCGTTCCAAGCACTCCGGCGGCTTCCCTAAGCTCGGCTACATCGACTTCGCCCCTGGATCGAACCGCAGGAACCCCACCGACGCCGCCTCGACCTCTTCTTCCCCGACGACGTCCACCACCGCCGTCGCCGATTCGGTCATCTCCGACCACCACCAGCTTCCCCGAGCGCTTCCCGTCAACGCTGTGAGCACCGCCATCAGCTCCTCTCCCTCTCTGCGCTACCCGTGGCCCTCTAGCTGCTGCCGCTGCTGCCGTACTCCGACCGCCGCCATTGCCGCCACCCGCGAGCCATACGTGCTCCCGAGCCCCCGCGCGTGCCACTAGCGCGCTCCAGTGCGCGAAATGCGTCTAACCCGGACCCCAGCTAACCCCCTAGCTCGCCCCCGCCTCGATTTCGAATGGAGCCAAACGCCGCCGTCCGCCGCCGTCGTCGTAGCCCTCGTTTCCGGCCGCCCCGCCTCGCGCCGATAGGCTAGATCAACGCGGGACCTTCTCCTCGTTGGAACGAGCCCGAGAACGGCCGATTTGGTCCACCGTGCGCCAAATCCGGGCTCGCCGGAGTTGCTCGCCGTCGCGCGAGCTCGCCAGAGAGCTCCGGCACCAACGTCCGACGTGGCCGCTGGGGCCCACTCCCTTGTGCCACTGACCGGTGGGGCCGCGGGCCCCGTTGACCTGGTCAGCCGCTGACGTGGCTGCCCTGTGTCACTGACATGCGGGCCCCGCTAATTAAACGATTTTAAATAAATAGATATTCTGTTAAATAATTAGTTAATTAGTTTAATCACTAATCAGTCACTGACAGTGCGGGCCCACCTACTAATTAGATTAGTTTAGTTAAATTAATCACTGTTAATTAAGCCAGTCACTGACCAGTGGGTCCCACTGGTCAGGTTTGACCTGGTCAGTGAGACTGTTGACTGTTGACGTCAGCTATACGTCATGATGACGTCATCCAACACTATTCTAGATAATGTTAGTTTAAATAATTTAAATAATTCCAGAAAATGTTTAAAACTTTGAAAAATCATATCTTTTAAACCGTAACTCGGATTAAAATAATTTATATATGAAAAATTATCAGAAAAATGTGTAGAATTTGAATAACCTATCCATATGCCTGTCACACCCCCCTAAGATACCGAACATAGAACATTTTGCCCGTATCCAGTATATGAATAGTGCCAAACTTAATAAAATAAATCCAAATAAATTCCTAAATTAACTAAATCATTTAGATAGTCAGTAAAACACCTCTGCATATCACTTAGGCATGTCCTGCTTCTTCTTGTGGTGTATGCTGCTACTTCATCGTCGTCGTCATGTTCCATCTTCGGGTCGCCGTACTTGTCGAAGTCTTGCTCATTGGCGACTCCATCCATTCCGATGATCTTCCTTTTGCCTCTCCTCACGACAACACGACTGGGCTTTGACGGGTCGGTAATGAAGAAGCATTGGTCCACTTGGGAAGCCAGTACCCATGGCTCATTTTTCGCGGTGACGTTTGCGCCCGCGGTCTTGGATTTGGCTTCGGGTATAACCATGGTGGTGAAATACCGGTCTTCTTTTAGGACGCTCTTGGCCCATCTGACACGGAACATCGGGACCTTCTCTCCAGCGTAGCTCAGCTCCCAGATCTCCTCGATCCTTCCGTAGTATCTGTCCTTGTCGTTACCGGTGTAGGATTCCATCGTTACCCCGGAGTTCTGATAACCATCGCTCTTCATGTCCTTGTCCTCGGTGTAGAATGTGTAGCCGTTGATATCATACGCCTCATAGGTCATCAGGTTGTGCTCGGCGCCCTGTGACAAGGCGAATATGAGTTGTTCTTCCGCGGAAGAATCCTCATGTAAAGGGTACGACAGAAGCTTCTGCTTGAACCAACGCGTGAAACATGAGTTGTGCTCTTTGATTATATCTCCGTCCGTCCTCTGTTGGCCTCGGTCATTGTACGTCTTCTCAATAAAGGTTTTGTGCTCTACCACCCAAGGATCGACCACGTCTATGTGTTGTAGCGCGACTAGGTTTGCTCTTTCAAAGTCGGCGAGTCGACCCTCGAAGTCGACATGCATTTCGCGCCGACCCTCACGGTGACCCCATCCAGCGAGCCTGCCGAGGTGCCTGTTGACGGGCAGACCAACGGGGTTCTCGATGCCTAGATAATTTGTGCAGTAGGAGATGCACTCTTCGGTCAGAAAGCCCCTGGCTATGCTTCCCTCTGGACGTGACATGTTGCGAACGTATCCTTTGATGACACCATTCATCCTTTCGAACGGCATCATGCTGTGCAGGAACGTCGGCCCGAGTTGGATGATATCCTCCACGATATGGACCAGCAGATGCCCCATAATGTCGAAGAATGCGGGCGGGGAGTACATCTCAAGCTCGCATAGTATCACCACGATCTCTTCCTGTAGCCTTCTGAGTTGCCTCACGCCAACCGACTTCCGAGAGATGACGTCGAAAAAGTTGCATAGGCCAAATAGCGTTTCACGGACGTGCGCGTCCATGATCCCACGGATTGCAACTAGAAGTATCTGCGTCATCAGCACGTGACAGTCGTGAGACTTCATCCCGCTGAACTTCTGCTTCGCTGGGTCTAGGTATCTGCTTATCTTCCCCGCGTAACCGTAAGGAAGTTTTACTCCTACGAGGCAGGTGAAAAACTGCTCGATCTCCTCCTGACTTAGAGTGAAGCACGCGGGAGGGTAGTCATTTCCGGTCTTCTTGGCCTTTTTTGCCTTTGCGACGACTTTCTGTGTCCTGTTTCGCCTCATCATCATCATCATTAGCGTGAAGCTCCTCCCTGATGCCCATTGATTTCAAGTCTGCCCTTGCTTTCGGCCCATCTTTGGTCCTCTCTGGCATGTTGAGCAGGGTACCAAGCAGACTCTCGCACACGTTCTTCGTGATATGCATGACATCAAGGCTGTGAGGCACACGGTGGATCTTCCAGTACGGCAAGTCCCAGAAAACAGACCTCGTTTTCCATACCTTCAGCAGCGGCTCTGGCGCCTTTCGCTTCTTTCCCGGCTCTGGCGCCTTTTGCTTCTTTCCCGGTAGTGGGCAATCTTTCCAATTTTTCAACAGCTCGTCTATTTCCTCGCCGCTCCTCGTACGCGGGCGTCTTCGGGGTTCGGTTTCACCATCGAACAGATCCTTGCGTTTTCTCCACGGGTCATCGTCGCGAAGCCACCTTCGATGTCCCATGAACACGGTTTTCGAAGACCCAGGATCTCTATCTAGCTGGCGATACGTTGTGTCATCCATGCACCTGACGCATCCAGAAAATCCGTGGACCACCTGCCCCGCGAGATATCCGTAACCGAGATAGTCGTGCACCGTCGTGAGCAGTGCGGCTCTCATAGGGAAATATTCTTTCTCTGCGGCGTCCCACGTATTGGCTGGCGTTTTCCACAGCGTGTCTAGCTCCTCTTTCAGCAGCCCCAGATACAGATTGATGTCGTTCCCTGGTTGTTTCGGCCCTTCAATTAGCATACTCATGTGAATGTACTTCCTCTTCATGCACAACCAGGGGGGAAGGTTGTACATCCACACAAACACAGGCCAGGTGCTATGTGTGCTTCTCTGGCTGCCAAACGGATTGACTCCATCGGTGCTCGCGCCCAGCACGATGTTCCTTGGATCGTTCCCAAATTCTGGGTCTTCGAAGTTCAACGCTTGCCACTGGCTCGCATCCTTAGGGTGACTCAGCATCTTGTCTTTTTTATTTATCTCCGGATCATTTCCGTCATCTTCTCGCTTCTTCTCCTCCCTATCCGCGTGCCAACGCAGGAGCTTTGCTACCTTAGGGTCCGCGAAATACCGCTGCAGACGAGGAGTGATCGGAAAGTACCACACCACTTTTCGAGAAGCTTTCTTCCTCTTCTTGTATCGAGTGACGCCGCACACCGGACATATGGTAGACTCCGCGTGCTCGTCCCGATAAATGATGCAATTGTTCATGCACACATGGTATTTCACGTGCGGTAAATCCAGAGGACACACGATTTTCTTCGCCTCCTCAAAACTGGTCGGGCACTTGTTCCCCTTGGGAAGACGTTCGTGCCAGAATGACATGTTCTCGTCGAAGCATGCGTCGGTCATTTTGTGTTTTACCTTCATCTCCAGAGCCATGAGCGTTACTTTCAGGCGGGTATCCTCGGGCCTGCATCCTTCATACAATGGAGTAACCGCGTCTATCTCCAGTTGATCCAGCTTGGCTTTCTCTCGGGCGGCAGCTCTTGCGTTATCCGTCTGCTTGAGAAGCAGCTCTTGAATATGAGGGTCCTGCACCCAGCCTCCAAAGGCATCTGCTCCGGCATCTTCATCTTCATGATAATGCCCTTCGTCTTGATCTTCCTCATCATCATGTCCGGCATCTTCTACATGATGACTGTGTACAGCATCACCGTCGTGATCATGTCCTGGAGATTCTTCGTCTTCTCGACCGCCCTCGCCGCAGTGGTTGTCTTGCTGCCCTTCCTCATTTCTTGCCCGGCCCCCATGGACGACTTCATAGTCATTTTCATCACCTTGCCACCGATAGCCATCCATGAAACCACGCAAGAGCAGGTGGTCCCGCACCTGCCCGGAATCCGGGTCCGCAATAAGGCTCTTCAGCTTGCATCTTCGACACGGACATCTTATCTCCGTCTCGTTCTTTTGAAGCATCTCGGCCTTCGCGGAGCTCAAAAACCTATTCACGATGCCTTCGGTCATCGTGCGGACCATGGTCGCCTGCGGGGTAGAGCAAAACGATATTTTAGAACCAAGAAAAAATTTGGCATGACTTTCCCTAAAAATAGGACCAAAAAGAATGCATAGTGCCAAAATTCTCGCCGAAACGGAAATGAATCAACACCACAAACATATGCAACACCACAAACATACATAGATCTAGCAAGGCCATAAAAAGTGCATGTGCACGTTGTTGGAGCGAGGGAGAGAAAAAAAGTAGATCTACAACATAAAGATAGCTTTCCCCTTACTTACCTATCAAAAAAAGGTAATTTAACCACCTAATTTTAATGAATCTATGGTGCAAATGAGGTGAGGAGGAGGAGGTAGCCGACACAATCTTGGAGGAGGTGGTGGAGAGAATGAAGTGGGGAAAGTGAGTGTGTAGGTGTGGCTGTCCAAAATATCTAGCTGGTCCCAGGTTACTAATGGCGCACCACCCATATATGCGCCATTAGTAACCCTGGTTACTAATGGCGCACCATCTTGAGGTGCACCATTAGTAGTTTTGCAAAAAAAAAAAAAAAAATAGTAGTGGCGCACTGTGTTGGAGGTGCGCCATTACTAGTTAAACTAGTAATGGCGCACTCTTCCCTGGTGCACCATTAGTATTTTTGGAAAAATGAAAAAAAAACATTTGTCACTAATGGCGCACCGTGGGACTGGTGCGCCATTAGTGTCTACCACACTAATGGCGCACCAACTCATGGTGCGCCATTACTATATAGTAGTGGCGCACCACATATCTGGTGCGCCATTAGTAGCCATATCATCTATAGCCCTTTTCCTAGTAGTGTTCTCTCCCGATAGCCCCCGAGTCTGCCGACGACGCTGCCGTGTATGACGACGTCGCCGACGATCAGCCCCCTTCAGCAGAGCTTCCAGGCAAGCAAAACCCCCTTGATCATCAGATATCACCCATCCTCCTCTCTCTTATTCTTGCATTAGAATTGCCCCTACTACTGTTCCGATAGCACCTATTCCGATGCATAGCCTGATTTTGTAGTCTGCTATTGATACTCCAACTGTTGTCCCACAATGCTTAGTTAGCTGTGCTACTGCTTCATCGGTGGCCCATCACCCTTGTCCGTACGCCATGTTTGTTACCGGGCCGTGATCACTCTGAGTGAGGATCACGGAAATGTTTACATTACTACATTCATTTACTGTTACGGGGCTGAAGGGCTGGTGGTACCATCCAGTCAGAGATGGACCTGAGTCTCGACAGCTCCCAATGTTAAAGTCGGGCTGGCCCCAAGGGTGCCCGCGAGTGAATATCATTAGAGACGGGTCGGCTCCAAGAGCACCCGCGCGTTATGTCTTACCAAGTCGGAGCGACAGGAACCCTGTTCATCTCTGCGAGTTACTAAACGAGCTTAACGGATTTGGGTATTTGATCTGAGTTGGCTACGTGCCTATACGCACTACCACCACGTGGGATAATGGTTTAATGGGGCCCTCTACGTTGTACGTTTCTCCCAAAGGCTCTTCAGACGTCACAACTCAGAGATGCGGGCTGATTGTTGGGGTTGGGCTGGTTACGTCACTGGTGTATTCAGTGTCGCGCATGCTCCCCGGCCAGTCTCGCAACGTGCAGGAGTGCGAAGGGCGATGACCCAAGACCCCTTCGTGCTTAGGATTTAGACCGGCGTGTTGACCTCTTTGCTGAGCATAGGTAGGGCGCTGCTTTGTGTTGATTACCCGAGGCCGGGCATTACCCAGCAAGTGTGTCCGGCCAGATGTAATCAAGCGTGTTGGGTAATAGTAGTGCACCCCTGCAGGGAAGTGATCTATTCGAATAGCCGTGTCCACGGTAACAGGACGCTCAGAGTTGTATCTCGATCTGCTACAACTATAAATGGTTACTGTCACAATATTAAACTGCTACTACTGCTCTCGGGACTACTTTCTCGCAGGGTAGTCGATGAAGTATCTCAGGGCTTTACTAAACTATGATTGCTATATAATATCTTGCTCTACTCTCTTCTGATGTTGCAAGATTGCTTCAAGATGCTAGTCTTCGATAGGCTAGGCCTCTCCCCCTTTATTCCAGCGTTCTGCAGTACAGTCCACAGATATAGCCCCATTCCTTTGATACAATGCATTTAGTATAGTTCTGATGTCAGTCTTGCGAGTACTTTGGATGAGTACTCACAGTTGCTTTGCTATTCTTTTCCCCCATACCCAATAATTGCGACCAGATGACGGAGCCCAGGAGCCAGATGACGCCGCTACAGGAGGTTACTACCAGGAGAGCCCCAGAGGTCACTACTACTGGGTTGAGCCAGCCGACCAGGAGTAGTTTGGAGGCCCTAGGCAGGAGGCCTTCGCCTTTCGATCTGTATCGTTGTTTGTGCTAGCCTTCTTAAGGCAAAACTTGTCTAACTATGTCTGTACTCAGATATTATGGTTTGTATGACTTATGTATTCGGGTCCTCGTGACCCTTGGCTTGTAATATGGTGATTTATGTTTAATTTGAGTTTAGAGTTGTGTTGTGATATCTTCCCGTGAGTCTCTGATTTTGAGCGTGCACATTTGCGTGTATGATTAGTGCACGTGTCGAGCAGGGGCGTCACAAGTTGGTATCAGAGCCAACTGCCTATAGGAAGCCCCCTTCCGATTCCTTGGTCGAAGTTGAGTCTATATGTTGAAAAACTATATTTTACTAACAGTGATGTGTGGCTTACGGGCCCACGATGCACATGGATGGGATTAGGATCTTTTGTTCCTCTCCCTTACTCTGGGACTCTGAATTTCTCATCCTTTCAGGTTAAATGATTTTACTAACTCTGACTTTAGGTTCTCGTGATCACATCCACCCGGCGCTTTGATTGTCTGCAAGTTACTTCGTTAAATACACGATGCAAAATTCACTCACTGTCATTTGACAATCTTGAACTTCCTCTGTTTCAGATGGATCGTTTATTCCCGCCGCGTCCCACAAGACAGCTTGTCCGTCTGACCATGGCAGTTGATGCGACTAGGTTTCCGGCCATTTTGGTCGAACTTCTGACCAGGCTGGGATATCGCTGGTATCCCAAGTACACTGTTTACGAGGATTACCGCGAGTTCAACCAGGAGCAGTACCATGCTGAGGTTTGCATCTTCGATCGGCAGGACACCTCCGTCACTGAGTTGCACACCTTTCACGGTGTTGGAGTGACTGTTGACATGGCAGTCCATGATGCTGCCTATACTGCTATTGCCCGTCTCCGTGGTGAGTACGGCAGTCGCTTGGAGCGTACTGCCTTCAGATACATTCCGTATGCTCCTGCTGGGAATGAGACTGGATACTACACCGCTGTTTGTACTCCTTACATGCCGCGTCGTTATGACCCGCATGTTTTGGTACAGTACACTCAGGCTCTGGACCGCACTGCTTGACCTCTTGCTGTCGAGTTGCACGCCACTCGTGCTCGTCTTTACGACGCTCTAACACAGTTGCTGCCAGCAGTCAGTGCACGGATACAACCAGAGTACATTCTTTACCCGCGCAGGACGGAGATGCCACCAGGTCTTGACTGGCCTGCTGTTGCAGGTTTTACCCCTCCACGTGGTCCTCTTCTTCCAGTTCGGGACCAGGTTCTGCATCAGAGTGTCCACGGAGCACATGATTCTCACAGCGAGAGTGCCCGGCATCGTCACTTGCAGTTACCTGAGTTTCGTTGTTTTCTCCGACGCTGATGTAGCATATCGCTATGTCACGTTGTTGTATCCCTCCACCGCGTGCCTGCGCGCCGCCTAGTATGTCTAGCTTTTTAAATTTGCGCCGTTATGCTGTCCGCATGTAACCGACTCTGTGTATGGATCTGTATGTATTAATTGACTACTGTTATGTATCTATTGCACTGCTTGTTCATTGTCGTGTTACATTAAGCTTGTCTTTAAACACTCGCAAGTGCTTTTCTAAACTACCCCCTGTTGAAATTTTAGCAGGATGGTTAGGCCAGGTGCTCGTGGTCGTGATCGTGCCCCTAAGCAGCCACCACCGCCCGACTACATGGCCGCAATGATGCAATAGTTCGAAGTGAACCGTCAATTCATACAAGGCATCATGGCCCAGTTTCCGCATTAGAACCAGAATCAGAACCAGCAACCTGCCACAATAACTCTGCAGGAGTTTGTGCGTCTCAACCCAACCACGTACCGCAACTCTGAACAGCCACTGGATTTTGATGACTGGCTTCGCGACATCGCGTATGAGATGGAATCTGCCAGTGTCGCTCTTGATAGCTATGTCACCTTCGCGACCTACTTTCTGAAGGGCCCCACTGCTCAATGGTGGTCCACCCACAGGCGTTCACTACCTGAGGGAACAGTCATCACCTGGGTTGATTTACAGACTGCCATCCGCGCTCGCTACATTCCTCAGGAATCATGGACCGGAAGAAGACAGAGTTTCGCAACCTCACTCAGGGCAACAAGTCTGTCGAAGCTTATCAGTGGGAGTTTCTTAACCTGTCCCGCTATGCTGAAGGAGACATTCCAACTGATGCTCGTAGACAGGAAAAATTCCGTGGTGGACTTCACCCGGACCTCAAGCTAGCAATTGCCACTCAAGACTTCACCGACTTTGTTACCCTTGTGAACAAGACTATCCTGCTCGAGACTGCTCAGATGGAGCACAAGGAGTCACAGAAGCGGTATCGTGACGTTGGCTCATCATCGAGCTCAGGTCGGAGGCGTAAGATGTGGATTCCCAACAGCATGTATCGCCCAGCTGCCCCTGCGCCAAGGCCCTCCTATGCTGCACCCCGTCTGCCTCCTCCACCCCCGGGGCAGCCAAGAGTTCAAGCTGCTCCACCACGTGCTGCTCCTCTTCGTCCTGAAGATGGTCTGTGTTTCAAGTGCCGCAAACCAGGTCACATGGCCAGGGACTGCCGCCAGAGTCCGAATTAGTTGGCACTTCCTTATGCTGGCCGTGGCAATGTTCGTAGCAACAATCAGACCCGCAACTATAATACCGGGCCTGCTGCTTATGGTCGTGGATAGGCTTACCACGTTGACATTGAAGAAGTTCAGGATCAACCTGACACTGTGATGGGTACCCTTCTCATTAACTCAGTACCTGCTTCTGTTTTATTTGATTCAGGAGCATCGCATTCATTCATCTCAGGAAAATTTGCATTCATGCATGGCATACAATATGAGAAGATGCATACCCCACTAGTCGTTAAAACCGCCAGTGGCCATTGTCATGCTGACATGATCGCACCCAACGTCCCCGTCGAAATCAAGGGATTGGAATTCCTTGCCTCTCCCATTATTCTGAAGTCTTCCACCATAGACCTCATTCTGGGAATGGATTGGTTGAAAGCTCATACTGCTTCAATCAATTGTGCCACCAAAGTCGTCCAACTCCTTCACCCCTCCGACGAGATAGTAAACTACACAGCCCGCATTACTCGGAATGCCGAAGCTCAGATTTATGCTCTGAATGCATTGAACGCTTCACCTCTGGAGGGAATTGAGAACATTCCAGTCATCCGTGAATTTCCGGACATCTTTCCAGAAGAACTTCCAGGAATACCCCCTGTTAGAGCCGTTGAGTTCGTCATCGACTTGAAACCGGGCACCACCCCTATTGCTAAGCGCCCATACAAGATGCCGCCGCATGAACTCCTTGAGCTTAAGGAGGAAATTGACAACTCACTGAAAAAGGGTTTCATCCGCCCAGTTCTTCTGCTTGGGGAGCTCCTTCTCTCTTTGTTAAGAAGAAGGATGGAACTAACCGATTGGTCCAGGACTATTGGCCAATTAACCAAGCAACAATCCAGAACAAATATCCACTTCCCCGGATCAATGATCTCTATGATCAGCTTGCTGGATCCTCGGTGTTCTCTAAACTCAACTTGAGGTTGGGTTACCATCAGATCTGAGTTCGTAAGGAGGATATTCCGAAGACCGCTTTCGTAACTCGCTATGGATCATACGAGTACACCGTCATGTCCTTTGCATTGACTAATGCCCCAGCAACCTTCTCCCGATTGATGAATTATATATTCATGGACTACCTCGACAAGTTCATCGTGGTTTACTTGGATGATATCCTTATATTTTCCAAGAATGAAGAAGAACACGCCAAACATCTTCGGCTTGTGTTGGAGAGACTTCGAGAACATCAACTGTATGCCAAATTCTCCAAGTGTGAATTCTGGTTATCTGAGGTGACCTATCTTGGTCATGTGATCTCCAAAGATGGCATTGCCGTTAAACCAGAACGAGTTCAGGCTATTCTTGAATGGACTCCTCCGAAGAATGTCAAGCAAGTCAGGAGTTTTCTCGGTCTTGCCAGCTATTGCCGCCGTTTCGTCGAGAACTTCTCCAAGATTGCTAAGCCACTGACTGATCTGCTTCAAAAAGGCGTTAAGTTTGAGTGGACAGAAAAATGTCAGGAAAGTTTTCAGACACTTAAAGATAAGCTGACATCTGCCCCAGTGCTAGCACCCCCGGATTCTCAAAAGGATTTCATGATTTACTGTGATGCATCTCGTCAAGGACTAGGCTGTGTCCTAATGCAAGAGCGCAAGGTAATTGCTTATGGCTCTCGTCAATTGCGTCCTCACGAGGAAAATTATCCAGTACATGATCTCGAGCTTGCTGCAGTCATTTATGCTCTGAACTGTGGCAACATTACCTCCTTGGTAATCGTTGCGAGATATACACTGACCACCAGAGTTTGAAGTATCTGTATACTCAGCCAGACCTGAACCTTCGTCAGCAAAGATGGCTCGAGACAATAGCCGATTATGATATGAATATCTCCTATACCCCTGGCAAGGCTAATGTAATGGCTGATGCTTTGAGCCGCAAGGCTTATTGCAACAACTTCATGGTTCAGGAAGCGCAACCTATGCTTTACGAGGAACTCCGAAAGTTGAACCTCCATATTGTTCAACAGGGTTATCTCAATACCCTGGTGGTTGAACCAGACTTCGATTGCAACATCAAGACGAGACAGAAATACGACTCTGAAGTCGAGAAGATTAAGAAGTTCCTCTCCGGGGGAAATCCTTCTTTCTACCATGTTGGTAATGATGGTGCCTTGTTCTTCAAAGGACGCCTACTGGTCCCCAGAAAACATAATCTGGACTATCGTTCGGATGTGATGAAAGAAGCACATGATACGCCTCTTTCAATTCACCCCGGTAGTACCAAGATGTACCAAGACATTCGTCAACGGTACTGATGGCCTGATATGAAGCATGACATTGCTCGCTATGTGTCTGAATGTGACGTTTGCCGTCGCATCAAGGCAGAACACCAAAGGCCTACTGGACTTCTGCAACCCCTTGATATTCCTGAATGGAAATGGGACAAGGTCGAAATGGACTTCATTACTGGTTTTCCCAGATCGCAGAAAGGTCATGATGCTATCTTTGTCGTCATTGACCGATTCTCCAAGGTTGCTCACTTTCTGCCAGTCAAGGAGACAATCACTGCTAGCCAGTTAGCAGACTTGTATGTTTCCAGAATCGTGTCACTTCACGGTATTCCATTGGAGATCAGCACAGATCATGGCAGCCTCTTCACCTCAAGATTTTGGAACAGTTTCCAAGAAGCCATGGGAACTCATCTGTCCTTCAGCACCGCATTTCACCCCCAGTCTCAGGGTCAAGTCGAACGAGTCAATCAGGTGCTTGAAGACATGCTTTGAGCTTGTGTCATCTCATTCGGTAAGAAATGGGAAGAATCTCTCCCATATGCCGAATTCTCATACAACAATAGCTATCAGGCTAGTTTGAAGATGGCACCCTTTGAAGTTCTATATGGACGTAAGTGTCGGACCCCTCTGAATTGGTCAGAAACTGGGGAACGATCACTCGTTGGACCAGACATTATTCAACAAGCTGAAGAACAAGTCCGCATTGTCCGTGAACATTTGAAAACTGCTCAGTCTCGTCAGAAGAGCAATTATGATCGCACTCATAGATTTGGGATCAAGGGCAAGTTAGCTCCTCGCTACATTGGCCCGTTTTGCATTCTCGCCAGACGAGGAGAAGTGGCATACCAACTGGAATTGCCGCCGAACCTTTCTCAAGTTCACGACGTCTTTCACGTGTCGCAACTCCGACGCTGCTTCAAGGATCCTATCCGAGCAGTGAATCATGAAATGCTTGAGCTGCAAGAGGATCTTTCTTATCAAGAGTATCCGATCCGCATTCTTGATCAAGCTGAACGTCGAACCCGTCAGAAGGCAATCAAGTTCCTTAAAGTTCAGTGGTCGAATCATTCTGAAGATGAAGCCACTTGGGAACGCGAGGATCGTCTTCGTGAAGAATACCCCTCTCTCTTTCAGTCTTCCTCTGAATTCTCGGGACGAGAATTTCTTTAAGAGGAGGAGAATTGTAACATCCCCATGTAATAGCTACAGTAATCACCTGCTGATAATAACATGTCATCATGATTAACAGTGCTTGATCATCATTTGCATCATGTCACATTTCAAATTCCACGTCAAATTGAAATTCAAATATAAAGTGAAAATAAAAGTTGTTCAAATGTGAAAAACAAAATGTTCATAATATTGTAAATAATCCAGAGGCATTTATAAAAATGTATTCAACATTAATTGAAATAGTTAAGTGACCATATCATCCTAAAATAGTGGCAAAACAGCAACCTTTAATGCATTTTGTTTAATTAAAATTCATATGGAATCATTTCACCTTCAAACCAATTTCTGGTGTTAGCTAATATTGCTTATTAATTATTGGGCCAGGTCACATGTTTTACTAAAATCAATTTGAACCTAAACTAATTGCAAAACAGAGAGGAAAATAGAAAACAGAAAAGGAAAGACATGAAATAGAAAAGGACCAACGTACCTGGGCTCTAGTCAGCCGCCGCAGCCCAACCCACCTCGCTACCTTCCCCTTCGCACTGCTCCTCGCCCGGTCGCTCACGCGCCCGACCGCGCACGGCGCCGGTGAGCTGTCTCTGCCGCGCCTCCTCGCTCCCGCGTCGCTACAGTGGCCGGAGAGGATAAGAGCGCCCCCTGGCAACCCTAGCCATTCCCCCCCGAGATCTTTTCCTCTCCCCTGCGCCGCTTTCTTCTCTCCCGCGCAGACGCCCGTCGTCGTCGCCATAGCCGTCGCTACCCTCCTCCTCTCGCCGTTCCAAGCACTCCGGCGGCTTCCCTGAGCTCGGCTGCATCGACTTCGCCCCTGGATCGAACCGCAGGAACCCCACCGACGCCGCCTCGACCTCTTCTTCCCCGATGACGTCCACCACCGCCGTCGCCGATTCGGTCATCTCCGACCACCACCAGCTTCCCCGAGCGCTTCCCGTCAACGCTGTGAGCACCGCCATCAGCTCCTCTCCCTCTCTGCGCTCCCCGTGGCCCTCTAGCTGCTGCCGTACTCCGACCGCCGCCATTGCCGCCGCCCGCGAGCCATACGTGCTCCCGAGCCCCCGCGCGTGACACTGGCGCGCTCCAGTGCGCGAAATGCGTCGAACCCGGACCCCAGCTAACCCCCTAGCTCGCCCCCGCCTCGATTTCGAACGGAGCCAAACGCCTCCGTCCGCCGTCGTCGTCTTAGCCCTCGTTTCCGGCCGCCCCGCCTCGCGCCGATAGGCTAGATCAACGCGGGACCTTCTCCTCGTTCGAACGAGCCCGAGAACAGCCGATTTGGTCCACCGTGCGCCAAATCCGGGCTCGCCGGAGTTGCTCGCCGTCGCGCGAGCTCGCCGGAGAGCTCCGGCGCCGACGTTCGACGTGGCCGCTGGGGTCCACCCCCTTGTGCCACTGACCGGTGGGGCCGCGGGCCCCGTTGACCTGGTCAGCCGTTGACGTGGCTGCCCTGTGTCACTGACATGCGGGCCCCGCTAATTAAACGATTTTAAATAAATAGATATTCTGTTAAATAATTAGTTAATTAGTTTAATCACTAATCAGTCACTGACAGTGCGGGCCCACCTACTAATTAGATTAGTTTAGTTAAATTAATCACTGTTAATTAAGCCAGTCACTGACTAGTGGGTCCCACTGGTCAGGTTTGACCTGGTCAGCGAGACTATTGACTGCTGACGTCAGCTATACGTCATGATGACGTCATCCAACACTATTCTGGATAATGTTAGTTTAAATAATTTAAATAATTCCAGAAAATGTTTAAAACTTTGAAAAATCATATCTTTTAAACCGTAACTCGGATTAAAATAATTTATATATGAAAAATTATCAGAAAAATGTGTAGAATCTGAATAACCTATCCATATGCCTGTCACACCCCCCTAAGATACCGAACATAGAACATTTTGCCCGTATCCGGTATATGAATAGTGCCTAACTTAATAAAATAAATCCAAATAAATTCCTAAATTAACTAAATCATTTAGATAGTCAGTAAAACACCTCTGCATATCACTTAGGCATGTCATGCATCGCTGTTGCATCTTTGTCGTGTATTTACTGTTTCTTCCCCCTCCTTCTCTCCCGATAGCCCCCGAGTCTGCCGACGACGCTGCCGTGTACGACGACGTCGCTGACGATCAACCCCCTTCAGCAGAGCTTCCAGGCAAGCAAAACCCCCTTGATCATCAGATATCACCCATCCTCCTCTCTCTTATTCTTGCATTAGAATTTCCCCTGCTACCGGTCCGATAGCACCTATTCCGATGCATAGCCTGATTTTGTAGTCTGCTATTGATACTCCAACTGTTGTCCCACAATGCTTAGTTAGCTATGCTACTGCTTCATCAGTGGCCCATCACCCTTGTCCGTACGCCATGTTTGTTACCGGGCCGTGATCACTCTGGGTGAGGATCACAGAAATGTTTACATTACTACATTCATTTACTGTTACGGGGCTGAAGGGCTGGTGGCACCATCCAGTCAGAGATGGACCTGAGTCTCGACAGCTCCCAATGTTAAAGTCGGGCTGGCCCCAAGGGTGCCCGCGAGTGAATATCTTTAAAGACGGGTCGGCTCCAAGAGCACCCGCGCGTTATGTCTTACCAAGTCGAAGCGACAGGAACCCTGTTCGTCTCTGCGAGTTACTAAACGAGCTTAAGGGATTTGGGTATTTGATCTGAGTTGGCTACGTGCCTATACGCACTACCACCACGTGGGATAATGGTTTAATGGGGCCCTCTACATTGTATGTTTCTCCCGAAGGCTCTTCAGACGTCACAGCTCAGAGATGCGGGCTGATTGTTGGGGTTGGGCTGGTTACGTCACTGGTGTATTCAGTGTCGCGCCTGCTCCCCGGCCAGTCTCGCAATGTGCAGGAGTGTGAAGGGCGATGGCCCAAGACCCCTTCGTGCTTAGGATTTAGACCGGCGTGTTGACCTCTCTGCTGAGCTTAGGTAGGGCGCTGCTTCGTGTCGATTACCCGAGGCCGGGCATTACCCAGCAAGTGTGTCCGGCCAGATGTAATCGAGCGTGTTGGGTAACAGTAGTGCACCTCTGCAGGGAAGTGATCTATTCGAATAGCCGTGTCCACGGTAACAGGACGCTCAGAGTTGTATCTCGATCTGCTACAACTATAAATGGTTACTGTCACAATATTAAACTACTACTACTGCTCTCGGGACTACTTTCTCGCAGGGTAGTCGAGGAAGTATCTCAGGGCTTTACTAAACGATGATTGCTATATAATATCTTGCTCTACTCTCTTCTGATGCTGCAAGATTGCTTCAAGATGCTAGTCTTCGATAGGCTAGGCCTCTCCCCCTTTATTCCAGCATTCTGCAGTACAGTCCACAGATATAGCCCCATTCCTTTGATACAATGCATTTAGTATAGTTCTGATGTCAGTCTTGCGAGTACTTTGGATGAGTACTCACGGTTGCTTTGCTATTCTTTTCCCCCATACCCAATAATTGCGACCAGATGACGGAGCCCAGGAGCCAGATGACGCCGCTACAGGAGGTTACTACCAGGAGAGCCCCGGAGGTCACTACTACTGGGTTGAGCCAGCCGACCAGGAGTAGTTTGGAGGCCCTAGGCAGGAGGCCTTCGCCTTTCGATCTGTATCGTTGTTTGTGCTAGCCTTCTTAAGGCAAAACTTGTCTAACTATGTCTGTACTCAGATATTATAGTTTGTATGACTTATGTATTCAGGTCCTCGTGACCTCTGGCTTGTAATATGGTGATTTATGTTTAATTTGAGTTTAGAGTTGTGTTGTGATATCTTCCCGTGAGTCTCTAATCTCGAGCGTGCACGTTTGCGTGTATGATAAGTGCACGTGTCGAGCAGGGGCGTCACAAGTTGGTATCAGAGCCAACTGCCTGTAGGAAGCCCCCTTCCGATTCCTTGGTCGAAGTTGAGTCTAGACGTTGAAAAACTATATTTTACTAACAGTGCTGTGTGGCTTACGGGCCCACGATGCACATGGATGGGATTAGGATCTTTTATTCCTCTCCCTTACTCTGGGACTCTGAATTTCTCATCCTTTCGGGTTAAATGATTTTACTAACTCTGACTTTAGGTTCTCGTGATCACATCCACCCGGCGCTTTGATTGTCTGCAAGTTACCTCTTTAAATACGCGATGCAAAATTCACTCACTATCATTTGACAATCTTGAACTTCCTCTGTTTCAGATGGATCGTATGTTCCCACCGCGTCCCACAAGACAGCTTGTCCGTCTGACCATGGCTGTTGATGCGACTGGGTTTCCGGCCATTTTGGTCGAACTTCTGACCAGGCTGGGATATCGCTGGTATCCCGAGTACACTGTTTACGAGGATTACCGCGAGTTCAACCAGGATCAGTACCATGCTGAGGTTTGCATCGTCGATCGGCAGGACACCTCCGTCACTGAGTTGCACACCTTTCACGGTGTTGGAGTGACTGTTGACATGGCAGTCCATGATGCTGCCTATACTGCTATTTCCCATCTCCGTGGTGAGTACGGCAGTCGCTTGGAGCATACTGCCTTCAGATACATTCCGTATGCTCCTTCTGGGAATGAGACTGGATACTACACCGCTGTTTGTACTCCTTACGTGCCGCGTCGTTATGACCCGCAGGTTTTGGTACAGTACACTCAGGCTCTAGACCGCACTGCTCGAGCTCTTGCTGTCGAGTTGCACGCCACTCGTGCTCGTCTTTACGACGCTCTGACACAGTTGCTGCCAGCAGTCAATCCACGGATGCACCCAGAGTACATTCTTTACCCGCGCAGGACGGAGATGCCACCAGGTTTTGACTGGCCTGCTGTTGGAGGTTTTACCCCTCCACGTGGTCCTCTTCTTCCAGTTCGGGACCAGGTTCTGCATCAGAGTGTCCACGGAGCACATGATTCTCAAAGCGAGAGTGCCCGGCGTCGTCACTTGCAGTTACCTGAGTTTCGTGGTTTTCTTCGACGCTGATGTAGCATATCGCTATGTCACGTTGTTGTATCTGTCCACCGCGTGCCTGCGCGCCGCCTAGTATGTCTAGCTTTTTAAATTTGCGCCGTTATGCTGTCCGCATGTAACTGACTCTATGTATGGAGCTGTATGTCTTAATTGACTACTGTTATGTATCTATTGCACTGCTTGTTCATTGTCGTGTTACATTAAGCTTGTCTTTAAACACTCGCAAGTGCTTTTCTAAACTACCCCCTGTTGAAATTTTAGCAGAATGGTTAGGCCAGGTGCTCGTGGTCATGGTCGTGCCCCTGAGCAGCCACCACCGCCCGACTACATGGCCGCAATGATGCAACAGTTCAAAGTGAACCGTCAATTCATACAAGGCATCATGGCCCAGTTTCCGCATCAGAACCAGAATCAGAACCAGCAACCTGCCGCAATAACTCTGCAGGAGTTTGTGCGTCTCAACCCAACCACGTACCGCAACTCTGAACAGCCACTGGATTCTGATGACTGGCTTCGCGACATCGCGTATGAGATGGAATCTGCCAGTGTCGCTCTTGACAGCTATGTCACCTTCGCGACCTACTTTCTGAAGGGCCCCGCTGCTCAATGGTGGTCCACCCACAGGCGTTCACTACCTGAGGGAACAGTCATCACCTGGGTTGATTTCCAGACTGCCTTCCGCGCTCGCTACATTCCTCAAGAATCATGGACCGGAAGAAGACAGAGTTTCGCAACCTCACTCAGGGCAACAAGTCTGTCGAAGCTTATCAGCGGGAGTTTCTTAACCTGTCCCACTATGCTGAAGGAGACATTCCAACTGATGCTTGTAGACAGGAGAAATTCCATGGTGGACTGCACCCGGACCTCAAGCTAGCAATTGCCAATCAAGACTTCGCCGACTTTGCCACCCTTGTGAACAAGACTATCCTGCTGGAGACTGCTCAGATGGAGCACAAGGAGTCACAGAAGCGCTATCGTGACGTTGGCTCATCATCGAGCTCAGGTCGGAGGCGTAAGATGTGGATTCCCAACAGCATGTATCGCCCAGCTGCCCCTGCGCCAAGGCCCTCCTATGCTGCACCCCGTCTACCTCCTCCACCCCCGGGGCAGCCAAGAGTTCAAGCTGCTCCACCACGTGCTGCTCCTCTTCATCCTGAAGATGGTCTGTGTTTCGAGTGCCGCAAACCAGGTCACATGGCCAAGGACTACCACCAGAGTCCGAATTAGTTGGCACTTCCTTATGCTGGCCGTGGCAATGTTCGTAGCAACAATCAGACCCGCAACTATAATACCGGGCCTGCTGCTTATGGTCGTGGACAGGCTTACCACGTTGACATTGAAGAAGTTCAGGATCAACCTGACACTGTGATGGGTACCCTTCTCGTTAAATCAGTACCTGCTTCTGTTTTATTTGATTCAGGAGCATTGCATTCATTCATCTCAGGAAAATTTGCATTCATGCATGGCATACAATATGAGAAGATGCATACCCCACTAGTCGTTAAAACCCCCAGTGGCCATTGTCATGCTGACATGATCGCACCCAACGTCCCCGTCGAAATCAAGGGATTGGAATTCCTTGCCTCTCCCATTATTCTGAAGTCTTCCACCATAGACCTCATTCTGGGAATGGATTGGTTGAAAGCTCATACTGCTTCAATCAATTGTGCCACCAAAGTCGTCCAACTCCTTCACCCCTCCGACGAGATAGTAAACTACACCGCCCGCATTACTCGGAATGCCGAAGCTCAGATTTATGCTCTGAATGCATTGAACGCTTCACCTCTAGAGGGAATTGAGAACATTCCAGTCGTCTGTGAATTTCCGGACGTCTTTCCAGAAGAACTTCCAGGAATACCCCCCTGTTAGAGCCGTTGAGTTCGTCATCGACTTGAAACTGGGCACCACCCCTATTGCTAAGCACCCATACAAGATGCCGCCGCATGAACTCCTTGTGCTTAAGAAGGAAATTGACAAGTCACTGAAAAAGGGTTTCATCCGCCCTAGTTCTTCTTCTTGGGGAGCACCTTCTCTCTTTGTTAAGAAGAAGGATGGAACTAACCGATTGGTCCAGGACTATCGGCCAATTAACCAAGCAACAATCCAGAACAAATATCCACTTCCCCGGATCAATGATCTCTATGATCAGCTTGCTGGATCCACGGTGTTCTCTAAACTCGACTTGAGGTTGGGTTACCATCAGATCCGAGATCGTAAGGAGGATATTCCGAAGAACGCTTTCGTAACTCGCTATGGATCATACGAGTACACCGTCAAGTCGTTCGGATTGACTAATGCCCTAGCAACCTTCTCCCGATTGATGAATTATATATTCATGGACTACCTCGACAAGTTCGTTGTGGTTTACTTGGATGATATCCTTATATTTTACAAGAATGAAGAAGAACACGCCGAACATCTTCGGCTTGTGTTGGAGAGACTTCGAGAACATCAACTGTATGCCAAATTCTCCAAGTGTGAATTCTGGTTATCTGAGGTGACCTATCTTGGTCATGTGATCTCCAAAGATGGCATTGCCGTTAACCCAGAACGAGTTCAGGCTATTCTTGACTGGACTCCTCCGAAGAATGTCAAGCAAGTCAGGAGTTTTCTCGGTCTTGCCAGTTATTGCCGCCATTTCGTCGAGAACTTCTCCAAGATTGCTAAGCCACTGACTGATCTACTTCACAAAGGCGTTAAGTTTGAGTGGACAAAAAAATGTCAGGAAAGTTTTCAGACACTTAAAGATAAGCTGACATCTGCCCCAGTGCTAGCACCCCCAGATTCTCAAAAGGATTTCGTGATTTACTGTGATGCATCTCGTCAATGAGTAGGCTGTGTCCTAATGCAAGAGCGCAAGGTAATTGCTTATGGCTCTCGTCAATTGCGTCCTCACGAGGAAAATTATCCAGTACATGATCTCGAGCTTGCTGCAGTCATTTATGCTCTGAAACTGTGGCAACATTACCTCCTTGGTAATCGTTGCGAGATATACACTGACCACCAGAGTTTGAAGTATCTGTATACTCAGCCAGACCTGAACCTTCGTCAGCAAAGATGGCTCGAGACAATAGCCAATTATGATATGAATATCTCCTATACCCCTGGCAAGGCTAATGTAATGGCCGATGCTTTGAGCCGCAAGGCTTATTGCAACAACCTCATGGTTCAGGAAGGGCAACCTATGCTTTATGAGGAACTCCGAAAGTTGAATCTCCATATTGTTCCACAGGGTTATCTCAATACCCTGGTGGTTGAACCAGACCTCGAGTGCAACATCAAGACGAGACAGAAATACGACTCTGAAGTCGAGAAGATTAAGAAGTTCCTCTCCGGGGGAAATCCTTCTTTCTACCATGTTGGTAATGATGGTGCCTTGTTCTTCAAAGGACGCCTAGTGGTCCCCAGAAAACATAATCTGGACTCTCGTTCGGATGTGATGAAAGAAGCACATGATACGCCTCTTTCAATTCACCCCGGTAGTACCAAGATGTACCAAGACATTCGTCAACGGTACTGGTGGCCTGATATGAAGCATGACATTGCTCGCTATGTGTCTGAATGTGACGTTTGCCGTCGCATCAAGGCAGAACACCAAAGGGCTGCTGGACTTCTGCAACCCCTTGATATTCCTGAATGGAAATGGGACAGGGTCGAAATGGACTTCATTACTGGTTTTCCCAGATCGCAGAAAGGTCATGATGCTATCTTTGTCGTCATTGACCGATTCTCCAAGGTTGCTCACTTTCTGCCAGTCAAGGAGACAATCACTGCTTGCTAGTTAGCAGACTTGTATGTTTCCAGAATCGTGTCACTTCACGGTATTCCGTTGGAGATCAGCACAGATCGTGGCAGCCTCTTCACCTCAAGATTTTGGAACAGTTTCCAAGAAGCCATGGGAACTCATCTGTCCTTCAGCACCGCATTTCACCCCCAGTCTCAGGGTCAAGTCGAACGAGTCAATCAGGTGCTTGAAGACATGCTTTGAGCTTGTGTCATCTCATTCGGTAAGAAATGGGAAGAATCTATCCCATATGCCGAATTCTCATACAACAATAGCTATCAGGCTAGTTTGAAGATGGCACCCTTTGAAGTTCTATATGGACGTAAGTGTCGGACCCCTCTGAATTGGTCAGAAACTGGGGAACGATCACTCGTTGGACCGGACATTATTCAACAAGCTGAAGAACAAGTCCGCATTGTCCGTGAACATTTGAAAACTGCTCAGTCTCGTCAGAAGAGCAATTATGATCGCAAACACCAGGTAATGGTCTATCAACCTGGCGAGCAAGCTTACCTTCGCGTCACTCCGATGAAAGGCACTCATAGATTTGGGATCAAGGGCAAGTTAGCTCCTCGCTACATTGGCCCGTTTTGCATTCTCGCCAGACGAGGAGAAGTGGCATACCAACTGGAATTGCCGCCGAACCTTTCTCAAGTTCACGACGTCTTTCACGTGTCGCAACTCCGACGCTGCTTCAAGGATCCTATCCGAGCAGTGAATCATGAAATGCTTGAGCTGCAAGAGGATCTTTCTTATCAAGAGTATCCGATCCGCATTCTTGATCAAGCTGAACGTCGAACCCGTCAGAAGGCAATCAAGTTCCTTAAAGTTCAGTGGTCGAATCATTCTGAAGATGAAGCCACTTGGGAACGCGAGGATCGTCTTCGTGAAGAATACCCCTCTCTCTTTCAGTCTTCCTCTGAATTCTCGGGACGAGAATTTCTTTAAGAGGAGGAGAATTGTAACATCCCCATGTAATAGCTACAGTAATCACCTGCTGATAATAACATGTCATCATGATTAACAGTGCTTGATCATCATTTGCATCATGTCACATTTCAAATTCCACGTCAAATTGAAATTCAAATATAAAGTGAAAATAAAAGTTGTTCAAATGTGAAAAACAAAATGTTCATAATATTGTAAATAATCCAGAGGCATTTATAAAAATGTATTCAACATTAATTGAAATAGTTAAGTGACCATATCATCCTAAAATAGTGGCAAAACAGCAACCTTTAATGCATTTTGTTTAATTAAAATTCATATGGAATCATTTCACCTTCAAACCAATTTCTGGTGTTAGCTAATATTGCTTATTAATTATTGGGCCAGGTCACATGTTTTACTAAAATCAATTTGAACCTAAACTAATTGCAAAACAGAGAGGAAAATAGAAAACAGAAAAGGAAAGACAGGAAATAGAAAAGGACCAACGTACCTGGGCTCTAGTCAGCCGCCGCAGCCCAACCCACCTCGCTACCTTCCCCTTCGCACTGCTCCTCGCCCGGTCGCTCACGCGCCCGACCGCGCACGGTGCCGATGAGCTGTCTCTGCCGCGCCTCCTCACTCCCGCGTCGCTGCAGTGGCCGGAGAGGATAAGAGCGCCCCCTGGCAACCCAAGCCGTTCCCCCCCGAGATCTTTTCCTCTCCCCTGCGCCGCTTTCTTCTCTCCCGCGCAGACGCCCATCGTCGTCGCCATAGCCGTCGCTACCCTCCTCCTCTCGCCGTTCCAAGCACTCCGACGGCTTCCCTGAGCTCGGCTGCATCGACTTCGCCCCTGGATCGAACCGCAGGAACCCCACCGACGCCGCCTCGACCTCTTCTTCCCCGACGACGTCCACCACCGCCGTCGCCGATTCGGTCATCTCCGACCACCACCAGCTTCCCTGAGTGCTTCCCGTCAATGCTGTGAGCACCGCCATCAGCTCCTCTCCCTCTCTGCGCTCCCCGTGGCCCTCTAGCCGCTGCCGCTGCTGCCGTACTCCGACCGCCGCCATGGCCCCCGCCCGCGAGCCATACGTGCTCCCGAGCCCTCGCGCGTGCCACTGGCGCGCTCCAGTGCACGAAATGCGTCGAACCCGGACCCAAGCTAACCCCCTAGCTCGCCCCCACCTCGATTTCGAACGGAGCCGAACGCCGCCGTCCGCCGTCGTCGTCGTAGCCCTCGTTTCCGGCCGCCCCGCCTCGCGCCGATAGGCTAGATCAACGCGGGACCTTCTCCTCGTTGGAACGAGCCCGAGAACGGCCGATTTGGTCCACCGTGCGCCAAATCCGGGCTCGCCGGAGTTGCTCGCCGTCGCGCGAGCTCGCCGGAGAGCTTCGGCGCCGACGTCCGACGTGGCCGCTGGGACACAAGAGATTTCTTGTATTTGGTTGCAGGGTTGTTTGAGAGATACCATCTTCAACCTACGCCTCCCACGGATTGATAAACCTTAGGTCATCCACTTGAGGGAAAATTGCTACTGTCCTACAAAACTCTGCGCTTGGAGGCCCAACACGAGTCTACAAGAATAAGTTGTGTAGTAGAAATCAGTGTACCAGGTGTTCCGAGAGAGGCTTGCTGGTTCAGTGTACGAGTATCACGCGGAGGCCTTTCTTACTGCGAGTTCGGATATTGGCAGCTACTCCCGCTCTTCCAAGGGCGGAACTGCTTCTACTCCGGAGCTGGCGATCCAGTTTGCTGTGATGGAGGCTCTCACTGACTTGCGCTTCCACGAGGTTGAGATGCAGACTCATCCAGGTTTCTTTCACTACCCCACCCTGTCGCCTGCGACAGGGCGAGTCCTTTTCGCACCTGTTGACCCGGCGAGTGATCGTGCTACTGGTGTTTTATCCTGTTATCTGAACGCCAGTTACCGTATGACCACTTCACTAGCTGAGGAGCTGACTCATGCCCGAGAGGCACTTGCAGCTGTTGTGGCAGCACAGTCTCCTCTTCCCCCTGCATTTTCACCTGTGTATACTCCACCTGATCCACCTTCCCTTGCACCTGAGACTCCTTCTAGCTCGTTCGGACCGCCAGGCTTTTTGTCTGGTAGCCGACGTGAGACCCCGACAGAGTGGGCCTCACTCCTAGCTACTGCAGCTGCTCCGATGCTGCGGCATCGTGCTTCTTCTCCTTTAGAGGGAGAACCTTCTCGTCAGCGTCGCCGTGTTACCTTTGATCCGGAGACCGAGATTCACATCATCAGCTCAGATTTCGAGACAGGATCAGACGGCGAGGAGTCTTCAGTTTGCCAGTGTCCGTGCCACCCGCGCTACTAGAGTGGAGGCTTGAGTTTAAGTTCATGCATCATAGCATCCCTGCATATGTCAACTGCCGTATGAGCAGTCCAGTCATGATAATCCCCCTACTAGCTTGTCATGTATGATGTTGGGTTGCCTTGTATAATTATGTTGTTCTCTTTATCTTCTATTTTTATTTGGTTTCTTTTTCTGGTGTCATTTTGCTGTGCTTCCCTTATGGATGTTGCTCATCGATTCGGTATTTTGCAATGGGAACAAATTTAGAATGAAGAGGTGTAGTAATCAAGGCAGCGATGGAACTCCCGTTCGTTGATCCGCCAGACAAGCAGGGCAGTCACCAGAAGATTTGCCCTCTCCGCCACCACAGTCACCAACCACTAATCAGATTATGAGAATGTTTGAAGAGAAAAGAAATCAAGATCTCTTGGAATTTCTAAAAAGTATGCAGACTATGGTGGGTCAGAATAACAACAATGGGACACACTCTAAATTGTCTGATTTCTAGCAGACCAAGCCACCCAGTTTTGGTCAAGCTGTGGATCCTATGGAAGCTGATGACTGGCTGAGGACCATGGAAAAGAAGTTGGACATAGCCCGCTGTGATGAGTCAGACAAGGTTCCTTTTGTTACTCACTACCTGGAGGGACCAGCAGCTATTTGGTGGGACAATACAAAAATAATGTGGTCCCCTGGGAAGATATTTATTGGGAGAAGTTCAAAGAGGTATTCCGCAAGTATCATATTCCTACCGGCATAATGAAGGTGAAGCAGAGGGAATTTCTTGCTCTTACTCAAGGGAACATGTCAGTGGGTGAGTATCTGAATAAGTTTCATAATCTGGCACGGTACTCCACTCACGATGTGTCCACGAAAGAAAGAAAGATTGATCGATTTCTAGGAGGACTGAATCATACCCTCCGTTGTCAGCTTTGTATGCTTGACTTTCCTGACTTTCAGACTTTGGTGAATAAGGCTTTCATAGCTGAACGAGAGCATAAATCAGGATATGACGATCGCAAGCGGAAGTTTGAACCCAAGAAGGACAATCGTGAACAGTTTGTGCAGAAGCCACGCATCTGGCAAACAGGGCCGTCTGAATATAAGCCTGCCTGGAACAATGGCAACAACAACAATAAGCCCGTCAGCCAGGACAAGACCTTCGGCAAACAACCAATGCTGGAGGACTGCCGCCGCAACAACACATGCTTTAATTGTGGCCAGGGCGGGCATTACTCCAAGCAGTGCCCCGCAAGAAATGGGAAGCCATCATCTGACTACAAGCCACAAGTCAACAATGTTGGATGCCGCCCCAATCCGAACTTCTATCGCGGCCAAGTCCATCATATCTCCGCTGAGGAAGCCCGCGAAGCACCAGACGTGGTCCTTGGTATGTTTTCTGTTAAAGACATACCCGCAATAATTTTATTTGATTCTGGGGCTTCTCATTCGTTTATTTCACGGAGTTTTGCCACCTTGCACAAACTTTCTCCTTCTCTTTTGGACAAAATCATGGTGGTGCAATCCCCTGGCTCCATGCTCAGAACAAATGTGATATACAAGGATCTGGAAATCTTGATACATGGCATTAAGTTTCTAGCTACTCTTGTTGCCATCGAATCCCCTGGACTAGATATAATACTGGGAATGGATTGGTTGACACCACATCAGGTGTGTATCAACTGTGCCACCAGGACGGTGACACTGGTTAACCCGGCAGGCCAAACAGTGCAATTCACTGCTTGCCGAATGATGTCAAAGAAAGGAATGGCATTCAAAGCCACTGCTACAGACATAAATCTGATTCCAGTAGTCAGTGAATTCCCGGATGTATTTCCGAAAGAGTTACCGGGAATGCCACCGGATTGGGAACTAGAGTTCGCTATTGATGTTGTTCCCGGAACTGCTCCAATCTATAAGAAGTACTACCGCATGCCTTCCCCAGAGCTGGTGGAATTAAGGAAACAACTGGATGAATTATTGCAAAAAGGGTACATTCGTCCAAGCACTTCGCCATGGGGATCACCTGTGCTGTTTGTTAAGAAGAAGGATGGCAGCCTACGAATGTGCGTGGACTATCGCCAATTAAATGAGGTTACCATTAAAAATAAATATCCGCTACCCTGCATTGATGATCTGTTCGACCAGTTGAACGGGGCCCGGGTATTCTCCAAGATTGATCTTTGAACGGGGTATCATCAGTTAAAAATCAGGAAAGAGGATATCCCCAAGACAGCCTTCACTACTAGATATGGTCTGTATGAATTTACAGTCATGTCATTCGGGCTGACAAATGCTCCAGCCTACTTCATGAGCATGATGAACAAGGTATTCATGGACTTCTTGGACAAATTTGTGGTAGTATTCATCGATGATATTCTCATCTATTCCAAAGATGAAGAAGAGCACACGCAACACCTCCGTACTGTCCTGGAAAGATTAAGGACCCATCGCTTGTATGCCAAGTTTAGTAAATGTGAATTTTGGCTAAGAGAGGTGGGCTTTCTGGGACATGTTCTGTCAGAATAGGGTGTGGCCGTCGACCCCAGCAAAGTGACCGTGGTATTAAACTGGAAGACACCGACCACAGTAACTGAAGTCCGTAGTTTTCTGGGATTGGCAGGCTACTACCATCGCTTCATTGAAGGCTTCTCAAAAATAGCCAAGCCATTGACAGAGTTGCTGAAAAAGAACCATAAATTTGCCTGGATGGAAGAATGCGATAGCAGTTTCATGGAATTAAAGACGAGGCTAACTACGGCCCCTGTCTTAGTTCTTCCAGATATCCACAAGAGCTTTGATATATATTGCGATGCTTCCAGGCGTGGAATCGGCTACGTTCTAATGCAAGAGGGAAAGGTTGTAGCATACACGTCTAGACAGCTACGACCCCATGAAGAGAACTATCCCACTCATGATTTGGAATTAGCAGCCGTGGTTCATGCATTAAAGATTTGGAGGCATTATCTCATTGGGCAGCGATGTGAAATATACACAGACCATAAGAGTCTCAAGTATATTTTCACCCAACCCGACCTTAATCTCAGGCAGAGAAGATGGCTTGAATTGGTCAAGGACTATGACATTGGAATTAATTATCATCCGGGAAAAGCCAATGTGGTCGCCGATGCTCTCAGCAGAAAACAAGGCATAATGAATGCACTAACTGAGGGTATCCATCTAAGGCTACAAGAAGAGTTTGCCAAGCTTAATATGGTGCTATGCGGCCCAATTAGCCCGGATACAATGGAAATCATCCCAACACTTATGGAAGAAATTAAGGCAGCTCAGAAATCAGATAAAGGTATACAAGTGATCAAGGAGAATATTCAGCAAGGGAAGGCCAAGTCCTTCTGGATTGATGACCAGGGCACTATATGGTTTGAGGACCGAATATGCGTGCCTGATCAAGAAAATTTGAGACAGCAAATACTCAGAGAGGCACATGAGTCCACATACTCTATCCATCTGGGAGGAACAAAAATGTACCAGGACTTGCGAGAAACCTTTTGGTGGCTAGGAATGCGAAGGGACATTGCATACTATGTCGCCTGTTGTGACATCTGCAACAGAGTCAAGGCTGAACACCAGAAACCTGCTGGACTACTGCAACCTTTACCAGTTCCCCAGTGGAAATGGGATGACATATGCATGGACTTCATTGTTGGACTACCCAAGTCAACAAGACGCCATGATGCTATCTGGGTCATCGAGGATATACTTACGAAAGTGGCTCACTTTATTCCGGTAAAGACCACTTTCAAAGCTAATCAGCTTGCACAACTCTACATGTCCCGGATAGTCAGCCTTCACGGAGTACCCAAGTCTATCACATCGGATAGAGGCTCCTTGTTCACTTCAGCATTCTGGCTACGATTGCACCAAGCCCTGGGAACCGTGCTAAAGCATAGTACGACATATCATCCACAGACAGATGGACAGACCGAACGTGTGAACCAGATATTGGAAGATATGCTTCGGTCTTGTGCTCTCACCTATGGACCCAAATGGGAGGATAGTCTACCCTATGCAGAATTCTCTTACAATAACAGTTATCAGTCGAGTCTCAAGATGTCCCCATTTGAAGCTCTGTATGGACGAAAGTGTCGCACTCCTTTAAATTGGTCTCAGACATGAGATAGCCGTATCTTCGGCACGGATTTGATGCTCGAGGCTGAGAAACAAGTCAAGGACATTCAGGAACGTCTTCGAGCAGCCAAGTCTCGTCAAAAGAGTTACTATGACCCTAAACACCGAGAAGTAACTTTTGAGCCCGGAGAGTATGCCTATCTCCGAGTTACCCCCATGAAAGGAATAAAAAGGTTTCACACCCGAGGCAAGCTTGCACCGAGATATATCGGTCCCTTTCCAGTAATTGCTAGAAGAGGCAGAGTGGCATATCAGCTAGAGTTACCACCGGAGTTGTCTGACGTTCACGATGTCTTCCACATATCACAGCTAAGAAAGTGCATTGCACCCCCGATCAAGCAGGCAGATATGAGTGAACTAGAGCTGACTAAAGATTTGACCTACGAAGAAAAACCTGTCAGAATTTTGGGTGAGATGGAAAGAATTACCAGGAGTAAGGCAATCAAATTTTACAAGGTATTATGGGAGTATCACACTGAGGAGGAAGCTACTTGGGAAAGAGAGGATTTTATGAGATCAGCATATCCACACTTGTTCCCTGAGCAACCGAATCTCGAGGACGAGATTCATTCTAAGGGGGGTAGGTTTGTGACACCCTGGTTTTTGGCAACTTTTTCTTTTCAAATCTTTCTGGCTTTATTTGCAATTTGGATGGTTTTTGAATCTTTTTAGTTGACTTTGGACTTAGGAAACTTCTGAATCTCTCTCTAAGTAATCCAAAGCTCTCAACATCTTGCCAAAATCTTGCCACACACCTCCTGGATCAAATTCCAATTCTTGTTCTTTTCCAAATAATTGAATTATTCCTTTGGGAAAATCTGTCTTCACTATGGGCTGTGAAGCAACCTATAGCTTTGATGATCAGAAAAATCCCAAATTAATACCACACCTTCTTGTCATCATCTACTCCTACAATCTTCAAAAACATTTCATGGTCCAGTATAAAAATTTGTCCAGAAAACTTCATTTATTTTCTGGACAGCACTGGCCCTTTGTGAAGCAACCCATATTTTCTCAACTCAGAAAACTCTCAAATAATTTCCTGGGATACTAGGTAACCTATCTTGCCACAATATCCAAAAATATCATCTTGTCCAGTACAAATTTTCAGCAGCAATATTCTGCTAAGTTCCTGCTCATTTTCAACCTCTGTGAGGGAAGTACCAGCTAGAGGTATCCATTTGAGCTGAAATTTTTATGACATCTTCTATCCACCAAATAACCCCCACACACCAAATTCCAGCTCCAGCAGATCAACCATATGAGTGCTACAAGCTCATCTTGTTTCTGGACCAGTAACAACAGTTGTACATGAACTACATTCAAACCTTGATGAAAATCTCTCAAATTTGGTCAGTTTGTAGTCCTTCCAAAGTAGATCACTCCAGACATCTCTACTGGCTTCATCTCCAGCTCATCTCTCCTCTAGATCTCTCTCAAAGTTACTGTCAGAATCTGTCCTTGAAGCTACACTCTATCTCAGCATGTATCTAGCCAAACCAGAGGCACAGGGGGACTAAGTGGTTGAGGGTCGACGTGCTGGACACGGTGCGCCAGACGTGCGTGGCCTCCAGATGCCAGCCACCGTGGTGAGCACGGCACTGGCATGCCAGTGCCCGCGCTCTGTGCACCGCCCGCGTCTGATGTGATCCGTCCGGCTGCCCCACGTAGCCGTGCCTTGTCCTAGCTCGCCGACGACCTCTCCTCCAACCACCTGGCCACTTTGGAGTCTTCCCCTCGCCGGAATCGCTCCCGGCGGCCGCCACCGCACGCGACCACTGTGGCGCCCGTGCTGGCACTGTGGCCCTGCTGGCCGTCGTCTTCCTCGCAAGCCACCACTGCCCGCATTTACTCTTCCTACCCTCTCCCATCCCGTCGCCCTCGCCAAGCCAGCCAGCGCGGTGTCCTTGCTCCGGCGACGTGGCCGCGGCCCCGCTCGCTCCAGAAACCTCGCCTCCGCCTATAAAAGGCCGCGCCCAGCCCTCCCAGCTCTTCATCGCCCTCCACCCGCTCCCAATCGAGCTCCCGAGCAACGAGCCAAGGCCGAGAGGCCCTCTGGCCTCGCATCTCGCCAGCGTTCTGCCGCCACCCGAGCTCCGCCACCCAGCCGTCTCACTCCACCCCAGCCTCAACTGACTCCACCCGCGAGCTCCACACACTCTCTTGACCTCGCCCGACCTCTTGCCCAGCCAAAACCCTGCCGGAATCGCCGTCTCCAGCGACACCTGAAAACCGCCGCCGCCGGAGAGGAAGGGGACGACGTCGTCCGGCCATCTCTCGCCAAGCTACGAGTACGTACGGCTTCGTCTCCGTGTGCTCGATCCGTCCCCACCTCTTCCTGACCTCGTCGTCGTCTCCATCGCCGGCAACCATCGCCGGAGAGCCGCAGCGCTCTGTTCTCTTCCCCCCTTTTAAATCTGACAGCGGGGCCCGCACAACAGAGGCTCGCCCCCGCGCGCCGAAGCGGTAAGTGGAGGCGCCCCTCCACTTTACGCCATCGACGTGGCCCTCTGTAGATTTTCCTATTTTCTGTTTTTAAATTAGATTTGATTAGGAACTTTGACCACTCCTAACTTTTTATCCATAAGTCCAAATCAATTGATTCTTTTTGCATTGGGTTTGTCTTGAGCCCCTCTATTTTCTGGTAAATTTTGGTATTTTTCTCATGCTCACAGAATTTCTGGTGAACAGAAATGTGTTATGTGACATTTTCCTTTGTTATTTTAAAATATTTTCAGAAGGAAATACTTTTGGTTTTGAAGCCCAGGAGTTTGTGGACAACCCAACAGAGCAAGGCAAGCCACATCATCCATTACATGAGGCATTTCAATAGTGTTGGTTATTTAATTGAGTTATTTGCATTATTTTAATATGTGATAAATCATAGTAAGTTACTTTGATGCATAGCTACTGCCATGTTAAGTTATTCATGATAAATAACCATGCTTGTTAAGTACTTGTCAAAACTAAACCTAACTGGTTGATCAAGTGCCACCGACCCGGACTTATCCGTGCAGCCACATCTGCCGGTATGGGACGGCCTTGACTTGGTCTGACCGCGTGCTCTTTTATCGGTACCACCAAAAAGGGAGGGTTATGCGTGCGCGCTACCCTGATCAGGTAGGCGATGATAATCCTGTGAGCCCAGTTGAGTTATTTTGCCGGTGTCCCCGTTTGGGACAGTTTAGTTTGCCATGACGGTGGCAGGTGTCACGGGGTGACACAGGGACCACCCAGGACATGACCCTGGGAGGGTATGATTTTCGGTGGTACGGTGAAGGAGTAACGGGTTAGACAGGTTTCGTTGGAGCAGCACCGGTCCACCCAAGAGGGAAGTGTACCGAGGTACGGGACAAGGAGCTCCATGGTGTGGGTAAAGTGCGCAACCTCTGCAGAGTGTAAGAATCTATTCGAATAGCCGCATCCATGGAATTGGACACAGTCCGCAGTAGGTCACACTGAGTGGTCAACCGTAATAATAAGTATAATGATGGAAGAACTTGTCTTATGATCGGAAGTGCTCAGTGGATTATGAGGGTTGTGGGACAACCCGGAAGAGAGTAAGTTGGTATTCAGCAACAGTAAGTAAGCAACTTAAGCACTTAACATGTTAATTGCCATGCTATTGTTTGCTGCATTGTTATGGTTGCTGTGAGCTTGTGAGTACATTCCAAGTACTCACCTGGCGTATCATGCCAGATGCAGGAGAAGCCGAGGACGGAGGTCCCAATGGTTCGTGCTACGCTAACTAGGCCATGTCCCAGCAGTGTCCCTTTGGGATGGTTCGTGCTACGCTAACTAGGCCGTGTCCCAGCAGTGTCCCTTTGGGATGGAGTTCCCATGTAATGTTCCGCTACACCGTAGAATCACCTAGTAGTACCGAGTCCCGGCTATGTTCCAAAGAGATGGCGGACACGGATGGCGAGATGCTTGCCGAGTATGGTGCGATGGATGCCATGGAGCCCCTTCCCCAGGAGATCGTCGGGCGCGAGTTGGACATGGAGGAGGCGGCGGAGATTGACAAGCGCCGGGCGGAGTAGTAGCCTTTGTTTAGAGCGCCGGTCTTTTGTTAGAGTAATGTTTAGGTCAGCTAAGCTCTGTTTAATTGCTGAACTTGCTCGATTAAGAAGTGTGGGTGTGCTGCAGGCTCTTTTGTGTTCCAAAATTATGCAATGACATGGATGACCACTGTAACCAGGGAAATTCGAACCAAAATTTGCACTTTCAAACTCATCAGACACGGGGTAAGCCATATGAATCGTTTGTGATGTTTAGATATCATACACAGTGCTGAATAAGGGACCGTGTTTGATGACACTTCGCGCGCCAGTTTTTCCCTGCACGGAGCAAAAAAAATCGGCATCTGCGGAAATATCTACCTCCCATGCCCCCCCTCCTCCTTACCAAAAGCCACATTTCCTCTGTTTCCGCCTTCCATTCCAAGTTCAAACCTTCACTGCTTGCTTGCAGCGCCGCCGCCTCATCGCTGACGCTCCTTCCTGCTGCTCGGCCTCGTCGATCTAGTCAGGTAATCCATACCCAACCCCCATCCTCCACCTCCTTCTAAATCCTACATGCCCCGACCGCCGACGCGACACCTTCCACCCAAATCATCGACCCATCCTCCAAATAAGCGCCGCCCTAAGCCATAGTGCATGCAGTATAGCCAGGAGCTCAAGGAGCATTCGGCAGCGGAGAAGCAAATCGCGGCCGCACGCGCGGATGAGGTCGCGATGGCTGCCATGCGTGCCGACCCCCAGATCTTGGAGGAGCACCTCGCCGTCGAGGCCACTGTCGACGCCTCACGCGCGGATAGTTCATGGCGTTTTCTCGAGGCCACCGTCAGTGCCTTCGACGAAGACTACGAGGTGTTTTCTCAGCATGCCCGTGCTTACCTCAACTCCAGAGACAACAGGTTGGTGCCCGGAGCGGGTCAGGCAACTCACCACTACGAGGAGGGCACCCATGATGTGGAGGCCTCGCCCTCTTCCAAGTCTAAGGAGCCCATCGTCATCTATATCTCCAACGATGAGGAGTAGCTTGTCTTTTTAGCTCACTACAAGGACCTATGTTCAGCTAGCTAGCTACGCCGGTTAAGCATGTTCGGTTTACCTGTTGCATGTGCTGCTCATGCCTTTCCTTTACAAATTCTAGTGAATTGTCCTATGTACTGTTACTATGCAATCTGATCCTCTAGTATATATGTTCTATATATTGTGCAATGTGGTGCTGAGTTATCTGTTTGGTTATTTTTTTGTCATGTTCAGTTAACTGTTTAGTTCAATTCTGCAATGTGATGCTCAATTCTTGTGTGTGCAATTTTGTATTCTCTTGCATGTGAGAAATAATGGAATTTGGTTGTACAAAATACATGAGATACAAATACAATTGCTATATTTCCAAGTTGTTAAGCATACTAGGTTTGGTTAACTATCTGATCTTCTAGTATGTTCTCTTGTGCAATGTGGTGCTCAGTTAACTATTTGGTTCATTTGTTGTGGTGCTTAGTTAACTGTTTGGTTCAATTCTGCAATGCGATGTTCAATTGTCGTGGGTACAATTTTGTATTGTTATGCATGTGAGAAATAAATCGAATTTGGCTGTACAAAATACATGAGAAACATATACAATTGCTATATTTCCTAGTTCTTAAGCATGCTTGGTTTGGATAAATGGCTTTTCCATGTGGCTCGAATTAATCTGCTGAATCTGCAATGTGTTTATTTTTCATCAACATATTTTACTGATAGTATGCCAACCCTCACTTAACCTGATCAATAAATACCTTATATGTGTTGAAGGGAAACAATGGGAGGCACTGAGGTTTACCGTCAAGGTTCGCACATGCATGGTCCTTTGTCTAATAGCACATTATTATGCAATTGCAGGAACCATTCTAGTATTTAGGTTTTTAACAATTTGGTCTTGCACATGTAGGTCCTGCTGTCAGAGGTTTTGACCCACAGTTCGACCCATTTTGCATATGGGGAAATGAGATGTCCATGAATATCAGTCAAGTCAAGAAACTCAGAAAGGTTGTTAGGATAAAGAAACTAGCGACGAAAAATAGCAAGATCTTTGTCTGCACAATGAAGAAGACATCAGTGAACTACAGGATGGTACTAACTCTTATACTCCCTCCGGTCCTTTTTAGTCTGCATATAAGTTTTGTCCGAAGTCAAAGTATCTCTACTTTGACCAAAGTTATAGAAAAAAGTATCAACATTCAAACTGCAAAATCATTATTTTTAGATGCATTATGAAATACAACTTTATAGTATACATATTTGGTATCGTGGATGTTGATATTTTTTAAAATAAATTTGGTGAACCTTTACAAAGTTTGACTTGATACAAATCTAATGCGCGGAGTAAAAAGGACCGGAGGGAGTACCTTTTTTTTATTCCTTTGCGCCATTTCAAAATTCAGAGAAGATATTTATGCATATCTTTGTTTTCATGCCTTTCCAAAGTAGTTCACAGATGATTACCTCTCAAACCACGTATATGGTCAAGAGGCGAGGAAGGTGTTCATACAACACCCACAGTACAATATTGAAGTCTTCCTCAAGAGGACGAAGGATGGGCGGTCAATCATCCATAGGCACTGGCCTAAAGTTGCAAGGACCTTCAACATCATTGAAGGCTCAATATTCACCTTCCGCTTCAACATTTTTCCAGATGATATTCATCTGTCTGTCTACCGTCTATGATGCTAATTTCCAAAGGTTTTAGATGTTGCATGTGAAACTTGGTGCTGTTGTGTAATGGGGTAGCTAGCTATATGCCTATATGGTGTGTGTGAGTGCTGAAGCTATATGATGTTGTACTCTGATGTATTTCAATTATGAAATCCTGGTTCCGTAATACGAAAATGATATATATTGTGTGTTTATTATGAAATGCAAATTTGATTACTAAATGGATTAATAATAATAATAGGCCAATTAGCCTGCTTATTGGGTTTTTCTAGTGCAAACGGTTATTGAGACAACACCGTGGGCGATGATCTCAGACAACCCACATAGTTTCTAGGAAGTAAACGTGTTGGATCAATGAACAATCACACACGACTTCCTCTGGACAACTATTAACGTTAGGCCACCTTGCACAAATGTTTTCCACATAAAAAGCGTGTGTGATGGACAGCCTATGCCACACAGTTTCTTCTAGACACCGTGTGTGATGCATTCAATAACACAATCGATAAAATTATTACTATCGTCTGCAATGGCAACGCTATCACAGATGATGTGATGCGGACAACTGTGTGGGATGTATATACGAACAGAAACGTTTGTCTGGGATTCACTGTGTGGGATGTATATACGAACGAAAATGTTTGTCTTGGATTCACTGTGTGGGATGTACATACGAACGGAAACGATTGGGCCAGTATAATTGTGTGCGATGGCTCACCCGATCGCACACGAGCTCTTTTTGCCCCGCGTGTGTGACCGGAGGCCCTATTGCGGACGGTTTCTAGGTCGTGTGGAAAGGACGCCCCTATCGGACACACACGCAAGGCGGCGGTTTAAAACTTCGTCGCTGAAAGGGGGTAAAAACCGTTTGTATAGCAGGTCGCTGCACTAGTGAAGGTTGCTTCTTCGTGGACCCTTGATGGGTGGAGTTGGACTCGCGCAGCCGTTATCCCTTTGGGATTGAAGCCTCCATCGACGTGGATGTATGATAGCAACACCTATCAGAACCACGGGAAAATCTTCATGTCACCCTTCATTTGCAAAATCTCCTAAACTATACTCGTTATATTCTTGCACTTGCATGTTGTTTACTTTCCGCTGCCCATACTCTAGATATGCATGTGTAGGGTGTATTCCTTGTTGAAAGGATCGATATGGTCGACTAGAGGGGTGTCGTTGTTTTGTCACGGCAGATGCCCTTGTGAAAGGACTTGGAGATGAGGCCATCGCACAAGTGTTGAGGCTCAACGGGGTTGATCGGGAATGGGAAGATGCCGGGTTACCCAGGTTCAGCCCCTCACGGTGGAGGTAAAAGCCTATGTCCTGCTTGATTATATTGTTGTGGATCTCGATTGCAAGGATGCGGATTCGCTAACCTAGCTTTCGAGGGATTGCAACTTAAGTCTTTTTTGCCTAGGTGCTCCCCTTTATATATACAGGTGGAACCCTAGATTTACATGAGAGTCCGGGTCGTCATCTGACCCGTCTCCTATTCTTTCCTACTTATTCTCCAAGACAACCTTCATGCCATTCATCTTCTTCGTGAGCCGACCCATTACCCGAGTCGGCCTTTCCTGCTAGGCCTCCATTAAGCCGGCCCGCCAAGAATCCTTTAGCCCTGCAGTGAGATGACCCGCTGAGTCTGCTCTATGTCCGGGTTATCATCCTGCTGGGTCTACATGCTGGGAAATATCCCCAACAAGGGGGGAGGGATTAATAGGCGACTTCCAATTTTTAGCTCTTTTAATCAAATTAGGCTTGACAAGAAAATAGGTTGTCTAGATATGCAACTAGGTGAACAACCTATATGACAAGCACACAAGCAAGTGTTGGAAATATGCCCTAGAGGCAATAATAAAGATGTTATTATCATATTTCCTTGTTCATGATAAATGTTTATTATCCATGCTATAATTGTATTGACCGAAAACTTAAATACATGTGTGGATAAATAAACAGACACTGTGTCCCTAGTAAGTCTCTACTAGACTAGCTCGTTGATTAAAGATGGTTAAGGTTTCCTAACCATAGACATGAGTTGTCATTTAATAACGGGATCACATCATTAAGAGAATGATGTGATGGACAGACCCAGTCGTAAGCTTAGCATATGATAGTGTCACTAAGTTCACTTTGCCATAGCTTTATTAATGTCAAGTATCTATTCCTTGGACCCAGTGGCGAAGGCAGGAAAAAAATTGAGGTGTGGTGGAGCCGATAAACCATAAGAAAAATAAGAATTATAGAGCACTAGAGTACTAGTTAGTATCCTGCAAAAAAAACTTAGTAGTTGACAGCATTAAGATTCTTTCTAACTCGAACTGCAATTTCAATTCCAAAACCTTTCATTATATATTTCTTCTTCGGCGACTTCTTTATTCGTACTCGCCCTCGCAGCCTTGCCGTTCCTCGCTTGCCACCTAGCCAGTCGCGGACTTGCCTTGGCGGCGGTTGACCGTTATCCTCACACAATCACAATCACGAGGCTTTCTAGGATTTTGAAATTGCGAAGAGGTGGCAAGCCAAATACTCGTGTGTAGGTTGCCAGCCAGATCATGTATTGAAGTATTGTATTCATATTTTTTCGTTGTAGACTGACTCTCACGCAGAGCCCAATTGCCAAGTGTATCAGCCATCAGGCCCACTAGTCACTAGGCCTCATACCAGTTTGACAACTTCATTTTTCTCTTTCCTTCGAGTGTTTCTTCCTCCTGCGATGTTCATCGATGAAAGTAGAGTGCAGACCTACAACTTTGAACCATGTACACTACATGTATCTAGTATTTGGGTAAAATTTTAGGTATGGCAGCAGCCAAACCTTGCCAGATACCTGGATCTGCCCCTGCTTGGACCATAAGATCATGCCACCCCCTAGAGCCAGAAGAATACTTTGTGGGTATCAAATGTCATTTCATAACTGGGTGATCATAAAAGTGCTCTACAGGTATATTGGAAAGTATTTGTTGGGTTGCATGGATCAAGATTGGGATTTGTCACTCCATGTGACGGAGAGATATCTCTGGCCCTCTCGGTAATATAACATCCTAAGTAGCTTGCAAGCATGTGACTAATGTGTTTAGTCATGGGGATCTTGTATTATGGAACGAGAAAAGAGATTTGCGGGGAACGAGATTCAACTAGGTATGGCGATACCGGTGATCGAATCACGGCAAGTAAAATATCACGAGACAAAGGGAATTGTATACGAGATTAACTGAATCCTCGACATCGTGGTTCGAACCGATAAAGATCTTCGTTGAATGTGTAGGAGTCAATATGGGCATCCATGTCCCGCTATTGATTATTGATCGGAGACGTGTCTCTGGCATGTCTGTCACACACTTAGCGTTCGGTAACGCTAGGGTAGTATTGGGATATTCATAATGGCAAGACCGAATATTTTTCGGAGTCTCGGTTGGGATCCGGGACTTCATGAGGAGCTCCGAAATGGTCCGGAGGTAAAGATTTATATATGGAAAGTGTCTTTCAGGCTTCCGGAAAAGTTTACAAATTTTCGGTAGAGTACTGGGAAGGTTCTAGAAGGTTCCGGGGGTTCCACCGTGGGGCCCAATGACCCATGAAGGGCCCACATGGACCGAGGGGTGGGGCAACATCCCACATGGGCTAGCCGCACCAACCCCAAGGCCCATGTTATTTAAATCTAGAGATAAGGTCTTATCTCTAGATTTAAAGTGTTAAATCTAGAGATAAGATCTTATCTCTAAATTTAAAGGGATTTCTCCCTTGTGGCCAGCCCTAGAAGGGTTTTGGCCGCCCCCTGCCCCTAGCTTATATAAAGAGAGGGGAGGCGCAGGGGGCAACCATCTCTTCACCTGGCCGCTGCCTCTCTCTCCCATCTCCTCCTCCTCCTCCTCCTCCTCCTCCTCCGTGTAGCGCTTGGCGAAGCCCTGCCGGAGTTCCACTACCATCACCACCACCACACCGTCGTGCTGGCCTAGATCTAATCTACCTCTCCACCCTCGCTTACTAGATCAAGAAGGTGGAGACGTCACCGAGCCATACGTGTGCATATCTCGGAGGTGCCGCTCGTGCGGTGCTTGATCGGATTGGATCGCGAAGGGAGTAGGACTACGCCAACCACGATCATTAGATCGTTAATGCTTTCGGTCTACAAGGGTACGTAAACACTCTCCCCTCTTGTTGCTAGCATCTCCATAGATTAGATCTTGGGTGTTTCATAGGGAAAAAAATCGTTTTCATTCAACGTTCCTCTTTAGTGACATCATGAGCTAGGTCTATGCGTAGATGTTATGCATGAGTAGAACACAAATTGGTTGTGGGCATTGATGTTCAGATTGCTTACCTCCTTTGACATATTTGGATTTTGTGGTAAGTGTCCTGGACCAACTTTACTTGTCCTCGCACAAGAGACCGGTTCCATGACTGACATGCAACTTGTATTGCATAAAGTGGCTGGCGGGTGTCTGTCTCTACCACTTTAGTTGAATCTAATTTAACAACGGAGGTCCTTGTAGAAGGTTAAAAGGAAACTTGTATATCACCATTGTGGCTTTGCATAGGTAAGAACGGTTCTTATGCTTTGCCCCTAGAGGCCACGTAAAAATTGCAACAACAAAGTAGAGGACGTCTAACTTGTTTTTGCAGGGCATGTGATGTGATGTGGTATGGCCAAGATGTGATTTGATATATGTGATGTATGAGATGATCATGTTTTTGTAATAGGTTCACGACTTGCATGTCGATGAGTACGACAACCGACAAGAGCCATAGGGTCGTCTTAATATTATTGTATGACCCGCGTGTCAATAATTAAATGCCATGTAGTTGCTTTGCTTTATCGCTATGAGTTAGCAATAGTTGTAGAAGCAATAGTTGGTGGAGACAACTACATGACGGCACCTTGGAGATGATGGAGATCATGGTGTTATGCCGGTGATGATGGAGTTCTTGCCGGTGCTTTGGAGATGGAGATCAAAAGCACAAGAAGACAATGGCCATATCATGTCACATATTTGATTGCATGTGATGTTTGTCTTTTATATGCATCTTATTTTGCTTAGATCGCGACGGTAGCATTATAAGAGGATCCCTCACACTTAATATCAAGATAAAAGTGTTCTCCTTTAGTATGTACCGTTGCGAAAGTTCGTCGTTTCGGAGCACCTCGTGATGATCGGGTGTGATAGACTCTACGTTCGCATACAACGAGTATAAGCCAGTTTTACACATGCGGAAATGCTTGGGTTAGCTTGACGAGCCTAGCATGTACATACATGGCCTAGGAACACGGAGAACCAAAAGGTTAAACATAAGTCATATGGATGATATGTTCAACATGTAGATGTTCACCATTTAAACTACCCCAGCTCACGTGATGATCAGACTTGGGTTAGTGGATTTGGATCATGTATCACTTAACAACTTGAGGGATGTTGATTTAAGTGGGAGTTCATTAGTAATTTTATTAGTTGAACTAATTATCACGAACATAGTCTAAATAACTTTGCAAATATATTGTAGATCAATGGCTCGCGTTGTAGCTCCGCTCAATATCAATGCGTTCCTATAGAAAGAAAAGCTGAAAGATGATGGAAGCAACTTTGCGGACTGGCTCTGTAATCCAAGGATTATCCTCACTGCCGCACAGAAGGCTTATGTCCTTGATGCACTGCTCGGTGCGCCACCCCCTCCCAGAATGGCTGTAGATGTTGTGAACGTTTGCAGACTCGGGCTGATGACTACTTGATAGTTCGGTGCGCCATGCTGTACATCTTAGAACCAAGGCTCCAAAAACATTTTGAGCATCACGGGGCATATGAGATGATCCAGGAGCTGAAAATGATATTTCAGGCTCACGCCCGTGTGAAAGTGCAACTAATCCCCGGGTGGTTTTGGTAATTAATAACAACATATATGTCATTGAACTAATGCCTATTCAAAGATAGATTTCAGGAAAGTTCAATGTTGGCATGGCAAGGACATGTGATTGTGGACCCCTCAAAATGCTAAGGACATGCATTGGCAAAAGCTTCAAGACTCTACATTTTTGGTTAAGTGATCAAATATCACATCGAGTCCATAGGAAAGCCAATACTATAAAAAGGGGATGAGGTTTTGATCATGAGTCATTTACTCCAGTGCTTAAAGATATTGCTCCAAAAACCCTCAATCACTTTCCCGCATTCCATCTGTCCAAAACCCTAAAAGTCAAACTCGGTCCCACCGAACCATACACACCCGGACCCACCGTGTTACTCAAGACAGAGCCATAAGCCAAACCCTAGAAACTCGGTTCCACTGAGGTGGCATTCAGTCCCACCGAAGTACAGTGACCAAGTTTCTGTAACCAGTCGAGTTCATTTCAGAATTACCGAGATGAACCGATCGGAATTACTAAGATGAGGTCTTGCTTAGGTCATCGCTAATCAGAGCCACCGAAAGCCTAACGTTCGAATCTTTTACACAGGTCAGTCTCACTGAGATTTTGTTTTGGCGTCACCAAGATGTGCTAAAAGGTGTAACGGTTGGATTTTTGTTGAATGCTATTTATACCACTACAGAAAAAAGACACATCCGTGACATTATGGCCCGAACAAAAACTTTTTCTGTCATGGATATGACACCTCTATAATGATAATTGTGACAAAAACACGTACCATCATAGATGTGGTGGGCTCCTACTTCTATGACAAAAAATTATGATAGAAAATGGGCTTTTCGTCCTGGGCGGGCCGGAGACGCACCCGCATGACATTCTTTGGGCCGTCCATGATGTAAAAAACCGTGGTAGAAGTGAGGGCGACGAAAATTTCGGGAGTTTCCGGTTACCGTGGGTGGTCGGGGCTGAGCGATGCAGTGTGTTGCGCGTTTCTCTCATATGCGCGTGTGTACGTGTGAGGCGCTCGCTAACTGAACCTGAGTGACGCGTTCGCTTACTGAACCCGAGCGATCGATCTCGCCCTCGCACTACGTACTGAACCCGAGCGATCGATCCCTCGCACTACGTACTAAACTCGATCGATCCCTTCGCTGCTAACTGAACCCGAGCGATTCCTTCGCTGCTAACTGAACCCGATCGATCCTGCTCGCTGCTTACTGAAGCCGATCGAGCCCCCGTTCGAGACATAGCCAGCTAGTGTTGGGTTGCCTCTCGATGAACAGTGCATGTTGCTACCGCGTGCGCAATACATAGAACGAGTCAAGACTTGCATCAATCGAGCCCCTTGCGCGAGACGTGGTGAGTTGACCTAGCCGGTTGGTTGGCTATGGATGAACAATTCCCATTGCTGCCACCCGCTTGTACACCCCACCCCAGCCGGTAGGGGTTGGATGAACAGGACCCCGGCCGTGTAGCGGTTGCCGCTGGATGAACAGGACCCCAAGGAGGCCGCCACACCCCAGCCGGTTGGGGGTGGATGAACAAGACCCCGTGGAGGCTGGATGAACAGTAACCAGTGGAGGCTGGAAGAAGTCGACGGTGGATGAACAATAGCCCGTGGAGTCCCATTTTGCGGTACGCCACACCCCTCCCGATGAACATGACACTGTTTCGACCGTAGGCGGTTGGCGAGAATTCCGTTTCCTCGGTTTTGCAGTACGCCACACCCCTCCCGATCAACAGGACCCTGTTTCGACCATAGGCAGTTGAACAGAAGTCCATCTCCTCCGTTTTGCAGTACGCCACACCCCTCCCGATGAACATGACCCCGTTTCGACCGTAGGCGGCCGCAGAGAACTCCATTTCCTCCGTTTTGCGGTACGCCACACCCTGAGTCGATGAACAGGACCCCATTTTGGCTGTTCCGTTCAAGCCGGCTGGCTCCCGATGAATAGGACGTGTTCCAACCCAGTCGCTTGGCTCCCGATGAACACGACGTTTTTTCCTCCGTTCCGACCCAGCCGGTTGGCTGCCGATGAACAGGACGCCGTCGTTGTACGCATTCGAGACCACACCCGTCTAACGGAGTATTTAAACATGGGGTATACTCGATATACAGAATATATGCACCCGCTTGATGATAAAAATACTTTGAGATTGTAGCTTACAAGAAGCTAAAAGTAAAATAGGAAAAAACAGATAAACAACGGCGATACGGCGTCAACAGAAAATCCCCGAGGAGATCCCAATGTCATCCGTGACGCACACGGGGCCTGCCTCCCCGAGCTGGCAGGACACGCGTCAGCGGGGCAGGGCTGGCCGTGTGGCACACTCCACCGACCAGGTTTTGAATGCCTGACCAGGCTACGGGCGTAGCTCGGCGCAGGGCTATGTTTAGGGCCATCATCATGACGACCTGGGAGGCGCAAGACAAGACGGGACGCTGGCCATCTGTAAAGACCGAAGGGCGGTGCAGTGCATCACATCAAAGAAGGAACTCGAGTACCTGGCCTGGCACAGTGTCAGGTTATCCCTTGACCAATTGACAGGAGCAAGTGGACGAGGCACACCAAAAATCTTCATCTATGCAATGTACCAAATTTATTAATAAGGCCAAGTGTGGTACCCCCCGGGCCTATATACGGAGAGGGCCATGGTCGAATAGAGAGAGCTTTTCCAGCAACCACACACCCGCAATAAGCATTTTAGGCTGAAGGTAGAAGGTACAAGGATAGTTAGTTAATCGGGCACTCTAGCGAGTACCCCGACCACCTCCTATCACACCCCGACGACCTCATTTGTACACCCAAACACTTGTATCCCAACGTTGATATAAAATACCAACATGACGTAGGGTTTTATGCCTCGATGGCGGCCTGAACCTGTATAAACCCCCTTGTGTTCGTGTTCTTCCTTACTGTTTTCTTGAGTTGATTGGCTTAGTGTTTTAGCCGCTGGACGAACTAACAAATACGGGGTATCCTTGATCCCCGTTGTCTGGAGATCTCCCTCCGACATCTAGCGTGCCAGGTAGGGGGCTAAGGCTTAGGAATCAGCTCACCCACTCTTCGAATTTGGTAAGAGATGGCCGGGCACTACCCGCTTGACCGGGGATTCGGGTTGCCCCCACCAGAAGGGGGTACCCACGCTTAAAATTACGGCGTCCCTACCCTGAATAGCATCTAATTTGCCAGACAATCGATCGATCGCTCGTATGCTGGGCGCATGACCCTCGCCTCGGCCTTGGCTGCTGCTCATGCCTTTCTCCTGCATCCCCCGGTGATTGGCAGCGAACAGTCTCCCTTGAGCCCGTGGTTACGAGAAATCACGGAGATGGTCAGGGTGGCAAGACAGCGGCCCGAGCACATGCATCCGAGGGGGTTGTAGGGCCCGATCAGGCGCCGACATAACAAACAGCATGGCAGGGGAGCCGAACCTGCTCCGGTACCCCCCGTGGTTCCATCCGGCATCATGGTAAGAATCATTCACCCCGGCCAGGGACGCCGGGTAAGAAGAGCCGTGCCCCCACGCTGGGGGCAATCCCCCATCAAGAACAGTGGCGGGCCCTTCGTGATGCCCTGGTTGGCGGCATGCACCGGAGAGACAAAGGCGAGGCTGAACCTGGGAGGAGAAGGAGGTGCCAGAGACGAAGCCGACGACCACCAGGGCACGGGGAAGGAGGCGCAATTACGAACCCGAAGCAAGCAGCGATGGATCAACATCTAAAGCTCCACGCCACCGACCTAGGCCCTGATCTCCATAATGTAAGGCCATCAGGACCATTTATTACCAGTTTTTCTTGTAAAGTGGGGGATCACATTACATTTGTTTTCAAATAAAGAGTGTTGATTTTGGTCCGAAAGGAAGCACGCGATCAGGAGTGGCACGAGGAGGGGAGGTAGGGGGTCGCTACCCCTACTTTTCCCTCTTTTGGTCGTTCTCATTTTTTATCAAAAACATATAAAAGATGAGGGAGCTGCTACTTGTGAGCTGCGTTGGGATTTTCCCCGAAGAGGAAGGGAGATGCAGTAAAGTAGAGATAAGTATTTTCCCCGAAGTGAAGCCACGTGAACAGCACCTGCACACACAAAAGCAAATACTTGCACCCAACGCGGGCAAGAGGGTTGTCAATCCCCTTGAACTCGTTAATTGCAAGGATTAAATCTTGTCTACGCAAAAGTATAAATTGCGAAACAAAAGAAAAGTAAATAAATTGCAGCAAAGGTTTTTAGGTTTCCTTTTTATATTTAAAGTAGACCCGGGGGCCATAGTTTTCACTAGAGGCTTCTCTCTCGAATACAAAGCATACGGTGGGTAAACAAATTACTGTTGGACAATTGATAGAAAAGCGCATAGTTATGACATATTCACGGCAATTATCATGTATATAGGCATCACGTCCGAGACAAGTAGACCAACTCCTGCCTGCATGTACTACTATTACTCCACCAATCAACTGCTATCCAGCATGCATGCATCTATGGTATTAAGTTCATGACAAACAGAGTAACGCTTTAAGCAAGATGACATGATGTAGACAAAGTAAACTCAATCAATATGAATAAACCCCATCGTTTTATCCTTAATGGCAACAATACAAATACATGTCTTGTCCCCTTCTATCACTGGGATATAGAGCACCGCAAGATTAAACCCATTGCAAATCACCTCTCCCACTGAAGATAAATCAGTCTAGTTGGCCAAACCAAATGGATAGATTAGAGAGAAATACAAAGCTATAACAATCATGCATAATAAAGTTCAGAAAAGACTCAATTACTTTCAATGAATAATCTGATCATAAACCCACAATTCATCGGATCCCAACAAAGACACCGCGAAAGAAGATTACATCGGATAGAACTCCAAGAAGATCGAGGAGAACATGGTATTGATGATCAAAAAGAGAGAAGAAGCCATCTAGCTACTAGCTATGGACCCGTAGGTCTGTGGTGAACTACTCACACATCATCGGTAGGGCAGGAAGGTTGATGTAGAAGCCCTCCGTGATCGATTCCCCCTCCGGCAGAGTATCGGAAAAGGCCTCCAGATGGGATCGCGGAAGAACAGAAGCTTGCGGCAGCAAAAAAGTTATTTCGGGTGGCTCTCTATTGGTTTGGGAATATATGGGAATTTATAAGCTTGGAATTAGGTCAAACGGAGCTGCGTGGGGCCCACAAGCTCAGGGGGCGTGCCTACCCCTCTAGGGCGTGCCGCTCTAGCTTGTGGCTCTCTCGTATCTCGTCTTGTCTCCTCCCGAAGCTTCTAGGGTCCCTTCTGGTCCAGAAAAAATTAATCTAAAGATTTTTTCCATTTGGACTTCATTTGATACTGATTTTCTGAAAAGCCAAAAACAAGCAGAAAACAGGAACTGGCACTGGGCACTAGGTTAATAGGTTAGTCCCAAATAATGATATAAAATAGCATATTATTGCATATAAAACATCCAAGATTGATAATATAATAGCATGAAACAATAAAAAATTATAGATACGTTGGAGACGTATCGGCATCCCCCAAGCTTAATTCCTGCTCGTCCTAGAGTAGGTAAATGATAAAAATAGAATTTTTGAAGTGGAATGCTACCTAACATGTTTATCATGTAATCTCTTTTACGGTATGAATGTTAGATACAAGTGATTCAAGGCAACAGTCTATCATTTGACATAAAGACATCAATACTCAGGCATACCAACAAACAATCATGCCTTTCAAAATAAAGAATTCTAAAGAACGCTATCCCTACGAAATCATATAGCTCATCAAGTTTAGTGTTCCTAACACAAAATATTAATCATGAACTACCCCGATGACAAGCCAAGCAATTGGATCATACTTTTTAATGCGCTTCAGCATTTTCAACTTCACGCAATACATGAGCCCGAGCCATGGATATAGCACTATGGGTGGAATAGAATGCGGTGGTAGAGATTATTAGGGGAAGTCAAAAAGGAAGAAAGTCTCGCATCAACTCAGCGTATCAACGGACTATGGAGATGTCCATCAATCGATATCAATGCGAGGAGTAGGGATTACCATGTAACGGATGCACTAAGAGCTATAAGTGTATGAAAGCTCGACTGAAACTAAGTCGGTGTGCATCCAACTTGCTTGCTCATGAAGACCTCGGGCATTTGAGGAAGCCCGTCATCGGAATATACAAGCCAAGTTCTATAACGAAAAATTCCCACTAGTATATGAAAGTGAAAAAATAGGAGACTCTCTATATGAAGAACATGGTGCTACTCTGAAGCACAAGTGTGGTAAAAAGATAGTAACATTGCCCCTTGTCTCTTCATCTATCATTTTTATTTCTCTTTTTTTTTCGTCCGGAGTCTCATCCTGACTTGTGGGGGAATCATAGTCTCCATCATCCTGTCCTCACTGGGACAATGCTCTAATAATGATGATCATCACACTTTTATTTACTTACAACTCGATATTACAACTCAATAAAAACTATACATAATGACTCTATATCAATGCCTCTGGCAGTGTACCAGGATGTGCAATGATCTAGCGTAACATGTATGAAAAATGATAAACGGTGGCTGTGCCACAAAAATTCCTGTCAGCTCTATATGATCATGCAAAGCAATATGATGATGAACACACAAGTCATATGACGGAACGGTGGAAGTTACCTGGCAATGTATCTCGGAATGGCTATGAAAATGCCATAATAGGTAGGTATGGTGGATGTTTTGAGGAAGATATAAGGAGGCTTATGTGTGATAGAGCGTATCATATCACGGGGTTTGGATGCACCAGCGGAGCTTGCGCCAACTCTCAAGGTGAGAAAGGGCAATGCACGGTACCAAAGAGGCTAGCAAATTGTGGAAGGATGAGAGTGCGTATAATCCATGGACTCACATTATTCATAAAGAACTCACATACTTATTGTAAAGCTTATTAGCCCTCGAAGTAAAGTACACTCGTATGCTCCTAGGGGGATAGATTGGTAGGAAAAGACCATCGCTCGTCCCCGACCGCCACTCATGAGGTAGACAATCAATAATAAATCATGCTCCAACTTCATCACACAATTAAAAGCTATACGTGCATGCTTCGGGAATCACAAACCTTAACATTGATATTTTTACTAAACCACAATCATCCACTAATACACCCCCATATTACCATCTTAATATAACAAAACTATTGCAAGGAATCAAACATATCATATTCAGTGATCTACATGAAAGTTATTATTATATCCCTCTTGAATACCTATCCTTTCTGGACTAGTCTTATAACATGTGCAAATTGCCATTCCTATTTATTGGACTCTCAAAAAGATTTAAGTGAAGCATGAGAGTGCAATTATTTCTTCAAAATTTAACCACCACCATGCTCTAAAAGATATAAGTGAAGCACTAGAGCAACTGCCAAGCTCAAAAGATATAAGTGAAGCACCAGAGCAACTCCCTAGCTCAAAAGATATAAGTGAAGCACATAGATTATTCTAACAAAATCACGATAAATATGTGTTCCTCTCAAAAATGTGTCCAGCAAACAATGATTGTGGCAAACTAAAAAGCAAACAAAGAAAAGAAAACTATGGCACAAGACGCTCCAAGTAAAACTCATATCATGTGATGAATAAAAATATAGCTCCAAGTAAGTTACTGATAGATTATAGACGAAAGAGGGGATGCCATCCGGGGCATCCCCAAGCTTAGACGCCTGGGTCTTCCTTGAATATTACCTTGGGGTGCCTTCGGCATACCCAAGCTTAGGGTCTTGCCGCTCCTTATTCCTTCATCCATCGTAGTCTCACCCAAAACTTGAAAACTTCAACACACAAAACTCACCAGAATCCTCGTGAGATCCGTTAGTATAACAAACAAATCTTAAACTTTAGGTACTATTATAAATTGATTCATATTTTAATCTTGCATAATGCTACTATACTCTAACTTCTCCATGACTTATACCCCCCGATATAATCCATATCATCATTAAAATAAGCAAACTATGCAATAGAACACAGAATCTGTCTAAAACAGAATATTCTGTAAAGATTTGAATTAAAATCATACTTCTGTAACTCTAAAATTTCTGAAAAATTAGGACAACGTAAACAATTTGCATTCCAATTCTGTGAAACAAATTCAGGATTTTATCACATTCCAGTACAGAATGAAAATTCCAGAACTGGGTGAAAACTTTCTGTTTTTCTAACATCATCAATTATACTATCATGCAAATCATCCCAAAGGCATTACTTGGCACAAACACTAATTAAAAGATAAAAACACAATCATAACAGTACCTATAATTGTGCAAATACTCAAAACAGAAAATAAAAGCAAAAAATTTAAGATACATATTGGGTTGCCTCCCAACAAGCTCTTTCTTTATAACCATTAAGATAGGCTTAGGATATTAATGATGCTCACATAAAAGACAGTAACTGAAGCACAAAGAGAGCATCATATAGCATGTGACAAACACATTTAAGTCTAACATACTTCTAGGCATAGGCATTTTATAGGAAAACGAATTATCAAGACAAGCAATATCTAGCATATACAAATAGGAAGAATGAAGCATTAATAAATCCAACACAAAGAGAGGTAATTTATTGACATGAAGATTTCTATAACCATATTTGCCTCTCTCATAATAATTACATGTAGGGTCATAATTAAACTGAAGAATATAGCTATCATATAAAATATTATCTTCATGATCCACATGCATAAAAGTTTTATAATCTTCCAAGATAGTGGGATTAATATTAACTAAACTCATGACCTCTCCAAACCCACATTTATCAAAAATTTCATAAGATTGAACACTCTCCGAATATGTGGGATTCTTTTTTCCTAAAGTTGACACTCTTCCAAACCAACTTTCAATATTATTGCAAACATTATTATCAATAACATATTCATCATGAGGCTTAAATAAATTTTCAAGATTGAAAGTGCAACTAATCCCCGGGTGGTTTTGGTAATCAATAACAACATATACATCATTGATCTAATATTCATTGCTAATATATTTCAGAAAAGATCAATGATTGGCATGGCAAGGACTAATGGATGTGGACCCCTCAAAATGTCAAGGACAAGTTTGGCATCTACAAGACTCTTCATTTTCATTTTAGTGATCCAAGATCACATTGAGTCCCTTAGGAAAGCCAATACTATTAAAAGGGGATGAGGTGTTAATGATGAGGTTGTTGCTCAAAGTGCTTAGTGGTATTACTCCAAAAACCCTCAGTCATTCTCTCACAATCACATCTGTCCAAACCCTAAATTTCAATCTCGGTCCCACCGAAAACATCCCATCCGGACACACCGAGATAGCCACTTCATATTGCCACTGCCAAACCCAAGAAATTCGGTTTCACCGAAAAGGATCTCGGTCCCACCGAGATGGCTTTGTCAAGTTTCTGTAACGCCATTATTTCACTTTGGAATCACCGAGTTGAAATAATCAGAATTTCCGAAACTGAGTTCTGCCCTAGCCTTTGCACTTCGGTCCCACTGAGTTGTTCCACTTCGGTCCCACCAAAAAGCCTAAAGTTCACACTTTTTACACTAGTCGGTCTCACCGAGTTGGGTCAAAAGTGTGTAACGGTTGGATTTTTGGTGAAGGCTATTTACACCCCTCCACCCACTTACTCTCAGAGAGAGCCATCAGAACGTGCCTACACTTCCACCATACATTTTCTGAGAGAGAACCACCTACTCATGTGTTGAGATCAAGATATTCCAATGCAACCATTTGAACCTTGATTTCTAGCCTTCTCAAGTTGCTTTCCACTCCAATCCTTCTCCTACCCAAGCCAAATTTGTGAGAGAGAGATTGAGTGTTGAGGAGACTTTCATTTGAAGCACAAGAGCAAGGAGTTCATCATCAACACACCATTTATTACCTTTTGGAGAGTGGTGTCTCCTAGATTGGTTAGGTGTCACTTGGGAGCCTCCAAGATCATGTGGAGTTGAACCAAGGAGTTTGTAAGGGCAAGGAGATCGCCTACTTCGTGAAGATCTACCCCGAGTGAGGCTAGTCCTTCGTGGATGGAAGCCATGGTGGAATAGGCAAGGATGCTTCTTCGTGGACCCTTCGTGGGTGGAGCCCTCCGTGGACTCACGCAACCGTTACCCTTCGTGGGTTGAAGTCTCCATCAACGTGGACGTACGATAGCACCACCTATCAGAACCACGCCAAAAATCATCGTGTCTTCATTGCGTTTGAAATCTCCAAACCCCTCCTTTACTTACATGTGCAATGTTTTACTTTCCGCTGCTATACTCTTAGAATTGCATGTGTAGGGTGATACTTGACTTGGTGTATTTGCTAAAATCTACCCACAACTAAAATTGGGAAAAGGATAGATTTTTATTTGGTCAAGTAATCTAATCACCCCCTCTAGACATACTTTCAACCCTACAAGTGGTATCAGAGCTTTGGTCTCCATCGCATTGGTTTCACAACCTAGGAGAGTATGGAGTCTAGTGAGGGAAATTACCACCGTAGAGGTCCACATTTTGATGGTACAAACTTTGCTAGTTGGAAGCATAAGATGAAAATGCATATTCTTGGTCATAACCCCGCCGTTTGGGCTGTTGTTCGTGTTAGCTTGCAAGGTGAATTCTTTGAGGATGGTAAGGAACTGGATCGTGAAGCAACCGCGGAAGAATTGAAGATGTTGCAATACAATGCTCAAGCATGTGACATTCTCTTCAATGGTTTGTGCCCCGAGGAGTTCAACAAGATCAGCCGCCTCAAGAATGCAAAGGAAATTTGGGATACTTTGGTTGATATGCACAAGGGTACCGAGTCCGTCAAGGAATCCAAGTTGGATATGCTTCAAAGTCAACTTGACAAGTTCAAGATGAAGGATGGTGAAGGAGTCACCGAAATATACTCTAGGCTTGCTCTCATCACAAATGAGATTGCCAGCTTAGGAAGTGAAGAGATGACCAACAAATTCATCATCAAGAAGATTCTCAGAGCCTTGGATGGTAAGTATGATACCATGTGCACATTGATCCAAATGATGCCCAATTACAAAGATCTCAAGCCCACGAAAGTCATTGGAAGGATTGTTGCTCATGAGATGTCACTCAAGGACAAGAAGGAGCTACACAACAAGTCAAGTGGTGCTTACAAAGCCTCAACCGATGCTCCCACAACTTCAAGCGACACGCTAGTATCCAATGAAGAGATAAGCTTAATGGTGAAAAGGTTCAACAAGTTCTACAAGAGTAGAGGAAAAGAAAGGAGCTCAAACTCAAGAAACTATGAGCAAAGATCATCAAGTCATGACCGTAATTGATACAATTGTGGAAGACCCGGGCACTACTCAATGAGTGTACGACACCTCACAAGAAAAGAGATGAATCACCAAGAGGAAGACATAGAAGAGATGAATCACCTCACAAGGAGAGAAGGAGTAGAGATGATCGTTATGAACGAAGACCTTCTTGGAGAAGTAAGGATTCGGAAAGGAAGGACAAGTCATCCAAGGGATACACTAGAAGAAGACATCAAGCTCATGTTGGTGAATGGATTTTCGGCTCTGACTCCGACAACCAATCCGAGAGAAGTTATCACTCCGACTCCGACTATAGTCAAGGTGAAGGTGTTGTTGGACTTGCTCTCGTATCCTCCAACTCCTATGACATATTTGATTCACCAAATGAGGGAATTGGAAGATGCTTCATGGAAAAAGGCCCCAAGGTATCACACTCCAAATAATTTGACTTTAATAGTAATGAGGATGATTTACTTGGTGATGATGATTTACTTGTTGATAAGACTAGTGATGTGAGCTATAATGAACATGCTAGTAATCATGATAGTCAGGAGGAAACGAATGACAATGCTATGAAGGAGATTGAGCGTCTAACTAAAGAACTAAATACTCTTAAGTTAGCTCATGAAACAACTCAAGAGGATCATAGAGAGCTTCTAAGATCTCATGAGAAGCTACACTTCGAGAAGCTAAATTTAGAGCAAGAGCATGAGTTTCTAAAAGCTATCAATGACGATCTTCGAAAGAAGAGTTCTTCATACCTTGCCAAACGTTTACTCTTGTCTACCTTTATGCCACAAGTCAAATCTAAGAAAACTACTAACAAGGGTAAAAAGGGTTCTACCTCTAGTAGTAACAATAACAATGCAAAATCCAATATTGTTGCTTCTAGTAGTTCTATTGATTTCACTAATGATTCTCTTAGTCAAGTTACACTTGAGCAAGAAAACAATTTATTGAAAGGAATTATAGAAAAGGGTGTCTACAAGAGCCTTGCCAGGAGTAAGCAATTTGAGGAAATTGTGAAAGCAAGGAAGGCACCGGAAGAACCAATGTATTGGTTTTGAACGAAAGTTCAATGCCAATCGAGTTGAGTGGGAAGAAGATCAATACCCCAAGACGAAGTTTGTTCCTCAACAAGAGAAGTATGATCCTACTTCCTTCAAGGGGACACAAGCTCAAGATGATCTCCCACCACAAGACCACAAGCTAAAAGGCAAGGACAAGCTTCAAGAAGAGATTGACTCATTTGAAGAACCACCTCAAGCTTTGGTCAAGTGGGTTCCCAAGGCCTCATCAAGTTCTACTTCATCAAGTGCTACTACAACACCAAGGATTCCCATCAAGTTGATGTGGGTCCCAAAGAAGAAGAACTAGAAAGTTCTTGCGGGTGACTCCGCCAACAAACTTCACTCATATTCACTTATGTCAAGGACATGTGCAACCAACTTCAACATCTTGCACTAGTTCATGGAGTCACAAACCCTCTTGTTGGTAAGACAAGGGACAAGGTATTCAATGCATTCATGGACATCATCACTTGTGCATTTCACTCCATGTCTATGGATATTATTGTTTGTTCCCTGTGGGACTAACTCATGTAGGTATTGAAAGTGCAAAACTCCAAGGATTGCTCCCAACTCTTGATGGTCTACATCAACTTTGAGCATCCACATCTACAAACATCTACATGAAGTCATCATCGACAAAACCCAAGGTTAGTTCATCCCTCTTTGGGGGGATATCACATCCAGGGGGAGCTTTGCTCTAAGACTTGAGCTAAAGCAACTCTAATGGTGTGAACACATTAATGCTTTATGTAAAAGTGGTAACCCCACTTGTGCTTAAACGATGAGTATGACCTATGATCAAATGTTCTCATTTGGCTCCTATGTCAATATACTCATATATAGATGACTATGTCATCGCCCATTGTGTGATAGATGCTAGTGTTGGTTGTGCATGTTTGACACATATTTCAATTGCTATTTTATTGTGTGAGCATGTTGCTATGCATATTTCTCATTCGAGGACATCCATTTGTTATTTTGATTGTCTTGGTTTTTCTGGCCAAGTGGATGTACAAGAATGCCCAAGCACCTTCTCTAGCTATCTATTCTTTCTTGTCCCAAATTCTCTTCATGCTATATCACAAAATTTGAACAAGTCTTTAACCATTTGGATTGATCTAGGTTTTCATCTCGGTGTAACCGATTTGAACCAACTCGGAGAGACCGATATGCTGTACTGCTAGCAGTTACACATCTTGGTGCCACCGATTTGTTTCAATCGGAGCCACCGACAGCTGATGGGTATATATATCCTGCGAATCGGTACGGTTGAAATTTCTCAAACGTCATGACCTCGCGCCCCATAGCTGCCATTGCCCTAGTCTCCAGACGATCGCCGTTCCGTCCAGCGCGCCCTCGCCGTTGGATTCCGCTGCCATCAACGGAAATCACTCCCTCCGTGTAGAGGATTTGTGCCAAGTTAGGGTAAAATCTGACCCCTTAGTGCTTCAATTTCTGATTCAATGCACTAGGGTTTCGCCATGATTCCTGCTACTATGTGCAACTTCTATTCCACGAATAAACTCCTTAGATTAGATGCGAGTAAAGATTTTAGGTTTAAATTTCTGTAGAATACATCTCGGACTAGCCGATCTAAAAATTTCGAAGTCATCGATCTGGCTACGGCCATTGCACAAGTACATCTCGGTGCCACCGAGTTGTACTGATCGGTGAGACCGAAATAAAGTTTTTGTGAAACCCTAGCATCTCGGCGAGACCGAACCACATATCGGTCTGACCGAAACTATGTGCCAAGTCTCTGTTAAGTGCTTCGGTATCACTGAAATGATCAACTCGGTTGTTCCGAAATGTCTTCTGTGAAAAGTTCAAACTAAGATTGGAACTCAATTTTTTGAAAAACCAGCTGCATTTTGTGATAACTCATCTACTCTGCCTATACCCAACTACTTCACAGGTCTGTTTGCAAGATGTCAGAAGCCAGTGACAGCCAGAATGCCTCAGAGGCCAATGTTGACTTGAGTGCAGGATCTAGTCCAGAGGAGAGCTACCATGAGGGAGAAAGGAGTTCTCCAGACTTGCCAAAAGCTGCCATAAGAACAAGGAAGAAGAAAAACTTAGATGATGAGGATGAGGACTTCCAATTGGAAGAGGTCACCTCCAAAAAGAAGAAAGCCACTGTTCAAAAGGAGTATGCAGGCACTCATAAAGAGCGAGGAGTCACTAGGAAGATCTCTGCCTCTACAGCTGCAAAGAGAGGTATCACACTCACTTCTGAGGAGCCAGGGGGCTCAAAAGCTCAAGTTGCAGGAAAGAAGAGGAAGGAAAGGAAGAGGCTAGTTCATGTTGTTGGCAGAAGGCCATCCATGTTTGTTGATCCAGATGAGGAAGAGGAAGAGGAAGAGCCAGCAGCTAATCCTCCTGCTGCCAAGTAACAGAAACTCATGGGGGATGCAATGAAAACTACTACTTCTTCCAAGGCCAAGCCTACTGCTGCTAAACCCAAGAGAACCACAAGAAATGTGCCAGCAAGTGAGAAGAACAAGGCCCCAGTGCCTCAAGGAAATGATGATGATGACGATGAAGCCACAGTGCTAAGGAAGTTAAGTCCCAGACTGCCAGAACACAATGACACACATCCTATTGCTAAAAACATGAAGGAAAGAAAGGATAACGGTCTGAGGAAGTGGAGGCAAACTGATCCATATGCTGTGAGGAGGAAGACTGCTGTAGATTATCGCTTTCACACTAAGGAGCAGCAGGATTTTTATGAGACAATTTTGCTAGACAAGAAGCCCATAGTCAGTGACATGAGATGGGTGGATTGGAAGTTCATTGATGCAAACGAAGACCATTTTCCTCATGTGCATGAGAGTTTCAAGATGATTGGGATTGATGATTTCATTGGAAAGAAGTTGACAGCTTGGAATGATGAGATAGTTATGCAATTCTACTCCACTGCTCATTTCTATCCAGTGGAAGGATTGTGTGGATGACAGAGGGTATCAGATATGAGTCCTCAGTTGAGGAATGGGCTACCTTGCTTGATGTGCCCAAGCCAGAAGAGCATGATATTGATGTGTATGCCAAGCGCAAGATGGATCACAACTCCATGGCCAACATGTATAAGGAAATTCCATTGGCTGATGTTGAGACTCACAAGCTAGGCTCTGTCTACCATCTGTTTGCAGGACTTGCTACCTCCAACACCATCATGAGGCATACATTGATGCCCAAGTCAGGAGATGAGAGGATGATCAAAGGACACTCCATCAACATGCTGCATCACATTGATCATTCTGAGAGATTCAGAGTCATGGATCTTATAGTTGAGACTATCACAAGGACTACCGCCGATCAGAAGAGGTCATGTGGCTTTGCTCCACACATTCAGATGCTTATCAACTACAAAGTTGGTAACAAGACTTATTTGCTTGACCGTGAGCACTTGCCACTTAGGCCTGAGTTTGAAGATAACACCGTGACCATGGATCCATCCCATCCCACTTCAGCCATAGCACAAGCCGAGAAGGAAGCAAGAGCAGAAGATGCCAAGTTTGCACAGCCTAGTGCCGCATCTGCTCTGTTACTAAAGACATGATGAACCATCTTCTTCGAGCCACTCAGAGGATCGAGCAAAGTTTGGCCAGCTTAGCTGCAAACCAGAAGAGTCTTGAGAGGATAATTGAGACAAAATTTTATGATTTGGATATCAAAGTAACAGAGATGCAAACCACCGTTGAGAGCCTGAAGAAAGAGGTAGATGAAGCAAAGAATGCTGGTAGTGATGATGAGAAACATCATGGTACAGTACTTCCCACTACTACTCAGTTCAGGACCCAGCTTAGGTCAGCAGCAATTCTAGATACTTCCAGAGCTATAGTTTCAGCTCCAGCTGCTGCATCTACAGTTGCACCCTCAGCTGCTCTAGTTGTTGCCACTCCTCCACCAGCCCCGCAGACTTCTTCAGAGGCATTTGAAGATGCTCTTCTCTAGAGCGACGTTTAGCTCTATACATGTTCGATCTTTTTGGTACTTGCTGCCAGCCAGAGGTCTTCACCGCCAGGAGCAGCCAGAGATCATCTCTAGAGCGACGTTTAGCTCTATACATGTTCGATCTTTTTGCTACTTGCTGCCAAAGGGGGAGAATTTGTATAGATCATTAGAGCTTCGAGAGAGAGCGTTTTGCTTTTGTTCATTTGTTTTCTCCCAGTGCCAGCAGCTCCGCAGGCGGCGACGGGTACCGTGGCCGTGGGTCCGGACAGTCAGAATGAACAACCGCAAGGGTGCTGCTCAAGTGCTGATCATGGAGTCCGAGAAGACCATCGTCGGCTGGCCACCAGTGTAGCCTTTTAGCCTATATTTTATTATAATTGTATGGAAATGTCGCTTATCGACATTTTAAGTCGCTAATCAAATGTAAAGGCGACAAATTTTGCCCCTAATTTATAGGAAGTACCAACGTTTGTTTAAGCATTTCTGTCTTTTAATTTATAAAGCCAGTTTTGGTCAACCATCTGGCACCCGTGGGAGGCACGATGGCCCATCCATCGGGCACGATGATGATATGTTGACCGTGTGATAGTGGGCAGACACGTACACATCCTAGAACGCGGGCCCACATACGCCATGCGGGAACTGTTTCAGGCTTCAAAACCAAAACCATCAATAAATTTTGTGCTTGTTTCCCATCACATTCCAAATCACCATGCTATGATTAATTGCAAATCTATTCACACTGTGAAACCTAAACGTGTTCCCACTTAGCAGATGCTTACTAATCGGCTATAAAACCTACCCACTCGAAAACTACTGCACATTCCTATCCTCATCACCAAACAAACAGGTCTTTCTTGTTACTCGTACCTTGCGTCTGCCATGGCCGGTATGAGGAGTTCTGGGTCGACATATAGCCAGGGAAAAAAGACCAAGGCTGCAGAAGCAACAGAGAGCTCCCATCGCGCCGCGTTAGCCATAGCAGAGATGTCTTGTGGCGCCGCGGAGGCCTCAAATGATCTCTCAAGTAAAGGCGAGGGCTCGCACAAGCGCATTCGCCATGGAGGCGAACTAGACGAGCCGGCGGTGGTTGATTCCTTAGCCAGTGACGACATGCGCGCTGAGCTCAATAAGCAGAAGGAGGCGAATGCCTGCTTGGTGAAGCTGCTGGAGGAGACCAATGCCTCGATTGAGAAGGCGACCAGCCTCATCGAGCAACAAACGGGTCACAATGTGAAGCTCATCGACGAGTACGAGAAGCAGAGGGAGCTGACCATCGGCTGGAAGAAGCAGCATGAGAAGAGCAGTGCCCCGGGGAAGATTCTAAGAGCCCTCGTTGGGAAACTACTGGATGACGTGGCAAAGCTTCGCATCGAGCGCAAGCGACTAGTGGAGGAATCCGTGGCTGCTGTCAAGCAAAGTCATGCGGATGTGAAGCAGCGCATCGACGTTATCCGCGAGAAATCCCGTGCCATGGAGGCACTGCGGAAGATGGCGGGGGAGAGGCTAGAGGAGAAGAAGGTCCTGGAGGCGATGAAGAAGGAGATGGAGGAACTCCGCGCCCAGCAACCCATCAAGAAGTAGAGAGCAGGGACCCAGATCGTTCTCTGCTTCTCTTCTGCGTCTTCCTTCTTGTCTTGCCCTTGTGTCTTTCGAGCGTTGTCACATGTGGCATTTTAAATTATCTTGAATATGTAAGACAACTATTATCCATTGCCATTGTAAATTTCTCATCATATTATTTCGTTTGTAGGTACTGTACATGTATACGAGTCAAAAACAGGCTAAAAGGCGCGTTCTTAGCGAGGCACGAACAAAACAATGCTAAACGTTGAGCGGGGCCATGGGATCACAAGCAAACTTCGTCCAGGTGCATTAACCGCATGTTAAACAGAGGCTCGGCCGCCATTAATGGAGAAGTTGGGAGCGAGACGGGCGGCAGGTGGAGGTCAAAGGGCTCGCTTCTCAGTGAGCCTGCACGCGTCGCGCTGAGTCTGCGTGGCGGACTGCTCGCATGTGTGCCGTCAAGCCTGCACAACAGACTTCTCGCACTCGTCCCGTCTAATCAAATAGCTGCCCACACGACACCTCCATTCCAATAAATAGTGGCACGCGTGGCGGCACGTAAATGGTTAGTGGAGCGCCCATGGTTCAAATAATACAACCGTTTGCGATAATAACGTGGCAGCTATTTGTACCGAAATGCCTACGTTTGCTGTTAATGTGTGCGCCTTATCTCAAATTGGACAAAAAATTTACCACGACATATATGTGCCATGTCATGACACCATGCTAAGTTTCATGAATTTCAGGTGATTTTTGAATTTATGGGGATTTAAAACCCAAGTTTCTCAATGTTTGCAGCCGAGCCGCGACGCCGAGGTGTTTGTAATTCATTCCCATTTCTTGCATGTGACGTAAACATGTACCCAAGGACACAAAAATGATTTTTCAACCCATTTTGGTGCACTGGAGCATGTGCTTGTAGTTCAAATTTGAATTTTGCACATTAAATGCCTAGAAAACTCAATTAATCTATAAAAAAGTCCAAACGAACCCTGAAAAATTCCATATTTCAGCACGACACTCCAATTGGTCTATGTTGTCTCCAGAAAAAAAATCCAAGACGAGAAGATGCAGGGATTGTTGTTTCGCCCACAAGGGTGACACGTTCCCTATCGAAACCATGAGGCTTCTTGTGAGAAGCTCCAGTTTGTAAGAGGCTTGTACCAAAACTTGTCCCAAATTGGACAAATTTTTTACCACGGCATATATGTGCCATGTCATGACACCATGCCAAGTTTCATGAATTTCAGGCGAGTCTTGGATTTACGGGGATTTAAAAACCATGTTTCTCAATGTTTGCCGCCGATCCACGACACCTAGATATTTGTAATTCATTCCCATTTTTTCATGGGACCTAAACATGCAACCAAGGACACAAAAATGACTTTTCAACCCATTTTGGTGCACTGGAGCATGTGCTTGTAGTTCAAATTTGAATTTTGCACATTAAATGCCTAGAAAACTCAATTAATCTATAAAAAGTCCAAACAAACCCTGAAAAATTCCATATTTCAGCACGACACTCCTATTGGTCTATGTTGCCTCTAGAAAAAAAATCCAAGACGAGAAGATGCAGGGATTGTCGTTTCGCCCACAAGGGTGACACGTTCCCTATCGGAACCACGAGGCTTCTTGTGAGAAGCTCCGGTTTGTAAGAGGCTTGTACCAAAACTTTCCCCAAATTGGACGAACTTTTTACCACGGCATATATGTGCCATGTCATGACACCATGCCAAGTTTCATGAATTTCAGGCGAGTTTTAGATTTACGGGGATTTAAAAACCAAGTTTCTCAATGTTTGCGGCCGAGCCACGACGCCGAGATGTTTGTAATTCATTCCCATTTCTTGCATGGGACCTTAACATGCACCCAAGGACACAAAAGTAATTTTTCAACCCATTTTAGTGCACTGGAGCATGTGCTTGTAGTTCAAATTTGAATTTTGCACATTAAATGCCTAGAAAACTCAATTAATCTATAAAAAAAGTCCAAACGGACCCTGAAAAATTCCATATCTCAGCACGACACTCCTATTGGTCTATGTTGCCTCTAGAAAAAAATCGAAGGCGAGAAGATGCAGGGAATGTCATTTCGCCCACAAGGGTGACACGTTCCCTATTAGAACCATGAGGCTTCTTGTGAGATGCTCCGGTAGGTAAGAGGCTTGTACCAAAACTTGCCCCAAATTGGACAAATTTTTTACCATGGCATATACATGCCATGTCATGACACCATGCCAAGTTTCATGATTTTTAGCCAAGTTTTGGATTTACGGGGATTTAAAAACCAAGTTTCTCAATGTTTGCGGCCGAGCCACGACGCCGAGATGTTTGTATTTCATTCCCATTTCTTGCATGTGACCTAAACATGCACCCAAGGACACAAAAATGATTTTCAAACCATTTTGGTGCACTGGAGCATGTGCTTGTGGTTCAAATTTGATTTTTGCACAATAAATTCCTTGAAAACTCAATTAATCTATAAAAAGGCCAAACGAACCATGAATAATTTAAAGCAGTGCTGGTCAACCGCCTGGCACCCGTGGGTAAGCACTGTGTGCGCACGCGTCGTGCTGAGCTTGCGTTTCCTTCTTTCCTAAGTTTTCCATATTAATGGTGTTATATATCCAAACACGCTACCGTTTCCCGCCACTCCCCCAATTAGTTTCCTGCCACTCCCCCCGTTGGTTTCCCACCACCACTGTCAGTACACCATACCGCTGTATACCATTGCAAGCATGCCAATCCGGCGAAGCGTCACCCTCATCATCAACCTCCTCGATGAGGAGAACGCGCCGGAGCAGGCCGGAGAGCAAGAATGGACGCACGCCGCCGAGCAAGAGAGGCAGCGCACCACCAAGTGTGAGCTATATCAGCGCGCCCCGGTGCTTGAGTGGGCCGATGTCTACACATGTGTTCGTCACCGCCCATGGAGCGGAGGAGAGCAAGAGCGGCAAAGCGATGCCGTGCAAGTGCAGGAGAGTGCTGCCGCGCATCAGGTGTGGTGCGCCACACTATTTGAGCGGAGCCGTGTCAGCATCCTGTTGACTCAACCAGTCGAGAGGCCGTTTCTAGGGCCGGTAAGCATCCCGGTTGCACGACCACGACAACCAAGATTGCACACAATTTCCAAAAGCACAAACATGTGTGATAGGGAGTAGGTCCCACACGGTGACCATCGGGATACGCCTTAAACGCAAGGAGGCAACTCTTATCAGCAAGGTGCAGCTTCCCTTCCGCTAGCTGATTCGAATAGAACGCACAAGTTAAGCGTGTTGTGGCTGGAGCAGTGTAAGGATGGGTGACCGGATGGGAAGTTGCTATATCTCAAGCTTCATTTAAACGCTATGATATGGTTATTACAGACATTTAGCATCTAAATGTGTCTGTAGTGCCCTGTCATGTCGATTAAGTAAAACTTGTGGTCCTTGTTTTGTAAATTTGGAGAATTATTTTTGTTATTTCAACATATAATGTGCTTTTTAATTGATTTCAATAAAGTTTGTTATTTGTCGTTTTGAAAATTTTGAGTATGAAATTTAGTTATTTCAACATATCCCTGCACCGTGTGTCTTTTACCATACTTTCCTCAGGGGTCTGTTTTTGTGAGGCAGTGCCACATCAAATTAAGTTGCATTCGCTATTTAAACATCACACCACCCTATCATATACTTACATGTATATATATTTTGGTCACATGCATGTGGCGTTAGTACGTGGTCTTCTAATCCACCCCCTCGTGCGGCTTTCCACGGCAATTGATCTGTGGGTCCGCGCTGTCTATCCCTTTAACCCACCACATACGAGAAGGTTTTGACCATGATGGGTTCCTCTTGGTTTGTGTTACGTACGATAGGTCATGGTGGCATGTCAGACCAAATTAAGTTAGAGCACATGCGTTGGATTCCCTCCCGCCGGCTCAAAGTGGGGGAACCGGCACCCTACATCTTGAACCTGGCTTCCTGGGGGTAGGGTTTTTGGTTTGTGAGGTAGCTGGTGCCACATCAAAGTTGTGCCTTGGGGATTTGAACATATCACGCCACCCATACATATATTTGGGGCGCATGCATGGTATAGGTCTTATGGTCGACCCGTCCCCTTATGCGGTTTTCGACAACACGCCTATCTGTGGGCCCCTAGGGTCTATATATATCATCCCTTTGACCGACAATGAGAGGGGGTTTTGACGACCATGAATGGATTCCTCCTGGTTCGTGTTACGGTAGGTCATGGTGACATTGCCCGAGCAAAGTTCGAGCTCACACGTTCTCAGGATTCCCTCCCACGTGCTCGAATTGGTGGGTGGACCGACACCCTACACACGTCATCCTTAATTACATAGCTTTCATGCGTGTTGTCCGGTTTATGAGGTAGGTGCCACATCAAAATTGTACATTGTATATTTAAAACAAACATCACCCCTTCCTACATACATTAATTTAGGCCGCATGCAGGTGGTGCTGGTCTTCTGGCCCCTCTTGTGCGGTTTTCGATGGTGGTCCCATTTGTGGGCCTGCGCGGTCTATTATATCCTTTTTTGACCGACAAAAGCAGTGGTCGCTTGACCAAGCTAGATATATTTACTTGGTCCATGTTATGGTAGGTCATGATGACATGCATGTCCGACCAAAGTATGAGTGCATGCGTCCTGCTGACACGAAGTGGGGGTGGGGCAAGCACCCTACGACCTTAATCCGCCATTATACATACACAAGGGGGCTTTCCGGTCTGTGAGGCAGGTGCCAAATCAAAGTTGGGAATTGTGTATTTAAACATCACACCACCCTTTTCCTATATATATATATATATATATATATATATATATATATATATATATATATATATATATATATGGCCACTTCTGGCCAGGTGGTGGTGTTATTCTGGCCCGTCTCACCCGATCTTCGACGGCGTGCCCACCAGTGGGCCCGCGCGATCTATCCCTCATGACCGACATCGAGAGGGTCCGGTTTGACTAAAATATAGATTCTCTTGGTTGTGTTACGGCAGGTCATGGCTACATGCCAGACAATGTTTGAGCTAGGTCATGTACATGTGTTCATATATAGTATTCCCTGCTCCGACACGAAGTGGAGGGGCCAGTACCCTACGTTCATGTCATGAACCCTTTTCTGTCACACTGGACGCTTTTATAATTGCATATATATGCATCATGTGCCACATCAAAGTTGTGCATTGGTAATTTGAACATCACACACCACCCTTTTCATACATATATATTTCGGCCACGTTTTTTGGCTTTTTTTGTTGTCAAATGGTGCTATATAAAATAGCAGATGACTCGAATGAAAAAATGGTTTGCGAATGTATACGCAACGGACACGAGTGCACCGGACTAACCATGTGCGATGCTCATGCCCTGTAAAATCAGCACAGTGCACTCGTGGCAACTGGCCACGACCTTGAAAATGCCAGCTAGGGTAAAGGCGTAATGTGCACTAGAAATTTAGGATGAATTTCCACGTCTGTGTCTGAAAATTAGGATGAATAGTGTGCAATGAACCAGCTAGCTAGAAATCTAAAAAAAATCTACCTGCCTTGAGCAATGCAAAAATTGGTGGTTCCGCGGCTTTTTCCATATTATCGTACACAATTATTATGTTTGAACCGTGTGCGATCTTGGTTGCTCCCGCCCCGCTTCAATTCCTCTACCCAAATTTTAGTAGCCGCGGTATTTCAACCGCGAAAATCCTAGACACATGGGCTGGTTACAAAGTTTTACAGGGATCTTCCAAACTAATCTTCTCTCCCCCCTCCGATTTTTAGTGGGGGTGGGCCCGTCACCTTATTCCTAGCCAATTACAACATGCCAACTAACCCACTCTGTTGATCCTGTAAAAGTTTATCCATCGCCCTCACTCCTCCACCACTGACCTTATAGTAAAATTTTCAGTAGCCGAGGCATTTAAACCGTCGCCCGTTGATTTTCCTTCCTTTATCTACTCAGATGTTTGATAACCCACAAGTATAGGGGATCAATTGTAGCTTTTTCGATAAATAAGAGTGTCGAACCCAACGAGGAGCTAAAGCTAGAATTAATATTCCCTTCAAGTTCTATCGACCACCGATACAACTCTACGCTCACTTAACATTCGCTTTACCTAGAACAAGTATGAAACTATTTTGTAGGTGATAGGATAAGTTTGCAAGAATAAAACTAGAAGTAATTTGCAAGATGAGAAAAGTTAGTTGTTTAGTAGAAAGCTTTTGTAACACAAGAAAGTTATTTGTCCCTAGGCAATCGATAACTAGACCGGTAATCATTGTTGCAATTTTATATGAGGGAGAGGCATGAGCTAACATACTTTCCGTACTTGGATCATATGCACTTATGATTGGAACACTAGCAAGCATCCGCAACTACCAAAGATCATTAAGGTAAAACCCAACCATAGCATTAAGTATCAAGTCCTCTTTACTCCCATACGCAACAACCCCCTTACTCGGGTATGTGTTTCAGTCACTCACGCCACCCACTATAAGAGAATCATGAACGTATTGCAACACCCTACAGCGGGAATCCCTCATGCTTGCGTGACACGGAGGGCACCATAGGACAGCACCAAAATAAAACATACAACTCAAACCAATCACGATCATCAATCAACCCATAGGACAAAACGAATCTACTCAAACATCATAGGATGGCCACAAATCATTGGATAATAATATGTAGCATTAAGCACCATGTTTAAGTAGAGATTACAGCGGGGAGAAGAGGTGTTACACCGCTTCATAGAGGGGGAGAGAGTTGGTGTTGACGGTAGCGACGTTGTTGATGTAGATCGCCGTCACGATCCTTGCCCCGACGGCACTCCGGCGCCACCGGGAGAGAGGGGGAGAGAGGCCCCCTCCTTCTTCTTCTTCCTTGGCCTCCCCCCTAGATGGGAGGAGAGTTTACCCTCTGGTCCATGGCTGCCATAGCAGCGGAGGGGCAGGAGCCCCTCCGAGATTGGATCTCTCTCTCTGTTCTCTTTTGTTTCGCGCTCCTGTTTTCTGGCCCTTCACCGTTTCTTAAATTCCCAGAGATCCGTAACTCCGATTGCGCTAAAATTTTAACACGATTTTTTTTCCGGATATTAGCTTCCTTGCGCCCGAAGAAGGGCACCAACCGACCTACGAGGGCCTCACGAGGCACCACGGCGCGCCAGGCCCCCCTGGCGAACCCTGGTGCCTCGTGGGGCCCATGAGCACTGCCTTGCGTTGATTCCACCTCCCAAAAATCACATATATTCCAAAATAATTCTCCGTAAATTTTTATTGCATTTGGACTTCGTTTGATATGGATTTTCTGTGAAATAAAAAAAAGCAGAAAACAGGAACTGGCACTAGGCACTGGATCAATATGTTAGTCCTAAAAAATAATATAAAATGTTGCCAAAAGTATGTGGAAATTGTAGGATATTGACATGAAACAATCAAAAATTATAGATACGACAGAGACGTATCAACATCCCCAAGCTTAATTCCTGCTCGTCCTCGAGTAGGTAAATGATAAAAAAGATAATTTTTGATGTGGAATGCCACCTAGCATAATCTTGATCATACAATTTAATCATGGTATGAATATTAGGACACGAGTGATTCAAAGCAATAGTCTATAATTTGATATAAAGACATCAATACTCAGGCATACCAACAAACAATCATGCCTTTCAGAATAAAAATGCTAAAGAACACTATCCCTACAAAATCATATAGCCTTGTCATGCTCTATCTTCTTAACACAAAATATAAATCATGTACTACCCCGGTGTCAGCCAAGCAATTGGTTCATACTTTTTAACGCGCTTCAGCTTTTTCAACCCCCATGCAATACATGAGCACAAGCCATGGATATAGCACTATGGGTGGAATAGAATACGGTGGTAGAGATAATATGGAGAAGACAAAAAAGGAAGAAAGTCTCACATCGACGCGGCTAATCAATGGGCTATGGAGATGCCCATCAATTGATATCAATGCAAGGAGTCAGGATTGCCATGCAACGGATGCACTAAGAGCTATAAGTGTATGAAAGCTCAAACTGAAAACTAAGTGGGTGTGCATCCAACTTGCTTGCTCAAGACCTTGGGCAATTGAGGAAGCCCATCATCGGAATATACAAGCCAAGTTCTATAATGAAAATTCCCACTAGTGTATGAAAATGAAAGCATAGGAGACTCTCTATATGAAAAACATGGTGCTACTCTGAAGCACAAGTGTGGTAAAGGATAGTAACATTGCCCCTTCTCTCTTTTTCTCTCATTTCATTTTTTTGTTTTCTCTTTTTTTCCTTTTTTTTCTTGGACTCTTTTTGCCCTCACATTTTTGCCCTTTTTTTTATTTTGTCCGAAGTCTCATCTCGACTTGTGGGGGAATCATAGTCTCCATCATCCTTTCCTCACTGGGACAATGCTCTAATAATGAATAATGATGATCATCACACTTCTATTTACTTACAACTCAAAAAATTACAACACGATACTAGAACAAAGTATGACTCTATATGAATGCCTCTGGCAGTGTACCATGATGTGCAATGATCTAGCGTAGCAAAAGATATCAAAAAACGGACAAGCCATGAAAATATCATGCTAGCTATCTTACGATCATGCAAAGCAATATGACAATGAATGCTCAAGTCATGTATATGATGATGATGGAAGGTGCATGGCAATATATCTCGGAATGGCTATGGAAATGCCATAATAGGTAGGTATGGTGGCTGTTTTGAGGAAGATATAAGGAGGCTTATGTGTGATAGAGCATATCATATCACGGGGTTTGGATGCACCGGCGAAGTTTGCACCGACTCTCGATGTTAGAAAGGGCAATGCACGGTACCGAAGAGGCTAGCAAATTGCGGAAGGGTGAGAGTGCGTATAATCCATGGACTCACATTAGTCATAAAGAACTCACATACTTATTGCAAAAGTTTATTAGCCCTCGAAGCAAAGTACTACTACACATGCCCCTAGGGGGGAGGTTGGTAGGAGTTAACCATCGCGTGCCCCCGACCTCCACGCAAAGGAAGACAATCAATAATAAATCATGCTCCAACTTCTTAGCAAAACAAGAGACTATACGTGCATGCTTCGGGAATCACAAACCTTAACACCAATATTCCTACTAAACCACAATCATTCACTAGTACCTCCCACATATTACCATCTCTATATCGCAAAACTATTGCAAGGAATCAAACATATCATATTCAGTGATCTACAAGTTTTATGTAGGATTTTATGACCAACCATGTGAATGACCAATTCCTGTTGACTCTCTAAACAGATATAAGTGAAGCATGAGAGTTTAATTCTTTCTACAAAATACCATGCTCTAACAAATATAAGTGAAGCAAAAGAGCATTCTACAAATAACGGTTTTCTATATGAAGAGAAACAGGCATCCAAACTTCAAATGATATAAGTGAAGCACATGAAGCATTCTATAAAGCCATACTCAAAAGATATAAGTGAAGTGCATGAAGTATTCTATAAATCAACCAAGGACTATCTCATACCAGCATGGTGCATAAAATAAAAGGAAAAAAAAAACACAAAAGACACTCCAAGAATTTACGCATATCATGTGAACAAAAAAAACCCGAAACATACTGATACTTGTTGAAGAAAGATGGGATGCCTTCCGAGGCATCCCCAAGCTTAGATGCTTGAGTCTCCTTGAATATTTACTTGGGGTGCCTTGGGAATTACCAAGCTTGAACTCTTGCCTCTCCTTATTCTCCTCATATCGATACCTCCTCGATCTTTGAACACTTCATCCACACAAAACTTAACAAAACCTTCGTGAGATCCGTTAGTATAATAAAGCAAATCACTACTTTAAGTACTGTTGCAAACCCATTCATATTTTATTTTTGCATTATACCTACTATATTCTAACTTCTCCATGGCTTATACCTTCCGATACAATCCATAGTTTCATCAAAACAAGCAAAACAATGCATCAAAAACAGAATCTGTCAAAAACAGAACAGTCTGTAGTAATCTGAACATTGACCATATTCTGTAACTCCAAAAATTCTGAAAAATTAGAAAAAAAAAACAATTTGCATATCAGTACTGTGTAAAAATTTCAGAATTTTTGCATTTTCCAGTAAAAAATGTAAATTCACACACTACAGCAAAAGTTTCTGTTTTTGCACCGCACACACCAAACAAGCAATTTAAACATCCTAACGGTAAATCTTGGCACATTATTTTTATAATACAATGGATTTGTACAATGGGATAATTATTTTTGTTGAAAAGTTTCTGTAATTCAATATTCACAAAGTTTCCATGGGCATGAACAAAGTTCAAGGAGCTCCCCCACTTCAACGGTGCACGTCTTTCTTACTTTCACTTTCCTTTTTGAAAAGTTTTAGGTTCCCCTCTATATTTTTTTTGTTTTTAAAATTTTTAAAAGCACACAACAGAATAAAATGACTCTCTAAAACTTCCGGGTTGTCTCCCTGGAAGCGCTTTCTTTAAAGCCATTAAGCTAGGCATAAAGTGCTCAAGTAATTGATCCACCCGGATCCCAAGGTATATCAAAGCCAATTTTAATTAACAATGATTGGTATTTTAGTAGTGATCACAAAGCAACATATATCATGCAATGACAAAGTCTAACTCTCTTCCTATGCATCAGCATGTCATAAAAGAACAATTCATGCACACATAATAAAGGCCGATACATAGCATAAGCAGTTTCTTGCAATTTTATTGTGTTGGAAACATAGAGAGGTGGAGATGTAGTTCCTCTCTCGTAATAATTGCAAGTAGGAGAAGCAAGCACATGCATATTATATTCATCAAAATTATCATGTGTAGTAGTAAAACGCAACCCATCAATATAATCCTTAATAAGAGCAAACTTCTCCGATATAGTGTAGTTTGGAGAATTCAAAAAGATAATAGGACTATCATCTGTGGGTGCAATAGCAACAATTTCATTTTTAACATAAGGAACTATAGCAAGTTCATCTTCATAAGCATAATTCATATTGTCATCATGGCCACAAGCATAGCAAGCATCAATTTCATCAAAAAGGGATATTTCAAATGAATCCAAGGAATCATAGCAATCATCATAACATTCATCCTTCGGTAAGCACGAAGGGAATTTAAACAATGTATGAGATAAAGAGTTACTCTCATCAGAAGGTGGGCACGGGTGATCAATCCGCTCTTCCTCCTTTTGTTCTTCGCTCTCCTCCTCAATTTTTTCATCTAATGAGCTCACAGTGTCATCAATTTCTTCTTCCATAGATTCCTGCAAAATATTAGTCTCTTCTTGGACAGCGGAAGGGTCCTCAATATATTCTTTCACATAAGCATTAGAAGCATATTTTTCATGGCAATATTTAAGTATGGCAAAATTTTCAGATTTGTAAAGAGTGATATCATACTTTTCAATCAAATAAGCAATTTCATAAGCACCCTTAAAAGCAACAAATTCTTCAATTTGTTCAATATCATAGTAATTATAAACACCCTTGGCATAAGAAGATAAGGCTCCATTATCACTAAACTCACATTGATAGGGAAGGTGTTTCTTAGGGTCTTCAGAACAACAAGTAAAATCATATATTTCACATAAATTCCAAGCATAGCAATTCAAAGTATTAATATGATGCCATAAAAGTTTCCCTTTTTGAGATAAGCGGTGTCGCACAAAATAAGCATGCTCATTTAATGATTTCCCCTCAACTAAGCTAGTTGGGTTTTCAGCACGAGCACAAAGGGATCGAAGATGATCCAAGTAGAAAGCTTCAGCAGTATGATAGATTTTGGGTGGTTCTTCAACCATTGGGTTAGCAAGTACAACTAATTTTTTTTGTATTTTACGTTTCCTACCCATAACTAAAGATAGAAAACAAGAGCACAAAATAAAATTACTTAGTGATAAAGCAAACAAGCACACACGAGAATATCAACCCCACGCTATTGCTCCCCGGCAACGGCACCAGAAAAAGGTCTTGATAACCCACAAGTATAGGGGATCAATTGTAGCTTTTTCGATAAATAAGAGTGTCGAACCCAACGAGGAGCTAAAGGTAGAATTAATATTCCCTTCAAGTTCTATTGACTACCGATACAACTCTACGCACACTTAACATTCGCTTTACCTAGAACAAGTATGAAACTATTTTGTAGGTGATAGGATAAGTTTGCAAGAATAAAATTAGAAGTAATTTGCAAGATGAGAAAAGTTAGTTGTTTAGTAGAAAGCTTTTGTAACACAAGAAAGTTATTTGTCCCTAGGCAATCGATAACTAGACCGGTAATCATTGTTGCTATTTTATATGAGGGAGAGGCATGAGCTAACATACTTTCCCTACTTGGATCATATGCACTTATGATTAGAACTCTAGCAAGCATCCGCAACTACCAAAGATCATTAAGGTAAAACCCAACCATAGCATTAAGTATCAAGTCCTCTTTACTCCCATACACAACAACCCCCTTACTCGGGTATGTGTTTCAGTCACTCACACCACCCACTATAAGAGAATCATGAACGTATTGCAACACCCTATAGCGGGAATCCCTCACGCTTGCGCGACACGGAGGGCACCATAGGACAGCACCAAAATAAAACATACAACTCAAACCAATCACGATCATCAATCAATCCATAGGACAAAACGAATCTACTCAAACATCATAGGATGGCCACAAATCATTGGATAATAATATGTAGCATTAAGCACCATGTTTAAGTAGGGATTACAGCGGGGAGAAGAGGTGTTACACCGCTGCATAGAGGGGGAGAGAGTTGGTGTTGACGGTAGCGAGGTTGTTGATGTAGATCGCCGTCACGATCCTTGCCCCAGCGGCACTCCGGCGCCACCGGGAGAGAGGGGGAGAGAGGCCCCCTCCTTCTTCTTCTTCCTTGGCCTCCCCCCTAGATGGGAGGAGAGTTTCCCCTCTGGTCCATGGCTGCCATGGCGGCGGAGGGGCAGGAGCCCCTCCGAGATTGGATCTCTCTCTCTGTTCTCTTCTGTTTCGCGCTCCTGTTTTCTGGCCCTTCACCGTTTCTTAAATTCCCAGAGATCCGTAACTCTGATTGCGCTGAAATTTTAACATGATTTTTTCTAGATATTAGCTTCCTTGCGCCCGAAGAAGGGCACCAACTGACCTACGACGGCCTCACGAGGCACCACAGCGCGCCAGGCCCCCCCGGGCGCGTCCTGGTGCCTTGTGGGGCCCACGAGCACCGCCTTGCATTGATTCCACCTCCCAAAAATCACATATATTCCAAAATAATTCTCCGTAAAATTTTATTGCATTTGGACTTCATTTGATATGGATTTTCTGTGAAACAAAAAACAAGCAGAAAACAGGAACTGGCACTGGGCACTGGATCAATATGTTAGTCCCAAAAAATAATATAAAATGTTGCCAAAAGTATGTGGAAATTGTAGAATATTGGCATGAAATAATCAAAAATTATAGATACGATGGAGACGTATCAATGTTTCAGTTCGCTAAGTTTGAAAAGTCCAAAGAGGGCAGACTAGCCACGGAGCTTGGATACGGTTTCCCGATCGAAGATCCATGGATCACAGAAAAATCTCTCCCCATGGACTTTCGCCTCTGAAAGCGTCCTTCCTTCTCAATTCCCAGGCATCCATCCAATGCATGATTTTTGATAGCGTCGAACATGAGCGGACACCCACACAATCTTGATTTGACACAACAACACTTTCCACCTCTCTTCCTTCCCTTGGATCAGATAGGAAATCCTCACTTTTCCTACCTCCGTCGTCCAGCACCATCTCCACCCACCATTACTAAAAAATTTAGTAGCTGCGGCATATCCTCAAACACCACCCCACCCCCTCCACAGTACACACACACACCCCTCCCCCGCTCGAACCCTAGCTCGCCGCCGCCGCCGCCGCCCTCCACCCCCAACCTCTGCCGGTCTGCCCATGCCTCCAACTTAGATAAGTTCAGGTTACACACCGATACCCATACCCTCGCCGCCCTGAGTTTCTAGATGAGGCCTGCGGTCCCCCCCAGATCTCCATCCCCTACTCCAGATAGTCGCAGCCAAAGCCCGACCAAATATCCCGGGGAGCCCGAGGAGCGTATGGCCAAAAAGAGGTCTATCATGGCCTCTCCACCAGATGATGGCGAGGTGGCCGTCATTCATGCCGACTTGTCAATCCTGAAGGATCACCTCGCCACGGAAGCCGGCGAGGACATTGACTAGGTTTTCATGCCGAAGGCTTCAAGACTGCGGGCTCACGTATTCCTGTATATCAGGACAGCCGGCTACGACATCAAGCTCGTCGACAGCGACGGCTTCACACGGACCATGTCACAGGTTAAGTGGTCCATCCCTAACGCCTCTGGTTCAACCACCGTCAATCTCTTTGAAGGCCCCGCCGCTGATCTCCTCCACCTCGCGGTCAAGGATTTGCGACCCCTGTACGCCATCGAGCCCATTTTGTCATTTCTGAAGGACACGTTCTACGATAGTGGCTTGGGATCCTCAGCTGCCAAGTCAGATCTCATTGACCACGACCACGAGAAGGGCACCCACTATGGTTCTTCCAAGGTGAAACAGCCCATCTGCGACATCAGGGAGCGCACCCTAGGTCTGTGCTCTTCCAAGTGGATGGAGCCCATCCATGACAAGTGAGGCAATATCCTACCAGCAAATCTTACTTTTTCTAGCTAGCCAACTCGTACCCATTATTGTAGTAGCTTTTGCCATGCGATGTTTTAACTGTGCCATGCTTAATTATTTTAGTTATGCAAACATGTAATGTTCAATAGGGCTATCTGATGTTTAAGTATGAATTGTCCAGTTCAATTTCACGAATGGCTATATTTGGTTGTTTATAGTAAGTAGATGCCTTGTTTATCTATATTTGGTTGTTAGGTTGGTTGCAGTGAGCATTTGTCCAGTTTTCTAGTAGATGCCTTGTTTATCTGTATTTGCTTGTTAGGTTGGTTGCAGTGAGCCTTTGTCCAGTTTTCAATAGCTATATTTGGTTGTTATAGTGAGCATATATGCCTTGTTTATTTAAGTTATTCACCATGTGATCTTCATTATGTGCAAGTATGAACTGTGCAGTTCGATTTCATCAATACTAGTTTCAACGGCTATATTTTGTTCCTGTTATGCCTGGTGTAGTTAACACATGCCCTTTATTTCAGTTTTACACATTTATCCAGTGTGATGTTTAAATATGAGCTACGTTCTATTCATTTTCAACAATACCAGTTTGAATTACAATATTTGGTCGCTGTTAAGCCTGTTGTGGTTAACATTCCATTCCATTTTTTATTTGCTTTAACAGCATCACTACAAAAAAAAGACACATCCGTGACATTATGGCCCGAACGAAAACTTTTTCTGACATGGTTGTGACACTTCTATGACAATAATCGTGACAAAAAATGTATCATCGTAGATGCGGTGGGCTCCTACTTCTATGAAAAAAATTATGACAGAAAATGGGCTTTTTGTCCTGGGCGGGCCGGAGACACACACGCATGACATTCTTTGGGCCGTCCATGACATAAAAAATCATGGTAGAACTTAGGGCAAGAAATTTTTCAGGGAGTTCCCAATTACGGTGGGTGGTCAGGGCCGAACGATGCAGTGTGGTTTGTGCGTTTCTCTCGTACACCTACGTGTGTGCGAGTGCTACTTGTAGCTTGCGTTGGTATTTCCCCGAAGAGGAAGGGATGATGCAGCACAGTAGAGATAAGTATTTCCCTCAATTATGAAACCAAGGTTATCCAACCAGTAGGAGAATCACACAACACCTAGTAAGCAGTACCTGCACACAAACAACAAATCCTTGCACCCAATGCAAACAAGGGGTTGTCAATCCCTTGGCGGTAAGATTGCAAGATTAAATTGTATTTGATAGATTGATAATTGCAGCAAAAATACTAAATAAAATAAATAAAAGAAAATGGCAGCAATATTTTTAGGGTTTTAGTAATATGATTTTGATAGACCCGGGGGCCATAGGTTTCACTAGAGGCTTCTCTCGAGAAAATAGCATACGGTGAGTAGACAAATTACTGTGGGGCAATTGATAGAAAAGCAAATAATCATGACGATATCCAAGGCAATGATCATGTATATAGGCATCACGTGCAAGATTAGTAGACCGACTCCTGCCTGCATCTACTACTACTACTCCACACATCGATGGGCTATCCAACATGCATCTAGTCTATTAAGTCCATAAGAACGGAGTAATGCCTTAAGAACGATGACTGATGCAGACAAGACAAACTCACGAATTAATAAACCCAATGAATAGATCCCATCTTTTACCCTTAGTAGCAACGATACATACGTGTCATGTCCCTTTCTGTCACTTGGATTGAGCACCGCAAGATCGAACCTACTACAAAGCACCTCTTCCCATGGCAAGATAAATCAACTTAGTTGGCCAAACCAAATCAATAGATCGGAGAAGAAATACGAGGCTATAATAATCATGCATAAAAGAGATCAGAGAAGACTCAAATAATATTCATGGATAATCTGATCATAAACTCACAATTCATCGGATCCCAACAAACACACCGCAAAGAAAGATTCCATCGGATAGATCTCCAAGAACATCAAGGAGAACATTGTATTGAACATCAAAAAGAGAGAAGAAGCCATCTAGCTACTACCTATGGACCCGAAGGTCTGTGGTAAACTACTCACGCATCATCGGAGAGGCAGCAAGGTTGATGTAGAGCCCCTCCGTGATCGATTCCCCCTCCGGCAGATTACCGGAGAAGGACCCCAGATGGGATCTCTCTGGAACAGAGGCTTGCGGCGGCGTAAAAAGTATTTCGTGGACTCCCCTAAGGGTTTCTGATTTTTCCTGAATTTATAGTGCTGGAATTAGGTCAAACGGAGCTGGGGTGGGCCCACGAGGTACCAGGGCGCGCCACCCCCCTGGGGCGCGCCCTGGTGCCTCGTGGCCCACCTCTTCTTCTTCTGGCCCTCTCCCGAAGCTTCCAGTGTTTATCTTGAGGAATAAAAAATCTCCAAAAAGTTTGGTTGCATTTGGACTTTGTTTGGTATTGATTTTCTGTAAAACAAAAACAGGGCAGAAAACAGCAACTGGCACTGGGCACTAGGTTAATAGGTTAGTCTCCAAAAATGATATAAAATTGCTGTAAATGATTATAAAAACATCCAAGATTGATATTATAACAGCATGGAACAATAAAAAATTATAGATACGTTGGAGACGTATCAGCATCCCCAAGCTTAATTCCTGCTCGTCCTCGAGTAGGTCAATGATAAAAACAGAATTTTTGATGTGGAATGCTGCCTGACATATTCATCACATATTCTTTTCTTTTTGTAGCATGGACATTGGACTTATATGATTCAAAGCAATAGTCTATAATTTGACATGAAAACATAGATACTCAAGCATACTAACAAGCAACCATGTCTTTCAAAATATCAACGCTAAAGAAAGTTACCCCTAGCCCATTATGCTCAATCATTGATCCATTCATGAAACACACTCAAATATTAGCTACAACCAATGCACAAGTATGACAATAGTGTTCTCTAGTTGGTGCTTTTGTAAGAGAAGATGGAGACTCAAAAAAAATTGCATAAAAGTAAATAGATCGGCCCTTCGCAGAGGGAAGCAGAGATTTGTCAAATGTGCCAGAGCTCAAAGCTGAAATTAAAGAGATAAAAATATTTTGGGAGGCATGCTTTTCCTGTCAACGAAAACGAATGAGAATTCCCAATATCTTCCATGCTACATACATCATAGGCGGTTCCCAAACAGAAAATAAATTATACTCTCCTTCATTAAGATTTTTCTTTTCGCGAGAGTACTCCCCTTCATTAAGATTTTTTTATTTCTTTCCGAGGGAGATTTGCTTTTGTTTATATTATTTTTGCATTACTGCAATTTTGGCATTTTAGCATTTTAACAATTCGGGACGGGCATCCCTATTACCGCCACACTCTCGTGCAATGACAAGTGAATAAACACTCATCGTGAGAATAACACACCTAGCATTGGAAGATATTGGCTACCCCCTTCCGCTTCATGAGCGGTACGGGCACACAATACAGAAAAATTATTTTGAAATTTAGAGTTGGCACACGCAAATTTACTTGGAACGGCATTGGAATACCGCATATAGGTAGATATAGTGGACTCATAAGGCAAAACTGGTTTTAAGGATTTTGGATGCACAAGCAGTATTTCCGCTTAGTACAAATGAAGGCTAGCAAAAGATTGAGAAGCAACCAACCAAAAAACAAAAACGGTCATAAACATGCATTGAACATAACTAACACCGAATAATGCACCATAGTAGGATATAACCTCATTGCATAACTATTGACTCAACGTGCTTGCATAGGGAATCACAAACCTTAACACTAATATTCTTACATAAGCACAATTACTCACTAACATGGCATCACATATCATCATTTCCATATCGCAAAACTATTATAAGGAATCACACTTGTCATATCCAATGATCTATATGAAAGTTTTTATCTATATCCCTCTTGAATATTCATCACTTTGGGACCAATTGCATAACATGTGCAAATTACCGTTACTATCATCATCTCTCAAAAATATTTAAGTGAAGCATGAGAGTGCAAATATTTCTTCAAAATTTTAATCAAGTCAATTCTCAAAATAATATAAGTGAAGCATGAGAATTCATTTCTTCAAAATTTCAATCAACTCAATTCTCAAAATGATATAAGTGAAGCATGAGAATTTATTTCTACAAAATTTCAGTCAACTCAATTCTCAAAATGATATAAGTGAAGCATGAGAATTTATTTCTACAAAATTTCAGCCACCACCGTGTTCAAAAAGATTTAAGTGAAGCACTAGAGCAACTGCCTAGCTCAAAAATTTTAAGTGAAGCACATAGAGTATTCTACAAATTATGATGATAACGTGTGGCTCTCTCAAGATAGGTGTGTGCAGCAAAGATGATTGTGACAAACTAAAAAGCAAACAAAGCAAAGACTCATATCATACAAGACGCTCCAAGCAAAACACATATCATGTGACGAATAAAAATATAGCTCCAAGCAAAATTACCGATGGTCGGTAGAATAAAGAGGGGATGCCTTCCGGGGCATCCCCAAGCTTAGACGCTTGAGTCTTCCTTGAATATTACCTTGGGGTGCCTCGGGAATCCCCAAGCTTAGGCTTTTGCTACTCCGTATTCCTTCATCCATCGTGATCTCACCCAAAACTTGAAAACTTCAATCACACAAAAATCAACAAAACCTTCGTGAGATCCGTTAGTATAACAAAACAAATCACTACTATAAGTACTGTTGAAAACCCATTCATATTTTATTTTTGCATTAAACCTACTGCACTCTAACTTCACCATGGCTTATACCCCCTGATACAATCCATAGATTCATCAAAACAAGCAAGTAATGCATCAAAAACAGAATCTGTCAAAAACAGAACAGTCTGTAGTAATCTAATTAAAAGCCATACTTCTGTAACTCTAAAAATTCTGAAAAATTAGGGCAACGTGGAAAATTCATGTACCAATACTGTGTAAAAGTTTCAGATTTTTCTGACGCTCCAGTACAGAAACAAAATTCGGGCACTGGACGCAAAACTTTCTGTTTTCCAAACAGCATCAATTATACTATCTTCCAAATCATCCTAAAGGCTTTACTTGGCACAAACACTAATTAAAAACATAAAAACACTATCATACCAGTAGCATGACAGTAAAACACACCATAACAGAAACTTATAACAAAAAATTATTTTATTCATTGGGTTGCCTCCCAACAAGCGCCATTGTTTTATGCCCCTAGCTAGGCATAATGCATAATTTTAAGTATTGTCATCTTTCTTCTTAACCTTTGCAACTCCTATTTCATTTTCTTTGCCATTATCAATGATGTACACTAGATGATCAAGCTTAGTGCAAAGGGTTTTTATTTCTTTCAAAACATAAAGAGAGATCTTTTGATCTAAAGCATCAACCCTCCTATTTTGTGACACCACATTGCTATTCATTTTAGAGGCAAGATTAAATATTCCTCGAAAGTTAGTATCCATACTAGCTTTTGTTTCCTTTATTTGTTCAGTTTGACGGAAGCACTCTCGAGTAATAGGTTCGATAGTTTCAACTTTTGGTTGTCCAAATATGCTTTTCATCTTTTCATAGGTGTGAAAAGCATCACTCCCAAGAAAATCGTTTTCAAATATAGAATCCAAAACCCGTCTATGAGCAAGAGGTAGGCCAACATAAAAACTTTTAAGGAATAATTTAATATGAAACTGAGGCCTAGCACTCACTTGTATTTTTAATAATCTATCCCATGCTTCTTTTAAAGATTCATCACTCAAATATTTAAAGTTCAAAATTCCTGGATCGTCTCCTAAGTGAGGAGGGAAAGGCATATCGGGAGTAGAACCAGCCATAACGATAAAGCAAGCAAACAAGCAAACGAGAAAAAGGCAAAAAGGCAAAGGAAAAAATATTTTTGTATTTTTGCAAAAACTTTTTAGAAGTGGGGGAGATGAAAACGAGAGGCAAATGGCAAATAAAGTAAATGCAAGGAGATGAGTGTTTGTGCAAAGGTACTTGATAAATGTTGATGATGTCTCCCCGGCAACGGCGCCAGAAATTCTTCCTGCTACTTGTAGCTTGCGTTGGTATTTCCCCGAAGAGGAAGGGATGATGCAGCACAGTAGAGATAAGTATTTCCCTCAATTATGAAACCAAGGTTATCCAACCAGTAGGAGAATCACACAACACCTAGTAAGCAGTACCTGCACACAAACAACAAATCCTTGCACCCAACGCAAACAAGGGGTTGTCAATCCCTTGGCGGTAAGATTGCAAGATTAAATTGTATTTGATGGATTGATAGATTGCAGCAAAAATACTAAATAAAATAAATAAAAGAAAATGGCAGCAATATTTTTGGGGTTTTAGTAATATGATTTTGATAGACCCGGGGGCCATAGGTTTCACTAGAGGCTTCTCTCGAGAAAATAGCATATGGTGGGTAGACAAATTACTGTTGGGCAATTGATAGAAAAGCAAATAATCATGACGATATCCAAGGCAATGATCATGTATATAGGCATCACGTCCAAGATTAGTAGACCGACTCCTGCCTGCATCTACTACTACTACTCCACACATCAATGGGCTATCCAGCATGCATCTAGTGTATTAAGTCCATAAGAACGGAGTAATGCCTTAAGAACGATGACATGATGTAGACAAGACAAACTCACGAATTAATAAACCCAATGAATAGATCCCATATTTTTACCCTTAGTAGCAACGATACATACGTGTCATGTCCCTTTCTGTCACTGGGATTGAGCACCGCAAGATCGAACCCACTACAAAGCACCTCTTCCATGGCATGATAAATCAACTTAGTTGGCCAAACCAAATCAATAGATCGGAGAAGAAATACGAGGCTATAATAATCATGCATAAAAGAGATCAGAGAAGACTCAAATAATATTCATGGATAATCTGATCATAAACTCACAATTCATCAGATCCCAACAAACACACCGCAAAGAAAGATTACATCGGATAGATCTCCAAGAACATCAAGGAGAACATTGTATTGAACATCAAAAAGAGAGAAGAAGCCATCTAGCTACTGCCTATGGACCCGAAGGTCTGTGGTAAAGTACTCACGCATCATCGGAGAGGCAGCAAGGTTGATGTAGAGCCCCTCCGTGATCGATTCCCCCTCCGGCAGATTACTGGAGAAGGACCCCAGATGGGATCTCTCTAGAACAGAGGCTTGCGGCGGCGTAAAAAGTATTTCATGGACTCCCCTGAGGGTTTCTGATTTTTCCTGAATTTATAGTGCTAGAATTAGGTCAAATGGAGCTGGGGTGGGCCCACGAGGTACCAGGGCGTGCCACCCCCCTGGGGCGCGCCCTGGTGCCTCGTGGCCCACCTCTTCTTCTTCTGGCCCTCTCCCGGAGCTTCCAGTGTTTATCTTGAGGAATAAAAAATCTCCAAAAAGTTTGGTTGCATTTGGACTTCGTTTGGTATTGATTTTCTGTAAAACAAAAACAGGGCAGAAAACAGCAACTGGCACTGGGCACTAGGTTAATAGGTTAGTCTCCAAAAATGATATAAAATTGCTGTAAATGATTATAAAAACATCCAAGATTGATATTATAACAGCATGGAACAATCAAATATTATAGATACGTTGGAGACGTATCAGTGAGGCGTTCGCTAACTCAACCCGAGCGAGGCGTTCGCTTACTGAACCCGAGCGATCGATCGATCCGTAGCACTACTACACATACTGAACCCGAGCGTTCGATCCCACTACGTACTGTAGCCGAGCGATCCCTTCGCTGCTAACTGAACCCGAGCGATCCCTTCGCTGCTAACTGAACCCGAGCGATTCCTTCACTGCTATAACTGAAGCCGATCGATCCTTCTCGCTGCTTATTGAAGCCGATCGAGCCCCCATGCGAAACGTATCTAGCCGGTGTTGGGTTTCCTCTCGATGAACAGTGCCCGTTGCTGCCGCGCGCATGATACACATAGACACGAGTCGAGACGCATCGATCGAGCCGGCTGGTTGGCTGTGGATGAACAGTTCCAGTTGCTGTCGCCCGCTCGTACGCCCCACCCCAGCTGGTGGGTTGGCTGTGGATGAACAATACCCTGGCCGTGTGAAGGTGGTTGGCGCTGGATGAATAGGACCCCGAGGAGTCCGCCACACACCCCAGTCGGTTGGGGGTAGATGAACAGGACCCCGTGGAGGCTGGATGAACAGTAGCCGGTGGAGGCTCCAGGAAGTCAATGGTGGATGAACAGTAGCTGGTGGAGGCTGGAGGGAGGTCGACAATGGATGAACAGTAGCCCGTGGAGTCCCGTTTTGCAGTACGCCACACCCCTCCCGATGAATATGACCCCCGTTTCGACCGTAGGTAGTTGGGGAGAAGTCCGTTTCCTCCGTTTTGTGGTACGCTAGAGCCCTCCTGATCAACATGACCCCGTTTCGACCATAGGCACTCTAGAAGTCTGTTTCCTCTGTTTTGAGGTATGCCAGACCCCCAGCCGATGAACAGGACCCCGTTTTGACCATAGGCGGTCAAATAGAAGGCCATTTCCTCCGTTTTACGGTACGCCAGACCTCGAGTCGATGAACATGACCCCGTTTCGGCTGTTCCGTCCAAGCAGGTTGGCTCTCGATGAACAGGACGTGTTCCGACCCAGTCGCTTGGCTCCCGATGAACACGACGCTGTTTCCTCCATTCTGACCCAGTCGATTGGCTGCCGATGAACAGGAGGCCATTGCTGCCGTCCGTTGCCTCTCCATGTACACGAGCCCTGGCCGTACGTATGCGCGAGTACGCGTTCGAGACCCCGCCTGTATGTATGTACGTGCCCGTATTTTTTGCCTTGTGGCTGTACATACGTGTACATGATTTAGACAGGGCTGCCTGAACTACTACGTCGGGGGCTCTACTACGACACGTGCCGCTCCTTACACGGCCATGGTTCATGAGACCGATCGACCAGTATGTACGTACACGCTCGTGACCAGACAGACAACGCTACGTACGCTTCGACCTGGTGGGTCCCAGCTGTCAGGGGATAAGGAGGCACTTCCTTGCGTGCAAAGATATAGCTGGTGGGTCCCAGCTGTCAGGGGGAGGAATCATTTTTTTTGCGAGTAATAAGGAGGCTCTTCCTTGCGTGCGAAGATGTAGCTGGTGGGTCCCAGCTGTCAGGGGGAGGAAACATATTTTTTTTGCGTAATAAGGAGGCACTTCCTTGCGTGCGACCATGGACCTCATGGGTCCCAGCTGCCAGCCTCTCCATGTATAGTCCTCTTCCGATGGCTGTCGTTCATTGACCGTGTTGACGACGCCGTACCGAGTGCAGCAAGGCGGTGGACAACGTCGAGGCCTAGGAAGGGAATGACCCGGAGCCGAGGAAGACAAGGCAGTGGTTGCCCATGTGGAGGGAAGTACGAGGGTTTACTGGTTCGGCTGCGGTGTGAGGCTGCCATCGCCAGAGAATAACAGGAGGTGTGGGTGAGTAGAGGGATGGCCTGGCCAGCGGTGGGAGTAGGGTGGGGCGGTGAGGCCTGTGCGGTAGCACAGCCGGCCACGGGAGGCAGGAGTAGGCGGTCCCGCCGGTGCTGGTTTGGGCGGCTGGAGCAAGAAGAAGATATTGAAGAAGCAACACGGCCGTTGGATTAACATCCAACAGTCACTGCTGCTAGAATCGTTTGTTGACTAAGTTGACAAAGCCCTGCGTACGCGTCAACTTGGTGGGCCCATAAGTCAGCCTCCAAATCAGGTGGGTCCCAGCTAACAGGGGAGGAATCATTTTTCTTGCGCGTAATAAGGAGGCACTTCCTTGCGTGCGACCATGGACCTCATGGGTCCCAGCTCTCAGCCTCTCCACGTACAGTCCTCTTCCGATGGCTGTCGTTCGTTCACTGCGTTGACGACGCCGTGCCGAGAGCACCAAGGTGGTGGATGACGGTGAGGCCTAGGAAGGGAACGACCCGGAGCCGGGGAAGACGTGGCAGTGGTTGCCCACCCGGAGGGGAGTATGAGGGTTCACTGGTTCGGCTGCGGTGTGAGGCTACCGTCGCCAGAGAATAACAGGTGGTGTGGGTGAGAAGATGGATGGCCTAGCCAGCTGTGGGAGTAGGGTGGGGTGATGAGGCCTGCGCGGCAGCACAACCAGCCACGAGAGGCGGGAGCAGGCGGTCCCGCCGGCGCTGGTTTGGGCAGCTGGAGCAAGAAGATCAGAGATTGAAGAAGCAGCATGGCCGTTGGATTAGCATCCAACGGCCACTGCTGCTAGAATCGTTTGTTGACTATATGTTGACAAAACCCTGCGTATGGATCCAACGGTCACTGCTGCTAGAATCGTTTGTTGACTATATGTTGACAAAACCATGCATATGGGTCAACTTAGTAGGCCCACAAGTCAGCATAACATCTGTGGCGGACAGCATATAGCACATTTGTTATTTTTCCTAAATTTATAGACCATTTGCTAATTATTACGTAATTTATTGCAGCCCATATTATATTTTTAGAATACCTGACCATTTTCTCGCAAGGACAGGATTAAAAATTCAATGATATTTCATTGAAATTTACGAACTATTTTTAATCCCGAAATTTCGAGCCCGATAAAAACTAAATTTAAAATATATTTAAATTATGTTAAAATCCAATGAAATTTGAAATATCAAAAAATAAAATAAAATTCGCAATTTGAAACTAATTGCCCATTTTCTTTGTTTATATATATATACAGCCCATTTCATATTACTTATATGATTTACAGCCCTTTTTGTCTAGGCAGGCCGAATGTATCCCTCGTCGTCTTGAAAGATTTGCAGCCCAGCAGGACGGAGAAAAAGAAATCGGCCTGTGTAGGCTATTCTATGAAAAAAAATGGGCTAGTCATATTCACCAAGAAAAAAAATAGCTGGGCTCGTCATGTTGTAAACATCAAATAAAAGCCTGGGCTAGATGGGCCACAGACACCGCACAACCCAGTTGATAACCTACTCCCTCTCAACAACAACAAAAACAACAACAACAAAACTGATCGAGCAACTGGGTCCCATGTGTCAGCCGCTCCATGTGCAATTCTCTCGTTTATTGACTACGTTGACAATGTTGTTGGTCCCAGATGTCAGCAAACCATTACGAGTAAGCATTTTTTTTCATGTAATAAGGAGGAGCTTCCTTGCGTGCGAAGATGTAGCTGGTGGGTCCCAGCTATCAGGGAGTGGAATCATTTTTCTTCCACGTAATAAGGAGGCACTTCTTTGCGTGCGACCATGGACCTCGTGGGTCCCAGCTGTCAGCCTGTGCATGTACAGTCCTCTTCCGATGGCTGTCATTTGTTGACCATGTTTACGACGCCGTGCCGAGAGCACCAAGGCGGTGGACGACGGTGAGGCCTAGGGAGGGAACGACCCAGAGCCGGGAAAGACTCGGCAGTGGATGCCCATGCGGAGGGGAATACGAGGGTTTACTGGCTTGGCTGCGGTGTGAGGCTGCCATCGCCGGAGAATAACAGGAGGTATGGGTCAGTAGAGGGATGGCCTGACAAGCGATGGGAGTAGGGTAGGGCGGTGAGGCATGCGCGGAACCATAGCCGGCCATGGAAGGCGGGAGCAGGTGGTCCCGCCGGCGCTGGTTTGGGCGGCTAGAGCAGGAAGATCAGAGATTGAAGAAGCACACCGGCCATTGGATTGACATCTAATGGTCTCACGCTGGTAGAGTCGATTTGTTGACTAAGTTGACATATCCTTGCGTACGCATCAACTTAGTAGGCCCACAACTTAATATATAAACTAATAAAGCTTTATATATATAAAGTAGAGATGAGAAAAATAGAAGTGGGATGTGCGCTTTCTTCAGTAAAAAAAAGCTGGGCTGCTGATGTTCTAAGAAAAAATAAAACCAAGACTGGGCGGCCCAGAGGCCAGTTGATACCTGCTAGATACTTGTGGCCGCATATCATCATGGGCTGTGCCTGTTAATAAACAAAACATAACCTGGGCAGTCTACAGCCCAGTTGATATTTGCTCGACTTCAAAAAGAAAATATACTACCTGCTGGATCCCAGTTGTCATTCTCGCCTTGTAGAATTCTCTCGTTTATTGACTACGTTGAAAATTTCATGGGTCTAAGATGCCAGCATATTTTTTCCATCATGATAATAAGTGTATGCACTTGCTTGCGTACGGCCATGGACCTGCTGGGTCCGTACTGTTAGCCTCTGTATGGACAACCCTCTTCTGGTTCCACGGACGAATTTCATGCAGATCGGATGATTTTCATTGAAACCGGACCAAATTCATTACATTTTACATGTTTCTTTTTTCTTATGGAACATTTTACATATTTCAACTAAATGATAACCGAGTAGGCCTTTTTTTTAGTCCAAAAATGATCGCTGGAAGCGACGGCTCCTGTTTCTCACGCCTGTAAATTTTTTTGGTTAAATGAAAACTCGAACGAGAGAACATGTCGTATGGAAGGTTTTTTTAGTGGTATGTGGTATGTGGGTTAGAGGGATGGCATGGGAGGCGCTTCCTGCGATCGAGGTCCCGACACTTAATTGTTCTTGAAGGCCCAAATCCATCGCTCCTCTCTTTAACAGTTTGCAGCTGGGGTTGGCGTGCCACAGCCCAGTCCCGACGTGCTGCGTCCAACTGTCAGCCTTTGAAACCTGATGGATCCCCTGCGTACTGGAAGATGTTACTAAAATTTTGGAAAACTGGGAATTCGAATGGCAGGTGCTTTTGCCACTTATATCAGGTGCCTGAAAATTTGTTTCGTAACAATTGCTTCAGCTTTATATCCACGTCGACCCTCGACATGATGGTTGGAAAGAAATGCCAAGTTCAGACCGAAAGATCCTTAACAACAACACCAATTTGCAGACGACCAGGTAGAACTAGTACTACCAAACTAACTTATATTCTTTTTAGTCCTGGCCCTCATTTTCGTCTGTTAGAAGATCTTGCAAACGACCAGCTCCCGCTCCTTCTCTTGTTCGAGGTCCCCGAGGTGGTAGTGGTGCATCACCCAGTTCGTCCTCTGCTGGTCAAAGTTCTTATTGGTGTGCAGCACCAGAACCTTTTTGCTGCCCCTCTGTCAGCCGTTGACCATCACCGGCATGGTATTGTCGGTCTTGTGCCACATCGCGTGCATGCCGCACTCCAATTGTATCTTGCGACGCGTCCGTGTACCCCTTTTGAACGCCCTGGAGTTGCGCTGGAAGAAAAGCTTTCTTAGGCCACTCAGTGTGATACCTGCAGTATTGGTGAAATACAATCCCAGGCCGGGTAGCATACATCAGAAATTTGCAAAAAGAAAGGAATATATTTTGTGCAAGTAGACGGTCGATCGGTGTCTCACCTGGAAGTTTCTCAGGATGGGTGGAGCATATGCCGTGCTCGCTGTCGATGGTTGGTATGAACAAATCGATGAGAGGGTGAGATCTCACACTGTCAGCACTCACTTTAGCCTCAAGTTGCTCGATCAGCTCTTGATCCATGGGATCAAACTTGACGCCAGCCGGCAGCACCGGCCAATCCTTCTTGGACTTGCAGCGGTTAATTCCAGTTAAATGGTACTCAATGTATGATCAAACAATTGTTTAAGTAAATGATGAAAGATTTTTCGACAGATAAGTGCTACTCCAAATCTAAAATCCATGACACCCGAACAAACTGGGGTCTCGGCGTTCATTACTAGATGCATACTCTAAAGACTTGAAAACCCCCATAAAGATCGAAATCATCATATAGGGCGACGGGACTAATACTCACAGGAGCGGCCTCGCTGGTTCCACCCTTCATGCGGATAGCTTGAAGAGCTTCCTTGTTGAGATCAAATTTCTCAGCGTCTTCCTTTTGATTACTTGCAATGAAGTATAGTAGATCCACTAACTCATCGGCCATCGTACCAACTGGATCGGAACAAGGCGGCGGCTGGGAGGTGGGGAGACCGAGAGAGAATGGGGGAGAGAACGGGAGAGTGCTGCTGGACTACCAGAGGGGTGAGGCTCCCTTTGGTGAACCGAACATGCGACCGGGACTCTTGTGTCACCTCACGCACAGCGTGTTGTCACATCAATTCAATGTGAGGACATGATGAATAATTTGACCGACATGTACTAGTACTACTAGTCGTACAAGTACTACTTACCTAGTATGAGTAGCGCAATATACGGTATAGAGGACTACTAGTAATACAAATTTTAGAAATGGTGTACATTCATCCAATCTCCAGGTTGCTTCCATATTGCTTTAAATAATATGAGAGGGGCGTTGCTAAAGGCTTAGTTTTAAGGGCATTATGCAAGAGTGTTTAGAAGGAGCTTACAAACAGGTGCCTACAAAGTTACAAGGCTGTGCGACAGACTTTGTAGGCTACATGAGTAATACAAAATATAATTCCCATTGGACAACACTTTCACCAACAAGTACGCACTTGAAGCCTAATTGCTATATATGGCTTCTGCACAGCATCCCCATCATCATTATCAAAATACATGCTACGTAGGTGATGTAGGATGCATTTGATCCCAGAAAGGTATTTATCCTTCAAACTAACTACAATACAAAATAACCAACAAAACAGGATCATGCGACACCAGCAGGATACATGGCTCAGTCTAGATATCACTGTGAATCAAGTTGTGCATATTAGCTGTTGGCATGAACCACATCACCGCATGTCGGGTTTGCAAAAGCCATTCATCGCTTGGAAGCATGATGCCTTTCACACACTGAAATTCATCTGGCAACAAGCTGTGTCAACGAATCTCTGGATATGGTGCTTCATGAAACCCATGGTACGATGTGTAAACACAGTTCCCCCTGGCGAATGGAACTTGCACTAAAAAAAACACTTCCGTGATGATATGTCTTTGTCACAGTAGGTCAAGTTTTCTGTCATGCATGTACATCCGTGACAATTTTATGACAGAATCAAGATAGTCATACCCGTGCTGTCGTAGAAGTGTTCCATGACAATACTGAAATTATCATCACGGAAGTCCACTTCCATGATGATAAATGTCGCGTCATGGAAGTGTTTTTGTCAAGGGTAACCGACATGTGGCATCCACCATAACAGGTCGCCGTTAAGCTATCGGGTTCCGGTTTGGATCCGATAACCCGTTAAGAGCCCTGACCAATGGGGATTTTCCACGTGTAAAATTCTCATTGGCCAACTGATCCACGTGTCAGGTCGGCGTTGTGACAGATGTCGTCCATTCATTGCACGGCCCAACGGTGGCCCATTTAGGTTATAAAGGCCAGCCCGTTTGACTTGGTCAAAAGTTAACGGCCCGGCCCATGGAAAGCCTGTTACCGGCCTATTCGCATACAGTCCATTTACGGCCCGGGTACTCACGGCCCGTTACGGCCTTCAAAAATTCGGCCCAGTAGCATCATGTGGGCCGTCCCATATGATTCCAGCCCGTTGTCACTTTTGGCCCATCTATGGCCCGTGAAGACTTTCGGCCCATATGAGGCCTTTTGCATCTCTGGGCCCATCGACGGCCCGAGGTGAATCAGGCCCATCATGAACAGTAAACTGCTTTGAGCCCATTAACGGCCCATGATTCAGTTGGGCCATTTCCAGCCCGTGTTTTGTTTCGGCCTCTTAAGGGCCCATATATTCTTGGGCTCATTTCCGGCCCTCGATTACTTACGGTCTGTTACTGGCCTGTTATGCTAATGGGCCAAATTCAGCCCGTGGTAACAATCGGTCCGTTTGTGGCCCGTTAACATGTTGGGCCGTTTTCATCCTATCTTGTAATCCGGCCCATTAACGACCCGTCATGCCTATTGATAGAATTAAGCCTGCGCTGCCTTCCGGCCTATTAATGGCCTGTTATGGTCTAGGCCTACAAACAGACGGCTCCGATTTAGGCCCGTTTACGGTCCATATTGTGGTCCGATTTTGGCCCGCGAACAGTAAGCCCATGGATCCTACGGCGCGTACGAGGCCCATGGATCCTACGGCGCGTACGAGGCCCATTGATCCTATAGCCTGTAGGAGGCCCATGGTTATTGCAGCCACTAGCAAACCGAGGAAAAAGAACTGCAGTGACTACAAGCAAACAAATAAACAAGACTATAAGTAAATAAATAAGAAAGCAACTAACGCTAGGCTATTACGGTGATTACACAGATTACATCCACTGGGCATCAAAGTTCGCTACCAGTGCAAATATTAGGGAACAACAAAGTAGCATATTACATACATTGGGCGTCTAAATTGGCCACCAGTGCAAATAAACGTGGCAGCAAAACAAGTCCAGAACTGAAACCACTTTAGAAGAGCTCAAGAAACGATACCCTGGGCACCCACCATGCTGGCAAGAAGCTTAGCAAGCTTATTAGCTTTCTCTTGTTTCGCGCTAAAATCCGCCAACTCTTGTTGTTTCTCCAGAAAGTATGCATCTGAATTCTGCAGGGACTTCCTCAGTCCTTCGGCTTCTTGTCGCAGCACATCTGATCGTTGTCTTTCAACTTGCAGTTGAGACTCAATAAGTCGAACTGATTCAGGCAGCGAGTTTGAAGAGGTTGTGCCAGCGGTAGTGGCCAGTAACTTGAACACTACATCAAGGCAGGACTTTGGGATTGTCTCACAGTCTTGAAGATAGTTTTTATCAGCTTTCTTGGAGACCAACAGGGTTGTCTCACTATCTTGAACCTTGTCTGCATTACTTCCATTACCGTTGCATAATGTGGTACTCTTCTCCAATATTCCACCGGCATTCTAAAAGAGGAACAAGCAGACACAACACAGGTTTAGCATGTAGTATATGAAACTCATTTTGGTAAACCAGTTCATTAGTAATGTTGACAGGATAATAGCATGAAACAAACATATATTTATGTACTATGGTCACTGTATTGTCTATATCATACTATTTTATGTTACCAAATCAAGATAGAGACGCGGTTCAAATCAAATATGTTTAAGACAAAGTGGCATAGACTGAATATAAGTGTGGGAAACTAACAGCACTAACAACACTTGTAATGTTCATGACATGAGAACATAAATGTTTATACAATTGAAACTCAAATCAACATAGAGCAAGAAGTTACAACAGCAAACCAGTTAAAGAAACAGGTTTAAAACATACCTGCTGTGCCATTGGAGTTTCAATTGGATCCTTCAAATTTGAAATAGTTGGTATGAGTAAAAACAATGATGCAAGAGCAAAGGAGTATGCACGATAGCTACGGAATCTGACCTGAGAACATCTGTTCTTCTCCTTGAAGCATTGAGTTGGGGTTCACAGTACTGGTCCTCGTGCTTTGGGCACTGCAGTTGCCTTACTAACTGCTCGTGTTTGGGAGCTCTGTGGTGGAGATGGTGATGTGTCAAATGGAACTGGGTTACTATCTGCTGGGGTTGGGGTTAGATGGGGTGTAGCTGGTTCTCTGTCCAACTGGGTAGGGGTACAATCTGCGAGAGTCTGGGTTATGTGTGGTGGGGCTGGTTCTTGGGCAAGTACAACCGTGGTTCTATCTGCATCGACGGGTAGCATTGTCTTTTCTGAAGACCGTGTTTTTATTCCCTTAGATACTGCCATCACCCCCTCCAATTCAAATGGTTGATAAACAAGAAAAGTAATTGAATGTACAGACATTGTATGATAGACAGGTGTAATGGATAGTGGGGAATAAAAGAGGGCATGAAATAATTCACATATATGTTGTCTAACCAAACAGGATAGCATGACACAATTTCACATATATGATGGCTAACTAAACAGGATATCATGACACAATTTCACATATATGATGGCTAACTAAACATGATAGAATGACATAATTCAGATATGATGTCTTTATTAAATAGGTTGGCATGCCATAATTCACATACATGCTGTCTATGGAAACATGATGGCATGATATAATTCACAGATAGAATGACATAATTCAGAATATGATGACTATGTAAACAGGATGAGATGATATAACTACATGATGTCTTTATTAAATAGGTTGGCATGCCATAATTCACATACATGCTGTCTATGTAAACATGATGGCATGATATAATTCACATATATGATTTAAGCAAGTAAGCAGATGGCAATCACATATATGATGTCTAAAGTAAGTAGATGGCATTCAATATTGTGTATATGATGACTAAACTAAGCAATGCAAAACAACATATGCATGACATGAGTAATATGACCCTGCCAAGTTTGAGCATACACCTCAGGGGGGAAATAGGACTGGTCATCTGTCTCTGAATCCTCCTCTGAGGAGCTATCTCTAACCAGCAAGATATCTGCTTCAGCAGGTAGCATTGTCTGCTCTGAAAGACCTTGTTTTCACTCCAGATTTTTCAATCACCGATTCAAATGGCTGATGCACAGGAAGAGTAGTTGAATAAACAAACATTGTCAACAAATGGAATACGTAATACAAAAAAAGGATGGCATGACATAATTCACACATATGATGCCTAGCTAAACAGCATGGCATTGCATAATTCACATATATAATGCCTTGCAACAAGATGGCATTGCATAATTCGCATATATGGTAATTAGACACTAAACAGGTGGCATTCACACAAAGCATGTCTAAACTAAGCAAATGACATAGCAATGCGAGACACCATATGCATGATATGAGCAATATAACCCTGCCAAGTTAGAGCATAGACCTTGGGGGAGGGGAATATGACTGGTCATCTGTCTTTGAATCCTCCTCTGAGGAGCTATCTGTAACCGACAAGATGTGCGCTTTGTCAGATAGCACTGTCTGCTCAGAAGACCTTGTTTTCACTCTAGATTTTTCCATCACCGTGTCAAATGGCTGATGCACAGGAAGAGTAGTTGAATGTACTAACATTGTTGCAAATGTAATACGTAATGAAAAAAAAGGATGGCATGATATAATTCACATATATGATGACTAGCTAAACAGGATGGAATTGTAAAATTCCCATATATGATGCTTGGCTAAACAAGATGGCATTGCATAATTCACATATATGATATAGAAACTAAACAGATGGCATTCACACAAAACATGTCTAAACTAAGCAGATGACATATATGATTTGTAAAGTAAGCAATGCAAGGCGCCATATGCATGATATGACCAACATCAGCATGCCAAGTGAGAGCAAAGACCTCGGGGTGTAAATAGGAGTGGTCTGCTCCCACTGAATCCCCCTCTGAACAGTTATCTTCCTCTTGATTACAATCTGGAATAGGGCGAAGGGGGGCTGCCATTGCGGCCACCATGGAGCGACATCTGCATGACATTATATTGCCACGCAAGGCTCTTCTCTTTTGCTCTACATGTTCAGTACCATTGTGTACAATAACTGACATGCATAGTAATAAAACATAGTGAGATTATGTAAGGAATGCATGCCGAAATCCAGAGTGATGGTAGCAACCAGTAGATAGACCCAAACCAATGATAGCAGGCAGATAATAGCTTCAGTTAAAAAATACAGGTAATGGCTCCTTTACACTTTGTTTCCCACCCAACATGAAACACATAGTAGACACCCGAGATTAAGCAGATAGTAGGCAGAGATACTATTCATTGCTGCCCTGATTTGTACCCCACAACCATTTAAAAACTCAAGTTTGATTATTAGTTTGGACCTGACTCAGAGTCTAAGAGGTGAACAGGATGATAAAGTAGCAAGTAATATTAAGCGATGCATAACGTAAGCAGACACGAAAGAGTGCAACCTCTCTTGCGGACCCGTGTAGTCCTCAAGGTCATCTCCTCAGTTGATGATGGTAATGCAGTGGTGGTGGCTGCTGGCAGCGGGGAAGAAGATCTGAGGCGGCGAAAGATGGTCTGGAGGGGGGATCTCTGCTGCGGTGGACGCTTCCGTCGTTGGAGCAGCTCAGTTGGGGCGGACGATGGTGCGGCAGGAGCGGGACAAACCACACAAAGTTTTCTTTGACACCTATCTGTATCAGTAGTAGTTCTGTAAAGGCTCATTTGAATTGAATGATTCTAACAACACAGGGATAGGAAATACACAAGAATAGGATAGGAATGCATGTGCAAAAGAGAGCATTTGCTAACACAGGATTTCTGTCAAGCTGGGTGTTTGGTTCACAGGAATGGGAAGATCACAGAAATGCAAAGATGCATGGTCATATTAAAGTCAAACCGCATGAAAATGTACAATTATAATGCTATTATGCTACTATCACTTAGTCTTGTTCTTCATGAATAGGAATTTGAAAAGGAGGGCCAAGTGGATATTAAAATTCCTACGGTTTTTTTTTTCTAAAAGAGACACTAAAGGAAAAAATCCTACAGTTTTCCCTTGCTCCATTCCTTTGAACCAAATGCATGAATAGTAGTACTATAGGAAACTTTCCAATTCCTATGTCTTTCCTTCACGTTTCCTTTCAACCAGTGGTGATTCTAGTAGGCAGGCTTGGAACAGGCAAAAGCCTACACTCCAAAAATGTTTTTGTACTTCTTCTACTACTTTGGACCCAGCCCACTGCCCTACTAGCTCAACTCCCAGGCCCATCTACACATGCACAACTCCAACGCGTAGAAATAAATAATGATGGCTTTTGAGAGAGTCTATCATGGATAGCTAACTTGCCTAGTACCTCACTGCTTGTTGTATTTATCATTACTAGGTGTGCTCAGTGGACAATATATATTACATGTAGAGTAAAAAAGCGATGCGACAAGTGTACAACCTCTTTGGCGAAGCCATGTCGATCTCAGCATCATTAGGTTGGTCGCTAAGGATGCTGCAGCTGATGTGGCTGTCAGAGGCGGGGAAGAAGATCTTAGGCATCTGGAGATGGAGCCGAGGGTACTACTCCGCTATGATGGACGGTTTTGTCATTGGAGCAGCTCCGGTGAGGTGTACGACGGCGAGGCTGAATCAGGACAAGAGAGACAACGTTAACCTGAAGTGGGATTCTAATAGCATCTCCAATAGATGATGTAAAATACATCACCACAAAGTGCTAGATGTAAAAGACATCAGCCGCTCGTCTCTGAACTTAACTGTCAAAACGGAATTTTACTGTCGAAACTGAAATGTACTCTCGAAACTGAATTTTGCTGTCAAAACTGTTTTGCTGTCGAAACTGAATTTTACTATCAGAACTGAACGCAGTAGTAGCAGAGAAGCAATGCACTAGTAGTTTTGGCCGCTCGAGCACTAGTGGCAGAGAAGCAGTGATCTAAATCGGCAGCCGCTCCAGCAGGGAACGTACTACCAGAGAGCAGCCGGGGCAGCTGGTCGTGCAGTAGTAGCAGCACCCGGAGCATCAGCACGTGCGAGAGACGTAGCAGCAGCAGGAGCGCGAGCGAGTGCTGGAGCTGCTGCTCATGCAGCAGTAGTGCGAGCAAGAGTAGAGTAGCAGCGCGAGCAAGAGCAAGAGCAGAGCAGCAGCGCGAGCGCGAGCCGGAGCAGCAGTAGCACAGCCAGCGACAGCCGGAGCCGCAGCAGCAACAGCTCCTGCTGATGTGGGCGTCGCCGCCGAGGGAGCAATGCCATGGCAGAGAGATGACGTGGAGGAAGAGGCCGGTGACACCGCCGTCGTTGAGCTGCGCCATGGCGGCTCGGGATCGAGCAGTGGCAGCACCGTGAGATCAAATAAAGGAGAAAATGCAGCGATTAGTGTAGAACCTCTTTGGTGGCACCGACTAGGCCTCAACTTCATCCGAGGAATCGGTGATGGTGCTGCGGTTCCGGTGGTGCAGGTGAAGACAGCGCTGTGAGAATGGAGGTGGCACGATAGACGAGGCGAATGTCGTGGCAGCTCCTTGGAGGTGGAGGACGGGGCGGCTGAACCGGCGGGACGACGAGATCGAGGACGGATCCTCATCCGGTGCGGTGGATGAGGGACGTCAAGCTGTTGCGGCGGACGATGTTGTCGGCGAAGAGGCTCCGGCTGGGGCAGCGGTCGGGTGGCGGACGGAGGAGCGTGGGGTTTCACGGGTTTTGGCGGCCTCGGTGTACGAATGGGGGGCGGAGGGGGTGGGAGGGGGGAACCATGGCTTAGGGACGCGCTTGTCCGAAATGTGGGGTAAGTTACGAAAGTACCCCTACCCGTTTGTACCATGGGACATCGAGGCGGGGTTTTCGGCTAAGGGATAGAAGGGGGATTTCACGTGTCGGGGCGGCACAACCGATTTCGGAGGAGGGGGACTTTTCGCGCGCATTGAAATTTCAGGATAACAAGGCGCGGGTAGAAGGGGCGGGAGTTTCGCAGCACAAGAGACAAAGAGATAGCTTGAAATTTCGGGATAACAAGGCGCGGCTTGAAATTTCGGGAGAACAAGCTTAACGTGTAAAAAAAACAAAAACAAAAAACAATTCGCACCACACATGAGAGAGTCATGTCCCGTTTTACTATATGAATTACTACAAATGCCATTCAAAAACAACAATGAACAACTTAAAAATTCGGGAGAACAAGCTTACCGTGTATGGTACCAAATCAATTCGTACTTCCCTCAATAGCAAAAAAAAAACAATTTGTACCATCTACCGTATGGACTAAAATTGAGTCCATTTTCCGTATTTGAATGGGATTGTTGTCCGGTTAGTTATACCATCATCTAAATATTATCTTCACAACACACGACATGAATATAGTACTAAATTCCCATTTAAATATAAACTACATGTACCATATGATCTCGAATTCAAATATGTGTATCCATTTTATGTTGAATTCAAATCATAGTACATGTGTGCTCTAGCTAGATGTTCGGAATCTAAACGATGTTTGATATGTATAATGTGTTTAATACACAACACACACACACACACACACACACACACAACATTTAGATGTTAGCTGCCAAAGTCACCCATTATCTCCAATTTGAATAGTTCTGTCCATGCATGGATGAAATGTGGTCAAACGATGCCTACCAACGGTATATCAAATTCAAATCAATTTGGCCTTATTCGATGTGTATTTAGTATAGCATGCCCGATTCAAAACCACACCACATATCTCCATTATATCACGCATGCATGGGTTTCAAACATCATGATCTCTTATTCAAATATTTGAATTCACTTTTATATTTCGGGATAACAAGGCGCGGTTTGAAGAGGCGGGAGTTTCGCACCACAAGAGACAAAGAGATACTCTAGTTTGAAAATTTCGCGATAACAAGGCGCAGCTTCGAATTTCGGGAGAACAAGCTTAACATGTACAAAAAAACAAAATAAAAGAAAATTCGTACAAGACAAGAGAGAGTCATGTCCTGATTTACTATATTACTACAAATGCCATTCAAAACCAACGACAAATAACTAAAAAATTCAGCAGAACAAGCTTAGCGTGTACAGTACCAAATCAATTCGCACTTCCCTCAACAACAACAAAAAAACTAATCAAAACACTCCCGCAAAAAAAAATCAAAACACTGTCGTCTACCATATTGACTCAATTTGAATCAATTTTCCCTGTTTGAATATGATTGTTGTCAAGTTATGCCATCATTTTAATATTATCTTCATAACACAGTACATGCATATAGTAGTAATCGTATTTAAATATGAACTACATGTACCATACGATCTCCAATTCAAATATTTGTATCCATTTTATGTTGAATTCAAATCACAGTACATTTCATGCTCTAGCTAGACGTTCGGAATGATCTAAACCCTATTTTCATATGTATAATGTGTTTAACACACACAATGCATGCCCCCCTCCACACACACAACATTTAGATGTTAGATGCGAAAGCCACACATTATCTCAAATTCGAATAGTTATGTCCATGCATGGATGCAATGTGGTCAAATGATGCCTGCCATCAGTGTCTCAAATTCAAATCAATTTGGGCTTGTTCGACGTGTATATAGTATTGCATGTTCGATTCAAAACCACACGCATATCTCAATTATATTCATGCATGCATGGGTTACAAACATCATGATCTCTTATTCAAATATTTGAATCCACTTATATATTGATTATCATCAATATGTGAGTCTTTTACACCCACACGCACACTCCTCCTCTCTTTGTGAATATATACCACTAGCTTTCCTATCGTGCATGCATATATATATATATGCACACACACTCCCCACTCGGCATCCTCTACATCATGCACACACATTCTCGTTCTCTAGGTCGGTCTCCCATGATCTCTCTAGGTCTCTCCATCTGCATCTTTCCCACACACAGCGATTGATATACCCCTCTAGCTAGGTCTGCCTAGCTACCACACACAAACATGTACACATATGGTCCTACGTATACCCTCCTCTCACCATCCATGCCTCCCGCCCTAACTCAGAGGAACACGCGCACTGTCGCCCCCTCTGTTGTTATCCATCTCGCACTCGTACATTTTCTAAAGCTAACTAACTAACAGGCCTCTCACACCATCTTATAGGTAGCTAGCTAGCTAGCTGCACCCCTCCCCCCACACACACCTCTCCCTCTCTTCGTCAGTCTTAGAGTTCTTTATCTCTGACACATGCATGCGTGCACCAATCAATTTCCCTCTATGTGTAGCCAGGTCTCTCTCGCTATTTTCCCACACAAACCGACTGATCTATATCTCTAGTTAGGTCTCCCCCTCTTTTCCCACATACACACATCGACGGAACTACGACCTCTCTCGATAGGACAACCTACCACACACACATTAATTGTCCCTCCCCATCTCATCATCCATGCCTTCCGCTTTATCTATCAATCAGACGTGCGCGCCCATGCACGTTCTCGTCCCCTCTCTCTAATTATCGATAGCACACTTGTACTCCTTCCTTATCTTCGTCTACCTGGCCTCTCGCACCATATTCAAGCACCCCCTCTGTCCTAGCGCTTGTACGCTCATAAAGTTCTTCCCTCTATCCGTCTCTATCGATATCTGGCGTAAACGATCCTTCCCCTCTCTTCTCATACATCGGCCCCTGCACATACATATACTATGTATGTAGGCCTCTATTTGAGATAAACATATGTATAGAAGAGGTGCACGCACGCACGCACTCCTTCCCTCATACACACACACACGGGTACATGGTGGAGCACATTTCTATAAGAAGAGGCTGCCCACATGACTGATAATTTGACACGTGTAGAAAGGCATTTTAAATGATGTGGCACTAGTACTTCCGGTACGTGCAAAGAAACCAAGTTGGATTTCCAATAGCATGGCACTACTTCGTAGGAAACAAAATATGAGGAAGATCTTGTTTAGGGCGATGTCTCTCTTTCTCAGTCAATATATTTATGAATAAAATGATGTGGGGGGGGGGGCATCAATGAAGCCACGTGGCACATGTGGAGGTGTTGTTTGCCAGCTTCCTATGTGGATTTGATCACACTGACATGCCGATGGTTCTCGAAGAACATAGACACTTTTTTTTTGAGGGTGGGTACACTTAGGTTACTGTAGACAAGAATTCGAAACACCTAGACCGCTGGATCAACATCAATGAACGGCTGATATCACGTCACACGTGAACGATTGAGAATTTCTGTGGCGCCCCGCCTGAATACCACTGTAGCCAGACGGTCACCGCACATACCAGCCCAGGAAATCACTCTGGCATGCGCTTTTACAACAAGTATCATGAAAGCAGGCATTTCTATTAATGAATATACCAGCCTTACATGATATATTACAAGGGTGATGGCAGCGGAAAAGCTCTATCTAAGGCAGCATGGTCTTGGTGCGGCTCCAATCCACAGGGATCTGACTGGGTTACTCTCCTAGCCCGCGAACACTCCGGCTCCTCGCTAGTGGACGTCAGATCCTTAGGTGAACCTGGCCACATTGAAGGCCGCTGAGTACTTTTGAATGTACTCGCAAGCAAACCAAACCAACATATACACCAAGCAAAGCAATCCATGGCATTCAAGCATGCACTTGTTATTAGAGCAACATTAATTATCATGGCATGGCATAACTAGCTAGCAATATAAATTATCATGTCATAGCAGGATTATCAGCATGATAACTACTGAAGTAAATACAGTATGACGATAAAGCATATCCAGTAATTAAGCCATACTCTGAATATTCTCATGATCCAATCCAAATCCGATTCGAATCCAAATCTGAATCCGAATCTGATCCAAATCCAATCCAAATCTTTCGGTCATATGACCGTTCCTCTCTTAGCCATCCCATGGCTAACATCTCATATTCCTGGCATCATCCGATGTCCATGCATCTGAACTGCAAGTCTGACAAACCTTACCATTATCTGGTTCAGTCTTAGCAATAACATTATATAGCTTGTTCCTCCAGACTCGACATAGACCAAATAGTGTGACCTAGTACGAACTGTGTCCCATGACCGAGGACGCGACTATTCGAATATATTTACACTCTGCAGAGGTTGCGCACTTTACCCACACTATGGAGCTCCTGGCATCATGCTCCCATTCGGGTGGACCGGTGCTGCTCCAACAAAACTTGTCTATTGCTTGGCACTCTTACGGTCCCACCGACAATCATACCCTCTCAGGGTCATGTCTTGGGTGGCCCCTGTGTCACCCCGTGACACCTGCCACCATTGTGGCCAAACAAAACTGTCCCAAACGGGGACCCATGCGCATATAACCAAACTGGGCTCACAGGATTATCGCCGCCTACCGTGCCAGGGCAGCACGCACGCATAATCCTCCCTCTTTGGAGGTACCGACAAGAGGCAGGACAATAGACCAAGTTAGGGCCTCCCCATCCAGGCAAGTGTGGTTGCACTCGATGAGCTCGGTTCGGTGGCACTATGACTCGATCCAGCCGACGGAGGAGGTTGTTGTCATTATATCATATTCTTTTGTTACAATACAACGGTAAAGCATGATGAAAATATAACAACCTATCTCCATATTGTCACATACGAGTCACTAGTGCAATAACATGATGAGCATTAGCAGGTAATGCATATAGCAAATTCAACTAGCAGGAGTTTAATTATTTCTAACACGGGCACATTTATTAATTAAACATGCAAGAATAACACAGAGCAATGCTTTAGGGCACATATCAGATGGTCAGCTTACCTGGGGGTCGACGGATTCATCGGAGAGAAGTGCGATCACCTCGCAGAAAAATTCGCCGGAGAAGATTCCCTCTTAGAGGGGCTGAATATATGGCAGGGGCAAAATGGGCATTTTCAGAAAGTGTCAACCTCATGAAAATGATACCATCGGAACGGGCTCGGCGAACTGAAGATGTAGGCGTTGGATTTACCTCAATCGGAGTTACGAGCAAAAAGTTAGAGAGGTTTGACTGCCAGGGACTGATCTGCAAAAGAAATAATTGCATCTGGGTCCCTGACAGCACTGCGGCTGGCGCCTTCTCTGCAAATACGTTTTCCAGAGTGGGAATCATAGTTGAGCTGAGGCGTTTTCTAGAGAAGTAAACGTCGTTCCCTAAGTACGTTTCCTTAGTAGGAAAACGTATTTTGGTGCGTGCGCGTCCACTTATCCAGCTGGACAGCGCCTGCTCTCACCGACGAGTGGGGCCCGCACTTCCTCTCTCTCCTCCCGCTCCTCCTTCCTCCTCCTCCCTGTCTCTCCCCGATGCCGAACAGGGGCGCGGCGCCGGCAGCATTCCGGAGCTCCGGCGAGCGTCTGGGTCAGCCGGCTGTACTGCTGGGGCCGCCGGAGGGCACTACACCGAGGGGTGGTTGGCGTGGGTCGCGGGAAAGGCTGGGGTCGCAGCGGCGTGCGGCGAAAGTAGGCGGCGAGCTCCGGCTGGTGGAGGGATCTAGTGGTCGGGAGGGCTGGGCGAGGGCATGAGCAGGATTGCCGGAGAGTGGCGCGTCCGTTGGTGCAGTCCATGGGCACCGGGGAGGACTGGGTGCAAGGGTGCGGTGGTGGCCGTGGGTGGCGGCCGTGGCTAAATTGCGGCACTCCGGCGAGGGGCTTGGCCGGGCGAGGGCGTGAGGGTGCATTAGAGGGAGTGGGGAGGAGGTTGAGGAGCTCGGGGATGCCCCGGGGAGGCTCGGGTCGCGGCTATTTATAGCCTGGCCGTGGCAAGCGGATGAGGACGGCCGCCGTGGCATCCTCATCCCCGCACTGGAGCTCCGGCGAGGTGGCGCGCAATGAGCGGTGCCGACATGACTTGCGGATGAGAACAAGGCTGCGCTGGCGCGCTCGAGGAGCTTCAGCTCGGCCGGATACGGCGGCTCATGTGCGGGCATAGTGGCGGAGCAGAGTGCTCGTCGCGGCGCGGCGAGGAAGGGGCCGGAGGTGGAAGAAGCTGGAGAGGGAATACGTGGACGGCGGCGACGTAGTCGGCACTAGGGGACACGCTGCAGCAGCTCGAGCCGTCCTGTCCGACGCGGTGGGCGCGCAGAGCGCTGTACTTGCGTGCAGCTCACGCGGTCACCACACGCACTGCCTTCTCTGGCGCGCCTGTCGGCCGTAGCTTGTCCAACACGTCCCTCGCTGCTGAAATAAGTGAGGGAAGTGGCTAGAACCATCTGGGGGGCTCTGATGTGGGAGAAATTAGCAGAAACAGATTCTGACAAGAAACTTAGATGGACTTGTCTGGATAAATGGCTGGAGGTGTTGAGCTGGTTCCTTGTCACAATGAAAGATGGTAGGAAGGAGTAGATGCTTGCAAAATTTGAAGCCAATTGGACCATTTTTGCATGCATTTCCTTTGAAATGCTAAATTTGGTCCAGAAACTAAACTATGATGTTGTGCTCAAATAGCTGCATGAATTTGGCTGAAATTTGGTGTATGGAGGTTATTTGGGTGTATAGAGATACTGGAAAAATTTCAGCCCAAATTGATCATCTATGAAGGTACTTCCTTCATAGAGATGCAATCTGGATAGAAACTTAGATAATTTACTGGGGAAAATTGGCTAGATGAAATGGGCTGGTTTTTGGTATCTAGGGATTATTTATCATGGTTAACCACCCTGAAAAATTTCAGCCCAAAAAGATCAAGGGAGCAACCACTTCCTTTGCAAACTGGAAATCTGGACAGAATTTGCAAATGGATGTTGTGCTCAGAATTTGATCTATGGAACTTGGGATTTTGATGGAAATGGTGAATATATGGGTAGGAGAAGCTCCACAAATTATTTGGGATTTTTCCTGGCTACCAAAATAGTAGCTCCTTTGGAAAGTGCCCAAAATGCAATATTGGCTTTAAATAGGAAAATGCAATTTCCCTTATTTAACTATGGCCAATATTTTTATGAGAGCTCAACATGATCACAAAGAATATCTCCACAAGTTTTCATGAACTTTGGAGATGGATAGATATTTTCCTGGATTTAATTCCTTTAACTGGCAGAAAAAGGAATTAATTTTAAATGAAAAATATTGCAAATGACTTGGCAATATTTTTACATATCCAGGGTTTATAGATATAGGAGAGACTCTGGGAAAAGTTTGGGAGGCAACAAATCAAAGGAAATTGGGGTTCCTTTGTAACAGAAGGAATTAGGGTTTCCCTTCCGGTAGATCGGAGAGTAGGGTTTCGGTAGCAAAATCCTGAGAAAATATCTTGGGTGGCAAGGTTGGTCTGGAGAGAATCTCTGGTTGGGTAGGAAAGGCAAGGCTAAATGACCATCTTCGTATACCCAAGAGCGAGAGAAAATCCGATAGCATAAAAAAAAGACGGGAGTCAAATCCCGCGAAGGAAAAAAAACAAGGAGCGAAAACCAGGGTGTCACAAACCTACCCCCCTTAAGAAAATCTCGTCCTCGAGATTTCTGGGCTTACCTCCCGGTGAAGGGGACATACCTGTGCGCGACTTGGATCCATCAGCTGTCTTGTCTTCATTAGTTTACTGGCCTTTTAACTGCCTCTTCTGATGGCTTAGGTGCTGTCCTCTCAAACGGCTGTATTGAATCCTTCTATTTCCTATCAGGTGTACCTTTTGTCCTGGTAGTGGTGTTGCTGGGTGAGGTAGCGGGTAATGCCAACAAACAACTTGACTTCCATGGCCTGGAGCTAGCTGCTTCAGGTTTTGCTGCGATACTCTGCATCCTGATCGTTATGGACAAGACCTCTTTCCTTGGTGCATGGTATTGCATGCATACATCCACTATTCTTCCTGAGTATCTATGGACAGTTGTCCCTGTGTCTGGCTCAGGATAAGTCATTAGTCTGGCTGTGGGTTCTATATGAGTGCTTCCTCCTGTCTCATGCATTCTGACTTTGTCCTTAGGGGATCCACAACCCAACATGACCAAGCTACTGCTGCTATACCCCAACTGGAATGTCAGGCATGATCACAAAGTAATCATAGACGGTAATATCTTATTCCAATGATCTCATGGCGTCCACAACCCGTCGATGCTGAGGTGTTTGTACTTTTAGCTATTCTATCTGAATGCCTTGTCGCCATGTGAATTCAAACTGTCAACCTTTGTCAATTACTGAGGTGGCTCTGCCATATATAACCTCTGTAGTCCATGATATGACCACTGGACTGAGCATAGTATGGCTAGCATCCGGTGTATTTTCTGGAGCATAGCCTCTTATCTTGGCTGATGGCCCATATTCATGATGAGTAGAACATGCTGGCTGCATTGTTGTGGCCGTATATGCAAGAGTCCGACAAGGATTGGCAATATCACCTTGTCTGTGAAGCTTTACTTCATGGACCATCGCGGAGATTGTTTATTCAAGACTTCCTTGTTCTTGAGGGTTCCTTTTGGGAAACTTGTCATGACCTACCATCATGGCTCCTTGGTTATATCCCAGCTTGTCGGGCTTGTATTCACAACTTATTCTTGCATATCTCGTAGGGGTTGTTGTGCTCATATTCTTCTTTAAACTATGGGGCCGATGTTTCTCTGAACACAGTCATTCCCGTGTACGAGTGGCTCGCATGAACTGATCCACTGGACTGCATGCTCACAACATATGCAGGGGTAGGACGAATCTTTTCATAACCATTGAGCTCTGAGGCGGACGTGTGTCTGGACTAGTTCGTGCCTCTGACAAGATTGTTGTGGGCACGATGGCGTGTTGAAGAAGGCTGAATTCCTTATGCTCGAAGCTTCTACCAAGGTAGTGTGTCAAAGAAGGCTGGGTATCGTACCTCAGAAGCGTTCCCTCATGTTGCTTACTAAGGAAGGTTGAGTGCCTTATGCCGAAAGTCTTTCCACGGTAGCGAGCTGAGGAAGTTTGGAGTGTCGTACTCTAGAAGATTCTTCCCACTAGTAGCGTAGTGAGGAAGATTGGGAGTCTTGCGTCGTGAGTTCTTCTTGATAACTTGCGGAGGAAAGCGGGGTTCCTTGTACCAGAAACCTTTCACTGTGATATGCGGTCAGGTCTATGGCCAATTTTGGCTTCCTTCTGAGGTATCCCGAATTTGCCCATAGTGGATCCATAACTTGGTGTACGCCATATCTTGACTGAAGATATTCCGTTACTCATGCACACCACTTGTCCTTCCGCTAGTCCGATCATGGCTACTATAAAGGTTGCACAACTGATGCAGACTTCATGTTGATAATTAATCCGGGATACCAGATGTTGCCGGTAGTAAGCAGTTGGTGAGTAATTCCATTCGGTGTAGCTAAACTTCCAGGCATTTAAAATCTTCATTGATTACAGATAGCCGTGGACTTATCCATATGTCTCGCAACCCTTGTTCACAGTGCCCAGAAAATTTTGTATATGCACCGGTAAATTTCCAAAGTATACTTTGAAATTGTATCAACATACCAGAGTTTTATTGTTGCTCTCGGCATCTTCACATTCTTGAAACATGTCTTCAGCGGGTAATAAATGATTCTTGAGTCCATCGAGAAAAGACTCAAGGTTAACCCCACTGACTGAAGTAATCCTTGTGTCGAGGACGGAATAATTTGCCCTTGCTGGTGTCCAATCCTGACAGCTCATCTAACTGTTCCTTAGGTGTGATCAATTCTGAGTCAAACTCTCTCAGGTATATTCTGGCCTTGTCGGTTGCACGCAGATTCCGCTTCTGACCCATCCTTCATTCTTGACAGACCCAGTGATAATGTTCTGAACATCAGGCAGTTGACTTGGTTCTTACCGAATTTGGATTATTGGGTATTATCCAAGTTGTATGCTGGTCTTCTTAGCAGCACTTGCAGATGGATCCAGTCGGAGCAAAAGAATGGAACCGACAAAAGAAGCAAAACCACGAAAAACCAAAAAGCAAATAAAGCTCAAATTTTGCGGACCTTTCACACGTGGCCAAAGATTCACTAGTATAACTAGCCTAGCGCACTCGATGTACCTCTAAGGATTTTAGAAGCAAAACCACACAATGCTCCTGGTTGCACTTGGTGTCAAGCTCCTACTACTTCCTTAGGGAACATCAAACTCAACGCACGACCATAGCCAAAGTGGCTTAGTCAACGAACCTAGGGTTATCGGGGAAAGATGGAATTTATAGACGTTTCCCAAAGGAAACTGGATTTAAGGAGAGAAATGCCATGGTTAGCAAGCAAGGTGGGGATATCTGGTTCACCTAGGGGTTCAGGGCTCACGGGTCGTTGCCTGGTGTGAACATTTCACACAACAGGCAAAGGCCACGAGAGTTGGGGTCTGATGCGGGGAAACCTACGGGGTTGCCTTATCATCAATAGTAGCCGTGCTTGTCTGGCAAAGATGGCTGAAATCCATCTGGGCTTTCTACTGATCAAGAGGCGATGAAGTCTGGCTAGGGTAACCTACAGTCATCCTGGCTCTGATACCATCTATTGTGGCGCCCCGCCTGAATACCACTGTAGCCAGACGGTCACCGCACATACCAGCCCAGGAAATCACTCTGGCATGCGCTTTTACAACAAGTATCATGAACACAGGCATTTCTATTAATGAATATATCAGTCTTACATGATATATTACAAGGGTGATGGCAGCGGAAAAGCTTTATCTAAGGCAGCATGGTCTTGGTGCGGCTCCAATCCACAGGGATCTGACTGGGTTACTCTCCTAGCCCGCGAACACTCCGGCTCCTCGCTAGTGGACGTCGGATCCTTAGGTGAACCTGGCCACATTGAAGGTCGCTGAGTACTTTTGAATGTACTCGCAAACAAACCAAACCAACATATACACCAAGCAAAGCAATCCATGGCATTCAAGCATGCACTTGTTATTAGAGCAACATTAATTATCATGGCATGGCATAACTAGCTAGCAATATAAATTATCATGTCATAGCAGGATTATCAGCATGATAACTACTGAAGTAAATACAGTATGACGATAAAGCATATCCAGTAAATAAGCCATACTCTGAATATTCTCATGATCCAATCCAAATCCGATCCGAATCCAAATCCGAATCCGAATCTGATCCAAATCCAATCCAAATCTTTCGGTCATACGACCGTTCCTCTCTTAGCCATCCCATGGCTAACATCTCATATTCCTGACATCATCCGATGTCCATGCATCTGAACTACAATTCTGACAAACCTTACCATTATCTGGTTCAGTCTTAGCAATAACATTATATAGCTTGTTCCTCCAGACTCGACATAGACCAAATAGTGTGACCTAGTACGAACTGTATCCCATGACCGAGGACGTGGCTATTCGAATAGATTTACACTCTGCAGAGGTTGCGCACTTTACCCACACTATGGAGCTCCTGGCCTCATGCTCCCATTCGGGTGGACCGGTGCTGCTCCAACAAAACTTGTCTATTACCTGGCACTCTTACGGTCCCACCGACAATCATACCCTCCCAGGGTCATGTCCTGGGTGGACCCTGTGTCACCCCGTGACACCTGCCACCGTTGTGGCCAAACAAAACTGTCCCAAACAGGGACCCATGCGCATATAACCAAACTAGGCTCACAGGATTATCGCCGCCTACCGGGCCAGGGCAGCACGCACGCATAATCCTCCCTCTTTGGAGGTACCGACAAGAGGCAGGATAATAGACCAAGTTAGGGCCTCCCCATCACGCAAGTGTGGTTGCACTCGATGAGCTCAGTTCGGTGGCACTATGACTCGATCCAGCCGACGGAGGAGGTTGTTGTCATTATATCATATTCTTTTGTTACAATACAACGGTAAAGCATGATGAAAATATAACAACCTATCTCCATATTGTCACATACGAGTCACTAGTGCAATAACATGATGAGCATTAGCAGGTAATGCATATAGCAAATTCAACTAGCAGGAGTTTAATTATTTCTAACATGGGCACATTTATTAATTAAACACGCGAGAATAACATAGAGCAATGCTTTAGGGCACATATCAGATGGTCGGCTTGCCTGGGGGTCGACGGATTCACCGGAGAGAAGTGTAATCACCTCGCGGAAAAAATCGCCGGAGAAGATTCCCTCTTGGAGGGGCTGAATATAGGGCAGGGGCAAAATGGGCATTTTCAGAAAGTGTCAACCTCATGAAAATGATACCATCGGAACGGGCTTGACGAACTGAAGATGTGGGCGTTGGATTTACCTCAATCGGAGTTACGAGCAAAAAGTTAGAGAAGTCTGACTGGCAGGGACTGATCTGCAAAAGAAATAATTGCATCTGGGTCCCTGACAGCACTACAGCTGGCGCCTTCTCTGCGAATACGTTTTCCAGAGTGGGAATCGTATTTGAGCTGAGGCGTTTTCTAGAGAAGAAAACGTCTTTCCCTAAGTACGTTTCCTTAGTAGGAAAACGCATTTTGGTGCGTGCGCGTCCACTTATCCAGCTGGACAGCGCCTGCTCTCACCGACGAGCGGGGCCCGCACTTCCTCTCTCTCCTCCCGCTCCTCCTCCCTGTCTCTCCCCGATGCCGAACAGGGGCGCGGCGCCGGCAGCATTCCGGTGCTCCGGCGAGCGTCTGGGTCAGCCGGCTATACTGCTCTACGGTGAGCTAGTGACCGTATAATCATCACAAAACGTATATAGTGACCGTAATAAGCGTATTATGAAGTGTAGTGACCATATTGTTACAAATATAGTGACCGCCAATGTATTTATCTCGTTTCAAATTAAGCCACATTAACTGGAAAGGAGGCAGTATGGACTACTAGTACTACTGTGTCCCGTCAACTCGCAGAACGAGGAGAAGCTTGCTTACGGCGCCCTCTCCCTCGCCCGCGTACGCTATGGCTCACAAAACGAGGAGAAGCTAGCTTACTACGCCTACACCCTCTCCCTCGCCCACACGCGCTATGGCTCGCAGGACAAGGAGAAGCTTTTGACTACAGTGCGCTCTCCCTCACCCTCGCTGATGCGGTGGACATACAACAGTTCATTCGGTGTCAGATTGCCAGAAGCATATAGGAGTACCATCTTTGTTGGACCTCCCTAAGAGGCGAAGAGCCAAGCGCAAGGTTTATAGGAGTACGGCGAGTAGTCGAACTAGTACTAGTACTACTATAGGAACAACCGCTACTGTATGATGCTACCACGTCACCTATAGCCAAAGTTGTGCCACCTTTTTTCTCACAAAGGGTGTTGGAGCCCGTGCAACAGCCACACAAGTTGCACATACACATAACACATTTACTAGCAAGTTCTAAAGGACAAATGCCAACATGCCACACAAGTTCATCTCCACTTCATGTGATAAATTTGTGCACGACTACTCTACATATATTTACAGCGCTACCATTCACAATTTACCATACTCCACTTACACGTTATAGAGGGGCTCCATGTCCTCCTCCAGGTTCCAGTCCCAGGTGTTCTTCATAGATGGCACGATCCATAGCGGTGGGCACCGGGAATCATTCTCGCAGCTTTCTAGTCCGGTTCCACACAATGGAGACTCATCCAAGCTGAAGCAGCATAAATTAGGGATAGCGTGTCCCAACATGTTGTTCATCCGGTGGTGCGCACTGAAGACACAACCATGCTTCCTGAATGGCAGGCCTTCGGTGTCGTGCATGGAAGGTGGCATCTATTTCACAATGGGGTAGCTATCCCCAATGAAAAGCAAGTACTCTCCAAGAGTGTTCCTCGGCTCCCACATAGCATCACGGGGGTCGAACTCCGAGCCGTTCATCTGGTACACGTGGCATCTCAGATCTGGACACATGGTAACGTACATGGTCAAGGTCCATGCAGGATAATGTTGTGCTCAAATATGGTGCGTAGTAATATTGTGCAGCGAGTAGTACTACTAGTACTATAATGTACTCCCTCCGTTTCTAAATATAAGTCTTTGTAGAGATTCCACTATGAACAACATATGGAGCAAAATGAGTGAATCTACACTCTAAAATGCATCTATATATATATATATATCCGTATGTGGTCCATAGTGGAATCTCTACAAAGACTTATATTTAGGAATGGAGGGAGTACTATAGAGGAAGTACAATAACTGACTTATTATATAGCCATTTTTGGCTACATGGAGGAGATAAGACATGGAAAAACAAAAATGGTGGGAGTGGGTTCAAGAGCCTAGCTATACGCGTCCTCCTAGGTAAAAAATACTACTCCCGCCGATCCCTGCGACACACTACTATGGATCCGAAGTACTAGTAGTAGTAGTACTACTACTAGTACTACTACTACTAGTAAGTAGTACTACTACTACTACTACTAGTAGTACAATGAAAGAGAAGGCATTGAGAGAATGGAATACCTGGGTACATGGTGAGGGTCCGATCGTGGTAGATCGTGGCACCTTGTTGCACATCAATGGTACCATGGGTAACCACTGCTAAGATAGTTGATCCCAATTTGCTAAAGTCAACTACAAGGTTCCAGGTTAGACCGAATGGCAGATGCACATGCACATCCAGGATCGGCGATCTGATTTTGATCGGGGGATGCGTGGTCCCTGCAAAATAATGGAGTACCATTAGGGATGCAAATGATGGTTAGTGCATTCCGTTTGTTATCTCCCATACCGTAGGATGGCACCCAGATGAAACAAGTCCCCTGGCTTGTCACAACGAAGATGCGGCTTACATGGCACATGGCGTCTTCGAACTTGTGCGGGAACAAATCTGTTGCGGCCAACATGAGCCAGCCTCTGCCGTCAGGGCCATTCTTATTGATGGCAATCCTTATGTCGAACACCGCGATGAGACAGTAATCATCGTAGCTGCGGTGCTTGGTCGGCGGGTCTGCAATTGCTATCTTCTTCAATCTCATGGTGGCATCATCATAACTATTCAAGTTGTGCCAGTCCGGAAGGCCGATCCCAATGCTGGACAAGGGGTCTACGGGAACGGCCGCACTGATGTGGATGTTGTGCAAAATGATGGTGGTATCCGGCCATAGGTATGCAAGCCAATCTCCGTTGGCACCAACCCAAACCTGTGGGACGGTGGGCAGCGAAGAAATTACGGGATGGAATAACTAAGTATATTTAAAATATACACTACATGATCAAACACCATGACTGACCTTCTCATCGGACAAAATCCAACTGCCTCTCAATGTCGGCAACTCAAGCGGCGTCAAGATGCAACTGAGGCCACGTTGCGGTGGACTGGAGTCCCATTGAATAACCTTCTCCTCGAGGACTCATGGAAGACCAACAAGCATGGCCTTCTCCCAAGCCTGTTTACGCACCGTCTTAAAATAGTTGGTGCAGGAAGCACTGAGTCTTGCGGCGGTGAGGAAGTCAGAGTGGTGTATGATTTCTCCTAGAGAATCATCATCCAAGGTCTCCCAGCCCCGGCAAGGAGGAGAACTGCCTGGTGAATCCATAGCAGCAATGACGAACTGCCTTGGTCTCTTCGGGAGGGGAACTGGCGAGGAGGAGATAAGAGCGTAACCGCAGGGCCTCGTCCATTCGTGAAGGAAGTTATGCGGGCACGCATTAGCGGTACTGCGATGCTGCAATTACATATTATTTAATATAGGAGTACTAGTACTACTAGTACTAGTACTCCAATGGTCGTATGATCATCGTTGGTAAATCTGCCACGTAGACTGTTTTGGTGAGGTGGTGTAAAATAAAATAAGAGAGAGAATGAGATCGTATGATCGTGAACCAACTTTCCCGGCACAAGCTCCGAGATAATTACATTCATTTCTGTGGGCCCTGACTGACCTGGTGAGAGCTGCAGCAGATGGCTCCCCAATTTCCTTCTCTCGGGCATTGGTCATCTGGTTTTGTTTATTGATTTAATGTGTGTGGTACCCATCAGAGTACGATTCATTGGAGAACTTGTATGACACACTGATGACTGCTGACGTGTTCCCTATACCAATGAATCTATCATCTATACCACTATATAGTGTGGGAATAACTATGAATGTAGGCCGTCCGATCTACAGATCCAATGGCCAGGATGTGGCAAATCCCTACAATGTGAGCCATCGATTTTGGCATGTAACGGCTGAAAAGCGCAGCACTTGTCTCACTCTCCCAGTGTGCTCGCCTTCCTCCTACTGTACGACCTTGCCTCCTCACCCACTAGCCACATCCATTTCTTCTTCCATGGCATCATTGTCATCCAACCCCACCTTGATAAATGAACCCTCATGACACATATGCTTTGCGCTACCTCAGGATCCATCGATTCAGAATTACCTTGCTTTGTTGCCCAAGATTATTCCCCATTGCTATTGCACGAGCAAAATTTCATGCTGATCAGCTGCCCGCTTGCCCAACGTACACATCTCCCATCTAGAGGGTCTACCCAAATGCCGTCGTCACGCGAAACGCAGCATCGGCCAAAGCCATGGTGGCCGGAGACAGCTGCCTAGGAGGCCCAGTCCTTTGAGCGGTGACCAGGTAACACCAATATGGTGAGGACTGAGGAACAGTAGCGATAGGAGGATGTGGTAGAGAAGATGTGAAGAAGATGTGCAGCAGATCTAATACACAGAACGCGAGACGAGAAGCAGCGAAGACAGAAGAAGGGACGCGAGAGTTCAAGAGATGCATTTTTTTAGGCAAGTTTGAGAGATGCGTAGAATAAGAGCAGGGCGTTCATGGGCCTGCTTGGATGGGAAAGTGGGCCATAGTGGAATTGCTATTATGACTTGGTACAATATTGGCACGAAACTGCTCCACAGATGAAAAAGCTTGGACGATCTGTGGACAACCTTCTTATCCAGCGGTTGGTTGCTCGGCAGGGTACGAGATTCTCCAGCTAGATTTAAACGTCGTGCGCATATTGTTCAATATGTGTCGTTCGCATAGCACGGCTCATATTGGCATGCATGAATGTCCTGAATGATTTGCTCACGGACCCCTAAAAGAAAATCTCACGCTCCTATATTTAAAAAGGAAATCTCACTGTAGGCTAATGTACAACCTCAGAAAATGTGACATAAAAGGAACACATGACATAATATTCTTTTTTCTTTTTTGTGAAAATGACATAATAGATTTCACAATACACACACAGAAAAAAGAAGGAAAATGTGACATAAGAAAGTCTATATAAGCATACATGATATTCTAAATCAATTGTTACAGATTTATCGTGCATATTTTCTTTTCCACTAGTACACGCGTACGTGCACAGCACGTGCAATTTTCAATTTATGAATACAACTTTTCCATGATTTTTGCAAAAGAAAAAAACAATCACATGGCTCTAGAAAAGTCTAGCAAATCAACTGTTCTACTTCCTCCATCCCATATTATGAAAACGTTTTTCAAGCCAATTTTGTACTATAAGGAGCGAAGTCCATGCGTGCAACGCAACAAGCTACAGAGTACTTTAGGTCCAGGTCCAGGGCCATATTGCACAGTTCCCAATGCGGTGCCTGGCTTTTCCGGCTCCTTCGGCTTAATTAGGAGGCGCCATTAAAGATGGCAGCTGAGGAAGCAGCAAGCGAGGGGCGGCTGCTACTCTACACGAGCCACAAGATGATGGCGCATGCAAAATTATACGGGAGGGAAAACTAGTGCACGTGGCTGGGCTATCCGCGACCACTAGTGCTCCCTCCGTTCCTAAATATAATACCTTTTATAGATTCCACTATTAACTACATACGGATGTATACAGTCCTATTTTAGAGTGTAGATTCACTCATTTTACTCCGTATGTACTCCATAGTGGAATCTCTAAAAGATCTTATATTTAGGAATGGAGGGAGTACAACGCAACGTAGAATTCCTATTTGTCGCTAGTAGATTGTTCCTTATACATATTGGAGTATTTAACAAAAAACTACCACTTTCGAACCATCCATACCAAGAAACCACCACTCTACAAAAATTAGCAAAAACATACCAAAAATTTCTTAATCCGTCGCGAAAAACTACCAAGTGCCGATTAGTCTCGTTTAAACCCATGTGGCACCTTAAGTCAATGCCGTCTGTTTGACCGACAAGTTAGGCGTTATGACTTGTGGGACCTACATGTCAGTCTCAAAAAAAATCCCCGAGTCACCTCCTACCTCCGGCCCGTCCACCTAGTCATCCTCGGCCACGGGAGGCAGCCACCACCGCAGGCTGAAAGCGAGGTCAAAAGCGCCGGCGGCGCGGAGCCCATCTTGCAGCAGCTAGAAGCTAGCTCGACGCGGCGCTCGCGGCCGCTAGCTAGCCAAGCTAGCACACAACCTATTGGATGCATCGAGCTGCTTGTGTGCAAGCTTTCGTAGCTAAGCTTGGCACGGTCGTGCGGCGGCTTCCTCGTGCATGCCGCACTAAGGCTAGCCATCCGGCTCGGCCGGAGGCTAGTGTGGCGGCTTGCTCGCCCGTGAGCCGTGCTTGGGCCAGCCAGCCAGCCCGTGCGGAGGCCAGTGCGGCGGCTTGTTCGCACATGATCCGCACTCGGGCCAGCCAGCCCGCCCGTGCGGAGGCCAGCGCGGCAGCCGGCCCGTCCGGCGGAGCGGCAGCTAGCTCGCCCATCACCGGCGCTGGCGACGAACACGCATATGAACTGTTTGAAGAAGAGGATAGATACTCACATGTGGGTCCCACCTATCATAATAGTCAACACTATGGTCAAACATATGGTGTTGACTTAAGGTGCCTCGTCAGCACGGACGTGTGGGCCAACCCTGTCATAAACGAGTTTAAATGAGCCTAATAATCGGCACTTGGTAGTAGTTTTTTTGGCACGGATTGAGAAATTTTTGGTATGTTTTTGCTATTTTTTCTACAATAGTTTCTTGCTAGGGCTGGTTGAAAGTGGTAGTTTTTTGTTAAATACTCTACATATTGCAAGTAGGAGTGAAAGTTATGTTTGGAAGTCAATAAGCACGGCTAGTTACATAGTATGTACGTGTACGTAATTCCAACTAAATATCGACCATGGGTGACTAATATCTTGATGGAAAACTCGAAACTATGGAAATACAAACGTATTATTGATACTTGTTTCCATAAACTTGGATGTACATTCTATTCAATAGCTGAGCATGTGGGGCCTTAGCACGATGACTTCCTAACTGTCTAAAACAAGGTTTTCCCGTCTCCGGTAAGGAGGAGGATGACTACGGCGTGCCTTCGGCTCGCTCTAGTGCTCGTAGTCATCGCTAGGTGGTCTACGAACGTGTAGATGTATTTTTTCATGTCTCGTGTTCGTTGTACTGCCATGACTGTTGATGAATAGATCGTAAGTATTTCGCAACAAAACCTTGTAGCGTGTGTGCGAGCGAGAGATCGTGCGTGTGATATGGAGAGACTAAGGCGGAGATAAGAGAGTCATTGTGTGTTTGTGTGTGTGTGGAAGATAGAGAGAGACCTATGGGGCTATGTGTTGTGTAACGTGGAGGCAGATAGACATAGTCACAGAGTGAGTGTATGAGATACGCATGCGGACATAGGGAGAGAGGTGTGAATTAGAGAGACGAGGAATTTTGGTGTGCATGTGAGTTAGAGAGAGAGAGAGATAGAGAGAGAGATAGGGATATATATACCTGGAGCTGGAGAGAATATACAAGCGTGTGTGTCTTAAAAGAGGGATCCAGATAGATGGCGTGGTGTGTGTATCGTGTCTGTTTTGTGCGCGCGCGTGTGTGTGAGAGGGAGAGTGTGTGTGTGTGGAGAAGAGAGACAACTGATGATGTAAACCTAGTATGGGAGGGGATGATATGGCATGTGTGTCCAAGAGAGAGAGAGGCACATGTCTAGTAGCGGGATAGCGTGGGTGCGGGCGGGGGTGCTTGCTATATATTTGGAAGAGACATCGTGTGTGTGGGGGGGGGCGAGAGGGGTGCGAGAGAGAGAGAGAGAGAGAGAGAGAGAGAGGTCGATTGTGTGCGAAAGTGGCCTATAGATAGGGAGATGAGGTCGATGGTGTTCGAAAGTGGCCTATGTAGGGAGACACAAGGAAAGAGAGTCATTGTGTGTGTCAAAGAGACTTCATGAGAGATCTAAATAGATGGTGGAGAGAACATCGCGCGAGTTTGAGATCGATTATACGCTAGAGATCTATGGAGAGAGTCGCGACATATAGAGGGAAGGAGGGTCGGGTCCGCATGTGGAGAGATGGAAAGAGGAGAGAGGTGCACAAGGAGAGGGAGGGTGTTTGTGTGTAGTGGGGTGGTGTGTGAGATGTGTATCAATGTGTGAGAGAGATAGAGAGATGCATGGTGGAGAGCGTGTGAGAGCCAGATATACCTAGGGAGAAAAACGTTGGGGGCAGTGTGTTTTGTGTGTATGGCAAAGATACACGGCTATAGTGTGTGCTTGGGAAAGGAGATGCCGGGAGACCTAGAGAGTGGTGGAACAGATGTGTGCATGTCCGAGAGACAAAGAGATAGAGACCTATATTGGGGTTCAGACCTAGAAGAGAGAGAAAGAGGGGATAATGTGTGCGCGTGTTTGTGTCCGGGGGAGAGAAATGCTTGTGTGTGGGGAGGGGAGAGGGGCCGGGGTGGTGTGCTTCAGATAAAGAGTGAGGGTGTATGTCTGACAGACACAGACATAATTCAAATACATGGTCAAGAGTGTGTGCACTCATGCTTGATCAATTTGTTTCATAGTTTTGGACTATGAGATAGCGATACTTTTGAACATGCGAGGTATATTTTGAAATACCAGAATTACTGACCTAAGATTGGAAATTCTGAATTAGACTGCATTATTAGCCTTTTTTTAATTTATTTAATGGGGGTATAATTTTTAACCCGGACTGCTTGACTTCAAATTCATATATCAAACCTAGAGATATACACATATGATCGTGTTCAAACCTTATAATCATCCACTTTATTCATACACATACATATTTGCTTGTGTCATCATATTTAGGAGAAACACATTCAAAATTTCATTTGAATTGGAGCATATGATGGTATTTGCTTGCACTAGCTCAATGATCCATATTTGAATTGAATGGACAATCTAAGTTTCGAGTTGGAGACATTGATTTTCGAAACTTGCACCTTTTTTTCCGCGTGCACAACAAATAAATACTCGGCCATGATATCATATTCGGTTGTACAAGACGAGAACACATAATTTCAGCCGCCAAAAGCTTTCAAACTTCCCGCTCACATCAAAATTTCTCGCGCCTGAAAGTTTAGCCCTGTGATATTCCTCTTTTACCCCTGCCACATTAACGGAAAAGGGCTGCTTTGGTAACTCCATTGTTTTCCCCTCTTTGCCCCCAACATTCTAACCCAGAACCACTCCCCTCCCCCCTCCCCCAAGCCGCCGAATCTAGTCCTCCGCCGCGGCGGTGCACCTCACACCCCGCCGGATCTACCTTCCGCACCTTGGAACCCCCAACTGCCAACTCACCACTACACCGGAGCCGCTTCAGCGACTGGCTTGTCCAACACACCAGATCTCCTTGACCGCCATCATGGTCCAGCACACTAGATCTGCTTCACCGGCGCCCTTATCCACAACAGCGTAGGCCCTTCACTAACGCCCTCGTCCGCCACATCGCTGGCCCTTCATAGAAGCCCTCGTCCGCCGTAACAGATCCCCCTCACCGAAAGCACTGTACACCGCGCTGGATGTGCTTCGCCGACGCCTTCGTCCACTGCACCGGACCCGCTCCACGGATGCCATATTCAACTCCACCGGCCCAGCTTTACTGCCGCCACCGCCTCATCAGGTTATTTCAATTATTACTCCTTTGGTTTTTCTCATCTTTATTGTACAACAGTTCACTTACCACAGATCAACTTTCTTGGATGTCGACAGGCGCCGCACCTATGAACCGGAGCCGCTTCACCAACGGCGACAGCTGGCCCAAGTCAACCGCAACACGAGCACCATCGACCACACTTAGCTTTCACGTATGACAACGATGCCCATACGCCGCCGAGAATCAGGTACTATTCTCCAATGGCCGGCGCCTATGTTCACCTTCTTAGCATAAGCACCGCACCTCCGAATTTCTTCAGGGCATCATTCAGTTTTTTATGAGAGGCATTATTCTGCTTGCACCTGTAGGTCCAAACATGTGGTAGTGAACAGGTTATATGTGCTAAATTACAAATCAGTGCACATGTAGTTACAATGCTTTTTCTTTGTCCTAAGTATTACTGTACTTCCTAGATATTACTGCCTCCTATTTTACATCTTGCATGCTATATTTATGAGAATGGTGTTGTTCTGATGTCACCTCTTGGTTACAATTATTGTACTGGACTGCTTCTATGTTCTCTATGCTAAATTACACATCAACAAGCTAGCTTGTAGTTCCGCTGCTTTTGGTTCATCTTAACCTACATTTTTCAATGCTAGCTATCACCGCACTGCTCTGAGCCTCTGTTCGTAACTTTTTTGTGCGTTATTGATCTTCCCAAGTTGCATGACTAATTTGTTGCTTTTATTCATTATGGAGCTGCCAACCGCATCAATTAAAATGCTTTTTCTTTTGGGGCTGGCACCTCGAACAAGCATAAAAATAGAGTGAAGCACACATATTGTTGTGTAAGCACACACCCTTCTTTCATTAGTTTAGATGAATCATTGATGTTCAATTTGAAAAGTGCATGTGATTAAAATTAGTTTTACCAAAATAGAGGGGGAAGAATAAACTACAACGACTAGATTTGCATGCACGGGATGCTGACGACATCTTCAAAGAACATTGCAATAGCAGCGAGCCTTCACAGCGACATATGGTAAGCCAATGTGTTTTAGTTACTGTGAAATGTCATGCATGTGGGATGCTTTCTTGGCTTGTGCCCTCAACCTGTAATCCTACAGAATTACAAATAGTTCAGTTGCCTGCTTTGCTGTATTGCTTGATTAGAATGCTTGTTTGTTACTCCCTCCGTAAACTAATATAAGAGCGTTTAGATCACTACTTTAGTATTCTAAACGCACTTATATTAGTTTACAGAGGGAGTACTTGTTAGGCTATACCTGAGGTTGCCAATGTGTCAGAAGTGCCTGCCGTACTATTGTAAAGAAATGCATGCATACTTCATTTGACTCCTTAACTTTTCCTATGAACTCCATCACAAGACTGTCTTGCTAGTTTATATATATGATGTCAGAAGTCGGGCTCCGGGGACCCAAAGGTTCGAACACTGGGGTGAGCTCATTCCTACCGCCTCGTCCCCTACCACAACTAAACCATGGCGAAGCTACGGCGAGAGCGCGCTAGCGAGAATGGACCGGAGACACGGCGGTTTACCCAAGTTCAGGCCACCTTGCGGTGTAAAACCCTACTCCTGCTTTGTGTGTTGGATTATTGTGGCGAGACAACTCTCGTGTACAAGGTAGGAGACAATGGACCCGACCCTTCTCTACGGTGGCCGCCCTGCCCCTTTTATATCTGCCTTGGTCCTCTTCCCCTGAAAATCTTGGTGGGAAGGGTTGCCACACAACGGCGGTTTGAAAGGGGACAGGAGCGCAACCTATCCTAACAAAAGGTGGTCTTCGCCTGCAAAGCGACCGTCCATGACGCGCCGATGGGCTCGGGGATGACCTCCGCCCTGCGCACCCGCCATCTTGGTCTTCTTTCACCGATCGGGCAACCTTTGGGGGTTGCTTTGGGGAGTGGATTGTTGGCCTTGATCCCTTAGCACAAAAAGGGTAATCCTCTCCATCCGCGCCTGCTCGCACGGCCTCTGTCGCCATTCGTCGCCGCGCGCGTCAGCCAAGGGGTGGCACGAGACTGCGCGACCGAGCCGAACAGTACCACCGGCCTCGCGTGCCCCCGGGAGGGTGCCTCGGGAGGCAACCTCGGGAGGCCGCCTCGCGAGAGGGCCTTGCGAGGCTCTTGGTAAGTCGTGGCTGAATCTTGCTCGCCCGCTCCCTGAGGACGGGTCCTCGGGAGGCCAGGCCTCGCGAGGGGTCTTGCATGAGGTGCCCACTGGTGGCCGCCCATTGGGCATCCGCCAGGCGTCGCGCTCTGGGCCGAAGGCAGACGGGCCGGGATACCCCGGGTTCCACGGGCCCGACAGTAGCCCCCGGGCCCGCGGCGTGCATGTTCCCGCCTATTGGGGGCGAAACGGCGCGGGCCCTAACCGCCTACGGGTCAGGCGCGATGCGTGGCGCACGATGTGACAGGGGACGCCCCCACTTCTCCCACGACGCCTCGGTAACCGCCCGCGCTAACATAAAGCCTGCCTGCGCACGGCGTGAGACCATCATTGCCTTCCTTCGCGCACCCCGCCTACTTGCACTCGCCGAAGGTGGAAGGGCGCGGAGTGCGCCTTCCTCGAGTGCTATAAAGACGAGGGAGAAGGACTCCCCCGCCCATCTTCTTCCATCAGCTCCTCCCTCCTACTCCACGATCCAGGTGGACTTCCGCGGTGATGGCAAGGGGAAGAGGACGAGCTCGCGCTTCTGCTACTGCATCCAAGGTTCCACCCCGTGGGCGTGGGCACTCTCCGGTGGCTGCCAGTGCCAGTCCCAGCGGCCGTGGAAGGGGTGCCCCGCGGGCGTGGAGGGCGCGGTGCCCACGGCCGAGGTGGCCGCGGCGGGGCAGCCGCCCTACCTCCCCAAGCAGGGAGCCACTCGGTGAAGGCGGCTCATGAGTTCATAGTGAACATGCATCGACGGCCCTGCACCTGGCTTTGGCTTCCGGATTCCTTCGCGGAGGCGATGGCGGACCGCACGCCCTTGGGTCTGTGGGTGCAGGTGGACGGTTGCTGCAATGGCTCCTCCTAGGTGGCGATGGAGTTCACCCCCTCGGGCTTCATGTTCTTGAAGCAGGGGTGGAAGTCGTTTGCCCTCGCCCATGGCCTGAAGCGGGGCCACATCCTCCAGTTCAAGTACGATGGGGCCTCCACGCTCTTCGTGAAGATCTTCGGGATCTTTGGCAGCCGTCTGGAGTGCTGCGCTGTGCGGAGAGCGAGGACGGCAGCTACAGCGGCTTCTCCAGCGAGGACGACAGCGACGACGGTGCCGCCTCCCCCGGTGGAAGCGGGAGCGACGACAGCTCCCCCCGCATCAAGAGTGAGGATGAAGACTGTGACTAGGCGTGCGCGGCATTTGAGGCGGACCTTGGGGGCGAGCCGCGCCCCGCGCATGTTTCTTCCTTGCCCTGTATCAGAACAATGTAGTCCAGACGTGAAAACGGTGGCCTTTATGTTTAAACTTAGCGCTTTTGTGGTCTGGAATGCATGCTCCCTCCTGAAGTCCTCTCGCGAGGCTTGCCCTTTTTTTTCTTGCTCGCCTATGTGCTCTGCATCGTCAGGACCCAGCCCCCGAGCGGGCGTCAGCCGTCACTGGTATGTCAGGTCACGATGCCTGGACAAGGCCAGGAGGTGAGGGGCACCAGGAGCTAGTAAGGGCTCCTGAAGCGCGATGCTCAGGGGTCCCCCCCTTTGACGTGCAAGTGGCTCACGCGAAGGAAAAAACGTCAGCACTTAGCGAGATCGTGAAGGGAGGGAACTCGAGTGATGGTAAGGGTGTCTCGCGAGGTAGTTAGACTTACCTTTTTGTGGAGAGAGGCGTTGGGCGAGCCGCAGCTCACGAGGAGCATACGTGGCTCACGAGGCATGCCTCACGAGGCTTGGCCCTCGAAGTTCTCTGCTTGCCAGGCCTTCCGATTAGGCGACCACCGCAGACCGGCTCGCGAGGCACTGCCCGCGAGGCTTCCGCGCGGCTTGCTCTTGAGACAACTGCATGTCGACAAGTTTCACAATAGGGGAGCGACACGCACTCGCTAGCTCGCTCGTGGCCATTACGTGAGGAGATAAGGCACCAAGGACCTTGGTGAGGTGACGTGCATGGGAGCAGGCCCGCGAGCCAGAGCTTAGTCGCTTGGATTTAGCGGCGCTGGAGGGATGGACCCGAGCACAAGTGCCGTGCCTAGCCCCCGCTCATGGGACGGTCAGGAGTGGGGTTGCGAGCATGTGGCGCTCTCGAGATGGCATCATGCCAAGTACACAATTATGTAGGCAACATAAGCTTATCAGAGCCTAATCAGCAAGATTCATTATACAACCAAAAAGGGGTGCAGCTGCCGTGTCCGGCACGGATCAGCTTGAGGTTGGTGCAGCCCGAGGGGCGCCCTCAGTCGCATAAAACAAGATCACCTTGGTAGGAGGATCCGGGAAGCGACGGTGTGGAAGACGCGGCGAGAAAGAGCTCGGGCCGCGCGAGGCAACGCTCGAACGCACCTGGCAGAACTGTGCTGGGGATGCGTCAGATCGTCTGGCGGGGCGTGGCGTGGAAGCTCGCCCCTCAGGGGCTGAGGGGCTCCTGACGCCCGGGGGGCTCGCGAGAGGCAGGGAGCTCGCGAGGCCTTGGCACGATGTGCGCCAGCCTCTGGAAGGTGGCGCTGGCGTTCCTTAGACCGAAGGGCAGGGTCCGCATCCTGACCAGCTCGCGGCAGCAGAAAGGGGTCCAACTAGCGGGCCTTGTTGAGGCTCGTGAAGTCTACGCACATTCGCTCCTTGCCGCCCTTCTTGGGGACGACGACTGGGTTGGCGAGCCATTCGGGATGGCGCACCTCATGGACTACTCCAGCTTCTTGCAGCTTGTGTACTTCTTGAACAATGAACTCTTGCTTCTCGGGCGCCTGGCACCGTGCTTTTTGCTTGATGGGGCGTGCGTTGGGGCACACCGCTAAGTGGTGCTCGATCACCTTCCTCGATACACCGGACAAGTCAGATGCTTTCCAGGCAAAAACATCCGAGTTTGCTCGAAGGAAGGAGACAAGCACGCTTTCCTATGCATGAGGGAGGCAGGTGCCGATGGTGAAGGCAGGGCCTGAGCCACTGCCATCAACCGACACCTTCTTCATCTCGGTGCGGTCCTGAGAGAACAACTGCTTCTTCTTCGCGGGCTCGGCCTCAGGAGGCTCAACCGCGTCCTCGTCAGCCGGATGCGTGGCTGCGGCAGCCTTATAGGCATGCTCGAGGGAGCAAACCGCGTCCTTCTCGTCGCAGGTGACGGTGATGATGCCGCTGCAGCCAGGCATCTTGAGGACGTTGTAGGCGTGATGAGACACCGCCATGAACTTGGCGAGCGAGGGGTAGCCCAGGATGGCGTTGTAGGGCAGACCAAGATGGGCGACGTCAAAGTCGATGAGCTCAGTGTGGTAGTTCTTGCGGGTGCCAAAGGTGACGGGGAGGCGCACCTGCCCCAGAGGCAGTGTGGAGCCATCGGTCACGCCCGAGAAGGGCCTTGTCGGCATGAGCTGCTCGAAAGGCACCTAGGTGGAGTAGGATTACTAGCTATAGGTAGGAACTGTGGCATGTAAGCCGAACCATAGTTCGCCAGTGGTCTAGCAGCGTTTGCATCTACAGGTAATGCTTGGTTCGGCGTCGCCACCGAACTTGGCATGCTCATGATAGGATTAATGGGTGCAGCCACAATCTGATTTGTATGTGTAGGAAAATAGTTCATCGGTACTAGAGGTGCCGATGAAAGAGGTAAAGTCAGATTAGGGTTTTGCACGCTAGCAGGCACACCAACATTACCATTAGATAATTGAGACATATTTTTCTGAGCATTAGTATTTTCTAAAAAAAGTTTGATAGACCAGATTATTACCATCAGTAATACGACTTTCAATTTCAGCCAATGTAACACCCTGGTTTTCGCTCCTTGTTTTTTTTATTTCACGGGATTTGACTCCCGTCTTTTTTCGGTGTTATTGGATTTTCTCTCACCTTTGGGTATATGAAGATGGTCATTTAGCCTTGCCTCTCCTATCTGACCAGAGATTCTCTCCGATTCAATCTTGCCACCTAGGATATTTTCTCAAGACTTTGCCACCAAAACCCTACTCTCCGGTCTACTGGAAGGGAAACCCTAATTCCTTCCGTTATAAAGGAACTCCAATTTCCGTTGATCCGTTGCCTCCCAAACTTCTCCCAGTGATCATCCCACATCCATAAGCCCTGGATATGCAAAAATATTGCCAAGTCATTTGCAATATTTTTTATTTAAAATTAATTCCTTTTTCTGCCAGTTAAAGGAATTAAATCCAGGAAAATATCTATCCATCTCCAAAGTTCATGAAAACTTGTGGAGATATTCTTTGTGATCATATAGAGCTCCCACCAAAAATATTGGCATAATTAAATAAGGGAAATTGCCTTTTCCTATTTAAAGCCAATATTGCATTTTGGGCACTTTCCAAAGGAGCTACCATTTTGGTAGCCAGGAAAAATCCCAATTAATTTGTAGAGCTTCTCCTATCCATATCTTCACCATTTCCATCAAGATCCCAAGTTCCATAGTTCAATTTTTGAGCACATCATCCAATTCTTGTTTCTGGATTTATTTTGAGGTTGTGAAGCAACTATGTTTTATATTGCTTCAAAAATTCTCAAGTTAATCTAGGACCTCACATTCCCTATATGATGTGACTATGCAAAAATTCACATCATTTCATCTAGCCAATGTCTCCCAAAAATTCCATCAAGTTTCTGTCCAGATTCTCACTCTGTGAAGGAAGTACCACTTTGGCATATCCAAATGAGCTAAAAATTTCCCAGTACCTCCATACCTCCAAATCATCACCCTACACCAAAATTCCGCTCATTTCACCAAGCCAATTGAGCACAACATCAAGATTCAGTTTCTGGGCCAGATTTGGCATTTCAAAGGAAGTGCATGCAAAACTTTTCCAAATGACCTCAAATTTGGCAAGCATCTAGTCCTTCCTACCACATTTCCCTGTGACAACTTTTCCAGCTCGTTGGCATGTTTTTTCTGACCACAACTTCCTCCCCAAGTTTCTGACCAGAAACTGTTCTGGATCCTCTTGATCACTCTGGAGCCTTCCTGGTCCATCCAATGTCATAGGTTACCTATTTGACCAGTGCATGTCGTGTTTGACAAGGTGTGGTGGCCAGAATGGCACTGGAGCGCGTCGTGCACGTGGTGACCGCGTGGACAGCAGGCAGAAACGGTGCTCTGCGGCACTGTTCTCGTCGTGCAGCTCACTCCGGTCAGTCCCCGCTTTTCCCGGCGTGTCCAGCAGCTCTCCTGCGTCCACGCACCCCTCTCCCACAGCTTCTCCACTCTTCTTTCTTCTTCTCCACGCCGCGGCGAGTCCTGCCGAGTCACTGTCCCGCCCGTGACGTCGTCGTCTTCCTCCCTCCCATTGGCATCTTCCTCCTCGAGCCGTCCCCTCCCTGTGTAAATGTCACTTCGGCGCCACTCTTCGAGCGCCACCTCGCCGGAATGCCGCCAAGGCAGCGAGCTCCCGAAGCCTCGGTTGTCGCCGAGAAGCCGCCGCGGCCGCCTATAAAAAGGACCTCCCCGGAGCCTCCCCATCCACCCCCGAGCCCATCAGCACTCTCCTCTCCCTCCAAGGAACCCCCCAAACTCCCCAACCCGTCGCCGGAACCCCTCCTAGCCTCCCACTGCCGCCATGGCCACCGCCACCATTCCCCTAAATTCGCCGCCTCTGGCCTTTCCCCGCCTCCGTCGAGTCCACCACTGGACTCCCCAGTCGCCGTAGACCACCTCCGCCCCCTTGCCCAGCATCCCCGGCCACCGGAACCCCAACTTTGCCGTGGCACCGCCGCCCACGGCCGCCGTTGCCGCGAACAATTCCGGCCAACCCCGGTGCCCTCGTCACCATCCACGGGCACGGGGTGGAGCGGTGCACCCATCCCCGGTGGCGGCGAGGCCGATGCCTCTGCTGCTCTCGGTCGGGGCAGGAGAGAGGAGGAGGAAGGAGAAGGCTGGAGGAGAGAGAAGGAGGCATGGGGCCCAGTCGTCGGTGACTGGAGGCCGCCACGTCAGCATAAGTGGAGACGCCCTCCCAAGTAGCCGACTCCCCACTCTGAAAACGTATTCCCACGAAAAGGTTAAATTGCGGACGTTCACTGGTTTAGAGCGAAAATGAATACATTCTTATTCATTTTCTGCCTAAACAACGAACGGCCACAACTTTTTAACCGTAACTCCGATCGAGGTGAATCCAATGCCCACGTCTTTAGTTCGTCGAGCCCATTCCGATGGTATCATTTTCATAATGTGTTCACACTGTGAAAATGACCATTTTGCCCCTGCCCTAAATTCAGCCCCTCCGAGAGGGAATCTTTTCCGGCGAATTTTCCGCAAAGTGATCGCACTTCTTCCCGGAGTATTCCTCGACTCCCAGGCAAGCCGACCATATGATATATGCCCTAAAGCAATGCTCTGTGTTATTCTTGCATGTTTAAATTAATATGCTTATGCTCGTATGCGTAGTAGTAAGCTGCATGTGACGCCGATGAACCCTTGTTTGCCTTTCTTTGATGACGGCACCACGCCTATGTTCTGAGCTGCTTTCGGCCGTCCGGGGTGGATGCTGACTTGATGTTCTCTTTTCAACAATTGGCCCGTGTTATGAGCTGCTTTTCGGCCGTCTCGGACAGCTGTTGAATTCCTTTCTGTAGCGGTGCCCCTATGCTCTGAGCTGTTTTTCGGCCGTCTTAGGGAACCACTACACTCTTTTTATCAACACCGTCTCATGCTCTGAGCTGCTTTTCAGCCGTCTTGAGCCGGGGTTGAGTTATTCCAGTCACGTCCCAGATCTGAGTTGTAAAGACCGTTCTGGTGGCTACTGGGTTATTTGCCGGTTTCATACAAGGGTTCATATGGTCGTCACTTACAGCTAGAACTTGTAGAGTGATAACTTGCCATTTAAATATTGTTTCACTAATGACTTGTTGTAATATTGTATGGAGATAGGTTGTTATGTTTTCATAATTCTTACATCATGCATGGTTACTGTTATTGCAATATTATGAAATGTGACTTAATGATAACAACCTCCTCCGTCGGCTGGAATGAGTCATAGTGTCACCTATCCGGACATATCCGTGCAGCCACATTTGCCGGTATGGGACGGCCTTGACTTGGTCAAACCTCGTGCTCTTTTATCGGTACCACCCCCTAGGGAAGGTTATGCGTGCGTGCTGCCCTGATCAGGTAGACGGCAATAACCTTGTGAGCCCAGTTGTTTGTTTGCACGCGGTCCCCGTTTCGGACAGTTTAGTTGGCCACGACGGTGGCAGGTGTCACGAGGTGACACAGGGGCCACCAAGGGCAGGACTCCGGGGGAGGATGATTGTCGGTGGTACGGTGGATGAGTCACTGGTTAGGCAAGTTTCGTTGGAGCAGCACCGGTCCACCCGAATGGGAGTACGAGACCAGGAGCTCCATGGTGTGGGTAAAGTGCGCAACCTCTGCAGAGTGTAAATCTATTCGAATAGCCGCGTCCTCGGTCATGGACAGTTCGTATAGGCCCCTATTTGGTCTGTGTCGAGTCTGGAGGAACAAACTATATAATGTTATGGCTAAGACTGAACCAGAAAGTGGTAAGGGTTGTCAGACTTATAGTACAGATGCATGGACATCGGATGATGTCAGGTATATGATGTTAGCCATGCGACGGCTATGAGATGAGTGGTCGGATGACCATAGGACTTGGATTTGGTTGGATCATGACATATTCGGAGTATGGATTATTTATTTGATATGCTTTACTTTACCGTATTTACTTCAATAGTTACCATGCTAGATAATCTTTCTATGACATAATGATTAATGTGGCTAGATGATTAATCTTGCTAGATAATCCTGCCATAATATAATAGTTAATACTGTTAAGATAATAAGTACATACTTGAATGCCATGGATTGCATTGCTTGGTGTATATGTTGGTTTGGTTTGCTTGCGAGTACATTCAAAAGTACTCAGCGGCCTTCAATGTGGCCAGGTTCACCTAAGGATCCGACGTCCACTAGCGAGGAGCCAGAGTATTCGCGGGCTAGAAGAGTAACTGTAACACTCCAAAAATTTAATCATATTCTTATTAAGTAAAATTTGGCCAGAAATAAAATTTTAAATTATAATAGGTCTTTTATTAATTTTAGAGTATTTTCTATTTTCTGTTTTCAAAATTCTTCCCTCCATTTAGAAATTTTGGTAAAATATTGTGGGATTTGGTATTTTTCTTAAATCATGTTAATTATATTTTAATAACAGTAGGAATTATGTTCATAGTAAATTTTTGCCCAAGATAAAAAATTTTATAGCATTTTCAGACTTTAAAATGCTTCCGTTGCACTGCAACTATTTTAAATAATTCTCTAAAAATTCCACAAAAATTATGAGAGGTCATGTGAGGTCTATAGATCACTTTTATGCAAAAACCTCACTTGGTCATTTGAAAATTTTGAGCAAAACATCCTCAACTCAATTCTGTTCCATTTCTAGGTTTGAACGACAACCCTATTTTTCTTTACTCCAAAAATTCTGCAATTAATCCCACCTCTAGTACTTCCTAAGAAACCCTTAAGTCCAGAAGTTCAACTCCAATTGCATACTGGAAGACCTCCAAATTAATTCCCCAAGTTTGGGTCCAGAACTGATTTTCTCCAAAACTTGCACTAACAAGTTTTTCCTTTTGCCAAAACAACTCCACCATCATCTTTATCTTCTAAAGAGACACCATCCTGCCAAATATCACTTCCAACAAAGTCTCCTAGATTGCCTTAGCATTTTGTCAAACAGGTGAGGTGCATGGCAGAATTTGGCAAAGGTTTTAAACATGCATTACACACTTGCTCTTCTGGCCAAACCACCATGTCTAGTAGCTCTATTACAGAGTGAATCATCATCATGGCAAACTTCAAAATTCAAATAAACTCATTTGGCCACTGTGGCAATTCATCGAGCACCTCGTGGGCATGCACAGAGCGCGAGTATGGCAGTCAGTGGCATCGAGCCACTGCCGCACCTCTGCTGCCTCTCCTGCTCACCCCAGTCCTCTCCTGGATCACCCGATCACTCCTGAGCCTCGCCGACACCTCCTCTTGTCGCCGGGAGCCGTCCACCACCGCCCACCGCCGCCGTTCGTCGCCGCCCGACAAATCCTTCCCCGCCACGTCTCTGCCGCTTAATTGCAACCACCCGAGCTCATCCGCGGGCGGCCACCGTCCACGCCGACCCCGCTGACCTCCCCACCGACCCTCACCGGCCACCCAACAACCTCACCTGCCGCGTTAATGGCCGCCGCCTTCGTGACTTCCTCGGGAAGCCACGGGTACCGACCTTCTCAGCTATAAAAAGACCAACCAGAGCACCCCCTCGCCACCACAACCCCTCCTTCCCCCTCCACGAGCCCTATAGTGCAGCTAATAGACCGGGAGTAGTCGTCGTCTTCAAATCCGGCAGCTTCTACCGCTGCCACCTCTCGGGAGATTCCGAGCCAGCCACGGCCTCCCCCTCTCCACTCTCTTCACCAACAGGCTCCTCTTGATCCCACGAACCCTTTCCCCCTCCCAATTTTGCGCGAGAGCCATCATGGGCGAAGACCCCGATTCGCCGTCGCCGGAGTTCCGCGGGAGAGCTCGCCGCCGATGACTAGGTGGACCCCGGGGTCCGTGCCCTACCTCAGGATGACCGCCTGGCCCTGCTGAGCACGCCCATCTGCTCGGCCACCCGAGAAGTGCCGCCTGTCTCCGGCAATCGTCGCCGGCATACCTCGTCTGTTCGGCCAGGGAAGAGGAGGGAGAGGGCGCCCACGCGGACCAGTCAAACCTGACTGGTGGCCCCGCAGGACCCACCGTCAGCGGCTGGGGGTCACGCGCGTCCGGTCAAGTGGAGGCGTATTTCCGATAATACGTCTTCGTGTCCGGAAAGCGTAATTCCCGAAGACGCCTTCGACGTCAACAGCTTTCCCGCGCAGCCGAGCGACTGGGCTCGGCCCAGTGGCGCAGTCCGACTAAATCGCGCTCAGGGCGCACCTCTGTCTTTCTCTTTTTCTTTTTGAGTAATTTTCAAATATTTCCACAGCAACCATTTCAAAGCCAGATTTTATGATTCAAATTTCTAAATGCTTATAAATTAATGCTCTATTATTACAGCTATGGTGAACATTTTTACTAAGCTTTATACCCTCTGGATCTTGTAAATAGTCCATTTTCTTAATTATCCCAACTTAGAAACTCTCTAGGAAATTCATATAAACTCCAAATAAATTGATTCTTTTTCTGAAATTCCTTATATTTCATCTAGTTTATTTTAGGATTTATTGTAAATTTTTCCAAACAACTTTTTAGTACTGTTTTTGCTTTATGTGGTAATTGCAATATTTTTCAAAACTTTTGGAGTGCACCCAATATTTCTGCATGATAAAGGCAAGCATCTTGAACACTTGATATGGTGATTGCATGGTTAAATGTTTGCAAGAAAAATTGGATCATGCATATGTTGAATTCAAATAAAAATTTGCATATTGCTAGTTATGCATGCATGATCCCTTGAAAATATTTTATCTCCATTTATATATGAGGTATGAGTGAGCATGGTTATTTTCATATGCCCATGTTGGTCCGGACTAATCCGCAGGAAAGAATCAGTCACGAGAAACGTGACCGTGAAACTGAAATCTCATTGTGACAAGAATGATCAGTGAGGGCATGTTGGGACATGCCAGATGGTGACCCTATTGGGTATTACCAAGGAAATATGTTGTGCTAACCACTGCAGGAAAAACTAAACCTCCTGAGTCGACCGTAGATCGAGTCTTGTTCCGGTAACCCCCATACTTGTTTCGTGCTGCCACTTGTCCCTGTCGCAGGTAGGGTACGGTTCAGTAAGTTGTTAACCCCTTTCCTGCACACACCGTACAGAGAGGCCATAGTGAAAGATACCATTGGCCCATGGTAGGCATGTCACTTGGTCCGAGGGCATGGGTGTCTCCGGTTGTAGCCGGAGTGGGGTCGCACCCCTGTTTGCGCGCCGATATAAATATTGTGATCCCATGCTATTGGAGGTTGTAGCCTTCCCACTTAGAGTTTTACTTTATCATTGCCTTGGGTGATTCCTGGCTTTGATGAGTTAAGCTGGTGTGTGCTAGTCAGGTGTGTTTTCAACCCAAAGGCCGTAATGGGAATTAGTCAGTGTCATGGTGCTGACTAAAGAAATCCTTTACTTGTGGGTAAAGAGTACACCCTCTGCAGAGTTATACCTATTCGAATAGCCGTGTCCGCAGTTAAGGACTACAGTCTGGGTTGGTCAAGTGTCGGTCTTAGTGTCGGTCTCCGGAGGAAAATAATTAAATTGAGCATGAATTATTTTGCAGAATGATTATTGCCACTACTGATATTATCATGAATTTTTTTGATGATACGAATATTATTGTTGTCATGAATATTATTATTATTATGGACTAACCGTTTCTCTTATTTTATTTTCTGAGTGTCTCATGGGCTGGCAAGACTACCCAGGCACTCATTTATTTTCAAGACCTCTCATGGCGTCTCTCGAGTTCTCGGACGGTCCTGTCTCGTCCGATTCTCGTGTAGACACCCGATTGGCATTTCTTTTCAAGACCTCTCGTGGCATCGCTTGAGTTAATGGGCAGTCTGTCTCGCCCGATACTCTTTTAGACACCCGTTTGGCATTTTTTTCAAGACCGACCGTGGCGTCACTTTTAGACGCCCGACTGGCATTTCTTTGCAAGACCTCTTGTGGCGTCACTTGAGTTAATGGGCGGTCTGTCTCGCCCGATACTCTTTTAGACACCCGTTTGGCATTTCTTTTGGATGCTCGGGCGGTTCAGTCTCGCCCGATTGTCCACTTTTAACTTTCTTGATTTGTCACTAACATTTTAATTTTTCTGCATATGCTAATATTTGTCATGCCATGTTTTAAATTTCAGCACCGTAGTAATAATCATCATGACATGATTTAATTTCATTCAGCATGTGCATATAATATAACCCATCATGATCATATGCATTCGGTATATCTTTTGTTCATTATGTTTGCGAGTACATTCAAACGTACTCACAGGCTTGTCCCTGGCTATTTAATTGGCCAGGTCAGGATTTCTAAGAGGAGTACTACACGACATCCATGCGGAGCCTAGGATAGCAGCCACGCGGGATAGGAATTATCCGGGTCAGCTATTCCTGTGGGAATGGAGCCCCATCGACGTTGGAGAACCACGAGTCGCTTCCGTCATCCTCACTAGAAATCATTGTTACATCATTAGACCTTTTACGGTCTTGTATCCAATTCTTGTAATTGCTTGGTAATCTGTAACAAGGACGTGTCCACCAGTAACAGTAATCCTGGGCTGGTGACGACACGAGGGGTTAATTTCTGGGATAACATGTCCCGGAAATCCGGCCCCGACAGCCTTGGTATCAGAGCCAGGCTGACCATTGGCTAATCCTATCTTAGCCTGGTCACTATCCCTAGGTTTCCACACCATTCACAACCTTTCCTATTCATAGCCAAGCTCACCCCATCCGATAAGCCTACGCAGTGGCCAGCCGACAAATTTTGACAGTCGGTGCCCAACCTATCAGTCCTGCCCATAGGCCATGTGCCTGTGGCCGGCACCTGAGTTGTCCCATCCACAAGCGTGCGAAGGAAGACTCTGCTGGCTTATAAAGGAAGCCTTGCCCCAACTCAGCACATCACAGCCTCACTCTCAGTTCAATACCCAACCACCAAGATGCCTGGCCCCGTCATTCACAACGAGACCACCGCAGTCGAGCTTGGTGACTTTGTGGTCATCCTCGCCAATCTCACCCGTCGTGCTTTTGGCATCGAAGAGCCGCCTGAGTATGTTGTGTATCAGGAGCACATGAGTGATGCCATCCGCCACTTCTGGGCCACGGTGCACATCTATGGGAGGGGCACCGCGTCGGAACGCCCCTACCGGTTCACCAGGAGGACGACCTCCGACGAACCCCAAGCCATCCAACTTGCAGCCCGAGAAGTTGTCATTCAACTCTGGCATCTGTCGCCGAGAGTTAACATCCGCCCCTTCTACTACTACCCTAGCCGTGAAGGCTATGGTAGCCCGACCCAGGTTGCCAACGGAGACCATGGGTCGCATCCTGCCGTGGTGCATCTGGTGCGCTACCTGAGAGCGCAAGAGGCACTATTCGATCAGGTCACCCTTGATCTGATTGCGACCCGCAGGACGCTCGCTCTCCTGACCCCGGTGAGAAGTGAAGCTGCACCCGCCACCGACACCCCGATAGTGCTGTTTGGGAGGCCTGTTGAGCCCCCAAGTTCCGCCCCTGTTATCTACCCGGGCAGTGCCTTCGCCTCCCCCGAGGAACTCCGTCGTCTCTTGGAGACCCACCCCAACGGGACGGTGACCTCGACACCCCGCGAAGGGCACCACCGCTACCCTAGCCCTATAGCTCCCCATCCAACCCCGGTCAACTCCGACACCAAAGCACACGGAGAGGCCTCGACATCTACAAGACGCGCCCGGCTAGATATCGATGAGGTGGACTGAGTCCACCAGTATTGTTGTAGAGCCTTAGTGGCCCTGTTACCCTGTATTTTCATAGTAGCGGTTGTATGGTGTAGTAAGTTTGTAAACCACTTGTGTGCCAATGGTAGTATGCGTGCCCTATCATAATTTGTTGACGTGTGGTGACTGAGTAAATTCTGGACGTGACTGCTGAACCTCCCCTAACCGACACGCACAGTAATACGTCACATTTCCTTGTTGGGATCGAGGTCTGAATTTTTGACCAGACAGCCCTGCGCCGGAACCGGTGCACAAGTTGCACTGGCGCCGCTTCATGTTTCCTCACCCAGGCATTCTATAAGAGGCCATATCCGCAAACCACACCAGCCATCAACACCTCGAGCACTACTTTTTCCCATCCATTCATCCATGTCTCACCCCGGAGCTTACCTGAGAACCCCCGATGCAAGCCCTGGTAGTTTTGTTAAGATATTGTGGGATTTTACCCGCAATACTCTTGGCTCCACCCACCCACCCCTGTATGAGCTGTTCAAATTGAGGATCATTCCTGGTCTCTCGAAATACTGGGCAGCTGTGCACATCCCACCAGCAGATTTAAACCAAGGCCCTCCATATATTATCTTCATCGGGAGATCCATGCCAACCTCAGGCATGGCCATTGAGTCTGCTGCTTATGAAGCAGTTACCCGTCTTCGATCCATGGTACCCTGTGCCAGCGGAAGGGAATATTGCTATTTTCTGAGCCGCACAGCTTTTGGAGCAGAAGCTACGTTCCGCTGTGGACGTAATGAGAGCGATCCAGCCCTGGAATATCTCATTCAGTATGTGATGGCCCAGGAGCGTTTCACCCAGCAATTACTGGAGTATCTCCATTATCTTGCTGTTCTGAATCCCCGAATCGCCATTGGCGGACCCCCTCTGCCAACCCAAGGGGGACGTGTTCTTCGTTTTCTCCCTCCACTTCCTCCACTCCCTCCGGAAGAAGAAGAATGTGCTCCAGCAACCGGAACTCTTCCGCATGACCCCGTAGATCTTACCTTCGAAGCGTAGACAGTTATGAGCATGGTTGCTGCTGCATCCAGCACTTATTTTTGTGACGCAATTTTTGCGATGTATTTTAGGGCGTATATTATAAGCATTATATGCTTGCTTTCTGCATAATATTGTTTGTTGTGATATGCATTTAATTCTTCCGCCCTTAACAAATCTCGAGGATGAGATTTTCTTAAGGGGGGTAGAGTTTGTAACACCCCAAAAATTTAATCATATTCTTATTAAGTAAAATTTGGCCAGAAATAAAATTTTAAATTATAATAGGTCTTTTATTAATTTTAGAGTATTTTCTATTTTCTGTTTTCAAAATTCTTCCCTCCATTTAGAAATTTTTGTAAAATATTGTGGGATTTGGTAGTTTTCTTAAATCATGTTAATTATATTTTAATAACAGTAGGAATTATGTTCATAGTAAAATTTTGCCCAAGATAATAATTTTTCTAGCATTTTCAGACTTTAAAATGCTTCCATTGCACTGCAACTATTTTAAATAATTCTCTAAAAATTCCACAAAAATTATGAGAGGTCATGTGAGGTCTACAGATCACTTTTATGCAAAAACCTAACTTGGTCATTTAAAAAATTTGAGCAAAACATCCTCTTCTCAATTCTGTTCCATTTCTAGGTTTGAACGACAACCCTATTTTTCTTTACTCCAAAAATTCTGCAATTAATCCCACCTCTAGTACTTCCTAAGAAACCCTTAAGTCCAGAAGATCAACTCCAATTGCATACTGGAAGACCTCCAAATTAATTCCCCAAGTTTGGGTCCAGAACTGATTTTCTCCAAAACTTGCACTAACAAGTTTTTCCTTTTGCCAAAACAACTCCACCATCATCTTTATCTTCTAAAGAGACACCATCCTGCCAAATATCACTTCCAACAAAGTCTCCTAGATTGCCTTAGCATTTTGTCAAACAGGTGAGGTGCATGGCAGAATTTGGCAAAGGTTTTAAACATGCATTACACACTTGCTCTTCTGGCCAAACCACCATGTCTAGTCGCTCTATTACAGAGTGAATCATCATCATGGCAAACTTCAAAATTCAAATAAAATCATTTGGCCACTGTGGCAATTCATCGAGCACCTCGAGGGCATGCACAGAGCGCAAGTATGGCAGTCAGTGGCATCGAGCCACTGCCGCACCTCTGCTGCCTCTCCTGCTCACCCCAGTCCTCTCCTGGATCACCCGATCACTCTTGAGCCTCGCCGACACCTCCTCTTGTCGCCGGGCGCCGTCCACCACCTCCCACCGCCGCCGTTCGTCGCCGCCCGACAAATCCTCCCCCGCCACGTCTCTGCCGCTTAATTGCAACCACCCGAGCTCATCCGCGGGCGGCCACCATCCACGCCGACCCCGCTGACCTCCCCAGCGACCCTCACCGGCCACCCAACAACCTCACCTGCCGCGTTAATGGCCGCCGCCGTCGTGACTTCCTCGGGAAGCCACGGGTACCGACCTTCTCAGCTATAAAAAGACCAACCAGAGCACCCCCTCGCCACCACAACCCCTCCTTCCCCCTCCACGAGCCCTATAGTGCAGCCAATGGACTGGGAGTAGTCGTCGTCTTCAAATTCGGCAGCTTCTGCCGCCGCCACCTCTCGGGAGATTCTGAACCAGCCACAGCCTCCCCCTCTCCACTCTCTTCACCAACAGGCTCCTCTTGATCCCACGAACCCTTTCCCCCTCCCAATTTTGCGCGAGAGCCATCATGGGCGAAGACCCCGATTCGCCGTCACCGGAGTTCCGCGGGAGAGCTCGCCGCCGACGACTAGGTGGACCCCGGGGTCCGTGCCCTACCTCAGGATGACCGCCTGGCCCTGCTGAGCACGCCCATGTGCTCGGCCACCCGAGAAGTGCCGCCTGTCTCTGGCCATCGTCGCCGGCATACCTCCTCTGTTCGGTCAGGGAAGAGGAGGGAGAGGGCGCCCGCGCGGACCAGTCAAACCTGACTGGTGGCCCCGCAGGACCCACCGTTAGCGGCTGGGGGTCACGCGCGTCCGGTCAAGTGGAGGCGTATTTCCGATAATACGTCTTCGTGTCTGGAAAGCGTAATTCCCGAAGACGCCTTCGACGTCATCAGTTTTCCCGCGCAGCCGAGCGACTGGGCTCGGCCCAGTGGCGCAGTCCGACTAAATCGCGCTCAGGGCGCACCTCTGTCTTTCTCTTTTTCTTTTTGAGTAATTTTCAAATATTTCCATAGCAACCATTTCAAAGCAAAATTTTATGATTCAAATTTCTAAATGCTTATAAATTAATGCTCTATAATTACAGCTATGGTGAACATTTTTACTAAGCTTTATACCCTCTGGATCTTGTAAATAGTCCATTTTCTTAATTATCCCAACTTAGAAACTCTCTAGGAAATTCATATGAACTCCAAATAAATTGATTCCTTTTCTGAAATTCCTTATATTTCATCTACTTTATTTTAGGATTTATTGTAAAATTTTCCAAACAAATTTTTAGTACTGTTTTTGCTTTATGTGGTAATTGCAATATTTTTGAAAATAGGAAATGGAGGGAAGATAAAATTTTCAAAACTTTTGGAGTGCACCCAATATTTCTGCATGATCAAGGCAAGCATCTTGAGCACTTGATATGGTGATTGCATGGTTAAATGTTTGCAAGAAAAATTGGATCATGCATATGTTGAATTCAAATACAAATTTGCATATTGCTAGTTATGCATGCATGATCCCTTGAAAATATTTTATCTCCATTTATATATGAGGTATGAGTGAGCATGGTTATTTTCATATGCCCATGTTGGTCCGGACTAATCTGCAGGAAAGAATCAGTCACGAGAAACGTGACCGTGAAACTGAAATCTCGTTGTGACGAGAATGATCAGTGAGGGCATGTTGGGACATGCCAGATGGTGACCCTGTTGGGTATTACCAAGGAAATATGTTGTGCTAACCACTGCAGGAAAAACTAAACCTCCTGAGTCGACCATAGATCGAGTCTTGTTCCGGTAACCCCCATACTTGTTTCGTGCTGCCACTTGTCCCTGCCGCAGGTAGGGTACGATTCAGTAAGTTGTTAACCCCTTTCCTACACACACCGTACAGAGAGGCCATAGTGAAAGATACCATTGGCCCATGGTAGGCATGTCACTTGGTCCGGGGGCATGGGTGTCTCCGGTTGTAGCCGGAGTGGGGTCGCACCCCTGTTTGCGCGCCGATATAAATATTGTGATCCCATGCTATTGGAGGTTGTAGCCTTCCCACTTAGAGTTTTACTTTATCATTGCCTTGGGTGATTCCTGGCTTTGATGAGTTAAGCTGGTGTGTGCTAGTCAAGTGTGTTTTCAACCCAAAGGCCGTAATGGGAATTAGTCAGTGCCACGGTGCTGACTAAAGAAATCCTTTACTTGTGGGTAAAGAGTACACCCTCTGCAGAGTTATACCTATTCGAATAGCCGTGTCCGCAGTTAAGGACTATAGTCTGGGTTGGTCAAGTGTCGGTCTTAGTGTCGGTCTCCGGAGGAAAATAATTAAATTGAGCATGAATTATTTTGCAGAATGATTATTGCCACTACTGATATTATCATGAATTTTTTGATGATACGAAAATTATTGTTGTCATGAATATTATTATTATTATGGACTAACCATTTCTCTTATTTTATTTTCTTAGTGTCTCATGGGCTGGCAAGACTACCCGGGCACTCATTTATTTTCAAGACCTCTCGTGGCGTCTCTCGAGTTCTCGGATGGTCCTGTCTCGTCCGATTCTCTTGTAGACACCCGATTGGCATTTCTTTTACAGACCTCTCGTGGCGTCGCTTGAGTTAATGGGCGGTCTGTCTCGCCCGATACTCTTTTAGACACCCGTTTGGCATTTCTTTTCAAGACCGACCGTGGCGTCACTTTTAGACGCCCGACTGGCATTTCTTTTCAAGACCTCTCATGGCGTCACTTGAGTTAATGGGTGGTCTGTCTTGCCCGATACTCTTTTAGACACCCGTTTGGCATTTCTTTTGGATTTCTCAGGCGGTTCAGTCTCGCCCGATTGTCCACTTTTAACTTTCTTGGTTTGTCACTAACATTTTAATTTTTCTGCATATGCTAATATTTGTCATGCCATGTTTTAAATTTCAGCACCGTAGTAATATTCATCATGACATGATTTAATTTCATTCAGCATGTGCATATAATATAACCCATCATGATCATATGCATTCGGTATATCTTTTGTTCATTATGTTTGCGAGTACATTCAAACGTACACATAGGCTTGTCCCTGGCTATTTAATTGGCCAGGTCAGGATTTCTACGAGGAGTACTACACGACGTCCATGCGGAGCCTAGGATAGCAGCCACGCGGGATAGGAATTATCCGGGTCAGCTGTTCCTGTGGGAATGGAGCCCCATCGATGTTGGAGAACCACGAGTCGCTTCCGTCATCCTCATTAGAAATCATTGTGATATCATTAGACCTTTTACGGTCTTGTATCCAATTCTTGTAATAGCTTGGTAATTTATAACAAGGACGTGTCCACCAGTAACAGTAATCCTAGGCTGGTGACGACACGAGGGGTTAATTTCTGGGATAACATGTCCCGGAAATCCGGCCCCAACAGTAACCCAGTCAGATCCCTGTGGATTGAAGTCGCACCAAGACCATGCTGCCTTAGATAGCGCTTTTCCACTGCCATTCCCCTTGTAATATATCATGTAAGATTGATATATTTCATTAATAGAAAAGCTTGTGTTCATGATACTTGTTGTAAACGCGCACGCCAGAGTGATTTTCCTGGGCTGGCGTGTGCGGCGACCGTCTGGCTACAGTGGTATTTAGGCGGGGCGCCACAATGGATGGTATCAGAGCCAGGCTGACTGTAGGTTACCCTAGCCAGATTTCATTGCCTCTTGATCAGTAGAAAGCCCAGATGGATTTCAGCCATCTTTGCCAGACAGGCACGGCTACTATTGGTCATAAGGCAACCCCCCCATGGGTTTTTGGCTCCATCAGACCCCAACTCTCGTGGCCTTTGCCTCGGGTGTGAAAAGTCCACACCAGGCATCGATCCGTGAGCCCTGAACCCCTAGGTAAACCAGATATCCCCACCTTGCTTGCTAGCCATGGTATTTCTCTTCTCAAATCTAGTTTCCTTTGGGAAACGCATATAAATTCCATCTTTTCCCCGATAACCCTAGGATCGTTGACTAAGCCACCTTGGCTATGGTCGTGCGTTGAGTTTGTTGTTCCCTAAGGAAGTAGTAGGAGCTTAACACCAATTGCTACCAGGAGCATTGTGTGGTTTTGGTTCTAAATCCTTAGAGGTACATCGAGTGCGCTATACTAGTTATACTAGTGAACCTTCGGCCATATGCGTAAGGTCCGCAAAATTTGAGCTTTATTTGCTTTTTGGTTTTTCGCGGTTTTGCTTCTTTTCTCGATTTCGTTCTGTCGCTCCAACTGGATCCATCTGCAAGAGCCGCCTAAGAAGACCAGATTACAACTTGGATAATACCCAATAATCCAAATTCAATAAGAGTCAAGCCAAGCCAACTGCCCGATATTCAGAACAGTATCCCCGGATCTGTCAAGAATGAAGAATGGGTTAGAAGCAGAATCGGAGTGCAACCGACAAGGCCAGACTATAGTCAAGGGAGTTCGCCACAGAATAAATTACAGCAAGAGCAAATTATTCGGTCCTCGACACAAGGATTATTCCAGTGAGTGGGGTGAATCTTGAATCTTTTCTCAATGGGCTCAAGAATCATTTATTTCCCACAGAAGACATATTACAAGAATGTGAAGGTGCCGAGAGCAACAATAAAACTCTGGTATGTTGATACAAATTTCAAAGCATATTTTGGAATTCCTTGGTGCATATACAAAATTTTCCGGGCCCTGTGAACAAGGTTTGCGATGAATATGGATAAGTTCATGGTTGCCCAGAATGGGATTATCCGTCAGCTGCTTGTTACCGACAACATCTGGTATCCCAGAGTAATTGTCAACATGAAGTCTGCATCAGTTGTGCAATCTCTACATCAACAATGATCAGACCAGCAGAAGGACAAGCGGTGTGCATAACCAATGGAATATCTTCAAGCAAGGTATGGCCTACACCAAGTTTTGGCTCCACTATGGGTAAATTTCGGATACTTCGGAAGGAAGCCAGAACCGGCCACAGGTCCGACTGCATATCATAGTGCAAGGCTTTTGGTACAAGAAACCCAGCCTTCCTCCGTAAGCTATCAGAAGGAGCTTCTAATGCAAGACTCCCCAATCTTCCTTAGCAAGCTATCGCGAAAAGCTTCCAGCATAAGGCACCTGACCTTCCGCGATAGGCCACATGAAGGAAAGCTTTCGAGGCACGATACCCAGCCTTTTTCGGCACGCTACCTTGGCAGAAGCTTCGAGCATAAGGAACTCAGCCTTCTTCAGCATGCCATCGTGTCCGCAACAATCTTGTCAGAAGCACGAACCCATCTGGACACACATCCACCTCAGAACTCAGTGGGTATGAAAGAATTTGTTCTACCTTTGCATATGTTGTGAGCATGCAGTCCAGTGGATCAGTTTATGCGAGCCACTCGTACACGGGAATGACTGTGTTCAGAAAAACATTGGCCCCATACTTCAAAGAAGGACATGAACACAGCAATCCCTACGAGATATGCAAGAGTAAATTGTGAGCACAAGCCCAACAAGCTGGGAGATGACCAAGGAGCCGTGTTGGCAGATCATGACAAGTTCCCCAAAAAGGAACTCTCAAGAACAAAGAAGTTTTGGATGCACAACCTCTGTGACAGTCACTAAAAGTAAAGTTTCACAGACAAGGTAATATTGCCAATCCTTGTCAGACTCTTGCATATACGGCCACAACAATGCAGCCAGCATGTCATCGTGAATATGGGCCATCAACCAATATCAGAGGTTATGATCCGAAAGATACACCGGCTGATAGCCATACTATGTCAGCTCAGTGGTCATAGCAAGGACCACAGAGGCTATATATGGCAGAGCCACCTCAGAGATTACCGTCGATGATTACTTTGTGATCATGCCCGACATTCCAACTGGGAACCTCCTGAGAACGAAGTCAGAATGCAAGAGACAGGAAGAAAGCATCCGTATAGAACCCACAGCCAGATTGAGTATTCCGACAAGGCAAAAAGAGAGCCACTCCCAGCCACTCCAGGCCATACGAGCACGTGAGTCCGGTACCCAGAAAGAATGTCTCGCCCTTGGCAGTCAGTGTAAGAGGTATCGCAATAAAACCCGAAACAGCTAGTCTCAGGACATGGAAACCAGATTATTTGTCGATACTCGGAGCTACCCACCAACCCCAGCCAACAAACTCCCAGCACAAAGGGTTTGCCTGACAGGAAAGAGAAGGATTCAATGCAGCCGTCTGGAAAAGACAACACCGGAGCCATCAAAAGAGGCAGGTAAGAGGTCAGTAAACAAATAAAGACAAGATAGCTGATGGATCCAAGTCGCACACAGGTAAGTCCCCCTTCACCGGGAGGTAAGCCCAGAAATCTCGAGGACGAGATTTTCTTAAGGGGGGTAGGTTTGTAACACCCTGGTTTTCGCTCCTTGTTTTTTTCGCGGGATTTGACTCCCGTCTTTTTTTCGGTGTTATTGGATTTTCTCTCACCTTTGGGTATATGAAGATGGTCATTTAGCCTTGCCTCTCCTATCTGACCAAAGATTCTCTCCGATTCAATCTTGCCACCCAGGATATTTTCTCAAGACTTTGCCACCAAAACCCTACTCTCCGGTCTACCGGAAGGGATACCCTAATTCCTTTCGTTACAAAGGAACTCCAATTTTCGTTGATCCGTTCCCTCCCAAACTTCTCCCAGTGATCATCCCACATCCATAAGCCCTGGATATGCAAAAATATTGCCAAGTCATTTGCAATATTTTTCATTTAAAATTAATTCCTTTTTCTGCCAGTTAAAGGAATTAAATCCAGGAAAATATCTATCCATCTCCAAAGTTCATGAAAACTTGTGGAGATATTCTTTGTGATCATATTGAGCTCCCACCAAAAATATTGGCATAATTAAATAAGGGAAATTGCCTTTTCCTATTTAAAGCCAATATTGCATTTTGGGCACTTTCCAAAGGAGCTACCATTTTGGTAGCCAGGAAAAATCCCAATTAATTTGTGGAGCTTCTCCTATCCATATCTTCACCATTTCCATCAAGATCCCAAGTTCCATAGTTCAATTTTTGAGCACATCATCCAATTCTTGTTTCTGGATTTATTTTAAGGTTGTGAAGCAACTATATTTTATATTGCTTAAAAAATTCTCAAGTTAATCCAGGACCTCACATTCCCTATATGATGTGACTATGCAAAAATTCACATCATTTCATCTAGCCAATTTCTCTCAAAAATTCCATCAAGTTTCTGTCCAGATTCTAACTCTGTGAAGGAAGTACCACTTTGGCATATCCAAATGAGCTAAAAAATTCCCAGTACCTCCATACCTCCAAATAATCACCCTACACCAAAATTCAGCTCATTTCACCAAGCCAATTGAGCACAACATCAAGATTTAGTTTCTGGGCCAGATTTGGCATTTCAAAGGAAGTGCATGCAAAACTTTTCCAAATGACCTCAAATTTGGCAAGAATCTAGTCCTTCCAACCACATTTCCCTGTGACAACTTTTCCAGCTCGTTGGCATGTTTTTCTGACCACAACTTCCTCCCCAAGTTTTTGACCAGAAACTGTTCTGGATCCTCTTGATCACTCTGGAGCCTTCCTGGTCCATGCAATGTCATAGCTTACCTATTTGACCAGTGCCTGTCGTGTTTGACAAGGTGTGGTGGCCAGAATGGCACTGGAGCGCGTCGTGCACGTGGTGACCGCGTGGACAGCAGGCAGAAACGGTGCTCTGCGGCACTGTTCTCGTCGTGCAGCTCACTCCGGTCAGTCCCTGCTTGTCTCGGCATGTCCAGCAGCTCTCCTGCGTCCACGCACCCCTCTCCCGCAGCTTCTCCACTCTTCTTTCTTCTTCTCCACACCGCGGCGAGTCCCGCCGAGTCACTGTCCCGCCCGTGACGTCGTCGTCTTCCTCCCTCCCATTGGCATCTTCCTCCTCGAGCCGTCCCCTCCCTCTGTGAACGTCACTTCGGTGCCACTCTTCGAGTGCCACCTCGCCAGAATGCCGCCAAGGCAGCGAGCTCCCGAAGTCTCGGTTGTCGCCGAGAAGCCGCCGCGGCCGCCTATAAAAAGGCCCTCCCCGGAGCCTCCCCATCCACCCCCGAGCCCATCAGCACTCTCCTCTCCCTCCAAGGAACCCCCCGAACCCCCCAACCCGTCGTCGGAGCCCCTCCTAGCCTCCCACTGCCGCCATGGCCGCCGCCACCATTCCCCTAAATTCGCCGCCTCTGGCCTTTCCCCGCCTCCGTCGAGTCCACCACTGGACTCCCCAGTCGCCGTAGACCACCTCCGCCCCCTTGCCCAGCCTCTTCGGCCACCGGAACCCCACCTTTGCCGTGGCGCCGCCGCCCACGGCCGCCGTTGTCGCGGCCAACTCCGGCCAACCCCGGTGCCCTCGTCACCATCCACGGGCACGGGGTGGAGCGGTGCACCCATCCCCGGCGGCGCCCAAGGCCGCCCTGGTCTCCCATCGCCGGTGCCGGCGAGGCCGATGCCTCTGCTACTCTCGGTCGGAGCAGGAGAGAGGAGGAGGAAGGAGAAGGATGGAGGAGAGAGAAGGAGGCATGGGGCCTAGTCGTCGGTGACTAGAGGCCGCCACGTCAGCATAAGTGGAGACGCCCTCCCGAGTAGCCGCCTCCCCACTCTGAAAATGTATTCCCGCGAATACGCTTTCTATTTTACTCAGCCAGCCGAAAAGGTTAAATTGCGGACGTTCACTGGTTTAGAGCGAAAATGAATACGTTCTTATTCATTTTCTGCCTAAACAACGAACGGCCACAACTTTTTAACCGTAACTCCGATCGAGGTGAATCGAACGCCCACGTCTTCAGTTCGTCGAGCCCGTTTCGATGGTATCATTTTCATAATGTGTTCACATGGTGAAAATGACCATTTTGCCCCTGCCCCAAATTCAGCCCCTCCGAGAGGGAATCTTTTCCGGCGAATTTTCCGCAAAGTGATCGCACTTCTTCCCGGAGTATTCCTCGACTCCTAGGCAAGCCGACCATCTGATATATGCCCTAAAGCATTGCTCTGTGTTATTCTTGTGTGTTTAAATTAATATGCTTATGCTCGTATGCGTAGTAGTAAGCTGCATGTGACGCCGATGAACCCTTGTTTGCCTTTCTTTGATGACGGCACCACGCCTGTGTTCTGAGCTGCTTTCGGCCGTCCGGGGTGGATGCCGACTTTATGTTCTCTTTTCAACAACTGGCCCGTGTTCTGAGCTGCTTTTCGGCCGTCTCGGACAGCTGTTGAATTCCTTTCTGTAGCGGTGACCCTATGCTCTGAGCTGTTTTTCGGCCGTCTTAGGGAACCACTACACTCTTTTTATCAACACCGTCTCATGCTCTGAGCTGCTTTTCAGCCGTCTTGAGCCGGGGTTGAGTTATTCCAGTCACGTCCCAGATCTGAGTTGTAAAGACCGTTCTGGTGGCTACTGGGTTATTTGCCGGTTTCATACAATGGTTCAGATGGTCGTCACTTACAGCTAGAACTTGTAGAGTGATAACTTGCCATTTAAATATTGTTTCACTAATGACTCGTTGTAATATTGTATGGAGATAGGTTGTTATGTTTTCATAATTGTTACATCATGCATGGTTACAGTTATTGCAATATTATGAAATGTGACTTAATGATAAAAACCTCCTCCGTCGGCTGGATCGAGTCATAGTGTCACCTATTCGGACTTATCCGTGCAGCCACATTTGCCGGTATGGGATGGCCTTGACTTGGTCTAACCTCGTGCTCTTTTATCGGTACCACCCCCTAGGGAAGGTTATGCGTGCGTGCTGCCCTGAGCAGGTAGACGGCGATAACCTTGTGGGCCCAGTTGTTTGTTTACGCGCGGTCCCCGTTTGGGACAGATTAGTTGGCCACGACAGTGGCAGGTGTCACGAGGTGACACAGGGGCCACCCAGGGCAGGACTCCGGGGGAGGATGATTGTCGGTGGTACGGTGGAGGAGTCACGGGTTAGGCAAGTTTCGTTGGAGCAGCACCGGTCCACCCGAATGGGAGTACGAGGCTAGGAGCTCCATGGTGTGGGTAAAGTGCGCAACCTCTGCAGAGTGTAAATCTATTCGAATAGCCGCGTCCTCGGTCATGGACAGTTCGTATAGGCCCCTATTTGGTCTGTGTCGAGTCTGGACGAACAAACTATATAATGTTATGGCTAAGACTGAACCAAAAAGTGGTAAGGGTTGTCAGACTTATAGTACAGATGCATGGACATTGGATGATGTCAGGTATATGATGTTAGCCATGCGACGGCTATGAGATGAGTGGTCGGATGACCACAGGACTTGGATTTGGTTGGATCATGACATATTCGGAGTATGGATTATTTATTTGATGTGCTTTACTTTACCGTATTTACTTCAATAGTTACCATGCTAGATAATCCTTCTATGACATAATGATTAATGTGGCTAGATGATTAATCCTGCTAGATAATCCTGCCATAATATAATAGTTAATATTGTTAAGATAATAAGTACATGCTTGAATGCCATGGATTGCATTGCTTGGTGTATATGTTGGTTTGGTTTGCTTGCGAGTACATTCAAAAGTACTCATCGGCCTTCAATGTGGCCAAGTTCACCTAAGGATCCGACGTCCACTAGCGAGGAGCCAGAGTATTCGCGGGCTAGAAGAGTAACCTAGTCAGATCCCTGTGGATTGGAGCCGCACCAAGACCATGCTGCCTTAGATAGCAATTTTCCGCTGCAATTCCCCTGTAATATATCATGTAAGACTGATATATTTCATTAATAGAAAAGCTTGTGTTCATGATACTTGTTGTAAAAGCGCATGCCAGAGTGATTTTCCTGGGCTGGTATGCGCAGCGACCGTCTGGCTACAGTGGTATTCAGGCGAGGCGCCACAGCCAACTGCTCAGGAGAAAAGGTAGCACTCACAGAGGGTTTAACCTGCTCAGTTTGAAGAGGAGGGAACTTGATTTCTTCAATCGGAGTGATGTTGCCTTGGCGATCCTTCTTGAATTTTGCAAGGAACTCCTGCAACTCCTTCTCTTCGCACGCCTTCTTGTACTCCTCATAGACTTGGCGATGGTCGGCCGATAACTCATCAAGACTAGGCTTAATGATGTATCGGCGTTTACCTCAGATGGCTTGGGAAGATCAGACATGATGGATGATGATGATGATGGATCTTCTTTCCCCAACGGAGTCACCAAAAAGTGTGTTGACACACGAACACGTCACGTGTACCCTTGACGCCGGGGGTGATGCACCGCACCTGACGTCGAAGGAGGTCCGACCGGCAGCGCGATACGCAAGACAGACGACGAACGCTTTTGGAGACCCGAAACCCCACACGCCTGGGAGGGGCCCTGTCAGGGAGTGCGGCAGCTATGGGCTGCCCTAAGTTGATTCGCTTGCCCCTAGAGCCTCAGGATTCACAGCTCTCAAACACGAAGAACAGCGAAGAACGAGAGAGAAAAACGATGGAGAGATAAAACGTAGACGAAAAGGTAGTATATTGGTTTGTTCGATTGTGTGTTGTTCAATCGGCCGTCACCCCCAACATATATAAGAGGTGACTCCCGTACAAGTAAAGGATTCATCTAGGCTTTCCTTACAAGAAAATTACATCAATTCATGTCCTAGAGTCCTGGTTCTAGTCTAACTCGGATTTAGTCTGAATCTGGCCCAGACTTCTGTCCCGCTCCTTGCGCGGGTTGTAGAAATCGCATACTAACTCGGATGGAGTCGAGTCCAACATCAAACTTGTCTGCCCCGACGATGTGCATATGACAACACGGGCCACTTCTTCTTCTAAGGCCGTCTTGAAGACTCTTAGGGCTCATCTTTAACTTTCAGTCGGACTCGGTCATGCAGTTTTCTGAACTGTCCGAGTCTTGTAGCAAATTTGCAGGCCATATACTATCTCAAATGATGATGACTCCAAAAGCAAAGTTGACTTTTTCGATGATACGCACAACTTCTGTGTAGAACACTTTTCCATCTGAGGTCATCTAGATAATCTTTTGATCCCATCTTCAGCTTTTGTTTGCATTTTCACCCAAACCGGCAAGCCTTCGAAAACCGACAAGCACTCATTTCTGGCAAGCACTCACCTCGAAACTTTCCGGCAAGCACTCATTTTCGGCAAGCACTCATTTTCGGCAAGCAAAACTTCCCGGCAAGCAAAACTTCCCGGCAAGCATCTCTGGCAAGCAAAACTTCCCGGCTAGCACTCATTCGGCCGGCAAGGCCGAATAGCTCGCGCGACACATCAGACATCACTTAGGTGGGTGTTTGGTACCTCGCGCCATTTTTACGCTCAGGACCGGTCTATAGAGTATTACCTCTAACTTTTGTATACGAACTCGTATTGGGACAATTTTTATATCAAAATCGACTGTTTCGACGAGACGAAGATAATTCATGTAGAAATTTTTCTCATATGAGGCTATCTTGAAGGCGTAATTGGCCGAACAGTACTCTAAATACCAAAATCTTAGTACTTCGAGCATAGTTTTGGCCCTTTAAATGATATCGGATGGTGATGACCCAAACATCAAAGTTTCTCATTTTGACAACACAGAACTTTCACATGTTGAGAACTTTTCCATTTGAGGCCACCTTAATTAAGTTTTTGATCATGCCATAATCTGGTATCAACACACCCGACAGCATATATTGTTGGGATGATCTTGCCCGAGTCTTCGTCAAGACTTTCGAGGGCACGTACAAGCACCCAGGTGGGTTGTCAGAGCTGCAGCATTGTGTCCAGAAGCAGAATGAAACCCTCTGAGAGTACATCCAGTGATGGACCACCCTTCACAACACGGTAGAAAACGTCACCGAGCACCAGGCGATCTGCGCCTTCAAGGCTGGTGTCAGGTATCATGAGTTGGCCCTGAAGTTTGGCCGCACTGAGATCCCGACTCTCAGTCGGGCTATGGAAATTGCCAATCGGTACGCCAATGGCGAAGAGGAAGATCGGCTGAGGAGCGGCAAGGGCCAAGCCGGAGATGCGAATCAGTCGGACGGCAACAAGAACAAGAAGCAGAAACGCAAAGCTGAGGCAGCCAGCAATGCAGAGGCCGTGGCTCTGGCCGGCCAAAGCAAAGGCAAGGGCCTGCCGAAGTAGAAGAAGGAGTGGGCCGGCAAGAAGAAGGCCACCCCAAAAAACGACATCCTTGATCAGCCCTCTCAGATTCACACGAAGAAAGATGAAGAGGGCAACTTGATTCTGCCGAAGCATACCACTCGGGAATGCCAGCTGCTCAAGCAAGAGATGTGGCAAGACCCCTCCGAGGGGAAGGAAGAGGACGAGGATGACGATGGGGATAAACGCAATAAACGCACCTCTGGGTAACCCCCACGTCGAGAAGGTTCTGATGATTTTTGCTGACGTTGAAAGCAAGAGCTGCCTCAAGGTGACTAACCGAGAGGTCAATATGGTAGTTCCGACTATCACCAAGCTCTTAGACTGGGCCCAGACCCCTGTCACCTTTGACCAGTCAGATCACCCAGCTCACATACCGACCCCTGGGTGGCAAGCGCTGGTGGTCGACCCCGCTATTGGAGGAGTCAGACTGCGCAAAGTCCTCATGGATGGCGGTAGCGGACTCAACATCATTTACTCTGATACTCTAGAAGCGATGGGCATTCTGATGTCCCGACTGAGTATAAGCAATATGCAGTTCCACGGGGTTATTCCTGGGAAAAAAAGCGAAGTCTCTCAGACAAATTGCCCTCGACGTCGTATTCGACGGAGAGAAAAACTTCAGGAAAGAGAGGTTGACCTTTGAGGTGGTAGACTTCAAGACTGCCTATCATGCCATCCTGGGTAGGCCCGCCTACGCACGATTCATGGCCAGACCATGTTACTTGTATCTTAAGCTTAAGATGCCATGCCCGAGAGGCGTGATCACCATCATAGGGAATCGAAAGATTGCAGAAGACTGCCTGCAGAAAGGCTCTTAGATCGCTGACGAGCAGATGGCGTTGGCGGAGTTAGATGAGTACAAGAAGACAGTTGATTCGAGTGACCTGCTCAAGAGCAAGAAGCCGGCTGTGGAATCCACTTTCCAGTCGGCTGGCGATTCGAAGCAAGTTCACATTCACCCGAAAGACCCGAATGCGGCCCCGACCAACATATCCACAATGCTTGACAGCAAATAGGAAAGCGAGCTCATCCAGTTCCTCCGTGAGAACTGGGACATCTTCGCATGGAAACCCTCGGACATGCCGGGTGTTCCCAGGGGACTGGCTGAGCATCGTCTCAGAGTTGACCCAAAAGCAAAGCCTGTCAAAGAGCATCTCTGATGCTCCACTACGGAGAAATGCAAGGCGATTAGCGAGGAGATCGGGCGGCTCTTGGCCGCCGAGTTCATCCATGAAATATACCACTCCGAGTGGCTCGCCAACGCCGTGTTAGTCCCCAAGAAAGATAAATCTCTCCGAATGTGTATTGACTTCAAACACATTAATCGGGCCTGCCCGAAGGACCACTTCCCTCTCCCCCGCATAGATCAGATCGTAGACTCTACTGCGGGGTGTGAGCACTTATCGTTTCTGGATGCGTACTCCGGGTACCACCAGATCCGAATGTATGGTCCAGATGAAATAAAGACTGCATTCATCACCCCATTCGGGTGTTTCTGTTATACCACAATGCCCTTTGGATTGAAGAATGCCGGAGCGACTTTCATGCACATGATACAGAAATGCTTATAGAAGCAGATCAGTCGGAACGTGGAGGCTTATATGGATGACATCGTGGTCAAGTCACGGAAGAGTTCTGACCTCCTGACTGACCTCGCCAAAACCTTCGCGAGCTTGCGCCAATATGGCATCAAATTCAATTCGGCCAAGTGTACTTTCGGGGTGCCCGCTGGCAAGTTACTCGGCTTCCTTGTTTCCGAACAAGGGATCGATGCTAACCCCGAGAAGATCGGCGCCATAATCCTAATGAAGCAGCCGCAGCATCTGCATGATGTTCAGAAGCTCATAGGTTGTCTGGCAGCTCTGAGCAGATTCATTTCACGACTCGGTGAGAAGGCCCTGCCACTCTACCGACTCATGAAGAAGTCAGAGAAGTTTGAGTGGACGACAAAAGCGCAGGCCGTGTTCCAAGAACTTAAAGCCATGCTTTCCACCCAGTCGGTGCTTGCTGCTTCGGGCAGCCAAGAGCCCTTGCTCTTGTACATCGCGGCCACAGGCCAAGTTGTTAGCACTGTGCTCACCGTGGAGCGTGAGGAACAAGGCAAAGCTTACAAGGTCCAGAGGCCAGTTTATTACATCTCTAAAGTTCTGACCCCTTCCAAGCAAATATATCCACACTACCAGAAGCTGGTGTACGGGATTTACCTGACTGCGAAGAAGGTGGCTCATTACTTTCAAGAGCACTCAGTCACAGTGATAAGCGATGCTCCCCTGTCGGAGATCCTGAACAACAGAGACGCCACGGGCTGAGTGGCCAAGTGGGCCATCAAACTCCTCCCTTTGTACATCAAGTTTGAGGCCAAGAAAGCTATCAAATCACAAGCTTTGGTGGATTTCTTAGCCGGATGGATTGAACAAGAACAGCCGGCCCCGAGTGTCCCTGAGCATTGGACTATGTTCTTCGATGGCTCTAAAATGCTGAATGGCTCAGGAGCTGGCGATTTCCTAGTGTCCCCCAAAGGCAACAGGCTCAATTATGTTCTTCAGATCCACTTTGACTCCTCAAACAACGTGGCAGAGTACGAAGCCCTCCTGCACGGTTTGCGTATGGCGATCTCCCTTGGAATCGGCCGACTGATGGTCTACGGCGACTCAGACCTAGTGGTGACCCAGGTGATGAAGGAGTGGGATATCCGGAGCCCAGCTATGATAGGCTACTGCAATGCCGTTCGAAAGCTAGATAAGAACTTTGAAGGGTTGGAACTCCATCACATCCCGCGAATCAAAAACCAGGCGGCCGGTGATTTGGCCAAGATTGGTTCCACTCGGAAATCCGTCCGGAAAAATGTGTTCCTGGAGCACTTGCACTCGCCCACAATCAAGGAAGACCCTTTTGTGGAGGAGCCCCCGCAACTAGTCGGACCGTCTAATCCAACTAAAGTTGACATCCCAGCAGTGTTGGATCTGGTCCAAGAGGTGCTCGTCATCACTCCCGAGTGGACCGAGCCGTACCTCGCATATCTGCTCAGGCAGGAACTCCCTGAAGACGAAGAAGAGTCTCGACAGATCATCCACCGATCAAAAGCCTTTACCGTTATGGGAGAACAACTCTATAAGAAGAGCGCCACAGGCGCCACTCAGCATTGCATCACGCCAGAGGAAGGGCAGCAGATCCAGCAGGAGATTCACTCGGGAACTTGTGGTCACCATGCCTCCTCTCAGACCTTGGTCGCCAAAGCATTCCGGGCAGGTTTCTATTGGCCCAGAGCCAACGAAGCCGCTTGTGATATCGTTGACTAGTGCGTTGGGTGTCAGTTTTATGCAAATCGGTCGCACAAGCCGGCGTCCGCGCTGAAGACAATCCCACTCGCCTGGCCATTTGCAGTCTGGGGACTTGACATGGTCGGTCCACTCCAGACCGGGGTCAGTGGGTTCACGCACCTGTTGGTGGCCATGGATAAGTTCACCAAGTGGATCAAAGCGAAGCCCATAAAGAAGCTGGACTCTTCGACTACAGTCAAATTCATCAAGGAAATAATCTTCAGGTTTGGAGTCCCGCACATCATCATCACGGATAATGGGTCGAACTTCGACTCGGACGAATTCCACGAATTCTATTATTCCCAAGGCACTTGGGTCGATTACGCCTCCGTGGCTCACCCGCAGTCGAATGGGCAGGCGGAGCGGGCGAATGGGATGATACTCCAAGGGCTCAAGCCGCGTCTCATGCGCGATCTGAATCATGCGGCAGGAGCCTGGGTCACCGAGCTGCCATCGGTCCTTTGGGGCCTGCGGACGAACCCGAACCGGTCCACAAAGCACACTCCATTCTTCTTGGTGTATGGCTCGGAGGCCGTCCGGCCGAGTGATCAGCTCCACAACTCCCCCCGAGTGGATCTATACTCGGAGGTAGAGGCAGAGGAAGCACATCAAGATGGCCTCGATCTGCTGGAGGAAGAGCTCGAGTTGGCTCTCATCAGGACGACTGCATACCAGCAAGACTTACGACGCTATCATGATAGGCATGTTAGGGGGCGCGCTTTCCAGGAAGGTGACCTAGTCCTCCGACTGGATCAGCAGAAGCCTCACAAGCTGGCGCCACCTTGGCAAGGACCTTTCACGATATCAAAAGTACTGAACAACGGAGCCTATCAGCTCTACAACTTCGCCAAGAGTGAGGAAGATCCCCGAGCTTGGAATGCGGATCTGCTCCGCAAATTCTTCACTTAGAATAAATTTCTACCCATTGTAATAATGTTCCGAATGAAATTAGATGAATAAAAGTCTTACTTTTCCTGTATTTCGTCTAATTTGGGCCGGTACCATGTTTTCACTCCGGTGACTAACAGTGTTCGGAAACTAACAACACGCCCCCAGTGGGTGTATCAGCTTAGCTGGGAACCAGATTTCGCCTAAGTCAAAAACTATCCGAGTGCGGACACGCTCCACACTCGGGGGCTTAGCTGCGAACCAGATTTCGCCTAAGTTAAAAACTATCCGAGTGCGGACACGCTCCACACTCGGGGGCTTAGCTGCGAACTAGATTTCGCCTAAGTTAAAAAATTATCCGAGTGCGGACACGCTCCACACTCGGGGGCTTAGCCACGAACCAGATTTCACCTAAGTTAAAAATTATCGGTGTGCGGACACGCTCCACACTCGGGGGCTTAGCTGCAAACCAGATTTCGCCTAAGTCAAAAACTATCCGAGTGCGAACACGCTCCACACTCGGGAGCTTAGCTGCGAACCAGATTTCGCCTAAGTTAAAAACTATCCGAGTGTGGACATGCTCCACACTCAGGGACTACACCCAGTGGGTGCACTCAGCGTGCCCCCACTGGAAAATGACTCGTGTTGAGCTAAAAAAGTAAGGTCTATCAGACTCCCACCAATTGCGTGCAATCAACGGCAGTCTCGGGGACTACACCCAGTGGGTGCACTCAGCGTGCCCCCACTGGAACAGACACACTCGGTAAAGACTCTGGTCAACCTGAGTACACAGAAAAAACACAGAGCTCTAAGACTACCACCGACTGCTTCCAGTTAATGGCAGTCTCGGGGACTACACCCAGTGGGTGCACTCAGCGTGCCCCCACTGGAACAATCGAACACCCAGTGGGTGCGCCCCATGCAAACCCACTGATGGAAATCCAGCTACAAATTCAAAAACAAAAACTTCGAACAACACTTACAATGGTACTTACTCGAACGTTGGTCCTCAGAGCCTCGTTGGCGTCGTACGCTTCCCTCAGTCGATTGTTCATCACCTCCACCTGGATCAAGGCTTCCTTACTCGCTCCCACCTGGTCCTCTGGGACCCTGTGCAAGGTGAAAGCAGTAGCAGGAGCCGAGTGTGGCATGGGTGTGGGCTCAGGAGGTGGCGCAGTGAGCACCAACGAAGAGCTGGCCTGCGCCGGAGGACTCGGACCGACGGGCTTCCTGGCAGCCTTAGCAGGAGAAACTCGGGTCTTCTGGCCGGGCGAAGCCTCCCGCGTCATGATGTCCGCTCCAGTTGGCGCCCCCTTGTCGGCATCTGGGTTTGGTGGGTTGCCCTTGTCGTCCTCGTCCAGATGGATGACTTCAGTCGGGGCTGCACGAACATTTGGGAGATAACGTCAAGTTGCAAACCACTCGGACAAGGTTCAAGACAGATATCAATCGGCAAGATCATACCTTTGGAAGTTGTGGCGTCAGCAGCATTGCCCTCCATCTGGCCTCGCTTAGGAGCATTCGGATCCAATGAAGTGGTCGACGTCTCATTACTGTGGGACAGAAGATCACTCGGCACATCAGGCAAACGAAAGCTACACGGAAAAGAGGTTTGGTCTCGGGTACTCACGTCGAAGCCAAAGGCACCGCCACCTTGATCCTTGGCACCGCCGCCTTCCGTGGCTTGCTGGAGATCTGCTTCGGCTGCTTGGGCTGTTTCTCCACCGAGTCGGCAGCCTCCGCCCGCAGGCGCTTCGCTCCGCGCGAAGAAGTCGAAGCAGTCGGCCTCGGATCACTCGGTGCTCTAGCACCCCGCGCTCTGGCGCTCGGGTCATTCTTTTCCTTGATGCGGCGTTCTCGGGGACCGACTTTGGACAGAGAAGACTCCACCTCCTCACCCTCCTCGGTGTCACTCTCATCTTCATCACTTTCCTCCTCCTACTCCTCGCTTTCCTCCTCTTCCTCATCACTGTCGTCCAAGTGTCGGCGCTCCGTGTCGCTCATCACATCTGCTGGCGACCGGTTACCTGACGGAATGTTGGAGATCATCTGCGGGAAGCTCTGAAAGGGAGGAAAACATAAAGTCAAGATCCAGAAACACTAGGAGAGACTCGGCCATAATCCGACTGGTCCAAAACATTCTTACCTCAACTGGTTGGATGTTCTTCTCATACGGAGGCACCCTCCTGGCGCCACGCGGGTTGTCCCAAGCCGAAGTGATGGCCTTGATCCTGCTGGCCAGGGCATCATCGGTCAGTTCCTCCGGGTGCACTCGGGTGTCGTCACCCGGGCCTTCATACATCCACATGTGATGTGCCCTGGCCTGCAGCGGCTGGATCTTCTGAATCAAGAAGGTTTCCAGCAGGTCCATCCCGTTGACCCCAGCGTTCATGGCTCCGACCATGGCGACGGTCCACCTTCTCTTCCTTGCTCACCTCCAGAGATGGAGGCGCAATGCTACTTGTAGCTTGCGTTGGTTTTATCCCCGAAGAGGAAGGGATGATGCAGCACAGCAGAGGTAAGTATTTCCCTTAGTTATGAAACCAAGGTTATCAATCTAGTAGGAGAACCACGCAACACCTCGTTAGCAGTACCTGCACACAAACAACAAATCCTTGCACCCAACGCAAACGAGGGGTTGTCAATCCCTCGGCGGTCAATTGCCAGATTAAATTGTATGTGATAGATAGATTGATTGAAACAAAAATACAAAATAAAATAAATAAAAAGAAAATGACAGCAATATTTTTAGGGTTTTAGTAATATGATTTAGATAGACCCGGGGGCCATAGTTTTCACTAGAGGCTTCTCTCAAGAAAATAGCATACGGTGGGTAGACAAATTACTGTTGGGCAATTGATAGAAAAGCAAATAATCATGATGATATCCAAGGCAGTGATCATGTATATAGGCATCACGTCCAAGATAAGTAGACCGACTCCTGCCTGCATCTACTACTATTACACCACACATCGACCGCTATCCAGCATGCATCTAGTGTATTAAGTCCATAAAGAACGGAGTAACGCCTTAAGAACGATGACATGATGTAGACAAGATAAACTCACGTATGAATAAACCCCATCTTTTTACCCTTAATAGCAACAATACATACGTGTCATGTCCCTTTCTGTCACTGGGATTGAGCACCGCAAGATCGAACCCATTACAAAGCACCTCATCCCATGGCAAGATAAATCAATCTAGTTGGCCAAACCAAATCAATAGATCGGAGAAGAAATACGAAGCTATAATAATCATGCATAAAAGAGATCAGAGAAGACTCAAATATATTCATGGATAATCTGATCATAAACTCACAATTCATCGGATCCCAACAAACACACCGCAAAAAGTGATTACATCGGATAGAACTCCAAGAACATCGAGGAGAACATTGTATTAAAGATCAAAAAGAGAGAAGAAGCCATCTAGCTACTAACTATGGACCCGAAGGTCTGTGGTAAACTACTCACGCATCATCGGAAGGGCAGCAAGGTTGATGTAGAGCCCCTCCGTGATCGATTTCCCCTCCGGCGGAGTACCGGAGAAGGCCTCCAGATGGGATCTCTCTGGAACAGAAACTTGCGGCGGCGAAAAAAGTATTTCGTGGACTCCCCTAAGGGTTTCTGATTTTTTCTGAATTTATAGTGGAATAATTAGGTCAAACGGAGCTCTGTGGGACCCATGAGGTACCAGGGCACGCCTGCCCCCCCCCCCCAGGCGCGCCCTGGTGCCTCGTGGGCACCCCCTGGGGCTTCTGGCCTCCTCCCAAAGCTTCTAGTGTTTATCTTGTCCAGAAAAAAATCTCCAAAAAGTTTCGTGGCATTTGGACTTCGTTTGGTATTGATTTTCTGTAAAACAAAAACAGGGCAGAAAACAGCAACTAGCACTGGGCAATAGGTTAATAGGTTAGTCTCCAAAAATGATATATAATTGCTATAAATGTATATAAAAACATCCAAGATTGATAATATAACAGCATGAAACAATCAAAAATTATAGATACGTGGGAGACGTATCACGCAGCGACTCTCGCCCCCGAGTACGGAGGAAGGCCAATCGAAGACCCCTCACTCGGCACGTCCTTGCAATAGAACCAGCTGTCCTGCCAGCCCTTCACCGAGTCAGGAAAACTCATCTTCGGAAAGGCGCTCCACCCCCGCACTTGTATCCCCAGGCCTCCACAGAGCTAGGTTACGTGGGTCTTTTCCCCACTCGGCAAATCTTTCTTCACGTTCATCGAGCGACATGTGAAGATATGCTTAAACATACCCCAATGCGGATGACAACCAATGAAATTCTCACAAGGAGAGACGAAAGCCGACAGATACACAATTGCATTGGCAGGAAGATGGTGGAGCTGCGTGCCGAAGAAATCCAAGAAAGCCCGAAAGAAAGGGTGAAGAGGCATAGAGAAACCTCGCTCGATGTGGGTAACAAGCAGCACGCGCTCGTCACCCTGGGGTGCAGGCTCGACCTCGTCCGCGTCCGGCCGCCTCCACCCGTCCGCCGGGTTGAGGCCCTCTTCAGCGAGCTCCTCCAGCCGCCTCGCCATAATGAGAGAGGGGAGCCATTCCCCCGCGATGCGGCTCGCCAGCGGTCCCGAACTCGATGGCGCCGTCTTCCCCGCCTTCTTCGCCCTCTCCAGCTTGGCGGTGCAATCCTTCCCCATGGCTTCGAGTGCTCCGGCATAGTGGGAAGAGAAACATGGGGAGCAGATTGTAGAGTGGAGGAAAAGGGGATCTGGAATTAACCCCACGCGGTGAAACCACCTTTTATACCGCGGGCAGAATCACTCACCAACCCTTGGCCATCAGATCCCAGATCAATGGCTCAGGTAGCAGTCTCGCGCGCAGGAAAGGCAGGACACGTAGCAAATTTCTAGGCGAAAATCGAGGCGTCACGCCCCACTTTCCCCACTAGCCGCGACACAACCGCCTCCACGCGCGCGCATCATTTCGAATCCCAGGATTTCTGCGGCGAATCGGCCTGACAGATTGCGTCCATCTCGTTTTTCGAAAACACCCGTCGGCCCAACCGACCGCCTTCCGCAGGCCACCATGCACTCGGACACGTTAAACACCCGACTGGAATCTCCTCCAAGATTGCCAAAGGACGAGCTCGACGCCCCTCCGCGGGTTAACTTGGCCCTTTTACTAGGCTCCAAGGCGCATGTCTCGTAAATTTGGACTCGGAGCTGGCCTGCGCTGGCGTTCCCCAGGGATATGGACTGGCATCCCTCTGGAGAGTCAGTCCACGCGCCGGCGTCGTCACTCGATTTTCATGGCATGCCCTCACTCGGGCCTCAAGTCCATCTCTCCCGAGAGACATGCGAATGCCACCAAGTTTTGCCTAGCAATCAACATCATCCGATCATTTGGAAAACCTCTAGTCCAGAATCCGTTGTAGCTTCTCCTAGGGATAGTCGCGGGAAGAGCGGAAACCGAGTGCCTCAGAGGCACACGGATCACTGCGAAAGCTCATCTCGCCCATCCTGATAAGCCCCAACTGATTCGGGGGCTAATGATGGGGTCACCTACCACCGGTAGGGGCAAGGACCTGACATCTAGGGCCCACCTAAGGCCCATACCATTATTCAGAGACCCCAGGGTCACAAGTGCAATCGGATGCACACCATGGAGGATTCACTTGGACCTTGCATGAACAGCACTCGGACGGACGTCTACCTTCCAGTCGGCTAGTCATCATCACTCGGACAAAGGAGACGTAAGGACGGCGTGGAGTTGCAACGGTCGAGTAGTATTCAATTAGACTTTAAGCATAGTTATGGCTACCGTTACCAGTAACTGCCATAGTCATAGTTGTGTTAAACAGTGTTAAACGCCATTAACCACTGTACTTATTGTCATTAATACCCGGCGACGTGGTGGCTGAGAGGCTGCGGCGCACTCCTATATAAGCCGCCCTCTCCCTCTGTTGCAAGGTTAAGCACTCATTGTAATTAGATACCCCCAGAGAAAACAAGCATCAGGGCACGAGACGTAGGGCTTTTACCTCCTTCGAGAGGGGCCTGAACTCGCTAAGTCCGAGTGTCACACCTGTGCTGTAGCTAGGCTCTGCTCCTCATTCGTACCCCTAGTACTTACTGTCAGACTAGTAACCACGACAGTGACCATGGCGAGGCTACGGCGAGCGGAGCACGACGGGAGCGCACACACACGTAGGGCACGACAGGGACACCGGGAGCTACCCAGGTTCGGGCCACCAAGCGGTGTAAAACCCTACTCCTGCTTGTGTTGGGATTATTGTGGATGAGAGTGCTCTCGCGTACAAGGTAGAAGAAGGTGGAATCGACCCCCCTCTAAGGTAGCAACACTGCCCCTTATATAGCTGCCTTGGTCCTCTTCCCCAAAAATATTGGTGGGAAGGGTTGCCACACAACGGCAGTTCAAAGGGGGACAGACGCTCAGTCTTATCCTGACAAAAGCAGTCTTCGTCTGCAAAGAAGCCGTCCATGACGCGCTGGTGGGCTCGGCAATGACATCTGCCCTGGCGCGCCGTGTCATGGTGGTCTTCTTACACCAAAGAGGCAAGTTTTGGGACTTGCTTTGGGGGAGGCAGCTGCAGCTGCTCCTTTATCACCAAAGAAGATACTTCCCTGACCGCGCCTGCTAGCACGGCCCCTGTCACTGTTGTCGCCTGGCGCAGACACGTCACCCACGTGGTAGGCACGCAGCCGTGCGACCAGCGTCACGCGGCTCCCCCGCGCGGAGGGCCTCACGGGGAGTTGCCTCACGAGGGGGCCTCACGAGGCTGCCTGCCGCAGAAGGTCGTCTTCGGTCGCGCCTCCCATGGTGGAGAGGGCCCTCGCGAGGCCTCGCCTCACGAGGCGTCTAGCTTCGCAGCGCCCACGGCTGGGCCGCCTCTTGAAGTCCACGCCAGGTGTTGCTTCCTGGGCCACAGGCAGACGGCCCGTGGTACCCTGTTTCCCACTGGGCCGACAGATATAGAACAACATATGAACTTCAAACTTGGCAGCACACCAAAAATTCTTACTAGAATGTGAGAAAAAAGTTTCGGAATTTTTCGTGCATCATAAATACTAAAAGTAAGATTTTTTAATAAAAAACATCTCATTTCGTATATTTATGTTGGACCAAAAATCCGAAAGTTTTTTCCCACATTCTAGTTAGAATGTTTTGGTGTGTTGCAAAGTTTGAAGTACATATGTTGTTTTATTTGAAAGAAACAAAAAGAAAAGAAAATTTGATGTAGCAAGTTAGTTGTCTAGCACGGATCTCAAAGCAATGTTGAAGGGTAAGGATATGGGGTGTCCCGAGCTTTAAAAATCCACGTGCGCACACCGCACACCCTCCCTGCCCGCGCCTCTCCCGACGCCCTCCAGGAGCAAGGGCTCCGCTAGCGGCGGAAGCCTCCTCCTCCTCCCGCCCCGCGGCCGCGTCCAGTCCCGTGCTCGTCACCAGCCGGCGCAGCGGCACGGACGCCCCGAGCACGTCATCTTCCTCCTCCTGCATCACCTCTCCGCCACCACACCCACCTGTGCGCCGGTCACCTTCACATAGATGCCACGCCGGCCACCTCCACAACGTCCCCGTCGGGAAGCAACGAAGGTGAGCCTCGCTGCCGCGGAGCGCGTCCTCGCCGGTGCTCCGACCTGCCGCGGAGGGTGGTGTCGCCGGATCTCCGACCTGCCGCGGAGGGTGGTATACGGGCACCTCGCGGTGGCGCCGGATCTCGCGGGAGGTCGGAGAACCTGACGTGCTTGCTTGCTGCGGCGGCGGCGTTGGGGACAAAGGAGGAGCACGGCTTTGGGTCGATTCGATTCAGATTGCCTAAACGGCCGTTCACGTGGGCCGTCACCTTCAACTAAAAAAAACGCGGGCCGTCACCCAATGCCACGTCGGCCGTGACAGTGGGTCCCGCCTGTCGGGTTTCCTGCCAAAACACGATCAATCAACCATTAAGTAGTTTTGCATTTTTTTGACTAAATTTCCATGGTTTTTGCTAACTACTAGGCGCAATTGCGGTGATTTTTGGCAATTTGGTTATGCATCCTCATTTTTTTTTGCCTCCAAAATGAAGTAGAACATGAAGCAAGCTCTTCAGGAGAACAAATGGGTTGCAAAGATAGATTTGAACACTTGGTTGTCCTTGGGTCACATTGGGCTCAAATCAATAGTCTGCACCAAAATGAGGAAGTTCAGATGTCATCCATTGAAAATTATCGGCAAATATTTAGTGGCCTCAACATACAAAGCTCAGTTTTTTGGGGGCAACGCTTACATACATGAAGAACCCATTAGGAATGTGCCTCCAAAACCAAAACATTCCACTTGGCCTGCAATTAAATTCGGATATGGATTGGTGACCGTTTGGAGAAGTGGGGTTGGCTCAACTATGAGTTATGTCCATTGTGCAAGAGGACACGATTGCTTGCATCCTTTTAAGAGGTAATATCACTGGGACTTATAGAACTTACACTCGATGTTCAGTTTGGTGCTAGCTTTGAACATATGAAATTGCAGTCACTTAACTTGACTCAAACGTGCAGCTACAGTCACAAACGCGTATGCGGGCGTATGCGTGTGTATGGCCCCACCTATCAGTGAGTGATGGCGCTAGGCCGACACATTTTTTCACAAAACACTCTTGTATTTTTTTTATTTATGGAGAACCCCAACACCACGACACATTTTTACACAAAACCCCTTCACATTTTATATTTGCAGAAAAGCTGACCACTGTACTACTCTTAGATGCGGAAATTAAGAGAAAGAAGGGGCCGCTAGGTCTCAAACCCGAGACCCGTGTCTAAGACACGAGCCAATCTAGCGAATCCAACCACCGCGCCTTTTTGTTAACTACGGATAACAAACTTATATGTATTGTACGTGGATGCATCTGGAGCTTAAATGGGTTGCAGATACTGCGGCCCATTGTGCACATGCTATTTTTTTCAGCATATTTGTAAAACGTAATTCATAGAGTTATGTTCTAAAAATATTATACACACAAACGATCATTAGTAAATAAAAACATTTAAAATTTTAAATATAAACCTGTGTATTATGTATAAAAATATTTTGTTAATACCGACAGTGAAAATGTTTATTAAATAAATATGTTTAATGAATCCAAAAAATATACACTCACGACTTAATTTTAAATTATACAAAATAATGAACACAAACTTTTATTAATATTTACGAATATTCACTTGTGTACAATGTTCAGGATATCGGTAACTTGTAGTAGCTCGCTCGGGTGAGGAGTAGGGATTAATCGGGGAATCGGCCTATTAACTGAATTTATCGGTAACCCATTTATCGGGAGGCTGATTAGGGTCATATCTATATATCTTAGCTACATAGGAACATGCAATGTACTAAATGCCTAAATATGCTATTGTACACAGTGAATTTAACAAGGAAAAGTGTTACCTTATTGTTGTGATGTTGTTGGAAATGATCTGGAAGTCCATGAACCTGCAAAATTAAGAACAAATGCATCAATGTGTGCTCTAAATTAGACATAAGAAATCAAACTTGGGAACTACACATGTCAAGCAAAAGATCAATGCCACAAAATCACATAGACATAAGCTGATAATCATATAACAAGGTTCACAAATAGAAATAGGTAGTTCTCAGTTCTCACATCACACAATCACAACAAACAAAGTAGCAAGCAAATCAGCAAACAACACAAATGGAAACACGCAAAATAAGATAGTTCTCGCATCTCAAGTTCACAACAAGCTAGCAAATCAGCAAACAATACAAATGCTAAATGGCTTCATGGCTGTTGTGCCTCCTCCTCATCTTCAATGTCCTTGGTTGACATCACCCCATCATCATCGGACTCAAACTCTATCTCTTCATCCATATCATACTCATGTTCAGACTCATCTTCTCCGTCGGAAAGAAATTCATCAACTTCATGAAGTTCTCTCACTCTTGCACTCCTATGAGGGTTTGTAGCTTTGGTAGCCCCCATTGCCTCATCAAGAACACCATATGCTATACACGTGACAATATCAAACTCATCTTGTTCATTGTATGCATCAGGACATATCCAATCTTGTGCCTATGTTGCATCACAAGCAAGAAGAACATCACTAGAGCTGGAAAACTTCTTTCTTTTGTCCATCATTCTTCCATTGAACTGGATGTAAACTAGCTTGTCCCTACGTCGCACATCTAATCTATTTCTCCTCTTTGCATCAACCTACAAATATCCAAATTTGAAATTAAAGCCTAGTTAGACTACACATATTCTTCCACACACAAGACAAATGACAATTGAGATTGAGAGTTACCATTTCAAAAGTGCTCCAATTTCGCTCACATCCGGATGCACTTGATGTCAAGTTGATTATCCTTAGGGCCATCTTTTGCAAAGTAGGGCAGTGTAGTCCATAGTCCTCCCACCACTCCCCTGTATTTACAAGAAGGAAAGTAATATGCAATGCAATCAGTCCATAATTTCAGAAATGCAACATGCAAAGATTTTCTTTGAGCACAAGCTTACCAGCATTGAATTCTGCATTGTCAATTGCTCTTATGGCAGCCACCTTGCCAAACAAGCCTTCCTTCTTTTTAAACTTATTCTTTTCAATGTTCATCACTAAATTTTGCGCTTGACCATCATCATGATAGAAGGTCTCAACAACTTGGTAGAACCCACTCATGACTTCTAAATCGGCAAAGATGGATGGGTTTGCATAACTGTAATATGGATTCAACATGTATGCAACCATGAGCAATGGAGAATCAAGCCTCCCTACCATCTTGGAATCCATGGCCGTAGTGATCAACGTGTAGTCTTTCTCTGAATGTTTAACAAAATCCATTATTGCTTTTTTTTGCCTCTGTTAGCTCACCATACATTCTAGCCATAGATTGACTGTCACTATCAGCCAACCAAAGCACCTTCACCAATGGCTCAAAAACCTTGCATAGACCATAGTACATACCCAAGTATTAGTGAACACTCAAGGCTGCATAAAACAACCACTAACTAGCTATCTAGAACATAAAACAGCCACTAACTAGAACATAAAACAGCCCATACCTTGATGCAAAGAGACACATTTTTCCAATAGCCCCTACTCATGATTGTGGCATGAGTAAACTTTCCTTTCTTTGTTCTAGTGTGCTTGCATTCTTCCCAAGCATCACTACAAACCATTGCTCTTAATTCCTTCTTCTTAGCAGCCAAACTTTGCAAGGTAAGGAATGCCAAAGCAAATCTTGTCACTCTCGGTCTGACAATGTCTCTCTTTTTAGTATATGACCTCATCAAGGATAATGTTTTATGATGTGCATAAAGGAAAATAGTCATGTCCTTGAATTTAGTGATTGTAGGACCAAATTGTTTCAACCTCCCAACAGCTTCTACCATTAAGTTGAGGGTGTGAGTTGCACATGAGGTCCAAAAGATCTTTGGCCATGAGTCTTTGAGCAATGCCTTTGCTCCCATGTTGTTGGAAGAATTATCTGTGACTACTTGCACAACATTATCAGCACCTACAAAGCAATGAATGATACCAGCAATGAGTGAAAGAAAATTGATAAAAAGCAATGAAAGGAACGATGGAAGTAATGAAATAGTTAAGATTCAGATTCATACCAAGTTTGGCAATGCATTCATTCACATAGTTGAAGATGTATAGACTCGTGTGTGCATCAGTTGACGCCTCTTTTAATTCAAGAAAGGCAGTCCCCAACTTGCAATGCACACACAAGTTCATTATGCTCCTCCTTTTCTTGTCCATCCATGCATCGGTCATGACCGAGCACCCAAATTCCACCCTCGCCTCTTCATGTGGCTTCGACAAATCCTTGGTTCTTTCCGCCTCTTGCACCAACATCTTCTTTCTAATGATATGTTGGGAAGGTTGCTTCCAATTAGGACCAATCCGACCAAGGGCCTCCGAAAATGCTTTGAAGTCATCATCATTGATTGCGTTGAAAGGATATTTTTCTTATACATCCATCTAGCCAAATACTGCCCTACTAAATAACTTCTCTGCTTGTCAATAATTTGATTGATAGTTTGTTGGAACTTGTTCTTTGCCAATGGGATGGAAAGATCAATTGGATGCACATATTGATCCATAGGACCTGTCTTACGAGATCCATCTTTCCCAATTGAAGCAAGCTCCTCCTCATTGTCGTCGTCCTCTCCAACCTCAATGATCTGTTTGTTCACTTCAGCTCTTAGTTCTTATTCATATTGTTGCTTCAACTTCTTCTTAATCCTTGCTGCCTCACATGAATCCTTGCATCTTTTTTGCTGTTCTTTCGTGGCCACCGTGCAACTTGCAACATGACCTCTGATTTGACCAACATGTTTCTTCAATCTGCTTATCGCTCCACCCATCTCCTTTCCACACATCTTGCATTTCACCCTTTGTAAGTCTTCAGGATCATACAAGACTCCAAACTCCCACCCCATATCATCCGAATTTTGCTTCAAAGATGTAGCATTTGCAGCACTAGAAGCAACCGCAGATTGCCACATCTCAGCAAATATCCAAATACCACATTAGACAAGCAGCAGCACCATCATATAAGAAGAAGCAGCGGTATATAAGCAGCAAGCAGGAGCGACATATAGGCAGCGAGCAGGAGCAGGAGCATATACCTTGCTGCTAGCGGACGCCATGGACTGGATCTGGAGGAGTTGGGGAGGGGGACTGCTTGGGGAGAGGGGGCGGCGACCTGGAGCCGTGCTGCTGCTGGTAGTCTCGGAGAGAGGGAGGGGCGGCGACCTGGAGCCGTAATGCTACTGGTCTCGGAGAGAGGGAGGGGGCGGCGAGCTTGAGCAGGTGAAAGCTCGGAGAGGGGCGGCGACGGCGACTTCTCCAGCCTCCTCCAACGAGGGAACGAGAACGAGGGAACGAGGGAGCGGAGAGTAAGGGAAGGAACGGGCTGTGACCTAAAACACCCAGACCTGGAAAAACGAGGGAATGGGCCAAATATTGGGCCCAAATTTCTCTCTCCAACTAATCGGGCCAGTGGGATAAATCGGCCTTTTAGAGGATAAATCGGCATGACAACCAGTTAATCCGCTAGACCAGTTAACGCCAAGGATAAGCTGTTATCGCATCCGTGACCCACGGAATCAGGATAAACTGGCCGATTAACTTAAATATCGGCCGATACTTGTAACATTCTTGTGTATAATTTTTACTCGTGACTTATATTCAAAAAATTATATAATTTAAATATTAGACACGATTGAATATTCATATCAACAGTTCAAATTTAAATTATGAATATTTTTAATTATGCAAACATTGAAGTATGCAAATGTGCAAATAATTATTGTCATGTTTATATAGCTAAAATAAGATTTTTTTTTTACTTTTTATTTTGGAAGTATTTGTATTATTTTAAATGATGCAAACAGTTTTTATAATTAATAAATATGATTTAAATATATGGATATTTTTAGAATAATACATGAATTTTAAAAGTAGGTTATTTTGTTTGTATGTATAATATTTATAACACACGAAGAAGTTATTTTTATAACTGAAATTATAATTTACATACTATCTACAAATTTCTCAAACAAATTAACAGGTGCAAAATGGGCTGCACTGATCATAGCCCATTCCAGCTCCACTAGCGATTTTCTTATCGTACATTAAGACTGGTTATCCATTGTAGACCTGTACTTGTGCACATTGTAGTGTCTAGACCGCCATTTGTGCTAGCCTTTGGTCATGAGTTCGATACCAGGCGGCCACACTCTTTCCTGTAAATTACACTGTGTAATGACAGGTGGGACCCACTGCTCAGAGGCAAAAAAAATGCCATTTAAGCTCCACGTGCAATACATGTTAGAGTGGCTCGTGTCGTAAACGTTAGTCTCGAAACAGGCTTTCGCTCGGAAATGCAATTCGGCTCCCGGGAGCACGTGCTCCTGCCTATGGAAAATGAATTTTGAAATGTCAAAAAAATTGGGACAATTTTTTTTGGTGATCTTTGTCACATACAAATGGTACATGTAAATTTTGAGGCAAAAAGGTTAAGTATTTTGGCCTGCGCAAAAAAAACAAATCGAAGACAAAATGTCACCACAAAATGACAACCCAAATTTGTTTTTTTCACCGACGAAACACCGCTGTTCCGTTTCACATGAAAATTGTCAAGCATGCTTGCGACACCAACACGGTCATCTACAAATTTTTTGAAAACATTTTCTATTTTTTTGCGGTTACTGTTCATCCGGGTGCAAATGCACCCGGGAGCCAAAACGCCGCCCCCGCTTTCGCTCCACTATATTAATATAGCAACCACCCGATACAACTGTGAGATCACTGCTAGGGCAAACAACATAGCACAATCAAGCCCAAAAGAAAAAACAAGAGAAACAAATATGTCAACAGCGCCAGATTGACGAAAGCGGCGATTTCCCGCAACCGATGCACCCTCCGGAGAATTCCCACCACGCTCCTATGCCTCCGAATTGCCGCATACCAAGCAACACCTTCAAGAAGGACTGCGACGACGACGACGCTGATGTCCGGACGGATCCTACGATTTCTCCCGATACACGGAGGGGAGTGGGGAAGGGGTACACCCGACGCCCTTCAAGAAGCTCGGCGACGCCCACAGGCTACACCATGTCGGTGCCAGCAAGACCCGACAAAGATTTTTCCCGACTCCCACACAACCACAATCCGGGACCAACCGTCAGCTCAACCACGCTTGCCGCCGACCAACATGCGCCAACACAGTCTTGAGGTCACCATCGATGTCTCACCATGGCAAACGGTGCGAGGCCGTCCGGACCAAGATGAAGCAACCGTTGACAGGGGCCGACAGTACCGCAGCCACGTGGGAGGGAACAACCTCCACCAGCTCAAGCAGTAGCAGACCGGACGCAGCAGCAGGAGCACACCAGGCCAACTGCCCGGCCGGGCCCAGATCATGCCCATGAAGCTCCCGCTAGGCCAACTTGGGTTTATATGAGAACCCGAACCGACCCTCCAAATACTACCTCTCTTGAATGTTTGAATCCAAGCCATAATACTTTGCCAAGTGTAGGAGGAAACTTTCTTTGGTCCAACGTTGAGGATATTACCATCTGGATAATACTTAGCACTTAGTACTTGCGCACACACAAAATCCAAGTTCTGGATTACTTGCCAACACTGTTTTACTAACATAGCAAGATTAAAACTGTGAAGGTCCCTAAACCCAAGTCCCCCTTTCTTCTTCGGAATGCACAACTTCCACCATGCAAACCAATGCATCTTCTTTTTATCCTCGTCATCTCCCCACCAAAAACCAGAAATCTCATTAGTAATAGCCATACAAATTCCCCTTGGCAATTTAAACACTGACATGGCATAGAAGGGAATTGCGTTGGCTACAGATTTTAGCAAAATCTCTTTTCCTTGCATTGAGAGGGTTTTCTCCTTCCAACCATTCAGCCTTTGTCACAATCTATCAATTAGGTGTTGAAAACATTCACTCCTGTCAACGCCATGGTAGGTAGTCCCAAATATGTATCAGACAAGGCTTCAATTACAATATTCAGCTCTCTGCATACATCTTCCCTTATACCAACATGAGTATTAGGACTAAAAAATATACTAGATTTGGCATTACTCACCATCTGACTTGAACTGGTGCAATATGTATCCAGTACTTTCTTCAACATGCTTGCATTATGTGAATCGGCCTTCATTAAAATCAGTGAGTCATTTGCAAATAAGAGGTGCGAAATAGAGGGAGCATTCCTACACACACGGATCCCTTCCAGACCTCCAATGTCCTCTTCCTATGCTAGTAAACTAGACACGCCTTCCGAGCATAACAGAAAGAGGTACAGAGATAGAGGATCCCCCTGTCTCAAGCCTCTGGTAGGTACAAACTTCTCGGTTTCAGTAGTATTAAAGCACACTCTGTACCTGACTGAGGAAACACAATCCATAATAAGACTCACCCAATGCTCATTGAAGCCCATCTTGATCATCACTACTTCAAGAGAGCCCCGTTCAACTCTATCATAGGCCTTGTTCATATCCAATTTAACATCACAATAACCATTAGACCCATGGGTCCTTTTCTTGATTGCATGAAAACACTCATAAGCCACCAACACATTATCTGTAATGAGTCTGCCTGGTACAAAAGCACTCTGTGTTGGGGATGCCACCTCAGGTAGAATTTTCTTAAGCCTATTTGCAAGCATCTTAGAAATGATTTTATAAACTACATTGCAAAGACTTATTGGTCTATATTGTGTGATTACCTCTGGGCTCTCCACTTTTGGGATCAAAACAACATTGGTGGAATTCCAGTCCGTAGGAATCTTCGTTTTATTTATTGCATCCAAAACTTCATCAGTTAGCTCGTCACCAATAATATGCTAGAATCTCTTAAGAAAGATAGCGTGTAGCCCATCCGGGCCAGGGGCCTTCATATCCCCAATTTGAAAGAGATCCTTCCGTACTTCTTCTTTGGTGTACTCAGCCGAAAGTAAGTCATTCATGGCATTAGTAACAGAAGGTTTAATAGCATTCATTATCCCTGGATCAATCTCGCCCGAGCCAAACGAGAACAGGTTACTGAAGTAATCCCTTATCAAAGGTTTGAGATCTTCGTTCCGCTCAACCCAGCCATTGCTGTCATTTTTCAGTTTTTTAATTAAGTTCCTCCTCCTTCTAGCTGGAGCAAACTGGTGGAAATGTTGAGTGTTGGCCGCAACCAGCTCACCCTTCCTCTCTGGGCCCAATAGACTTCATCTTGTTCTAGCAAATTTTCCACATATAGAGCTAATTCTTTCTGCTTCATCCTCACTTCCGAGGTGGGAGGAGTTCACATCAATAATTCAAGCTCATTTTGTGCCTTTTAAATTCGGGCCCGGGGTTCCTTAAGTACCCGTTGGTCCCAGGAGTGCAGATCTGTATGAACCGATGCCGTTTTCGCCACCTCCTCCACCGTTTCTTCAGATAGCCACCTGGCCTCAAACTTTCTCCCTCCCGCTGAATTTTTTTCCGCTACAGCAGCTAGGTATTCTGTGTCGAGGCAGATTGGTCTATGATCAGACCTCCCCATCTCAAGGTTACACAGACCAGCAAAAGGGTGCAACGTCATCCATTCCGCATTGGATCCAGCCGCTCTCTCAGCCCACCTCTTAAACCAGGTGAATTTGTCACCCGAATATCCCATATCTTCCAATAGACAATCTGAAAGTGCATCTTGAAACGCCTGCATCTTTGAACGGCTGGGGTGTACCTAATCAAATGTCCCGTGCGTTTCGGCCTATCCAGTGGATACTTTTGGCTCATGACTGGACTCTTTTGGCTTAGGGTGTGCGCTCTGTTGGTTCAGAAACCAGAGGCTCTTCTGCACGTTTGCTTCTTTGGTGCTGATCCGTCCACAATGTCTCCCTAAAAACTGCAGATCGCACAATAATGTTTTGCATATCAGCAACTACGTATTTTCCTAGCCAAAAGTATATTGGCAAGAAAGCAGTCACGCAACTAGCAAGGAACCATCATTTTCCCTGACACATGAACATGTGGCCTTTTTCGGAACACAAAGGGAAGCTACATTGTATAGATTATTTATGGTTACTGCATGAGCCAATCACTACCATCTTTTGCCAAAAAAAGGAGAAAAAGGAATTGGTAAACTAGGAACTGCGGATAGCCTCACACAGTAAGATTCAAAGTTTCAAACACAAGCCATAATTCAGGAGCTGCAGTTGTGTTCCTCATTTCAATCAGTCTTCACATTTATGAGTGAGTTGAAAAGCACACTGTGAACCAAAAACGTTTAAAGTGTCCCACCAGATAATCGAAAAGCCAAACGACTTAGATGGAAAGCCTGATCAGGTCCCATCAAACTCTGATCTAGAAGAAGCGTGCAGCTTGTCATTCAAACAACAAAAGGCCTGATCAGGTCTTATCCAATTCAGATCTAGAAAAAAATTCCGTGAAACGAAGCGCCATCAATAGACGAAAAAATCTGAAGCACAAAAAACAGAACGATGACGAAGGATGCGCAAGTCTGGGCGAAATCTGCAGTTACCAACAAAGTTCTGATCCAGCATAATCTCTAGTTTTACACACGAGAATTCGAGGGTACTGCAAAAGTGTAGCATGATAAACTGCACCCACAAACACACAATTCACTATGTCAGGTTGACCGACATATGGCAACGAGCAATATGGCTTCGATAAAGAACTATGCAAGTCTCCTTGTGTCCTGTCATTCTGCTCTACTGGCCAGCAGGGCCAACAAGAACACCCTGCGCAGAGGCTTCCTTCATGCTGCCTTCTTCCTCGGCACTGTTGTTGCCCTTCCGGATCCTGATCTTGTACTTGAGCTCAAACTCGGTGATCTCTTTCTTCTTCCTTCATGCGAGCGACGACCTCTTCAAGGCCCTCCTTGTTGCGGTGCACGGCAGGCAAGACTTCCTTGATGGTCCTCTCAACCAAGACTCCACCAATCATTCTGTAGCAACGCCTTGTGGGGTCCAGGGGCTCTATCGCGCCAATCACAAGGGAGTGCTCACTGACTTCCATTTCCAGCTCCGTGATCTAGGTGTAAAGTTGGTTCATTTCAGTGCGCATGTTGGCATAAGTGTTTGCAACTACTTGCTCATTTATGGGTTCTTTGCCGTCGACACCTGCTCTGCTTGCCATTTTCCTTGTGATGCGCTAACGGCAAAGAAAGAAACCTGCAGAGAGAAAATGAACATTCTTTTATAATCAAAACTAGGTGAAAGTGCATTGCAGCATCAAACTAACCGAGTGATAGTGTCTCAGAAGACAATTTTTCAGGAAGCAAGGAAAACAAATAATAGTCCTAACACACAATGGCAATAATTACTACTATGACTTTAACAATCAATAGACCAACAACGAGCATAGTTTTTTTTTCTCGAATACGCAGGGTTGCGTATCATTCCATTGATAGGTTGGGGGTAGAAGTTACAGGGGTTGCGTCTTAGGTACCGTACACACGAATGGCGATACCTAAGCGCAAAGGTGAGCAGAGAAGGGGAGGATGCTCAGCCTCAATATGTACAAGTCAGGTACCTAAACCCTAAACCCTAAACCCTAGTGTACAAGTCAGGATGCCAAGCCTCAATATGTACAAGTCAGCCTCAATATAACAATGCGCATAGTTGCTGAAGCATACCAACAACGAGCAATCTTGAAAAGTGTATTGAAGCAAAGAACCAATGGAGTGTTTCCAGAAATACCACGAGAGAAAGTTGATGTTTGCACAGGAAATATATAAAGTATCCAGTCATAAACTTTCTATACATTCCATACACAATGCTGCCCTGACTAAGTTTGAAAGTTGCTACAGAAACTATCAACCTGATTCAACTACAAGTCAAAACCTAGCTATTTTGGGCTATTTCATCCATTGGAACTATAATTACTTCTGCTGTTCTGCAGTTCTGCTTGGCACAACAAATTGAGAAAACTTGCAACTGCATCATAGCAACCCTACCCAGCAACCAGACACCTTGAGCTTCGGAACCCGATCCAGATCGAGGTTCGAGATCGCTCAGAGTTTGCGCCCCATTTCGTCTATTTCAGAACATCGGAACGAAATCCTTCTCCCCAAGCGCTAGGATCATCCGCCTGACAACAGTGACAGTGGAGATGACCTAGCGGCCCGCCCGTCGCGCAACAGCAGCTCTTCCTGCTCGCTGCGGATGCACGCGCGCATCTGAGAGGACTAAGGATAGAGAGGCCTAGAGTGGGGAGGCGCCGATCCGGGCCCGGCCACCTCTCGCCGTTCCAGGCCAGGGTACGGACCCCTCCTCATCTCCCCGGAACCGAGCTGCTTGCCGTCAGAGGGAAGGAAGCAGCACGCGCAGTACCTTTCAGCCGCGGTCAGAGAGAGGGCGGATATAGACGAGAGTACGGGCAACAGCGAGGCGCTCGCCGTCCACGAGCCGCCGTCCGGCACTGCCTTCCGGCCCCGATTCGAGAGAAAGAAAGGAAAGAGGACGGAGAGAGAGGAATCACCTTCACGCGCGCCGCCGCAGATGCGAGATCTCTCAGCCGCCGCCGCCGCCTCCTTTCTGTTCGTGAGTTGAGAGACCTATTGTTTTTCTCGGTTCAGTGTGTTCTTGTTTTCCTATGTTTTGGTAACCTTTTTTTTCTTAGGGGTTCCTATTTTTTGGTACCTGATCACCGGCCTCTTTCTATTTCGACGACGTTGATCCAGCGGAGAGATAGAGGTAGGTGTCAGATCTATCGGTTCTTCATGAATCATAGTAGTTGATGTGTCAGTTAAGAAAAGCAGATGGCTGGTTTTTTTTGATGCGGTGATTTAAACATCTTCTTTTGTTTGTTTCATAATATTGGTTTGGTTTCATGTTGAGGCAATGCTGAAACGATGTTCCTTCAACAGTTGTCAGATCTTTGTTTTTATTGGCAAGTGTCAAGTGTGGTCTTCAAAGCTTAATATGACGGGGCATTTGCAAATGTCCCTTCGTCTTAGTGTCAGTTTAGTGCAAGTTTCGAGCTTCGATAAGCGACAATGCAATCGAAGGAATAAGGTGACAAGTATGGTTTTTGATTTTTTCTTTGTTTCCTGTTAGCTTTCTATCTTGTTGTCATTCCATTATACTAGCGAGTATTTCTTCATAATTATATACAATGTCTTTTGAATGTTTTTTCTAATGTATGGTTTTTATTGGCCTCCTCCTTCGTGATCCCTCTTTCTTCATCAATCAAAAATTTAAAAACCACCCGTTCGCCTTAAAAAGAATGTATTGTTTCTCATTTTGCTCCTCCATCATTGTGCTCCCCTCCTCCTCCGTAGCCCCATTCCACAACCCAGTTTTGCATTGCTAATCAACTCTCTAGAACCCAACTGATCGTCTAAAAAAAGACCCGCTACTACTCCTAGTAACTATTTCTAGGTAGTAGTTGTGGTCACAAACTCGGTACTTCGATAGGGCTAGATGGAAAAACTCACAAGTACCGAGACAATGCAAAACTGAGAAGTTGAGTGGCAATAGTGGAGTACATGAGAATTTTGGTTGAGGATCTTATCTTGGGGTTCAAGCACCCCTCATTATAGTACGAATTATCCTAAACTCAAATATAAATCATGCATGAACCAAAAGACTATAAAGTATATGCTAAGATCTTGAGGTGGGCAACCACTTGAAGGAACAAAAAGTAGGTGATGTTGCCACTCAAATATGAGAACTAATTTTCTAAAATAAATTCTAAAAAATGTTAGCCCACTCAATTGGTCTTTCATTAATTAGTTAATTATCAAAACCCAGGTATATAAGATGCACTTTCAGTTTTTCAATAGTGGGTAATATATAAAAGTCAAGAAGGTATCAATTAGAACCGACATTTGCAACAACGCGTTATCAAGAGTTGGTCAATATATCGAGGATGCATATAATCAAATATTTAAAAACTAGAAGAGAAAAGCAATAGTGATCCGCAACAAGCAGCAATACCGTCCATCCCTTGACGCACAACGATGCAAGAATGATTCTCCAAAAGCAACGCCTTCAGGAAAGAAACAACGCACAAGCGCTGCCTGTTGCCGAATCCAACCACTTAAGGTTGGATCATGAATTTCATCCTAAAGATCAAGTGCGAGCAAAATCCAACCAATGCCTTCAACAAGGGAATATTGTGACACCGTCGTTGCTACTACAACCAATTAAGGCCAAACATAGGTGTTTCATCCCAGAGCTCGAGACTAGATACTCGAGAAAGCACCACCAAACACAAAAGTCACATGTGTCGTCGCCTTCACTTGCTAATCCAAAAAAGATGATGCCAACATGCACGACTTTGACGTGGACATTACCAACAAGAGTCGCCCATGGGCCAAGGGCACCCACGTAGCACATGAGACAGTGATCACATATCGTTTAACAAGAGAGGAAGGTCAATAGCACCGCCAAAATCCCACATTGGGGATGCTCCGATAGCCTCACAGCCCTTTCGCAAGTGATAGCAAATGTAGATCTAGGAATGGCCATTGGCCTGAGGCGGATCAACCACACGGGCCACTTCACCACAACAATGCCTCATACTACCACGATCTGCCACCCGCAGCTCCGCTAGCACTGCCAAAACAACTCGCGTGGACACAAGATAGTCGGGTTGAGTGCTACCTGTGAGCTGCGTTGGGATTTTCCCCAAAGAGGAAGGGTGAAGCAATATAGTAGCGATAAGTATTTCCCTTAGTGAGAACCAAGGTTATCGAACCAATAGGAGAACCGAGCAAATCTTAGTCAAGCAGTACTTACACACACAAGAACAAATACTTGCACCCAACACGGGCAAGAGGGTTGTCAATCCCCTTGAACTCGTTACTTGCAAGGATTAAATCTGATAGTGATAGATAGATAAATTGAAAACTAAATAAAAAGTAAATAATTGCAGCAAGATAAATTAGGGTTTTCTAATATGATAAAGGTAGACCCGGGGGCCATAGTTTTCACTAGAGGCTTCTCTCTCGAAACATAGCATACGGTGGGTGAACAAATTACTGTTGGGTAATTGATAGAAAAAGCACATAGTTATGACGTTATTCATGGCAATGATCATGTATATAGGCATCATGTCCATGACAAGTACACCGACTCCTGCCTGCATCTACTACTATTACTCCACTTCGAGAGTGCTTCTATTCTTGCCTCTCTACGTATTAAGTTCATAACAAACAGAGTAATGCATGAGGTATGATGACATGATGTAGATAGAATAAACTCAAGCAATATGAATAAACCCCATCGTTTTATCCTTAATGGCAACAATACAAATACGTGCCTCGCTACCCTTTCTGTAACGAGGTGAGGACACCGCAAGATTGAACCCATCACAAAGCACCTCTCCCACTGAAGATAAATCAATCTAGTTGGCCAAACCAAACGGATAGATCGGAGAGAAATACAAAGCTATAACTATCATGCATAATAAAGTTCAGAAAAGACTCAATTACTTTCAATGAATAATCTGATCATAAACCCACAATTCATCGGATCCCAACAAACACACCGCAAAAGAAGATTACATCGGATAGAACTCCATGGAGATCATGTAGAACTTTGTATTGAAGATCAAAGAGATAGAAGAAGCCATCTAGGTACTAGCTATGGACCCGTAGGTCTGTGGTAAACTACTCACACATCATCGGAAGGGCAGCAAGGTTGATGTAGAAGCCCTCCGTGATCGATTCCCCCTCCGGCAGATCACCGAAAAAGGCCTCCAGATGGGATCACGGAAGAACAGAAGTTTGCAGCGGCGGAAAAGTTATTTTGGGTGGCTCTCTATTGGTTTTGGGATTTATGGGAATTTATAGAAGTGGAATTAGGTCAAACGGAGCTGCATGGGACCCACGAGCTCAGGTGGTGCCCCCCCAGGGGCGCGCCAGGTGAGCTCGTGGCTCTCCCGTAGGGCTTCTAGCCTCCTCCTGAACCTTCTAGGGTCCTTTCTGATCCAGAAAAAATCATCGTAAAGTTTCATCGCGTTTGGACTCTGTTTGGTATTGATTTTCTGAAAAGTCAAAAAATAGGCAAAAACAGCAACTGGCACTGGGCACTGGGTTAATAGGTTAGTTCCCAAAAATGATATAAAATTGCATATAAAGCATATATAATATCCAAGATTGATAATATAATAGCATGAAACAATCAAGAATTATAGATACGTTGGAGACGTATCAGCATCCCCAAGCTTAATTCCTGCTCATCCTCGAGTAGGTAAATGATAAAAACAGAATTTTTTATGTTGAATGCTATCTAGCATGTTGATCATGTAATCTCTCTTATGGTGTAAATATTGCGAAATGATTAAGTAATTGATATCAACATAATAATATCCATGAATACAAGAACATAATAATTACTTTTTTAAAATATACGATGCTCAACGAGTGTTATCCCTACTCATTGAATTATGTAAGCATGGCATGACTCCGCCTTCACCGCATAAATATAAATCATGAGCACCCCGGTGTCAAACCTGGCAATTGGATCATACTTCTAACGCGCTTCAGCATTTTCAAGTCCACTCAATACATGAGCGTGATACATGGAAATTAGCACTATAGGTGGAATAGAAGGCGGTGATAGAAATATGTAGGAGAAGTCAAAAGGAAGAAATGCTCGCATCAACTTGGCGGATCATAGGCAATGGAGAAGCCCATCAATCGATATCAATGCGAGGAGTAGGGATTGCCATGCAACAGATGCACTAGAGCTATAAGTGTATGAAAGCTCAACATGAAACTAAGTGGGTGTGCATCCAACTTGCTTGCTAATGAAGACCTCGGGCATTTTGAGGAAGCCCATCATTGGAATATACAAGCCAAGTTTTATAATGAAAAATTCACACTAGTATATGAAAGTGATATCTCAGGAGACTCTCTATATGAAGATCATGGTGCTACTTTGAAGCACAAGTGTGGTAAAAGGATAGTAGCATTGTCCCTTCTCTCTTTTTCTCTTTTTTTAGAACAATCTCATGGACCTCATCCCCTCATTTTGGAGGACTCATCAGTCTCCATCATTCTTTTCCTCACTAGGACAATGCTCTAATAATGATGATCATCCCACTTTTATTTACTTACAACTCGATATTACAACTCGATAAACTGATACAAGATGACTCTATATGAATGCCTCTGGCAGTGTACCAGGATGTGCAATGATCTAGCGTAACATGTATAATGATGATGAGCGGTGCACTAGTTTTAAAATGGCTAGCCACAACTTTCGTTGATGGCGCGCCATTGTCCATCAACGCCAGCACTATTTTTTTCAAATAGTACTGGCATAGGCATAATTAGCACGATAGCTTTACATGGTTAGTGCTGGCATTGCCATTTTTGAACACATCACAAATCTATTGGTCCATCTGTACTCACCGTTTGGAAGATAGTGGTGGCGTAGGATTTCTATCCACGCCGTAGTTGATTAATTATTGCTGACGTGCCAACTTATGTTACGCCAGAAATAATTTTTCCATTTTATCAAGTGTTTTAAGTATTTAATGATTATACTAGTCAAAAAATAATGAACATATTATATTATATTTTTATCATCATTTTTATTAGTATTTTTATCATTTTGGGTCTTTTATTTCTATACTACCAGTTCAAATTTTGAGTCTTTTATTATGTTAAGTCTTTTATAAATCTTAGTCTTTTTTTATTTGGGCTGTTATTATCTATGGCGTTGCGTTTTAGGCCCATGCCGGCACTGGCCCACCTGAGTCAACTCCCCACCTTAGAAAAAGACCTAGTCGCCGCCCTCATTTCACCCACTATACACTCCCCCTCAACCAGCCGCCGCCACCACCTCCGGACCTCCACTGGTGCACCGACGTGCTATACAAACGGTTTTTACCCCCTTTCCGCAACAGAGTTTTGAACCGTTGCTTTGCCTGTGTGTACGATAGGGGGATCCATCCCACACGACCCAGAAACCGTCGGCGATAGGGAGCACGCAAGCATATGTTTCGCAGAACTAAGCGTATGCGATGCCCGCATCTTTCCCAAACGCTCCATCCTTGCTACTCGTGTGGGATGGCATTACCATCGCACGCGCTATTATATGCTGCAACGTTTGCGATGCGGTCCCCATCATAAACAGTTCACGATTGTAAAGCGTGTATGATAATGAAACTATCACACACATTTACTTTTCCTGTACCGTATGCGATTGGATGTAAGAGTGCATACAGTTGTCCCTATAAAACTGTATGTGAAGCTTGAAAATATCCCACACATTGCTCTGCCCGTAAATGTTTGTGATATATAAAATGTCCCAAACGATTCATCCATAGTACCCGTGTTGGATGAAGGCCTATCGCACGCGTTCTTCTATGAGCAAACCGTGTGTGATAAGTAGACTATCACAAACATTTAATAAGAAGGAACTATGTACGATGCTGTTGTTAATCTCACATGTTTTTTCTTGGCTGATCATGTGTGCAGTAGAGATTCATCGCACACGTACTGCTCTAAGAAACGTGTCTGATCTTGATGATTATCACAGATGTTCTGCTTTCGCAAACTGTGTGCAGTGTAATGGCCCGCAGAGCATAATTTATCCCTAATTTAATCCCTGCATTTTAAATTCACAGAATTTGAATTTGAAAGTAGGCAATCACTTATTTCATATCGAATCTTGTTTATTACAAATATAGGTTCAAGAACGAATGCATAATTCGATGCACATGTACATATACTGAAGAACTACAAAAGCACCAAGTAAAGAATGATGAACCACAGTTGTACTAAAGAAGGTAAAGAGAGAGGCGAAAGACATTATGGTTGCTGGAGAAGGTGAAGCGAAATGCCCATATTGTGCCCTCCTCCATGCCTAATGCACGCACGACTCTAGGCCAACCCCTTGTGATGGCCGCCCGCCCATCCTTCACTGTCTTCATTAGGACTTCTTGATGCTCATTGCAGTCTCGATGAAATACTTTAACCTTCATTGTATGTCCACCAATCATGTACTTTGCGAGGTAATCTTGAGTAAACTGCTTTGGGAACCACCACAAACGAAAAAGATTCAGACATTGTTGTCTAACAACTCATTACGGGCAGTAAAAAGAGAAGGCTACAGAGTTCATACTTACCATCCTACAGCTCACTGTTGTGTTGGATAGAGCGTAAACAAATAGTTTAATTGGCATCATTCGTATCTTTTTGCTAACAATCCTTATCAGTTTCCTCACTTGTTGCTAGTTCATGAATATCTCATTGCCCCATACGCAAAAAGGGTCGAGGAGTGGATCTTTGCTGAGGACATATGTACCTACAAGCAACAAGTCAATATTAGAAGCTAAAAAGTGTCTAGGCGTGGATCTGTATGCACTACATTATGGAACGAAGGGAGTATAAGCCGAGGGATGAAACTAACCTCGGTGGAAAACGTCAGCCACTCCCGTTGTTATCCTGTGTAAGTACATGGAAAGACATGATAAGTACAACAGGCTTAACATCAACCAAATATAGCCATGGTAAACAACACCATCTCCAAATGATAGCTTGAATGTGTTGGTTTCAGCATGCACTACAAAAAAAAACTTCTGTGATGATACGTCTTTGTCACAGTAGGTCACGTTTTCTGTCATGCATGTACATCCGTGACGATTTTATGACAGAATCAAGATAGTCATACCTGTGCTGTCGTAGAAGTGTTCCATGACAATATTGAAATTATCATCACGGAAGTGTCCACTTCCATGACGATAAATGTCGCGTCATGGAAGTGTTTTCGTTAAGGGTGACCGACACGTGGCATCCACCATAACGGGTCGCCATTAAGGTATCGGGTTTTGGTTTGGATCCGATAACCCGTTAGCAGCCCTGACCAATGGCGATTTTCCACGTGTAAATTTCTCATTCGCCGGCAGATCCACGTGTCAGCTCGGCATTGTGACAGATGTCATTCTTCCAATGGACGAGACGCGTCTATGATACGTCGACACGTGGCACGGCCCAACAATGGCCCATTTGATCTAAATGGGCCGGCCCAGCCAAAGGCCCACAAGATTTTGTCAAACACTAGTGGACCGGCCCATTAACAACCTGCCATGGTTTGGGCCAAATTACGGTCCATATTGGATCGTGTTTTGGGCCAAATTACGGCCCATAACAGATCCGGCCCGTTAAGTGGCCACTGTGCTTTTGGGCCCATTGTAGGCCCGGTTTGTATCTCGGCCTGTTAAAGGCCCGTTTAACTGTTCGGCCCGATATTCGTTTCAGCCTGTTAGACATCGTTGCTGCATATGGGCCGTTTTTGGCCCGGTTTAACTTTCGGCCATTTAACGACCCGTGCTGCATCTGGGCCTATTTCTAGTCCAAAGTCACTTTCGGCCTCTTAACGGCCCGTACTCTTCGTGGATAAATTTCAGCCCAACCTGACTAACAGCCTGTTAAAGGCCCGTGACATAGTTGGGCCAAATTATGGCCAACTTTGCATCCGGCCTGCTTACAGCCCATAATTTTATTGGGCCAACCAAGGCCCGAGATAAATTTTGGCCTGTTAACGGCTCGTACGTAATTGGGCCAATCATGGGCCTACGTATATTTCGGCTTGCTTTCAGCCCATGAATTGTTTGGCTCAATTCACGCCCAATCTACTTTTCAGCCTGTTAAATGCCCATGAAAATATCTGGCCCAACTGAGGCTCACGTTTTACTCGGCTATGGCACCCCGGCTCAGAGGACCGGTTTACCCAGTGTTTCCAACCCAGAGATCATGTCTTCTGGAAAAACACAACAACTTGGAACAGAACTGAACTGATCTTTATTGATATATCTCGAGTACAAGCTCTTAATTTACATTGATAGCGAGGCCAGAAGCACTGCACGTGCTATGACAATATCTACATTATTTATGGAACATAGCAGGGCCTCGGTACTACTAGGTGACTCTACGGCATAGCGGAACATCACGTGGGAACTCCATCCCAAAGGGACACTGCTAGGACACGGCCTAGTTAGCGTAGCACGAACCATCGGGACCTCCGTCCTCGGCTTCTCCTGCATCTGGCATGATACGCCAGGTGAGTACTTGGAATGTACTCGCAAGCTCACAGCAACCATAACAATGCAGCAAACAATAGCATGGCATTGATCACATTAAGTGCTTAGGTGCTTACTGTTACCAATTACCAACTTACTCTCCTCTGGGTTGTCCCACAACCCTTAAGATACTCATGATCCATTGAATACTTCCGAGCATAAGACAAGTTCTTCCATCATTATTATCATTATTGCGGTTGACCAATCAGTGGCCTAGTACGGACTGTCCAATACCGTGGACGCGGCTATTCGAATAGATTCTTACACTCTGCAGAGGTTGCGCACTTTACCCACACTATGGAGCTCCTGGTCCCGTACCTCGGTACACTTCCCTCTCGGGTGGACCGGTGCTGCTCCAACGAAACTTGCCTAACCCGTGACTCCTCCATCGTACCACCGACAATCATACCCTCCCAGGGTCATGTCCTGGGTGGCCCCTGTGTCACCCCGTGACACCTGCCACCGTCGTGGCTAACTAAACTGTCCCAAACGGGGACGCCGGCAAAATAACTCAACTGGGCTCACAGGATTATTTTCGTCTACCTGATCAGGGTAGCACGCACGCATAACCCTCCCTCTTTGCTGGTACCGCTAAAAGAGCACAAAGCCAGACCAAGTCAAGGCCGTCCCATACCGGCAAATGTGGCTGCACGGATAAGTCCGGATAGGTGGCACTTGATCAACCAATTAGGTTTAGTGTTGTCATGTACTTATCAAGCATGGATTTTCATTATAAATAACTTAACATGGCAGTAGCTAGGCATCCAAGTAATTTACTATGAATTTCACATGTTAAAATAATGCATATAATTCAGTTAAATAACCAACACTATTGAAATGCTTCATGGAATGGATGACATGGCTTGCCTTGCTCTGTTGGGTTGTCCACAAACTCCTGGGCTTCAAAACCAAAAGTATTTCCTTCTAAAAATATTTTAAAAAGGCAAAGGAAAATGTCACATAACACTGTTCTGTTCACCAGAAATTCTGTGAGCATGAGAAAAATACCAAATTTTACCAGAAAATAGAGGAGCTCAAGACAAACCCAATGCAAAAAGAATCAATTGATTTGGACGAATGGATAAAAAGTTATAGGTGGTCAAAGTTACTGGTCAAATCTGATTTAAAAACAGAAAATAGAAAATCAGCAGAGGGCCACGTCGAAAATGTATTTCGCCAGGGCGCCTCCACTTACCGCTTCGGCGAGCCACTGACTAGTGGGCCCCTCTGTCAGATTTAAAAGGGGGAGAGAGGGAACAGAGAGTTGCGGAGCTCCGGCGATGGTCGCCGGCGATACAGACGGCGGCGAGGTCCTGCGACTACGGGGATGGAACGAGCTCACGGAGACGAACACGTACGTACCCGTAGTGTGACGAGAGATGGCCGGACGACATCGTCCTCTTCCTCTCCGGCGGCGACTGTGCTCGGGTGTCGTCGGAGACGGCAATTCCGGTGGAGTTTCGGTCGGGCAGAGGTTCAGGCGGGGTCAGGAGAGCTAGCTGAGCTCGCGCGTGCAGTCGGTTGAGGCTGGGTTGGAGCGAAACGGCGAGGTGGCGAAGCTCGGGTGGCGGCGGATCGCCGGCGAGATGCGAGGCCAGAGGGCCTCTCGGCCTTGGCTCGTTGCTCGGGGGGTCGATTGGGAGGTGGTGGAGTGCGGTGAGGAGCTGGGAAGGGCCGGCCGTGGCTATATATAGGCGGGGGCGAGCTCTCTGGAACCTGGCGGAGCTCGGCCACGTCGCCGGAGTCCGAACGCCGCGTTGGCTGGCTCAGCGTGGGCGACGGGATAGGAGAGGGCAGAGAAGTTAATGCGGGCGGTGGCGGCTAGCGGAGGAAGACGACGGCCAGCAGGGCCACTGTGCCCGCACGGGTGCCACAGTGCCCGTGTGCGGTGGCGGCCGCCGGGGACGATTCCGGCGAGGGAAGCATTCCAGAACGGCCAGGTGGGTGGAGGAGAGGATGTCGGCGAGCTGGGAAAAGGCGCGGTCACTTGGGGCAGCCGGATGCATCACATCAGACGCGGACACAGTGCAGAGCGCGTGCATTGGCATGCCATTGCCGTGCTCACCACGGGCACTGGCATCTGGAGGCCACGCAAGCCTGGCGCATCTTGTCCAACATGTCGACCCTTGACCACTTAGCCTCTCTGTGCCACTGGCTCGACTAGATGCACTCTGGTTCGAAGTGTAACTTCATGAATAGTTTCTGACAGAAACTTTGAGAGAGATCTGGAGGAGAGGTGAGCTGGAGATGGAGCCAGTAGAGATGTCTGGGATGATCTACTTTGGAAGGACTACAAGCTGGCCAAGTTTGAGAAATTATCATCAAGATTTGAATGCAGTTCATGTACAACTGTTGTAACTGGTCCAAAAACAAGATGAGCTTGTTACACTCATCTGGTTGATCTGCTGGAGCTGGAATTTGGTGTGGGAGGGTTATTTGGTGGATAGAAGATGTCATAAAAATTTCAGCTCAATTGAATACCTCTAGCTGGCACTTCCTTCATAGAGGTTCCATTTGAGCAGAAACTTGTCAGAATATTGTTGCTGAAAATTTGTACTGGACAAGGTGATATTTTTGGATATTGTGGGAAGATAGGTTCCCTAGTATCTCAGGGAATTATCTGAGAGTTTTCTGAGTTGGGAAAATAGGGTTGCTTCACAAAGGGCCAGTACTGTCCAGAAGGCAAATTGAGTTTTCTGGACAAAATTTTATACTGGACCATGAAATGTTTTTAAATATTGTGGGAGTAGATGATGTCAAGAAGGTGTGGTATTAATTTGGGATTTTTCTGATCACCGAAACTATAGGTTGCTTCATAACCCATAGTGATGACAGATTTTCCCAAAGGAAGAAAATGAATTATTGGGAAAGATTGAGAATTGGGATTTGATCCAGAAGGTGTGTGACAAGATTGTGGCAAGATGTTGAGGGCTTTGGATCATTTAGAGAGAGATTCAGAAGTTTCACAATTCCAAAGTCAACTGAAGAGGATTCAAAAACCATCCAAATTGCAAATAAAGCCAGAAAGATTTTGAAAAGAAAAAGTTACCAAAACCAGGGTGTCACAAACCTACCCCCCTTAGAATGAATCTCGTCCTCGAGATTCGGTTGCTCAGGGAACAAGTGTGGATATGCAGATCTCAGAAAATCCTCTCTTTCCCAAGTAGCTTCTTCCTCGGTATGGTGCTCCCACAATACCTTATAAAATTTGATTGCCTTACTTCTGGTAATTCTTTCCATCTCATCCAATATTCTAATAGGTTTTTCCTCGTAGGTCAAATCTTTGGTCAACTCTAGCTCACTCATATCTGCCTGTTTGATCGGGGGTGCAATGCACTTTCTCAGCTGTGATATGTGGAAGACATCGTGAACGTCAGACAACTCCGGTGTTAATTCTAGCTGATATGCCACTCTGCCTCTTCTAGCCATTACTGGAAAGGGACCGATATATCTCGGTGCAAGCTTGCCTCGGGTATGAAACCTCTTTATTCCTTTCAAGGGTGTGACTCGAAGATAGGCATATTCTCCGGGCTCAAAAGTTACTTCTCAGTGTTTAGGGTCATAGTAACTCTTTTGACGGGACTTGGCTGCTCGAAGACGTTCCTGAATATCCTTGATTTGTTTCTCAGCCTCGAGCATCAAATCCGTGCCGAAGATATGGTTGTCTCTTGTCTGAGACCAATTTAAAGGAGTGCGACACTTCCGTCCATACCGAGCTTCAAATGGTGACATCTTGAGACTCGACTGATAACTGTTATTGTAAGAGAATTCTGCATAGGGTACACTATCCTCCCATTTGGGTCCATAGGTGAGAGCACAAGACCGAAGCATATCTTCCAATATCTGGTTCACACGTTCGGTCTGTCCATCAGTCTGTGGATGATATGTCGTACTATGCTTTAGCACGGTTCCCAGGGCTTGGTGCAATCGTAGCCAGAATGCTGAAGTGGACAAGGAGCCTCTATCCGATGTGATAGACTTTGGTACTCCGTGAAGGCTGACTATCCGGGACATGTAGAGCTGTGCTAGCTGATTAGCGTTGAAAGTGGTCTTTACCGGAATAAAGTGAGCCACTTTCGTAAGTATATCCACGATGACCCAGATAGCATCATGGCCTCTTGTTGACTTGGGTAGTCCAACAATGAAGTCCATGCATATGTCATCCCATTTCCACTGGGGAACCGGTTAAGGTTGCAGTAACCCAGCGGGTTTCTGGTGTTCTGCATTGACTCTGTTGCAGATGTCACAACACGCGACATAGTATGCAATGTGCCTTCGCATTCCTGGCCACCAAAAGGTTTCTCGCAAGTCCTGGTACATTTTTGTTCCTCCCGGATGGATAGAGTAGGCGGATTCATGTGGCTCTCTAAGTATTTGTTGTCTCAAGCTGTCTTGATCAGGCACACATATTCGGTTCTCAAACCATAGGGTACCTTGATCATCAATATGGAAGGACTTGGCCTTTCCTTGTGGAATGTGCCCCTTGATCTCTTGTATACCTTCATCTGATTTTTGAGCTGCCTTAATTTCTTCCATAAGTGTTGGAATAATTTCCATTGTATCCGGGCTAATTGGGCCGCATAGCACCATATTTAGCTTGGCAAACTCTTCTTGTAGCCTTGGATGGATACCCTCAGTTAGTGCATTTATTATGCCTTGTTTTCTACTGAGAGCATCGGCGACCACATTGGCTTGTCCCGGTTGGTAATTGATTCCAATGTCATAGTCCTTGACCAGTTCAAGCCATCTTCTCTGTCTGAGATTAAGACCAGGTTGGGTGAAAATATACTTGAGACTCTTATGGTCTGTGTATATTTCACATCGCTGCCTAATGAGATAATGCCTCCAAATCTTTAATGCATGAACCATGGCTGCCAATTCCAAATCATGAGTGGGATAGTTCTCCTCATGAGGTCATAGCTGTCTGGATGCATATGCTACAACCTTTCCTTCTTGCATTAGAACGCAGCCGATTCCACGTCTGGAAGCATCGCAATATATATCAAAGCTCTTATGGATATCTGGAAGAACTAAGACAGGGGCCGTAGTTAGCCTCGTCTTTAATTCCATGAAGCTGCTATCGCATTCTTCCGTCCAGGCAAATTTGTGGTTCTTTTTCAACAGTTCTGTCAATGGCTTGGTTATTTTTGAGAAGCCTTCAATGAAACGATGGTAGTAGCCTGCCAATCCTAGAAAACTGCGGACTTCAGTTACTGTGGCCGGTGTCTTCCAGTTTAATACCGCAGTCACTTTACTGGGGTCGACGGCCACACCCTGTTCTGACAGAACATGTCCCAGAAAGCCCACCTCTCTTAGCCAAAATTCACATTTACTGAATTTGGCATTCAAGCGATGGGTCCTTAGTCTTTCCAGGACAGTATGGAGGTGTTGCGTGTGCTCTTCTTCATCCTTCGAATAGATGAGAATATCATCGATGAATAATACCACAAATTTGTCCAAGAAGTCCATGAAGACCTTGTTCATCATGCTCATGAAGTAGGCTAGAGCATTTGTTAGCCCGAATGACATGACTGTAAATTCATACAGACCATATCTAGTAGTGAAGGTTGTCTTGGGGATATCCTCTTTTCTGATTTTTAACTGATGATACCCCGTTCGGAGGTCAATTTTTTATAATACCCGGGCCCCGTTTAACTGGTCGAACAGATCATCAATGCGGGGGAGCGGATATTTATTTTTAATGGTGACTTCATTCAGTTGGCGGTAGTCCATGCACATCCGTAGGCTGCCATCCTTCTTCTTAACAAACAACACTGGTGATCCCCATGGTGAAGTGCTCGGATGAATGTACCCTTTTTGCAATAATTCATCCAACTATTTCTTTTATTCCACCAGCTCTGGGGAAGGCATGCGGTAGTACTTCTTGTAAATTGGAGCGGTTCCGGGAACAACATCAATAGCGAACTCTAGTTCCCGATCAGGTGGCATTCCTGGTAATTCTTCCGGAAATTCATCCGGAAATTCACTGACTACTGGAATCAGATTTATGTCTGTAGCAGTGGCTTTGAATGCCATTCCCTTTTTTGACATCATTCTGCTAGCAGTGAATTGCACTGTTTGGCCTGCCGGGTTAACCGGTGTCACCGCCCTGGTGGCACAGTTGATACACACCTGATGTGGTACCAACCAATCCATCCCCAGTATTATATCCAGTCCTGGGGATTCAATGGCCACAAGGGTAGTTGGAAACTTAACACCATGTATCAAAATTTCCAGATCCTTGTATATCACATTTGTTCTGAGCATGGAGCCAGGGGATTGTACCACCATGATTTTGTCCAAAAGAGAAGGAGAAAGTTTGTGCAGGGTGGCAAAACTCCGCGAAATAAACGAATGAGAAGCCCCAGAATCAAATAAAATTATTGCAGGTATGTCGTTAACAGAAAACATACCAAGGACCACATTTGGTGCTTCGCGGGCTTCCTCAACGGAGATATGATGGACTTGGCCGCGATAGAAATTCGGATTGAGGCGGCGTCCTACATTGTTGACTTGTGGCTTGAAGTCGGATGGTGGCTTCCCATTTCTTGCAGGGCACTGCCTGGAGTAATGCCCGCTCTGGCCACAAGTAAAACATGTGTTGTTGCGACGGTAGTCCTCCAGCACTGGTTGTTTGCCGAAGGTCTTATCCTGGCTGACATGCTTATGGTTCTTGTTGCCATTGTTCCAGGAAGGCTTGTATTCAGATGGACCTGGCTGCCAGATGAGTGGCTTCTGTGCAAACTGCTCATGGTTGTCCTTCTTGGGTTCGAACTTCTGCTTGCGGTCATCATATCCTGACTTATGCTCCCGTTCAGCTATGAAAGCTTTGTTCACCAGAGTCTGGAAGTCAGGAAAGTCAAGCATACAAAGCTGACAACGGAGGGTATGATTCAGACCTCCTAGGAATCTGTCAATCTTCCCTTCTTCTGTGGACACGTCAAGGGTAGAGTACAGTGCCAGATTATTAAACTTGTTCAGATACTCTCCCACTGACATGTTACCTTGAGTAAGGGCCAGAAATTCCCTCTGCTTTACCTTCATTATGCCGGTAGGAATATGGTACTTGCGGAATACCTCGTTGAACTTTTCCCAAGAAATATCTTCTCCAGGAGGCCACATTATTTTTGTATTGTTCCACCATATAGCTGCTGGTCCCTCCAGGTAGTGAGTAACAAAAGGAACCTTGTCTGACTCATCACAGCGGGCTATGTCCAGCTTCTTTTCCATGGTCCTCAGCCAATCATCAGCTTCCATAGGATCCACAGCTTGATCAAAACTGGGTGGCTTGTTCCACTGAAAATCAGACAATTTAGAGTGTGTCCCATTGCTGTTATTCTGACCCACCAAAGTCTGCATACTTTTCAGGAATTCCATGAGATCTTGATTTCTTTTCTCTTCAAACATTCTCATAATCTGATCAGTAGTTGGTGACTGTGGTGGCGGAGGTGGCAAATCTTCTGGTGACTGTCCTGCTTGTCTGGCGGATCGACGAACGTGAGTTCCATCGCCGCCTTGATTACTACACCTCTTCATCCTAAATTTGTTCCCATTGCAAAATACCGAATCGATGAGCAACATCCATAAGGGAAAGTATGATAGTATGACACCAGAAAAAGAAGCCAAATAAAAAGGGGAAATTAAAGCGAACCGCACAATTATACAAGGCAACCCAACATCATACATGACAAGCTAGTAGGGGGATTATCATGGCTGGACTGCTCATACAGCAGTTGACATATGAAGAGATGCTATGATGCATGCACTGAAACTCAAGCCTCCACTCTAGTAGCGCGGGTGACACGAACACTGGCAAACTGAAGACTCCTCGTCGTTTGATCCTGTCTCGGAATCTGAGCTAATGATGTGAATCTCGGTCTCCGGATCAAAGGTAACACGGCGATGCTGACGAGAAGGTTCCGCCTCTGAAGGAGAAGAAGCATGACGCCGCAACATCGGAGCAGCTGGGGTAGCTAGGAGTGAGGCCCACTCTGCTGGGGTCTCACGTCAGCTACCAGACGAAAAGCCCGGCGGTCCGAACGAGCTAGAAGGAGTCTCAGAAGGTGGAACGGGTGGAGTATACACAGTTGAAAACGGAGGTGGATGAGGAGACTGTGCTGCCGCAACAGCTGCAAGTGCCTCTCGGGCATGAGTCAGCTCCTCAGCTAGTGAAGTGATCATACGATAACTGGCGTTCAGATAACGGGATAAAACACCAGTAGCACGATCCCTCGCCAGGTCAACAGGTGCGAAAAGGACTCGCCCCGTCGCAGGCGACAAGGTGGGATAGTGAAAGAAACATGGATGAGTTTGCATCTCGACCTCGTGGAAGCGCAAGTCAGTGAGAGCCTCCATCGCAGCAAACTGGATCGCCAACTCCGGAGTAGAAGCAGTTCCGCCCTTGGAAGAACGGGAGTAGCTGCCAATGTCCGAACTCGCAGTAAGAAAAGCCTCCGCGTGATACTCATACACTGAACCAACAAGCTTCTCTCGGAACACCTGGTACACTGGGTCTTCGCCGTTGGGATACAACCGAAGCCAGACACTACGAAGCAGTACTGGAAAAGTGAACGGTGCTGGCTCATGATTGTAGTGGTACGGAACTGGTGCCATCTACACTCACAAGGCCAACGGTTAGCACAATAAAAACGATATGCATGCCATGCAGCAAACAGATGCAACAAGCAAGGCACAACCCAAGACTCTAAGCTAATCGTGGTTCTAGCGCAGGGTTAACAAGTTTGTCCTACAGTCAGCGCGGCTCTGATACTAAGCGTTGTGGCACCCCGGCTCAGAGGACCAGTTTACCCAGTGTTTCCAACCCAGAGATCATGTCTTCTAGAAACACACAACAACTTGGAACAGAACTGAACTGATCTTTATTGATATATCTCGAGTACAAGCTCTTAATTTACATTGATAGCGAGGCCAGAAGCACTGCATGTGCTATGACAATATCTACATTATTTATGGAACATAGCAGGGCCTCGGTACTACTAGGTGACTCTACGGCGTAGCGGAACATCACGTGGGAACTCCATCCCAAAGGGACACTGCTGGGACACGGCCTAGTTAGCATTGCACGAACCATCGGGACCTCCGTCCTCGGCTTCTCCTACATCTGGCATGATATGCCAGGTGAGTACTTGGAATGTACTCGCAAGCTCACAGCAACCATAACAATGCAGCAAACAATAGCATGGCAATGATTACATTAAGTGCTTAGGTGCTTACTGCTACCAATTACCAACTTACTCTCCTCTGGGTTGTCCCACAACCCTTAAGATACTCATGATCCATTGAATACTTCCGAGCATAAGACAAGTTCTTCCATCATTATTATCATTATTGCGGTTGACCAATCAGTGGCCTAGTACGGACTGTCTAATACCATGGACGCGGCTATTCGAATAGATTCTTACACTCTGCAGAGGTTGCGCACTTTACCCACACTATGGAGCTCCTGGTCCCGTACCTCGGTACACTTCCCTCTCGGGTGGACCGGTGCTGCTCCAATGAAACTTGCCTAACCCGTGACTCCTCCATCGTACCACCGACAATCATACCCTCCCAGGGTCATGTCCTGGGTGGCCCCTGTGTCACCCCGTGACACCTGCCACCATCGTGGCTAAATAAACTGTCCCAAACTGGGACGCCGACAAAATAACTCAACTGGGCTCACAGGAATATCATCGTCTACCTGATCAGGGTAGCACGCATGCATAACCCTCCCTCTTTGGTGGTACCGATAAAAGAGCACAAAGCCAGACCAAGTCAAGGCCGTCCTATGCCAGCAAATGTGGCTGCACGGATAAGTCCGGATAGGTGGCACTTGATCAACCAATTAGGTTTAGTGTTGTCAAGTACTTATCAAGCATGGATTTTCATTATAAATAACTTAACATGGCAGTAGCTAGGCATCCAAGTAATGCATATAATTCAGTTAAATAACCAACACTATTGAAATGCTTCATGAAATGGATGACATGGCTTGCCTTGCTCTGTTGGGTTGTCCACAAACTCCTGGGCTTAAAAACCAAAAGTATTTCCTTCTGAAAATATTTTAAAAAGGCAAAGGAAAATGTCACTAACACTGTTCTGTTCACCAGAAATTCTGTGAGCATGAGAAAAATACCAAATTTTACCAGAAAATAGAGGAGCTCAAGACAAACCCAATGCAAAAAGAATCAATTGATTTGGACTTATGGATAAAAATATATAGGTGGTCAAAGTTACTGGTCAAATCTGATTTAAAAACAGAAAATAGAAAATCAGCAGAGGGCCACGTCGAAACGTATTTCGCCAGGGCGCCTCCACTTACCGCTTCGGAGAGCCACTGACTAGCGGGCCCCTTTGTCAGATTTAAAAGGGGGAGAGAGGGAACAGAGAGTTGCGGAGCTCCGGCGATGGTTGCCGGCGATATAGACGGCGGCGAGGTCCGGCGACTACGGGGATGGAACGAGCTCACGGAGATGAACACGTACGTACCCCGTAGCGTGACGAGAGATGTCCGGACGACATCGTCCTCTTCCTTTCCAGCGGCGACTGTGCTCAGGTGTCGTCAGAGACGGCGATTCCGGTGGAGTTTCGTTCGGGCAGAGGTTCAGGCAGGGTCAGGAGAGCTAGCTGAACTCGCGCGTGCAGTCGGTTGAGGCTGGGGTGGAGCGAAACGGTGAGGTGGAGAAGCTCGTGTGGTGGCGGAACGCCGGCGAGATGCGAGGCCAGAGGGCCTCTCAGCCTTGGCTCGATGCTCGGGGGGTCGATTGGGAGGTGGTGGAGTGCGGTGAGGAGCTGGGAAGGGCTGGCCGTGGCTATATATAGGCGGGGGCGAGCTCCCTGGAACCTGGCGGAGCTCGGCCACGTCGCCGGAGTCTGGACGCCGCGCTGGCTAGCTCGGCGTGGGTGATGGGATAGGAGAGGGCAGAGAAGTTAATGCGGGCGGTGGCGGCTAGCGGAGGAAGACGACGGCCAGCAGGGCCACCGTGCCCGCACGGGTGCCACAGTGCCCGTGTGCGGTGGCGGCCGCCGGGGACGATTCCGGCGAGGGGAGCATTCCAGAACGGCCAGGTGGGTGGAGGAGAGGATGTCGGCGAGCTGGGATAAGGCGCGGTCACGCGGGGCAGTCGGATGCATCACATCAGACGCGGACGTAGTGCAGAGCACGTGCATTGGCATGCCATTGCCGTGCTCACCACGGGCACTGGCATCTGGAGGCCACGCACGCCTGGCGCATCTTGTCCAACATGTCGAACCTTGACCACTTCGCCTCTCTGTGCCACTGGCTCGACTAGATGCACTCTGGTTCGAAGTGTAACTTCATGAATAGTTTCTGACAGAAACTTTAAGAGAGATCTGGAGGAGAGGTGAGCTGGAGATGGAGCCAGTAGAGATATCTGGGATGATCTACTTTGGAAGGACTACAAGCTGGCCAAGTTTGATAAATTATCATCAAGATTTAAATGCAGTTCATGTACAACTGCTGTTACTGGTCCAGAAACAAGATGAGCTTGTTGCACTCATCTGGTTGATCTGCTCGAGCTGGAATTTGGTGTTGGAGGGTTATTTGGTGGATAGAAGATGTCATAAAAATTTCAGCTCAATTGAATACCTCTAGCTGGTACTTCCTTCACAGAGGTTCCATTTGAGCAGAAACTTGTCAGAATATTGTTGCTGAAAATTTGTACTGAACAAGGTGATATTTTTGGATATTGTGGCAAGATAGGTTCCCTAGTATCTCAGGGAATTATCTGAGAGTTTTCTGAGTTGGGAAAATATGGGTTGCTTCACAAAGGGCCAGTACTGTCCAGAAGGCAAATTGAGTTTTTTGGACAAAATTTTATACTGGACCATGAAATGTTTTTGAATATTGTGGGAGTAGATGATGTCAAGAAGGTGTGGTATTAATTTGGATTTTTCTGATCAACGGAACTATAGGTTGCTTCATAACCCATATTGATGACAGATTTTCCCAAAGGAAGAAAATGAATTATTGGGAAAGATTGAGAATTGAGATTTGATCCAGAAGGTGTGTGACAAGATTGTGGCAAGATGTTGAGGGCTTTGGATCATTTAGAGAGAGATTCAGAAGTTTCACAAGTCCAAAGTCAACTGAAGAGGCTTCAAAAACCATCCAAATTGCAAATAAAGCCAGAAAGATTTTGAAAAGAAAAAGTTACCAAAACCAGGGTGTCACAAACCTACCCCCCTTAGAATGAATCTCGTCCTCGAGATTCGGTTGCTCAGGGAACAAGTGTGGATATGCAGATCTTAGAAAATCCTCTCTTTCCCAAGTAGCTTCTTCCTCGGTATGGTGCTCCCACAATACCTTATAAAATTTGTTTGCCTTACTTCTGGTAATTCTTTCCATCTCATGCAATATTCTGATAGGTTTTTGAAAGCACATTTGCTCCCTTGGTGGTTTTGGTAATTCATAACAACATATATCTCATTGAACTAATATCCATTCAAGATTAAGATTTCAGGATGTTCAATGATTGGCATGGCATGGACTAGAGATGTGGACCCCTCAAAATGCTAAGGACAAGAATTGGCAAAGATCAAGACTCTACATTTTTGGTTTAGTGATCCAAGATCACATTGAGTCCATAGGAAAGCCAATACTATTAAAAGGGGATGAGGTGTTGCTTAATGGTCTTTTTGCTCAAGTGCTTAGTGACAGTATTCCTAAACCCTCAACCACTATCTCTACCCAAATATGTCCTAAACCTAAAGTCCAACTTGGCCCCACCGAAATTTCCAATCCGGCCCCACCGAGTTCATCCAAGACTTAGCCACTACCAAACCCTAACAAATCGGATCCACCGAAATGGATCTCGGTCCCACCGAGATGGCCTTGCCAACTCTCTGTAATCGTTTGCATTTACTTCGGTCTCACCGAGTTTGCAAATCGGTCTCACCGAGATGGCTTGCCAAGTCTCTGTTGCCTTATTGCTTCTCTTCGGTCCTACCGAGTTGATGCAATCGGTGCCACCGAGATGAGGATTGCCCTAAGCCATTGCACTTCGGTCCATCCGAGTTGTTCGTATCGGTCCCACCGAGATTCCTAAAGTTCATATCTTTTACACAGTTCGGTGCTACCGAGATGATTGTTTCGGTGCCACCGAGTTGGGTCAAAAGTGTGTAACGGTTGGATTTTGTGTGGAGGCTATATATACCCCTCCACCCCATCCTTCTCTGTAAGGAGAGCCATCAGAACGTGCCTACACTTCCAGCATACATTTTCTGAGAGAGAACCACCTACTCATGTGTTGAGATCAAGATATTCCATTCCTACCATTTGAACCTTGATCTCTAGCCTTTTCCAAGTTGCTTTCCACTCAAATCCTTCTTCCACCAAAGCCAAATCTGTGAGGAGTGATTGAGTGCTGGGAATACTATCATTTGAAGCACAAGAGCAAGGAGTTCATCACCAACACACCGTCTATTACCTTTTGGAGAGTGGTGTCTCCTAGATTGGTTAGGTGTCGCTTGGGAGCCTCCAACCAGATGTGGAGATGAACCAAGAAGTTTGTAAGGGCAAGGAGATCGCCTACTTCGTGAAGATCTACCCCGAGTGAGGCTACTCCTTCGTGGACGTAAGCCATGGTGGAATATGCAAGGTTGCTTCTTCGTGGACCCTTCGTGGGTGGAGCCCTCCGTGGACTCGCGCAGCCGTTACCCTTCGTGGGTTGAAGCCTCCATCAACGTGGACGTACGATAGCACCACCTATCGGAACCACGCCAAAAACCGCCGTGTCTTCATTGCATTTGAAATCTCCTATCCCCTCTCTACATACATATGCAATTGCTTACTTTCCGCTGCTATACTCTTAGAATTGGATGTGTAGGGTGATGCTTGACATGTACTATTGCTAAAATCTGCCTACAACTAAAATCTGGGAAAAGGTTAAGTTTTATTTGGTCAAGTAGTCTAATCAGCCCCCTCTAGACATACTTTCGATCCTACAAGTGGTATCAGAGCTTTGGTCTCCGTAAGCCTTGATTCCCATAGCTTTGGTGATCATAGCCTTGGTTTCACAACCTAGGAGAGTATGGCGTCTAGTGAGGGTAACTATCAGCGTAGAGGTCCATATTTTGATGGTACAAACTTTGCTAGTTGGAAACATAAGATGAAAATGCATATTCTTGGTCATAACCCTGCCGTTTGGGCTGTTGTTCGTGTTGGCTTGCAAGGTGACTTCTTTGAGGATGGTAAGGAACCGGATCATGAGGCAACCGCGGAAGAATTGAAGTTGTTGCAATACAATGCTCAAGCCTGTGATATTCTATTCAACGGTCTATGTCCCGAAGAATTCAACAAAATCAGCCACCTCGAGAATGCAAAGGAAATTTGGGATACTTTGGTTGATATGCATGAGGGTACCGAGTCCGTCAAGGAATCTAAGTTGGACGTGCTTCAAAGTCAACTTGACAAGTTCAAGATGAAGGATGGTGAAGGAGTCACAGAGATGTACTCTAGGCTTGCTCTCATCACAAATGAGATTGCCGGCTTAGGAAGTGAAGAGATGACCGACAAATTCATCATTAAGAAGATACTTAGAGCTTTGGATGGAAAATATGATACCGTCTACACATTGATCCAAATGATGCCAAATTACAAAGATCTCAAGCCCACGGAAGTCATTGGAAGGATTGTCGCTCATGAAATGTCACTCAAGGACAAAGAGGAGCTGCACAACAAGTCAAGTGGTGCTTACAAAGCCTCAACCGATGCTCCAACAACTTCAAGTGACCAGCTAGTATCCAATGAAGAGATAAGCCTAATGGTGAAAAGGTTCAACAAGTTCTACAAGAACAAAGGAAAAGAAATAAGCTCTAGCTCAAGACATTATGAGAGAAGATCATCAAGTCGTGACCGTAATTGCTACAATTGTGGGAAGCCCGGACACTACTCAAATGAGTGTACGGCTCCCTACAAGAAAAGAGACGAATCACCAAGAGGAAGACATAGAAGAGATGAATCACCTCGTAAAGAGAGAAGGAGTAGAGATGATTATTATGAACGAAGACACTCTCGAAGAAGCAAGGATTCGGAGAGGAAGGACAAATCATCAAGGAGCTACACAAGAAGAAGACATCAAGCTCATGTTGGTGAATGGGTTTCCGGCTCCGACTCCGACAACCACTCCGAGAGAAGTTATAACTCCAACTCCGACTATAGCCAATATGAAGGTGTTGCAGGACTTGCACTTGTGTCATCCAACTCCTACGATCTATTTGACTCACCAAATGAAGGAATTGGAAGATGCTTCATGGCAAAAGGCCCTAAGGTATCACACCCCGAGTATCTTGATTTTAATAGTGATGAAGATGATTTGCTTGGTGATGATGATTTACTTGTTGATAGGGCTAGTGATGTGAGCTATAATGAAAATGCTAGTAATCATGATAGTCAAGAGGAAACGAGTGACAATGCTATGAAGGAGATTGAGCGTCTAACTAAAGAACTAAATGCTCTTAAGTTAGCTCATGAAACAACTCAAGAGGATCATAGAGAACTTCTAAGAACTCATGAGAAGCTACGCTTCGAGAAGCTAAATTTAGAGCAAGAGCATGAGTTTCTTAAAGCTATCAATGATGATCTTCGAAAGAAGAGTTCTTCATATATTGCCAAGCATTTACTCTTGTCTACCTTTATGCCACAAGTTAAACCTAAGCAAACTAGCAACAAGGGTAAAAGTGGTTCTACCTCTAGTAGTAACAATAACAATGCTAAATCCAATATTGTTGCTTCTAGTAGTTCTATTGATTCCACTAACGATTCTCTTAGCCAAGTTACACTTGAGCAAGAAAATATGCTTTTGAAAGGAATTATAGAAAAAGGTGTCTACAAGAGCCTTGCCGGGAGTAAACAATTTGAGGAAATTGTACGCAAGCAAGGAAGGCATCGGAAGAACCAAGGTGTTGGTTTTGAACGAAAGTTCAATGCCGATGGAGTTGAGTGGGAAGAAGGTCAATACCCCAGGACGAAGTTTGTTCCTCAACAAGAGAAGTATGATCCTACTTCCTTCAAGGGAACACACGCTCAAGAAGACCTTCCACCACAAGACCACAAGCTAAAAGGCAAGGACAAGCTTCAAGAAGAGATTGAATCATTTGAAGAAGCTCCTCAAGCCATGGTCAAGTGGGTTCCCAAGACTTCATCAAGTTCTACTTCATCAAGTGCTACTACAACTCCAAGGATTCCCATCAAGTTGATGTGGGTCCAAAAGAAGAAGAACTAGAGAGTTCTTGAGGGTGACTCCGCCAACAAACTTCACTCATATTCTTCATGGCAAGGACTTGTGCAACCAACTTTCACATTTTGCACTAGTTCATGGAGTCACAAACCCTCTTGTTGGTAAGGCAAGGGACAAGGTAATCAATGCATTCATGGACATCATCATGTGTGTATTTCACTCTATGTCTATGGATATCCTTGTATGTTCCTTGTGTGGGACTAACCCATGTAGGTATTGAAAGCACAAAACTCCAAAGGATTGCTCCCAACTCTTGATGGTCTACATCAACATTGAGCATCCACATCTTCAACATCTACATGAAGTCATCATCGACAAAACCCAAGGTTAGTTCAACCCTCTTAGGGGGGATATCACATCTAGGGGGAGCTTTGCTCTAAACAATTGAGCTAAAAGCAACTCTAATGGTGTGAACACATTAATGCTTTATGTAAAAGTGGTAACCCCACTTGTGCTTAAATGATGAGTATGACCTATGATCAAATGTTCTCATTTGGCTCCTAAGTCAATATACTCATATATAGATGACCTAGTCATCGCCATTGCTTGATAGATGCTAGAATTGGTTGTGCATGTTTGACACATATTTCAATTGCAATCTTATTGTGTGAGCATGTTGATTTGCATGTTTTCATCATTCGAGGACATCCATTTGTTGTTTTGATTGTCTTGGTTTTTTTGGCCAAGTGGATGTACAAGAATGCCTAAGAACCTTCTCTAGCTATCTATGCTTTCTTGTCTCAAATTCTATTCTTGCTGCATCACAAAAATTGAACAAGTCATTTTCGGACCCTCCGGGTGAGGAGCACTCGGAGCCACCGATCTGAAAGGGCTGAACCTCCAAAACCTTCTAATTGATTTCGGTCAGACCAACCCACTCAAACTCGGTCGAACCGAAAGCACTTAGACTGATCTAGGTTTTCATCTCGGTGCTACCGATTAGACCAACTCGGTCGGACCGAGTTGCTGTAACTGCCAGCAGTTGCACGTCTCGGTGCTACCGATTTGTTCCTCTCGGTGCCACCGACAGCTAATGGGTATATATATCCAGCAGCTCGTGCGGTTGAAAATTTCTTCAAACGTTACGCGCCCGCGCCCCATTGCTGCCGCCCCTTTGGTCTCCGGATCATCGCCGTCGTCGCCTGTGCGCCCTCGCCATAGGACTTCGTCGCCGTCAACGGTAATCTCCACCGCCGTTGCCGCCGTAGAGGAACTCCACCAAGTTAGGGTGAGTTTTGATCCCTTTCGTGCTTCCCTTTCCGATTCAATGCACGATTGGATTGCATGTAATCTTGCCACGAATGCAATTCACTTTCCACCAAATTAGTTCGTTTGAACGAGATTCAAGCAAAAAATTTAGGGTTAGGTTTCCGCCGAATGCATCTCGGACCAACCGAATAGGAATTTTTGGTCCCACCGATTTGGCCCTGGCCATAGCACAAGTACATCTCGGTACCACCGAGTTGTGCGAATCAGTACGACCGAAAGTAACGTCTCAGTGAAACCCTAGCATCTCGGAGCCACCGGAACCCATCTCGGTCAGACCGAAATGGCGTGCCATGTCTCTGTAGTGTGCTTCAGTGTCACCGAGATTACCAACTCGGTCCATCCGAACTGCATTCTGTGAAAACCTAGAACTAAAGTTTGAACTCATTTTTATGAAAAACAATCTGCTTTTTGTGATGACTCATCTACTCTACCCATACCCATCTATTCACAGGGTCAGCTCAGCAAGATGTCAAGTGGCAGTGACAGTCAGAACAGGTCTGAACAGCAGGCAGAGATGAGTGAAGGATCAAGCCACAATGAAAGTTTCTATGAGGGAGAGAGAAGCTCTCCAGATCTTCCTAAAGCTGCAACCAGAACACAAAAGAATAAAACCTCAGACAGTGAGGATGAGGATTTTGTTGCAAGTGAAACTGCACAAAAGAAGAAGAGAGTAGTGCTAGCTAAAGAGTATAGCTCCAAGCCTACATCTGTCAAAGAAAGAACAGCAGTGAGGAAAGTGCCTCAGAAGACTCTGCAAGAACCTAGTGAGGCAGCTGCAGGTGCCAAGAAGAAAAGAGTAAGGAAATCTTTTGCCCGTGTGATTGGCAGACCTACTATGATGGTTGAAGAGGAAGAAGAAGAGGAGGAAGAGCCAGCTAATGCACCCCCTGCAAAAGCACAGAAGCTCATGTCTGATGCTATCAAGACTGCTGCACCTCCCAAGTCTAAGCCTAAGGCACCAGCACCCAAGAGATCAACCAGAAACATATCTGCTGCAGAGAAGAACAAGGCCCCAGTGCCTGAATCAACTGTTGATGAAGAGCCTCTAGTGCTCAGAAAATTGAAGCCCAAGATACCAGAACATGACAACGCACACCCAGTAGCTGAGAACATGATGTTGAGAAAGGACAAAGGACTGTGTCAATGGAGATTGACAGATCCCTATGCTGTGAGGAGGAGGACTGCTTGTGATTACCGCTTTCACACCCGTGAGCAACATGATTTCTATGAGACACTGTTGCTTGATAAGAAGCCCATAGTCAGTGACATGAGGTGGGTGGATTGGGAATACATCGATGAGAACGAGGACTATTTCCCCCACATCCATGAGAGTTTCAGAATTGCAGGTGTTGATGAGTTCGTTGGAAAGAAGTTGACTAAGTGGAACGATGAGATGATTATGCAATTTTACTCCACAGCACATTTCTATCCAGATGGTCACATAGTGTGGATGACTGAAGGCATTAGATATCAATCAACTATTTCTGAATGGGCAAATCTTCTTGGTGCACCCAAGGAAGAAGATGATGATTATGATGTTTATGCCAAGCTCAAGTTTGATCACAATTTTATGAAGAACATGTATACTGCAATTCCTCAGAAAGATCTTGAAACTCACAAACTTGGATCAGTGAAGCATCTGCTCCCAGGATTAGCCACAATGAACACCATACTGCGGTACACTCTGCTACCCAAGTCAGGAGATGACAAGATGATTCGTGGCCACTCCATCAACTTGCTGCATTTATTCGATATACCTCAAAAATTCAAGGTCATGAGCCTGATAGTTGAGACTATCAAGAGGACAGCAGCAGATCAGAAGAGATCGTGTGGTTATGCTCCACATATTCAGTTGTTGATCAATTCCAAGGTTAGAACCAGCATATATCTTCTTGATCGAGAGCATTTGCCACTCCGTCCAGACTTTGAGGACAATGTCATAGTGATGGATCCTTCGCATCCCACTTCTGCTCAAGCACAAGAGGAAATCCGCAAAGCACAAGAAGCTAAAGCAGCTCAGGAAGCAGCAGCTCCCAATGCTCCAATTGCGAATCTCAAGACACCAAAAGACCAAATGCAATATCTACTTGAAGCCACTCTGAGGATTGAGCGAAGTCTGGCCAACCTCACCCAGACCCAGGCTTGTTTTGAGCGGATCATAGAAACCAAATTTCATGATTTGGATGTCAAAGTGACTGAGATTCAGACTTCAGTGGAACAGCTGCAAGGGGATGTCGATGCTGTCAAGCTTGCCAGATCAGACGACAGTGGAGATGATAGACAGACTACAGAGCAGTTTCAGTCAGTGCCTAGGGCTGCCAGGTCAGCTGCGATACCAGTTGTGGATCCACGGACCACAGTATCTGCACCAGCCGCCACAGCCACAGTGCCATAGTAGGTCTCCACTCCACCAGTCCAGCAGTCGTCAGCAGAAGCATTCGCGGACGCTCTCATCTCAACGCCGTCTACGCACACCAGAGCCGCCAGCGGGAGATCGCCTTCGGAGGACCGTGCCTAGAGAGCCGACTAGTGCTATACGATTCGAACTTTTTGGTACTTGTTGCCAAAGGGGGAGGATTTGTATAGATCATAGGCTTCGAGAGAGAGAGTTTCTTGCTTTTGTTTTGCTTCGAGAGTTTCCTTTGCTACTTGATTGCTTGTTCATTGATACTTTGTTATGTGTGTGTTGCTACAATATTCTGTCATTTATACTTGTGAGATACGATGTCAATTGATCATATTATGCCTATTGTGATATTCCATGTTTATCTCTACCATTATCTTGTATGATCAATTACTTATGTTGGTCATGCGTGCCTATTATTTCAATCTTATCATTTTGCGCGCTCCACCAAGATGTATGTGACATGGAAGAGTAACCCATGAGCCTAATCGATTGTGCATTTGCATTCAAACGCAAATTTTTAATAATGCACAAATTTAGGGGGAGCTCTTGCTTATCACATACTTCTCAAAGCGACGATGTATTTCATTTAATTAATCATCTGTCAAAGCTTTGATCTATATGTTGTCATCAATTACCAAAAAGGGGGAGATTGAAAGCACATTTGCTCCCTTGGTGGTTTTGGTAATTCATAACAACATATATCTCATTGAACTAATATCCATTCAAGATTAAGATTTCAGGATGTTCAATGATTGGCATGGCATGGACTAGAGATGTGGACCCCTCAAAATGCTAAGGACAAGAATTGGCAAAGATCAAGACTCTACATTTTTGGTTTAGTGATCCAAGATCACATTGAGTCCATAGGAAAGCCAATACTATTAAAAGGGGATGAGGTGTTGCTTAATGGTCTTTTTGCTCAAGTGCTTAGTGACAGTATTCCTAAACCCTCAACCACTATCGCTACCCAAATATGTCCTAAACCTAAAGTCCAACTCGGCCCCACCGAAATTTCCAATCCGGCCCCACCGAGTTCATCCAAGACTTAGCCACTGCCAAACCCTAACAAATTGGATCCACCGAAATGGATCTCGGTCCCACTGAGATGGCCTTGCCAACTCTCTGTAATCGTTTGCATTTACTTCGGTCTCACCGAGTTTGCAAATCGGTCTCACCGAGATGGATTGCCAAGTCTCTGTTGCCTTATTGCTTCACTTCGGTCCTACCGAGTTGATGCAATCGGTGCCACCGAGATGAGGATTGTCCTAAGCCATTGCACTTCGGTCCATCTGAGTTGTTCGTATCGGTCCCACCAAGATTCCTAAAGTTCATATCTTTTACACAGTTCGGTGCTACCAAGATGATTGTTTCGGTGCCACCGAGTTGGGTCAAAAGTGTGTAACGGTTGGATTTTGTGTGGAGGCTATATATACCCCTCCACCCCATCCTTCTCTGTAAGGAGAGCCATCAGAACGTGCCTACACTTCCACCATACATTTTCTGAGAGAGAACCACCTACTCATGTGTTGAGATCAAGATATTCCATTCCTACCATTTGAACCTTGATCTCTAGCCTTTCCCAAGTTGCTTTCCACTCAAATCCTTCTTCCACCATAGCCAAATCTGTGAGGAGTGATTGAGTGCTGGGAAGACTATCATTTGAAGCACAAGAGCAAGGAATTCATCAACAACACACCGTCTATTACATTTTGGAGAGTGGTGTCTCCTAGATTGGTTAGGTGTCGCTTGGGAGCCTCCAACCAGATGTGGAGTTGAACCAAGAAGTTTGTAAGGGCAAGGAGATCGCCTACTTCGTGAAGATCTACCCCGATTGAGGCTAGTCCTTCGTGGACGTAAGCCATGGTGGAATAGGCAAGGTTGCTTCTTCGTGGACCCTTCGTGGGTGGAGCCCTCCGTGGACTCGCGCAGCCGTTACCCTTCGTGGGTTGAAGCCTCCATCAACGTGGACGTACGATAGCACCACCTATCGGAACCACGCCAAAAACCGCCGTGTCTTCATTGCGTTTGAAATATCCTATCCCCTCTCTACATACATATGCAATTGCTTACTTTCCGCTGCTATACTCTTAGAATTGCATGTGCAGGGTGATGCTTGACATGTACTATTGCTAAAATCTGCCTACAACTAAAATCTGGGAAAAGGTTAAGTTTTATTTGGTCAAGTAGTCTAATCACCCCCCCTCTAGACATACTTTCGATCCTACATTTTTCCTCATAGGTCAAATCTTTGGTCAACTCTAGCTCACTCATATCTGCCTGTTTGATCGGGGGTGTAATGCACTTTCTCAGCTGTGATATGTGGAAGACATCGTGAACGTCAGACAACTCCGGTGGTAATTCTAGCTGACATGCCACTCTGGCTCTTCTAGCCATTACTGGAAAGGGACCGATATATCTCGGTGCAAGCTTGCCTCAGGTATGAAACCTCTTTATTCCTTTCATGGGTGTGACTCGAAGATAGGCATATTCTCCGGGCTCAAAAGTTACTTCTCGGTGTTTAGGGTCATAGTAACTCTTTTGACGGGACTTGGCTGCTCGAAGACGTTCCTGAATATCCTTGACTTGTTTCTCAGCCTCGAGCATCAAATCCGTGCCGAAGATATGGCTGTCTCCTGTCTGAGACCAATTTAAAGGAGTGCGACACTTCCGTCCATACCGAGCTTCAAATGGTGACATCTTGAGACTCGACTGATAACTGTTATTGTAAGAGAATTCTGCATAGGGTAGACTATCCTCCCATTTGGGTCCATAGGTGAGAGCACAAGACCGAAGCATATATTCCAATATCTAGTTCACACGTTCGGTCTGTCCATCAGTCTGTGGATGATATGCCGTACTATGCTTTAGCACGGTTCCAAGGGCTTGGTGCAATCATAGCCAGAATGTTGAAGTGAACAAGGAGTCTCTATCCGATGTGATAGACTTGGGTTCTCCGTGAAGGCTGACTATCCGGGACATGTAGAGTTGTGCTAGCTGATTAGCGTTGAAAGTGGTCTTTACCGGAATAAAGTGCGCCACTTTCGTAAGTATATCCACGATGACCCAGATAGCATCATGGCTTCTTGTTGACTTGGGTAGTCCAACAATGAAGTCCATGCATATGTCATCCCATTTCCACTGGGGAACCAGTAAAGGTTGCAGTAACCCACTGGGTTTCTGGTGTTTAGCCTTGACTCTGTTGCAGATGTCACAACAGGCGACATAGTATGCAATGTCCCTTCGCATTCCTGGCCACCAAGAGGTTTCTCGCAAGTCCTGGTACATTTTTGTTCCTCCCGGATGGATAGAGTAGGCGGATTCATGTGCCTCTCTAAGTATTTGTTGTCTCAAGCTGTCTTGATCAGGCACACATATTCGGTTCTCAAACCATAGGGTACCTTGATCATCAATATGGAAGGACTTGGCCTTTCCTTGTGGAATGTGCCCCTTGATCTCTTGTATACCTTCATCTGATTTCTGAGCTACCTTAATTTCTTCCATAAGTGTTGGAATAATTTCCATTGTATCCGGGCTAATTGGGCCGCATAGCACCATATTTTGCTTGTCAAACTCTTCTTGTAGCCTTGAATGGATACCCTCAGTTAGTGCATTTATTATGCCTTGTTTTCTACTGAGAGCATCGGCGACCACATTGGCTTTTCCCGGATGGTAATTGATTCCAATGTCATAGTCCTTGACCAGTTCAAGCCATCTTCTCTATCTGAGATTAAGATCAGGTTGGGTGAAAATATACTTGAGACTCTTATGGTCTGTGTATATTTCACATCGCTGCCCAATGAGATAATGCCTCCAAATCTTTAATGCATGAACCACGGCTGCCAATACCAAATCATGAGTGGGACAGTTCTCCTCATGAGGAAGTAGCTGTCTGGATGCATATGCTACAACCTTTCCTTCTTGCATTAGAACGCAGCCGATTCCACGTCTGGAAGCATCGCAATATATATCAAAGCTCTTATGGATATCTGGAAGAACTAAGACAGGGGCCGTAGTTAGCCTCGTCTTTAATTCCATGAAGCTGCTATCGCATTCTTCCGTCCAGGAAAATTTGTGGTTCTTTTTCAACAGTTCTGTCAATGGCATGGTTATTTTTGAGAAGCCTTCAATGAAACGACGGTAGTAGCCTGCCAATCCCAGAAAACTGCGGACTTCAGTTACTGTGGCGGGTGTCTTCCAGTTTAATACCGCAGTCACTTTACTGGGGTCGACGGCCACACCCTATTCTGACAGAACATGTCCCAGAAAGCCCACCTCTCTTAGCCAAAATTCACATTTACTGAATTTGGCATACAAGCGATGGGTCCTTAGTCTTTCCAGGACAGTACGGAGGTGTTGCGTGTGCTCTTCTTCATCCTTCGAATAGATGAGAATATCATCGATGAATACTACCACAAATTTGTCCAAGAAGTCCATGAAGACCTTGTTCATCAGGCTCATGAAGTAGGCCGGAGCATTTGTCAGACCGAATGACATCACTGTAAATTCATACAGACCATATCTAGTAGTGAAGGCTGTCTTGGGGATATCCTCTTTTCTGATTTTTAACTGATGATACCCCATTCGGAGGTCAATCTTTGAGAATACCCGGGCCCCGTTTAACTGGTCCAACAGATCATCAATGCGGGGGAGCGGATATTTATTTTTAATGGTGACTTCATTCAGTTGGCGGTAGTCCACGCACATCCGTAGGCTGCCATCCTTCTTCTTAACAAACAACACTGGTGATCCCCATGGTGAAGTGCTCAGACGAATGTACCCTTTTTGCAATAATTCATCCAACTGTTTCTTTAATTCCACCAGCTCTGGGGAAGGCATGCGGTAGTACTTCTTGTAAATTGGAGCGGTTCCGGGAACAACATCAATAGCGAACTCTAGTTCCCGATCAGGTGGCATTCCTGGTAATTCTTCCGAAAATACGTTCGGAAATTCACTGACTACTGGAATCAGATTTATGTATGTAGCTGTGGCTTTGAATGCCATTCCCTTTTTTGACATCATTCTACTAGCAGTGAATTGCACTGTTTGGCCTGCCGGGTTAACCAGTGTCACCGCCCTGGTGGCACAGTTGATACACACCTGATGTGGTACCAACCAATCCATCCCCAGTATTATATCCAGTCCAGGGGATTCAATGGCCACAAGGGTAGCTGGAAACTTAACGCCATGTATCAAAATTTCCAGATCCTTGTATATCACATTTGTTCTTAGCATGGTGCCAGGGGATTGTACCACCATGATTTTGTCCAAAAGAGAAGGAGAAAGTTTGTGCAGGGTGGCAAAACTCCGCGAAATAAACGAATGAGAAGCCCCAGAATCAAATAAAATTATTGCAGGTATGTCGTTAACAGAAAACATACCAAGGACCACATCTGGTGCTTCGCGGGCTTCCTCAGCGGAGATATGATGGACTTAGCCACGATAGAAATTCGGATTGAGGCGGCGTCCAACATTGTTGACTTGTGGCTTGAAGTCGAATGGTGGCTTCCCATTTCTTGCAGGGCACTGCTTGGAGTAATGCCTGCTCTGGCCACAAGTAAAACATGTGTTGTTGCGACGGCAGTCCTCCAGCACTAGTTGTTTGCCGAAGGTCTTATCCTGGCTGATAGGCTTATGGTTGTTGTTGCCATTGTTCCAGGTAGGCTTGTATTCAGACGGACCTGGCTGCCAGATGCGTGGCTTCTGCGCAAACTGCTCACGGTTGTCCTTCTTGGTTCGAACTTCCGCTTGCGGTCATCATATCCTGACTTATGCTCCTGTTCAGCTATGAAAGCTTTGTTCACCAGAGTCTAGAAGCCAAGAAAGTCAAGCATACAAAGCTGACTGCGGAGGGTATGATTGAGTCCTCCTAGGAATCTGTCAATCTTCCTTTCTTCTGTGGACACGTCATGGGTAGAGTACCGTGCCAGATTATTAAACTTGTTCAGATACTCTCCCACTGACATGTTACCTTGAGTAAGGGCCAGAAATCCCCTCTGCTTTACCTTCATTATGCTGGTAGGAATATGGTACTTGCGGAATACCTCTTTGAACTTTTCCCAAGAAATATCTTCTCCAGGAGGCCACATTATTTTTGTATTGTCCCACCATATAGCTGCTGGTCCCTCCAGGTAATGAGTAACAAAAGGAACCTTGTCTGACTCATCACAACGGGCTATGTCCAGCTTCTTTTCCATGGTCCTCAGCCAATCATCAGCTTCCATAGGATCCACAGCTTGACCAAAACTGGGTGGCATGTTCCACTGAAAATCAGACAATTTAGAGTGTGTCCCATTGCTGTTATTCTGACCCACCAAAGTCTGCGTACTTTTCAGGAATTCCATGAGATCTTGATTTCTTTTCTCTTCAAACATTCTCATAATCTGATCTGTGGTTGGTGACTGTGGTGGCGGAGGTGGAAAATCTTCTGGTGACTGTCCTGCTTGTCTGGCGGATTGACGAATGTGAGTTCCATCGCCGCCTTGATTACTACACCTCTTCATCCTAAATTTGTTCCCATTGCAAAATACTGAATCGATGAGCAACATCCGTAAGGGAAAGTATGATAGTATGACACCAGAAAAACAAGCCAAATAAAAAGGGGAAATTAAAGCGAACAGCATAATTATAGAAGGCAACCCAACATCATACATGACAAGCTAGTAGGGGGATTATCATGGCTGGACTGCTCATACGGCAGTTGACATATGTAGAGATGCTATGTTGCATGCACTGAAACTCAAGCCTCCACTCTAGTAGCACGGGTGACACGAACACTGGCAAACTGAAGACTCCTCGTCGTCTGATCCTGTCTCGGAATCTGAGCTGATGATGTGAATCTCGGTCTCCGGATCAAAGGTAACACGACGACGCTGACGAGAAGGTTCCGCCTCTGAAGGAGAAGAAGCACGACGCCGCAACATCGGAGCAGCTGGGGTAGCTAGGAGTGAGGCCCACTCTGCTGGGGTCTCACGTCGGCTACCAGACGAAAGCCTGGCGGTCCGAACGAGTAGAAGGAGTCTCAGAAGGTGGAACGGGTGGAGTATACACAGGTGAAAACGGAGGTGGAGGAGGAGACTGTGCTGCCGCAATAGCTGCAAGTGCCTCTCGGGCATGAGTCAGCTCCTCAGCTAGTGAAGTGATCATACGATAACTGGCGTTCAGATAACGAGATAAAACACTAGTAGCATGATTACTCGCCAGGTCAACAGGTGCGAAAAGGACTCGCCCCGTCGCAGGCGACAGGGTGGGATAGTGAAAGAAAACTGGATGAGTCTGCATCTCGACCTCGTGGAAGCGCAAGTCAGTGAGAGCCTCCATCTCAACAAACTGGATCGCCAACTCCGGAGTAGAAGCAGTTCCGCCCTTGGAAGAACGGGAGTAGCTGCCAATGTCTGAACTCGCAGTAAGAGAAGCCTCTGCGTGATACTCGTACACTGAACCAGCAAGCTTCTCTCGGAACACCTGGTACACTGGGTCTTCGCCGTTGGGATACAGCCAAAGCCAGACACTACGAAGCAGTACTAGAAAAGAGAACGGTGCCGGCTCATGATTGTAGTGGTACGAAACTGGTGCCATCTACACTCGCAAGGTCAACGGTTAGCACAATAAAAACGATATGCATGCCATGCAGCAAACAGATGCAACAAGCAAGGCACAACCCAAGACTCTAAGCTAATCGTGGTTCTAGCGCAGGGTTAACTAGGGTGTCCTACAGTTAGCGCGGCTCTGATACCAAGCGTTGTCTCACCCCGGCTGTGGCACCCAGATAGAGGGCCGACGCACACCAGTCCTAGGATAAGACCTGGCGCACGCCTGAGACATGATACAGCAATTCCAGCCACAAAAATGGCTTTATTATATGAAATGGAGTATTACAATACTGTTGCTTACAACAATAATACATAGCTCCAAGGCTGACTAAATGGCAGCAGAGGTCTTGGATCAGCGGCAACGACGTCTCTGGCTGGGCTCCACAACGCACAGGACTGGCTGGGTTACGATCTAGCCTGACGGGTCTTTTACTGCAACTGGCCACGTGCAAGGCCAGGTGAGTAATTTGAATGTACTCGCAAGACAACCAAATACATAGCATCCAAACAAGCAGATAACAAAGCAAGCCCTATGCTCATGAAAGAATTTACTCTAAACATGGCATGGAATTAACATGGATCAAACTTGGCATGGAATTAACAGGAAAACATCTACATATCATAGCATGGCATGGCTATTCTTACGAGACATGGCATCCAAGATTAAACTGAAACTTACACTACACTTACCCCCTGTGAGATGTTAAAGTAATATGTTGTGACAGTCAATCAGTTTTACTGCCCTGCTGTGCTCACTCATGACTCACTGAGATCCCATCTCGTGATCATGTCAGAACCACATGGTGACTGCTCACAATTATCCCATAGTCCAAGTTACCACTTTTACTTAGTAGCACATTCTTTAGCAAGTTTATAATAACAGGTTTGTCCTCCAGATCGACCAAGACCAAATAGTGGCCTAGTACGGACTGTCCAATACCGTGGACGCGGCTATTCGAATAGATTCTTACACTCTGCAGAGGTTGCGCACTTTACCCACACCATGGAGCTCCCGGCCTCGTACTTTAGTACATGCTCCCATTCGGGTGGACCGGTGCTGCTCCAACGAAACTTGCCTAACCCGTGACTCCTCCATCGTACCACCGGCAATCATCCTCCCCCGGAGTCCTGCCCTAGGTGGCCCCTGTGTCACCTCGTGACACCTGCCACCGTCATGGCCAAACAAAACTGTCCCAAACGGGGACTCCCGGGCTAAACAAACAACTGGGCTCACAAGGTTATCGCCGCCTACCGGGCCAGGGTAGCGCATGCGCATAACCTTCCCTCTTTGGTGGTACCGATAAAAGAGCACAAAGTTTGACCAAGTCAAGGCCGTCCCATACCAGCAAATGTGGCTTCACGGATAAGTCCGGATAGGTGGCACTATGACTCGATCCCATTGACGACGGAGGAGGTTTAAGTTATAAGTTCAATTTAATATTTCCATCATCTCATCATAACATCAATATTTATGAGCAAGAACAAATACTTAACCACAGCATAGCAAAATCATAACGGTACTGACAATCAAGGCATGAGATCAAATCATAGTACTAACATGATAATGGTACTAAAAATATTGTTACTAGCATGGAAAAATATGACATGACAGCAATTCATGATATCACAAGGTAAATAACACTAGCATCAGGCACATATGAAATAACAGGGCTATGTCAATGCAGACTAACAGATGATCCGAAATATACACACAGGGTGCAAGCAAAGTCATCACGCAAGTCCAGAGCTCATGATAAGAGGTTGGCTTGCCTTGGGGTTGACGGAGTCACCGGGAAGAAGTGCGATGGGCTCGCGGAAAGATTTGCCGGAAAAGTTTCCCTCTCAAAGGGGGCTGATTAAGGGCAAGGGCAAAATGGTCATTTTCACAGTGTGGAAACATTATGAAAATGATGCCATCGGAAAGGGCTCGACGAACTGAAGACGTGGGCGTTGGATTTACCTCAATCGGAGTTACGGTCGCGAAGAAACGGCCGTTCGTCCGTTAAGCGGAGAAACGGACAGAAAGCTGTCCATTCCAGCTCCTAACGGGTGAACATTCACTATTTAGTGGATTCGGCCGCTGGCTGGAAATTGAAAACGTATTAACGAGAATACGCCTTCTGTAAATGAAAACGGTTCGCCGAAAGACGTTTCCACTTACTGGCGCGGGCCCGGGCTGACTTTTCCTCCCTCTGGCTGACGAGCGGGCCCCGCCTCATCTCCTCTCTCCTCCTCCTATCTTCTTCTCCTACCCCCGACAGGAAGCAGAGCCGGCACCGGCCGGGCTCGATGTCGATGCGCGGGGCCACGGCGGCGCTCGTGGAGGGGCGGGGTGAGCTCGCGGGGCTCAGCCGTGCTCGCAGGTAGTCGCCAGGGCTCAGGAGCCGGCCGGTAGCGCCGTAGCTGCTAACCGGGAGGCGGCAGCGGACGGCCACCAGAGGAGCTGCCTCGGCAGCGCTTCCCCGGAGGAACCGAAGACGGCGGCGGCTCCGTGAGCTTCTGGGGAGACCGCGGATGCAAACAGGGAGAAGGGGGAGGGCCAAGGCGCCGGAATTCCTCACGGGCACCGGCGGCAGAGCTTCGGCCGTGGCGGCGCTTGGAGTGGCGGGCACGGGCTGCTCCGGCGGAAATTGGAGGGGGCGGCGGCTCGATGGACTTCTGGGAAGGCGGAGGACTGGAATGGAGAGGAGGGTGAGGGCTACACAGCCGGAATCGGCCGAGGGGGACGGCGGCAGAGCTTCTGCCATGGGCGAGGAGAGGAGCTTCCTGAGCTCGAGGAGAGGAGGGGCTAGTCTTGCTGGAGAGGGGGAGCTCGGGGACGCCTTAAATAGCTCGGGGAGGAGCTAGCCGATGATGGACGGAGCTTCCAGAGCTCAGCGAGGTGGCGGCAATCTGGTGGAGAATCGATATCGGCAGAGATGGCCAGGAGCTAGGAGACGAGGGGGAGAGGGCTCCAGAAGGTCCTCGCGCGCGGTGGACAGCTCTCTGGCACTCGCGGACGAGCTGGAGCTCGCTGGAGAGGGCTCCCGAAGACTCCAATGCACAGGGCGCGGTTTTGGCACGCTCTCCCCGTGGTCACCGCGTGGCCATGGCGTTGCCACGCCGCACACGAAGCCAAACCGTGTCTATCGTGTTCTCCACGAATCACTGAGCTGACTTGACCCCTCAAGCAAGAACAGGGAGCCCTGGTGTGACTGCACCTTGGTCAAACAACAGCTGGCAGCAAGGTGTTTGACATGTGCCATGTCCACCACAGTGCTCTGCTTGGCCTGATCTATGGCTGAGAGTGACCACTCACTAAGGTGACCATCTGGGCAAAATTGCAGCACAAATGGACATCCCTAGATGGTACTCTCTTCACAAAGCACCAATCTGACCAGAAATGCAAATGAGGAAGTAGGGGTCAAATGGCTAAATGGATTTGGATGATTTTTGGTGGGGAGTGATGATTTGGTCATGAGAGGTAGTTGGAAAAGTTTCAGCTCAAATTGATCATCCATGAGGGTACTTCCTTCACAGAGATGCAATCTGAGCAGAAACTTGGATAAATTACTGAGGAAAATTGACTAGATGAAATGGGCTGGTTTTTGGTATCCAGAGGTGATTTATCCTTGGTAACCACCCTGAAAAATATCAGCCCAAAAATATCAAGGGAACAAGCACCTCCTTTGCAAACTGGAAATCTGGACAGAATTTGCAAATGGATGTTGTGCTCAAAATTTGAATTGTGGAACTTGGATCTTGATGGAAATGATGAATATATGGATAGGATAAGCTCCAGAAATTATTTGGGATTTTTCCTAGCTACCAAAATGGTAGTTCCTTTGGAAAGGCCCCAAATTGAAATATTGTCTTTAAATAGGAAAATGCAATTTCCCTTATTTAATTATGGCCAATATTTTTGTGAGAGCTCAATATGATCACAAAGAATATCTCCACATGTTTTCATGAACTTTGGAGATGGATAGATATTTTCCTGGATTTAATTCCTCAAAAAGGCAGAAAGAGGAATTAATTCTAGATGAGAAATATTGCATATGACTTAGCAATATTTTTGCACATCTAGGGTTTATGGGTGTAGGAGAGTCTCTGGAAATTTTGGGAGGATTAACAGAGCAAGGAAAAATGATAGCTCCTTTGTAAACACAAAGGCAGGATTTCCAGTTCCGATATTTTGGAACTAGGGTTTGAATGAGGTTCGGGGTTTACTGATGAGAGCTTGGCTGGCACAAGAGCATGGGAAAGATATGGAGAGACTGAGGATTGTCTGGATTCACCTGGTCAGTCACCAAATTCTAGAGGAAAAATTTGGGAGAGGAAAGCTAGGAAGGGTTAACAGTACAAAAATCGATAACCCGATTTTTGGGGTGTTACAAACCTTCCCCCCTAAAGAGAATCTCGTCCTCGAGATTCCTAGGGTTAGCTCAAAACAAATACTACGCCTCCTGGAAAAATCTCTGGGTTGGGTCTTAACCCTGCGGTTGAAAACAACCGGGTTAAAAGTACCGAAAATTGGTACACCCAGTTCGAGATACGGATATCCCGGGATCTACTCCACGGGTAGGGGTCGCTGGGTTTGGGAGGCTGGCAAACAGAGAAAGCACGAATGGATGAGGGTATGTGGTTTTGCATTCCACCCGAGTACTGTTGCATCTGTACTCAGGAGGATGAACTTGGCGTGCAGACATTGCTCACACAATGCACATGCAATGTACTCAAACCAGAATGCAGGCAAATGCATACATGCAAAGGAAGAGAACACATCCAACATATTACCCTACGGCGTTTTAATGCTAGTGGATGTATGTACTCCTGGTATACATTCACCTACACCAGCCCGTATTTCATTAGGGACTCCAAGCGAGTCCGTTGTTATTAGGTGTAAGTGTCCTACTGATCGAAATTTTGTTAAGAAACCATTGCCAGCTCTGCTAAACATTTATGCTTAACAGGGAGGCAGCTAAATCAAACACACAGAGCAAATAGACATACATAGCATTACAACAGCACACGAGTTACAAGCAGTACAAGCATACAACAACACGCAAACTTACTAGGCAGGGAACAACAACTCACTCCGAACTACAGGGTTCTACTCTTGCTGGGGCTCTCCTGGGGGACACAGGCTGAGCCAACTTCCGTCTTCAACGTCGGACACCTCTATAGGTTGGGGCTTGACTGCTGGAGCTACGGCGGGAACTTGCCGTAACACTTCCCGACGATGAAGACGCCGAATAGCTCCTCGAATAGAATTTGGGTGGACGGAGCCAGAGTTCCACGGGTTCACGAGCTGCGAGGATGGCACTAGCTGCGAAGGTGGCACTAGGTTTGGCATCATGGAACTGGTGGCATGGGATGAAGCTTGACGGGCCTCACGGTATGCTTCCGTAACAACCCGAGTGGTGTTCTGGTCAATGGCTTTAAACTCTCCAAGGATGCCGGAGATCAGCAGTCCCTGGGCAGCAATGAACTGAAATAGGCAAGCCATTGCCGAGTCGGTATCCTCGGCCGCGCTAAAGAACTCGCAACCTATGCTGGATGCAGAGGGAAAGTAGCGGTACTCCCGCATCTCCGCTACTTTCGGAAACTGGAAACGAAGACGGGCGATGGCTTCCGCAGCAGCTGTCTGGACAGCCAATGCGGGGGTGGGCATGGGTTTGCCCTGAAAAGTCAAGGGCTTCCCATCCTCCGCTGGACCTGGGCAGATATGCGCATTCGCATAGAATCGGCAAAGGTGAGGGACGGGTTCCGATTGGAACACCTGATACACCGGGCTAGCACTACAGCCAAGGGCTTGGGTGAGCACACTCGAAAGGATGGGCGGAAAGCCGGCATAACCATTAGCCAAAGTTTGGCTATGGAAAGTGGGTGCTCTGGAAGAACTAGCCATGGCTGCTGGTTGGAGGATACTGGCGTGGGTTCGCTTGCTGGGATCTGGCTTACTGAACGGAGATGGCTGCGACTCACAGGTAGGAGGGGTTTTAAATAGGCAGCCAGGCTGGGACATACTAGCATGGCGTGGATCCTACTCGTGCCGGGTAAAGGATACGCTGGCACGGCCGACAACTCGGTAGAGCCGCGGTCCAATCCAGGGATGGCTAGGGGCGGACAGCTGGGTAGGGACACGTCCATTCCGACTGCACCGTCTGTTGATCAACAGTGGCCATGTCGGATGCCAGGGATGGGTCAACTCTATTAGGCTCACTATGGTCGAAAATAGGGGTGGTCTGATGCTAGGATAACCTACAGCCAGCCTGGCTCTGATACCACGTCTTGTGGCACCCCGATAGAGGGCCGACGCACGCCAGTCCCAGGATAAGACCTGGCGCACGCCTGAGACATGATACAGCAATTCCAGGCACAAAAATGGCTTTATTATATGAAATGGAGTATTACAATACTGTTGCTTACAACAATATTACATAGCTCCAAGGCTAACTAAATGGCAGCGGAGGTCTTGGATCAGCGGCAACGACGTCTCTGGCTGGGCTCCACAACGCACAGGACTGGCTGGGTTACGATCTAGCCTGACGGATCTTTTCCTGCAACTGGCCACGTGCAAGGCCAGGTGAGTACTTTGAATGTACTCGCAAGACAACCAAATACATAGCATCCAAACAAGCAGATAACAAAGCAAGCCCTATGCTCATGAAAGAATTTACTCTAAACATGGCATGGAATTAACATGGATCAAACATGGCATGGAATTAACAGGAAAACATCTACATATCATAGCATGGCATGGCTATTCTTACGAGACATGGCATCCAAGATTAAACTGAAACCTACACTACACTTACCCCCTGTGAGATGTTAAAGTAATATGTTGTGACAGTCAATCAGTTTTACTGCCCTGCTGGGCTCACTCATGACTCACCGAGATCCCATCTCGTGATCATGTCAGAACCACATGGTGACTGCTCACAATTATCCCATAGTCCAAGTTACCACTTTTACTTAGTAGCACATTCTTTAGCAAGTTTATAATAACAGGTTTGTCCTCCAGATCGACCAAGACCAAATAGTGGCCTAGTATGGACTGTCCAATACTGTGGACGCGGCTATTCGAATAGATTCTTACACTCTGCAGCGGTTGCACACTTCACCCACACCATGGAGCTCCCGGCCTCGTACTTTAGTACATGCTCCCATTCGGGTGGACCGGTGCTGCTCCAACGAAACTTGCCTAACCCGTGACTCCTCCATCGTACCACCGGCAATCATCCTCCCCCGGAGTCCTGCCCTGGGTGGCCCCTGTGTCACCTCGTGACACCTGCCACCGTCGTGGCCAAACAAAACTGTCCCAAACGGGGACTCCCGGGCTAAACAAACAACTGGGCTCACAAGGTTATCACCGCCTACCGGGCCAGGGTAGCGCGCGCGCATAACCTTCCCTCTTTGGTGGTACCGATAAAAGAGCACAAAGTTAGACCAAGTCAAGGCCGTCCCATACCAGCAAATGTGGCTGCACGGATAAGTCCGGATAGGTGGCACTATGACTTGATCCCATCGACGACGGAGGAGGTTTAAGTTATAAGTTCAGTTTAATATTTCCATCATCTCATCATAACATCAATATTTATGAGCAAGAACAAATACTTAACCACAGCATAGCAAAATCATAACGGTACTGACAATCAAGGCATGAGATCAAATCATAGTACTAACATGATAATGGTACTAAAAATATTGTTACTAGCATGGAAAAATATGACATGACAGCAATTCATGATATCACATGGTAAATAACACTAGCATCAGGCACAGATGAAATAACAGGGCTATGTCAATGCAGACTAATAGATTATCCGAAATATACACACAGGGTGCAAGCAAAGTCATCACGCAAGTCCGGAGCTCATGATAATAGGTTGGCTTGCCTTGGGGTTGACGGAGTCACCGGGAAGAAGTGCGATGGGCTCGTGGAAAGATTTGCCAGAAAAGTTTCCCTCTCCAAGGGGGCTGATTAAGGGCAAGGGCAAAATGGTCATTTTCACAGTGTGGAAACATTATGAAAATGATGCCATCGGAAAGGGCTCGACGAAATGAAGACGTGGGCGTTGGATTTACCTCAATCGGAGTTACGGTCGCGAAGAAACGGCCGTTCGTCCGTTAAGCGGAGAAACGGACACAAAGCTGTCCATTCCAGCTCCTAACGGGTGAACGTTCACTATTTAGTGGATTCGGCCGCGGGCTGGAAAATGAAAACGTATTAATGAGAATACGCCTTCCGTAAATGAAAACGGTTCGCCGAAAGCCGTTTCCACTTACTGGCGCGGGCCCGGGCTGACTTTTCCTCCCTCTGGCTGACGAGCGGGCCCCGCCTCATCTCCTCTCTCCTCCTCCTGTCTTCTTCTCCTACCCCCGACAGGAAGCAGAGCCGGCGCCGGCCGGGCTCGATGCCGACGCGCGGGGCCACAGCGGCGCTCGTGGAGGGGCGGGGTGAGCTCACGGGGCTCAGCCGTGCCCGCAGGCAGTCGCCAGGGCTCAGGAGCCGGCCGGTAGTGCCGTAGCTGCTAACCGGGAGGCGGCACTGGACGGCCACCAGAGGAGCTGCCTCGGCAGTGCTTCCCCGGAGGAACCGATGACGGCGGCGGCTCCGTGAGCTCCTGGAGAGACCGCGGACGCAAACAGGGAGAATGGGGAGGGCCAGGGCGCCGGAATTCCTCGCGGGCGCCGGCGGCAGAGCTTCGGCCGTGGCGGCGCTTGGAGTGGCGGGCACGGGCTGCTCCGGCGGAAATTGGAGGGGGCGGCGGCTCAGTGGACTTCTGGGAAGGCAGAGGATTGGAATGGAGAGGAGGGGGAGGGCTACACAGCCGGAATCGGCCGAGGGGGACGGCGGCAGAGCTTCTGCCATGGGCGAGGAGAGGAGCTTCCTGAGCTCAGGAGAGGAGGGGCTAGTCTTGCTGGAGAGGGGGAGCTCAGGGACGCCTTAAATAGCTCGGGGAGGAGCTAGCCGACGATGGACGGAGCTTCCAGAGCTCGGCGAGGTGGCGGCAATCTGGTGGAGAATCGATGTCGGCAGAGATGGCCAGGAGCTAGGAGACGAGGGGGAGAGGGCTCCAGAAGGTCCTCGCGCGCGGTGGACAGCTCTCCGGCGCTCGCGGACGAGCTGGAGCTCGCTGGAGAGGGCTCCCGAAGACTCCAATGCGCAGGGCGTTGTTTTGGCACGCTCTGCCCGTGGTCACCGCGTGGCCACGGCGTTGCCACGCCGCACACGAAGCCAAACCGTGTCTATCGTGTTCTCCACGCATCACTGAGCTGACTTGACCCCTCAAGCAAGAACAGGGAGCCCTGGTGTGACTGCACCTTGGTCAAACAACAGCTGGCAGCAAGGTGTTTGACATGTGCCATGTCCACCACAGTGCTCCGCTTGGCCTGATCTATGGCTGAGAGTGACCACTCACTAAGGTGACCATCTGGGCAAAATTGTAGCACAAATGGACATCCCTAGATGGTACTCTCTTCACAAAGCACCAATCTGACCAGAAATGCAAATGAGGAAGTAGGGGTCAATTGGCTAAATGGATTTGGATGATTTTTGGTGGGGAGTGATGATTTGGTCATGAGAGGTAGCTGGAAAAGTTTCAGCTCAAATTGATCATCCATGAGGGTACTTCCTTCACAGAGATGCAATCTGAGCAGAAACTTGGATAAATTACTGAGGAAAATTGGCTAAATGAAATGGGCTGGTTTTTGGTATCCAGAGGTGATTTATCCTTGTTAACCACCCTGAAAAATATCAGCCCAAAAAGATCAAGGGAACAAGCACCTCCTTTGCAAACTGAAAATCTGGACAGAATTTGCAAATGGATGTTGTGCTCAAAATTTGAATTGTGGAACTTGGATCTTGATGGAAACGATGAATATATGGATAGGATAAGCTCCACAAATTATTTGGGATTTTTCCTAACTACCAAAATGGTAGTTCCTTTGGAAAGGCCCCAAATTGAAATATTGTCTTTAAATAGGAAAATGCAATTTCCCTTATTTAATTATGGCCAATATTTTTTTGAGAGCTCAATATGATCACAAAGAATATCTCCACAGGTTTTCATGAACTTTGGAGATGGATAGATATTTTCCTAGATTTAATTCCTCAGAAAGGCAGAAAGAGGAATTAATTCTAGATGAGAAATATTGCATATGACTTAGCAATATTTTTGCACATCTAGGGTTTATGGGTGTAGGAGAGTCTCTGGAAATTTTGGGAGGATTAACAGAGCAAGGAAAAATGATAGCTCCTTTGTAAACACAAAGGCAGGATTTCGAGTTCCGATATTTTGGAACTAGGGTTTGAATGAGGTTCGGGGTTTACTGATGAGAGCTTGGCTGGCACAAGAGCATGGGAAAGATATGGAGAGACTGAGGATTGTCTGGATTCACCTGGTCACTCACCAAATTCCAGAGGAAAAATTTGGGAGAGGAAAGCTAGGAAGGGTTAACAACACAAAAATCGATAACCCAATTTTTGGGGTGTTACACCGGCTCAGAGGACCGGTTTACCCAGTGTTTCCAACCGAGAGATCATGTCTTCTGGAAACACACAACAACTTGGAACAGAACTGAACTGATCTTTATTGATATATCTCGAGTACAAGCTCTTAATTTACATTGATAGCGAGGCCAGAAGCATTGCACGTGCTATGACAATATCTACATTATTTATGGAACATAGCAGGGCCTCGGTACTACTAGGTGACTCTACGGCATAGCGGAACATCACGTGGGAACTGCATCCCAAAGGGACACTGCTGGGACACGGCCTAGTTAGCGTAGCACGAACCATCGGGACTTCCGTCCTCGGCTTCTCCTGCATCTGGCATGATACGCCAGGTGAGTACTTGGAATGTACTCGCAAGCTCACAACAACCATAACAATGCAGCAAACAATAGCATGGCAATGATCACATTAAGTGCTTAGGTGCTTACTGTTACCAATTACCAACTTACTCTCCTCTGGGTTGTCCCACAACCCTTAAGATACTCATGATCCATTGAATACTTCCGAGCATAAGACAAGTTCTTCCATCATTATTATCATTATTGCGGTTGACCAATCAGTGGCCTAGTACGGACTGTCCAATACTGTGGACGCGGCTATTTGAATAGATTCTTACACTCTGCAGAGGTTACGCACTTTACCCACACTATGGAGCTCCTGGTCCCGTACCTCGGTACACTTCCCTCTCGGGTGGACCGGTGCTGCTCCAACGATACTTGCCTAACCTGTGACTCCTCCATCATACCACCGACAATCATACCCTCCCAGGGTCATGTCCTGGGTGGCCCCTGTGTCACCCCGTGACACCTGCTACCGTCGTGGCTATCTAAACTGTCCCAAATGGGGACGCCGACAAAATAACTCAACTGGGCTCACAGGATTATCGTCGTCTACCTGATCAGGGTAGCACGCACACATAACCCTCCCTCTTTGGTGGTACCGATAAAAGAGCACAAAGCCAGACCAAGTCAAGGCCGTCCCATACCTGCAAATGTGGCTGCATGGATAAGTCCGGATAGGTGGCACTTGATCAACCAATTAGGTTTAGTGTTGTCAAGTACTTATCAAGCAGGGATTTTCATTATAAATAACTTAACATGGCAGTAGCTAGGCATCCAAGTAATTTACTATGAATTTCACATGTTAAAATAATGCATATAATTCAGTTAAATATCCAATACTATTGAAATGCTTCATGAAATGGATGACATGGCTTGCCTTGCTCTGTTGGGTTGTCCACAAACTCCTGGGCTTCAAAACCAAAAGTACTTCCTTCTGAAAATATTTTAAAAAGGCAAAGGAAAATGTCACATAACACTGTTCTGTTCACCAGAAATTCTGTGACCATGAGAAAAATACCAAATTTTACCATAAAATAGAGGAGCTCAAGACAAACCCAATGCAAAAAGAATCAATTTATTTGGACTTATGGATAAAAAGTTATAGGTGGTCAAAGTTACTGGTCAAATCTGATTAAAAAACAGAAAATAGAAAATCAGTAGAGGGCCACGTCGAAAACGTATTTCGCCAGGGCGCCTCCAGTTACCGCTTTGGCGAGCCACTGAATAGCGGGCCCCTCTGTCAGATTTAATAGGGGGAGAGAGGGAACAGAGAGTTGCGGAGCTCCGGCGATGGTCGCCGGCGATATAGACGGCGGCGAGGTCCGGCGACTACGGGGATGGAACGAGCTCACGGAGACGAGCACGTGCGTACCCGTAGCGTGACGAGAGATGGCCGGACGATGTCGTCCTCTTCCTCTCCGGCGGCGACTGTGCTCGGGTGTCGTCGAAGACGGCGATTCCGGTGGAGTTTCGACCGGGCAGAGGTTCAGGCGGGGTCAGGGGAGCTAGCTGAGGTCGTGCGTGTAGTCGGTTGAGGCTAGGGTCGAGCGAAATGGCGAGGTGGCGAAGCTCGGGTGGTGGCGGATCGCCGGTGAGATGCGAGGCCAGAGGGCCTCTCAGCCTTGGCTCGATGCTCGGGGGGTCGATTGGGAGGTGGTGGAGTGCGGTGAGGAGCTGGGAAGGGCTGGCCGTGGCTATATATAGGCGGGGGCGAGCTCTCTGGAACCTGGCGGAGATCGGCCACATCGCCGGAGTCCGGACGCCGCGCTGGCTGGCTCGGCGTGGGCGACGGGATAGGAGAGGGCAGAGAAGTTAATGCGGGCGGTGGCGGCTAGCGGAGGAAGACGACGGCCAGCAGGGCCACTGTGCCCGCACGGGTGCCACAGTGCCCGTGTGCGGTGGCGGCCGCCGGGGACGATTCCGGCAAGGGGAGCATTCCAGAATGGCCAGGTGGGTGGAGGAGAGGATGTCGGCGAGCTGGGACAAGGCGCGGTCACGCGGGGCAGCCGGATGCATCACATCAGACGCGGACGCAGTGCAGAGCGCGTGCATTGGCATGCCATTGCTGTGCTCACCACGGGCACTGGCATCTAGAGGCCATGCAAGCCTGGCGCATCTTGTCCAACATGTCGACCCTTGACCACTTAGCCTCTCTGTGCCACTGGCTCGACTAGATGCACTCTGGTTCGAAGTGTAACTTCATGAATAGTTTCTGATAGAAACTTTGAGAGAGATCTGGAGGAGAGGTGAGCTGGAGATGGAGCCAGTAGAGATGTCTGGGATGATCTACTTTGGAAGGACTACAAGCTGGCCAAGTTTGAGAAATTATCATCAAGATTTGAATGCAGTTCATGTACAACTGCTGTTACTGGTCCAGAAACAAGATGAGCTTGTTGCACTCATCTGGTTGATCTGCTGGAGCTGGAATTTGGTGTGGGAGGGTTATTTGGTGGATATAAGATTTCATAAAAATTTCAGCTCAATTGAATACCTCTAGCTGGTACTTCCTTCACAGAGGTTCCATTTGAGCAGAAACTTGTCAGAATATTGTTGCTGAAAATTTGTACTGGACAAGGTGATATTTTTGGATATTCTGGCAAGATAGGTTCCCTAGTATCTCAGGGAATTATCTGAGAGTTTTCTGAATTGGGAAAATATGGGTTGCTTCACAAAGGGCCAGTACTGTCCAGAAGGCAAATTGAGTTTTCTGGACAAAATTTTATACTGGACCATGAAATGTTTTTGAATATTGTGTGAGTAGATGATGTCAAGAAGGTGTGGTATTAATTTGGGATTTTTCTGATCACCGGAACTATAGGTTGCTTCATAACCCATAGTGATGACAGATTTTCCCAAAGGAAGAAAATGAATTATTGGGAAAGATTGAGAATTGGGATTTGATCCAGAAGGTGTGTGACAAGATTGTGGCAAGATGTTGAGGGCTTTGGATCATTTAGAGAGAGATTCAGAAGTTTCACAAGTCCAAAGTCAACTTAAGAGGATTCAAAAACCATCCAAATTGCAAATAAAGCCAGAAAGATTTTGAAAAGAAAAAAGTTACCAAATCCAGGGTGTCACATCGGCCTATTAAAGGCCCAAAACTACTTTACGTTTAGGCCTAATAATGGCCCGAGATGATTATAGGCCGGCTGTCCGGCCCATATATAACTAGTTACGGGCCGGCCCGTTTGGGTAGCGTAATTTCTTTTTTATATACCGCTGACAGACCAATAACGTATTGGGCCGTTGAGCTCCGTTGAAGCTATCGGCCTAAATTACAACATACCGACTAAGAATAAACCTAGACTATACAATAAAGAAATTATGGAATATTACATCCACTGGGCATCAAATTTCGCCACCAATGATGATAAAGGGCAACCAGACCGCATATTACATACACTGGGCATCAATGATCGCCACCAGTGCAAAAAAACATGCCGACAAAATAATATACAAAACCAACAGCACTTCAACACAGTTCAAGAAACGTTAGTCCCACCCCGGTGCTGCAGCGCAAGCAGCTGAACAAGCCGACGAGACCTCAGTTGTCTGAACGTTAAATCCTCTAGCTCCAGCCACGTAGCTATAAAGCACGCACGAGTGTCCTCTGTGATCTTCCTTAGACATTGCACTTCAAGTCGGACCTGAGTTGCACCAAGTCTTTCAGCTTGAAGTTGAGACTGAAGAAGTCAAACTGATTCAGGCAGCAACTCCTTCGCTGCAATATAAGTGATAGGTACCAGCAATGGGTTTGGCTCACTATCTTCCCTAAAGTTCTGCCTGGCGTCAGAGATATTAATCTGAAAGAGAAAGAAGGAGACAGAGAACAAGTTTCACAAATATATAAGCAACGGTGGTCAGTGTGTGACAATTCCATCCCATTTTATATTGGCAAATTCAGAGATACAATTTAAAATAGCATTAACATAATACGACATTGTTCGTATGATCGGCAAAATCAGTTAAGACAAAGCAGCAAATGAGATGATGCAGGCATGGGCAGCTTCACCACACCACCAGATTAGAGATCTAGAACATAGGCATACATGCAGTACTAAAGAAAATCAATGGATCTGTTTGATTAATGTGAATGGTATGAATAAGGAACATGTTTTTACAACTACAATTTGAAACTGGCAATTGTTGCAAACATGCAATCTGATGCAAACACCAAAGTAAAAAGCAGTGGAGGAAATGATGCCTATCCAAATCTATACTAGAACAAAGTTTGAAGGCTTGAGAAGGATGGACTTACATTACATGTTAACATGGGCTCGACAAAGCCCTTCTCCATGTCAATGGAATGATAATTCAAGAAATTCCCCAAAGAAACTTCTTCATAAACGTTGCCTTTATTCTAAATTTTGTAAAGAGTAAATATAGATCTAATAATATTGGAAGAAATAGAGGATAATGAAGCTCAGATGCAGAGTGATGATACATAATCAAATAGCTATCAATTAAGTATAGCGTTACAAGGCAAAAGGTACTGACAAGAGGAATGCAGACCTCAACTTGTGAAGTGGCATTGGCTTTATTCAACATTTTGGTAAGAGTAAACGTAGATCTGATAATTTAGAGAAAATGGAGGGCAGGGCAGATAAGATGCAGAGTAATGACAAACAATCAATTATCTCTCAATGTAAGTACAGTAATACTACCTCCGTCCGGAATTACTTATCGCTGAAATGGATGTATCTAGCACTGTTTTAGTTCTAAATACATCCAATTGAGCAACAAGTAATTCTATACGGAGGGAGTACATGACAACAGGTAATTACAAGAGCAATCCAGAACTTCATAACCATTGGTTTATTCTACATTTGTGTAAGAGTAAATATAGATCTTATAATTTCGAGCAAACGGTGGCTAAGGAAGCCAACATGCATAGTGATGCTACATAATCAAACAACAATGAGTGTAAGTATGGTGATAAAGGGCAAGAGGTACTCACAAGAGCAATGCAGTGCGCAGTATTTTTGTGAGATCCTATGATCCCTTGAGAATGGATCACTGCCTTTTGCAAATACTTTGTTTGTACTCCTTTAGGATCTGCAATCACCCTCTTCCTTTTCGACATCTATTACGAAAGAACAACATTTGAGTGGAAAAACCTGGTATGATGACACATGGAATAGGTACAGAAAATGGATAGGCATAGCATATTCTCATATATGATGTGTAAACTAAGCAGATGGTGGTGTAACAAAGTAGAAGTAATGCAAGATACGTGCGACCAATACAACCTTGCCAAGTTAGAGCAAGCACCTTGATGGGTGAATAAGATAGGCCATCTGACTCTGACTCATCTGGAGAGCTAAATAGACTTGGGTCTCTATCTAGGACAGAATCGTCTTTAGGATCATATTCTCCAATGGAATCTGTAGATGGGGAGCGTGTGTGTTCCATTGCATCTAGACAGGATCTCAATCCTTGATGCCATGTTTGTTAGCCAGTGGATTGTTCCACAATATTCCTCTGGTGCACCCTTTCTCATATTCATTATGATCATGTTCAATACCTGACATGCATGAAAACATAAAAATAAGTGAGATTATCTTTGTAATGCATAGGGGATTCTAATCCAATAGTGCCTCCCTGTAAACCCCTATGTGCTATCTCTGTGCAATTCTTCTGAGAGATGCCATGTGTGCTATAATTTGGTGTGTGCATTAATATAATGTGGCCTACTACTCAAAATATAGGCTCCCTGTTGAGAGCTCCAGAAATAATGATACTTCGCAGATGACAGCTTCAAAATATACTAGGGAAGAACAACTCGACCTGACCTATCGACCGCAAATGTCTCTGCTCCTCTTCCCAAAGAAGGAACATACTGTACTTATTAAAGAAGAAGAGAAGAGGATCATGTTAAAGAAGAGCTGAAGAGCAAGCAGATTGTAGATATTACAAGTCTTTCTATACAATGTCTGTTGCCCACCCACGATGAACCAGAGCGCACAGAGAAATACTCTTCCTTCCTGTCTCTCTATATGTGGCTCACATGCATTTCGAAACTAAAGTAGGAACATTTAGCGGACCAATTAAACCTGTCTCTGTCTTACTAATATTAGCATCATATTAGATTCAAATTTGTACAACTAAGCTTGTTTAGCTTGATGGGTGGAGCAGTGCTCTTATGACACGAATCACGTAGGCTGATCATAGTGATCATAAAAGGGGGAAACCCTAAGCATGATGAGTATAGTGTTAACCGTGGCATGGCAGATCTGAAGCTGCAAACCGCACAAAGGCTACTTAGCAACCGATGTTTGCTTTCAACTAACAACTAAGATTTGGTATGGATAAGAAAGTACAGTAAACAAGTGACAAAGAAATGCAATTCCCTGCTGTCTCTCTATATGTTGCCACATGCATTTGGAAACTCAAGTGGGAGCATTAGCTGACCAATTAAATGTGTGGCTATTAACTAATATCAGTATCATATCACATTCGTATTTGAACAACTAAGCTTTGGAATTATGAGGGTGTGTTGTTTAGCTTGAAGGGTGGAATGCTGCTAGTACGACACAAAGCACCTACGCAGATCATAGTAGTGTAGATACAAGGGGAAAATCCTAAGCATCACGAGTAAAATCGGGAAAGTGGAACTAGCTGGAACATATGGGTTTGTATTGCCAGTACAGCTGGAAATGCTTCGAATCCCCTACAGGGGCATCTCTATTCAACTGAAGGCGCACCAACTAGAATAGTTGAAAGCATCCATCAGAAGCGACCCAATATACCTGTCGACTGCAAATGTCCCTGCTCCAGTTCCCGACAAGGAACATACTGTACTACTATACTTATTAAGAAGAACAGAAGAGGAACATGTTAAAGAAGAGCAAGCAGATTTTGGATAATACAATGTGTGTTGCCCACCCATGATGAACTAGAGCGCACAGAGAAATACTCTTCCTTCCTGTCTCTCTATATGTGGCTCACATGCATTTCGAAACTAAAGTAGGAACATTTAGCAGACCAATTAAACCTGTCTCTGTCTTACTAATATCAGCATCATATCATATTCGAATTTGTACAACTAAGCTTGTTTATCTTGATGGGTGGAGCAGTGCTCTTACGACACGAATCACGTAGGCTGATTGTAGTGATCGTAAAAGGGGGAAACCCTAAGCATGATGAGTATAGTGTTGACCATGGCATGGCAGATCTGAAGCTGCAAACTGCACAAAGGCTACTTAGCAACCGATGTTTGCTTTCAACTAACAACTAAGATTTGGTATGGACAACATAGTACAGTAAACAAGTGACAAAGAAATGCAATTCCCTACTGTCTCTCTATATGTTGCCACATGCATTTGGAAACTCAAGTGGGAGCATTAGCTGACCAATTAAATGTGTGTCTGTTAACTAATATCAGTATCATATCACATTCGTATTTGAACAACTAAGCTTTGGAATTATGAGTGGTGTGTTGTTTAGCTTGAAGGGTGGAGTGCTGCTAGTACGACAAAGCACATACGCAGATCATAGTAGTGTAGATAAAAGGGGAAAACCCTAAGCATCATGAGTGAAATCGGGAAAGTGGAACTAGCTGGAACATATGGCCTTGTATTGCAGGTACGGCTGGAAATGCTTCGGATCCCCTACAGGGGTAGCTCTATTCAACTGAAGGCGCAATACTGTTACTATCAGTCTAGACTCTCAAAGGCGACACAACTCCCAGCATTTCTTGGATATTATGGCAGACCAATTAGAATAGTTGAAAGTATCCATCAGAAGCGACCCAATATACATGTCGCACTAAAAAAAAAGACACATCCGTGACATTATGGCCCGAACGAAAACTTTTTTTGTCATGGTTGTGACACTTCTATGACAATAATTGTGACAAAAACACGTATCATCATAGATGTGGTGGGCTCCTACTTCTATGACAAAAAAAATATGACAGAAAATGGGCTTTTCGTCCTGGGCGGGCCGGACATGCACCTGCATGACATTCTTTGGGCCGTCCATGATGTAAAAAATCGTGGTAGAAGTGAGGCCGAGGAAATTTCCGGGGAGTTCCAGGTTACGGTGGGTGGTCGGGGCCGAGCGATGCAGTGTGCTTTGCGTGTTTCTCTCATACGCGCATGTGTGCGAGGTGTTCGCTAACTGAACCCGAGCGAGGCGTTCGCTTGCTGAACCCCAGCGATCGCACTAGCCAGCTATGTACTGAAGACGAGCAATCAATCCCTTCTCTGCTAACTGAACCCGAGCTCTTCCTTCGCTGCTAACTGAACCCGAGCGATTCCTTCGCTGCTAACTGAACCCGAGCCATCGATCGTTGCTGCATGTGCTTACTGAAGCCGATCGATCGATGCGTTGCATCGAGCCCCCGTGTGCGAGACGTAGCCGGTTGGGTTGCCTCTCGATGAACAGTGCCCGTTGCTGCCGCACGCGCAATACACACGTAGATACGAGTCAAGATGCATCGATCGAGCCGGTTGGTTGGCTGTGGATGAACAGTTCCTGTTGCTGTCGCCCGCTCGTATGCCCCACCCCAGCCGGTGAGGTTTGGATGCACAGGACCTCGGCCGTGTAGGTCGTTTGCGCTGGATGAACAGGACCCCGAGGAGGTCATGCCGCGGTACGCCATACCCCAGCCGGTTGGGGGTGGATGAACAGGACCCCGTGGAGGCTGGATGAACAGTAGCCGGTGGAGGCTGGATGAACAGGACCCCCGTGGAGGCTGGATGAACAGTAGCCAGTGGAGGCTGGAGGAAGTCGACGGTGGATGAACAGTAGACCATGGATTCCCATTTTGCGGTACGCCACACCCCTCCCGATGAACATGACTCTGTTTCGACCGTAGGCAGTTGGGGAGAAGTCCGTTTCCTCCATTTTGCGGTACGCCAGAGCCCTCCCAATCAACAGGACCCCGTTTCGACCATAGGCGGTCGAAGAGAAGTCCGTTTCCTCCGTTTTGCGGTACGCTAGACCCCCAGTTGATGAACAGGACCCCGTTTCGACCGTAGGCGGTCGAACAGAAGGCCGTTTCCTCCATTTTGCAGTATGCCACACCCCGAGTCGATGAACATGACCTTGTTTCGGCTGTTCCCTCCAAGCAGGTTGGCTCCCGATGAACAGGACGCATTCCGACCCAGTCGGTTGCCTCCCGATGAACACGACGTTGTTTCTCCGTTCTGACCCAGCCGGTTGGCTGCCGATGAGCAGGAGGCCATTGTTGCGTACCCCCACCGTCGCCTCTCCATGTACACGAGCCCTGGCCGTACGTATGCGCGAGTACGGGTTCGAGACCCTGCCCGTATGTACGTACGTGCCTGTGTTTTTTGCAGTGTGGCTGTACGTACGTGTACACGATTTAGCGGGGCTACCTGAACTGCTACGTCGGGGGCTCTACTACGACATGTGCCGCTCCTTACACGCCCACGGTTCATCGTTGCAGAGAGACTGATCGACCAGTATGTACGTACACGTTCGCGACCAGACAAACAACGCTACGTACGCCTCGACCGGGTGGGTGCCAGCTGTCAGGGAGGATAAGGAGGCACTTCCTTGTGTGCGAAGATATAGCAAGTGGGTCCCAGCTGTCAGGGGATGGATAATTTTTTTCCCGCGTAATAAGGAGGCACTTCTTTGCGTGCGAAGATGTAGCTGGTGGGTCCAGCTGTCAGCCTCACCACGTAAAGTCCTCATCAGATGGCTGTCGTTCATTGACCACGTTGACTACGCCTCGCCGAGAGTACCAAGGCGGTGGACGATGGCAAGGCCTAGGAAGGGAACGACGCGGAGCCGGGGAAGACGCGACAGTGGATGGCCACACAGAGGGGAGTACGAGGGTTGACTGGTTTGGCTGTGGTGTGAGGCCGCTGTCGCCGGAGAATAACAGGGGATGTGGGTGTGTAGAGGGAAGGCCTGGCCAGCGGTGGGAGTAGGGTGGGGTGGTGAGGCCTATGCGGCAGCATAGCCGACCACGGGAGGCAGGAGCAGGCGGTCCCACCGGCGCTGGTTTGGGCGGCTGGAGCAAGAAGATCAGAGATTGAAGAAGCTGCACGGCCGTTGGATGAACATCCAACGGTCACTGCTGCTAGAATCGTTTGTTGACTTCCTCAAAAAAATAAATCGTTTGTTGACTAAGTTGACAAAGCCATGCGTACGCGTCAACTTAGTAGGCCCACAAGTCAGCCTCCAAATCTGGTGGGTCCCACTTGTCATGGGGACGAATCATTTTTTCGTGTAATAAGGAGGAACTTCCTTCCGTGCGAAGATATAGCTGGTGGGTCCCAGCTGTCAGGGGGAGGAATCATTTATTTTTCGTGTAATAAGGAGGAACTTCCTTCCATCGAAGATATAGCTGGTGGGTCCCAGCTGTTAGGGGGAGGAATCATTTATTTTCGCGTAATCACGAGGCACTTCCTTGTGTGCGAAGATGTAGCTGGTGAGTCCTAGCTGTCAGGGGAGGAAACTTTTTTTTTCCGCGTAATAAGGAGGCACTTTCCTTGCGTGCGACCATGGACCTCGTGGGTCGCAGCTGTCAGCCTCTCCACGTACAGTCATCTTCTGATGACTCTCGTTTGTTGACCATGTTGAACACGCCGTGCCAAGCTCACCAAGGCAGTGGACAACAGCGAGGCCCCCCCGCCCCAGACGGGAACGACCCGGAGATGGGGAAGACATGGCAGTTGAGTCGCAAACAGAGATGAGTGCGAGACTTGACTGGTTTGGGTGCGGGGTGGGGCTACACTCGGCGGAGAATAACAGGAGGTGCGGAGGAGTGGAGGGATGGCCTGGACGTCGGTGGGGGTAGCGTTTCGCAGCAAGGCGCGCGAAGCAGCGCTATTGGACGCCGGAGGTAGAGTAGGCAGTCCCGCCAGCGCTGGAGGAAAAAGATGAGAGATTGAAGAAGAATGCCGGCCGTTGGATGTACATCCAACAGATAAGGCTGTTAGAAACTTTTTTTGACTAAGTTGACAATGCCTTGCGTAGGCTTAGACCTATTGGTCCACATGTCAGCCAGTCCATTTGGTGGGCTGGGTGAAACAATAATGTAGCGTCTATGCTGCCCATTTATATATTTTGTTAGCATTTATAGCCTATTTGTATTATTTTTCAAAATACACGGTTTTGCTGGGCTGGGTGAAAATATCATTTTGGGCAGGTCGGAGAAATGTTATAAAAACATAAACTGGTGCTAGGCATTTTATTATAAAACTACATAATTTGCGGAGCATAAACACGTGATTGCACGTCTATTACTGCATTGGTCCGTAAAATCTTAGCAAGCTTATGTACGCAATCTCCAGGAATTAACTTGCCAAACTTATTGTTAAATAATAATAATTATTTGGTAAGAACTTATCGATTTACCAAATAAAATATTATTTATTTTGAAGAGTTAATAAGATCTGGGGTATTATTATTTTTTAGGCTAGACGTGGGACAATTGAGTTGGTTTTAGGTAAAACCTGTGGGAGAAAAATCAGAGATAGGATTAATAAAAAAACAAAAATAAAGGAAGTGGGAAGGTCTATACAAAGGTTGGACGAAGGACAGGTCAAACAGGAACCTTATGTTCTTCTAATATATGTACGGAGTATATGTAATAAAATAAAATATAAATATATATACTATTATAGAAGGGAAAACATAATTTGAGTTTGGCATTCTTATAGAAAAATAGAACTTCCTTTTTTGAGCAGTATAGAAAAATAGAACTGAGTTGTGAGTTATCTTCAAGAAAGAAACATAAGTTGGGCTACTGATGTTATAAAACAAGCTAGTCTGGGAGGCCCAGAGGCCGATTGATACCTGCTGGACCTCAAAAAAAAAGTTGAAACCTGCTGGATCAACTGTGTCAGCATGTCGTGGTCTGTGCATGTTAAACAACAAAACCTAGGTTGGGCAGGCCACAGCCCAGTTGTTACTTGTTCGACCTCTGAAAAAATGATTACTTGCTAGGTCCCGGATGACAACCACCTTGACTACGTTGACAATCTCGTGGGCCCCAAACGTCAGCATACCATAAGGAGGAAGCATTTTTTTGCAATATATAAGGAGGCACTTGTTTGCGTACGGCCATGGACCTGGTGGGCCCGGACTGTGAGCCTCTCCACGTACAGTCATCTCCCAATTCCTCTTGTTTGTTGACCATGTTGAGAACGACAGATGGCGGCGCCGCGGCGAGAGCACCAAGGCGGAGGACGACATCGAGACCTCGGACCGGAATGAACCGGAGCCGGGGAAGACGCAGGCGGAGGGGAATACGAGGGTTGACTGGTTCGGGTGCAGGGTGGGCCGTTGGAGTTGCCGCTGCCGGAAAATAAAAGGAGATGTGGGGGAGTAGAGGGATGGCCTGGCCAGCGCCATGCATAGGCTAGGATGGGTCATCGAGGCGTGCGCGGCAGCGCCGCCAGCCGCTGTAGGGAGAGGACGAAAGATTGAACAAAATAAAGAAATACAAATGGATAGGGGGTTAGTCCCAGATGTCTGTGTACGAGACGTGCTGGGTCCACCTGAGAAAGGGAATATGTTGGGAGGAAGGAGATTCAAAGCACGCTAGCCGTTGGATTTCAAGCTAATGGCTGCCAGAAGGACTGACGAAAGAGGTATCAAACTAAACTTGTTCTCATCGTTCGTGATCAAACATGACCACCCTGAGTGAAGTTATCTGATAATCTAGGCAAAACGAACGACTGTGCAACCTATAGAAAACCGCACTCAGACTTCAAAAAAAAAAACGCACAAAAAAATGATACAACTGCTGGATCCCCATAAGCATGTCGTGGGCTGCGGATGTCCTAAGAAAAGAAGCCTGGGCTGGGCAGCAACGGCCTAGTTGATACATACTCGACCTCAAAAAAAAAGGAAACACGGCAGCCCTGTGAACTAGTACTCTTATTACATACATAAGCAAACAGATTCATAGCCACTCGGGAAAAAAAGCAAATAGGTTCATGGGTTTTAGACGAAATATTACGGATAAAACATATAATTACGACACATAGGTTAATGCATGAAACACTTAGATGATAAAGGTGCTTAAACAGAAAAACTACACCATCTAGATCTTCCCGCCACGCTTTATGTAACACCCCGATTTTTGGCCCTTTCTTTTTCTTTTGGATTTCTTCGAATTTTTATTTGGAGTTCCTTTTTCCGTGGCTAGGTGGCCTGGAAACCTGGGAAGATCTTCTCTCCTGCCACTTCCTAGTGGCTTGTCACTCTCAAATCTATCTCAAGGCCATGTCATTTCCATCTTAGCCCAATCCCAATATTTATTTATTGGGAATAATCCTTTTTCTATTAAAGAAATAACCCTATTTGCCCTAGGTTGTGAAGCAACCTATATTTCTGCCTTCTAGAAAATTCCCACAAAATTCTCATAAATTCTTTGGATCATATCTTCCATAAATATGCCAAAATCCATCCTTGCCTAGTTCAAAAATAATTCAGGAATATTCATTTCCTATTTTGTCCAGATTGGCACTTTGTGAAGGAAGTGCTATTTGTATTTTCTTGATTGCCCTAAAAATTTTTGGGCACTCTCTCTTATCCAAATAATTGCCACATGCCAAAATTAAACTTCATTTGCCTAGTAAATCTTCCTCAAAAAATTTCCAAAGTTTCGGTTCAGGAAGAAGCTTTGTGAAGGAAGTACTATCTAGGCTTATCCAAATAGGTTGAAATTTTGGTAGATCATTTATATGGTCAAATAATTGCTCTCCACCAAATTTCATCTCCATCAAACAACCTATGTGAGCACACCTTCAAATCTTTGTTTCTGACCATAATTTCAGTTTGTGAAGCAACTATATTTTATATTGCTTCAAAAATTCTGAAATTAATCCAGGACCTCAGTATCCCTAAATAATGTGATCATGAAAAAAATTGACATTATTTTGCCAAGCCATTTTCTCCACAAAATTCCCCCAAGTTTCTGTCCAGTGGGTAGCATTGTGAAGGAAGTACCATTTTTACTTATCCAAATGGGATTAAAAGTTTATGGTACCTTCATATGCCCAAATAATAATCCTCCACCAATTTTAAGCCTAATCCAAGCATCTATGTGAGTGCTACTTCCTGATCTAGATTCTGGCCAATTTTTGCAGTTGTAAAGCAACTGCACTCAAACCTTGTCCTAATGACCTCAAAATTCACAGGATCATAGTCCTTCCTACCCTAAACCTGTGTGACATCTTATTTGACCATTTAACCAAACCATTTTAACACAGCTATTGGTCAAAGTTTGCTATAGCAAACTTTAGCTGAACCTTCCCATCAACCCAAAGCGCTCTTAGTCGATCCATCACCTCTGGTATGTACCATTCAGTAAGGGCAACGCGCTAGACACCATTATCCATGCACTGGAGCCCTCCTATTGCCATTGCACGCGGTGACCAGGTACAGAGCGCGTGCTCTGCAGGCCAACAGCGCGCTCTGGCGCCCGGACCCGCTCGGCCGCCGTCCAAATCCCCTCCGCTCGCCACCTAGCTCTGCCGCAGCCCTTCCCCGGTTCTCCCTCGCCTCTCTGGTCCGCCCGCCCCCACTAAGAGCTCGCCGGACCGAGCCAAACCGTGGGCGCACGCGGGAACAGTGGCCGACAACACTGGCCGCGCGTGCCCTGCTCCTCCTGCCTCTCCGCGCGTGTGGCCCGCTCGTCAGCCTCTTCTCCATCTGCCGTCCAAAGCCACTGTGGCCGCTGTTTGTGCTCGTCGCCTCGCCGGGGCGAGCTCTTCTGGCTGCGGCGGCAACCAGCCCGTGCCTCCCCTTCCTCGCCTATTTAAGCCACCCCGTGCCCTCTCGACCTCACCCATCCTCCTCCTTCACTCCCAGTAGCCTCCCTAGCAACTCTACCGAGCTCGAGGAGCCTCCCTGCCCACCCAATGCCGCCATGGCCGCCGATCGGCCCCTCTCAAATTAGCACAATGTCGAGCCCCTCCTCTCCTCTTTTCCTCACCATCCGAACCTCCTGAGCCCGGCAACCCTCCCCACCTCCTAGTTTTGTCACCGAAACACCTGTGGCCGCGTGCTCACCGGTGCCCGAAGCTGTCCTCCGCCGCGGCCGAGGCCCTGTCCTCCTCTGTGATCTCCGGTGAGTGTGAGGTGGCTCAGGCGAAGCGACTCCCTCCCCTGAGCATTTTGGTAGGTCGGGCGCCGCCGGAGACGGTCTACGGCGACGGCAATCGCCGTCGGGGCCGGCCCTGTCCCGCGGCCAGGAGCGCGCATGTGCGGGAGGAAGAAGGAGACCAGCTGGCGGGCCCCACCTCCCCTCGGGTCCCACTCGTCGGTCTAACCAGAAGTCAACCCCGGGCCCGCGCGGTTAAGTGGAAGCGTATTCCACTGGAATACGTTTTCTGTTTTTGAAAGCGTATTTTGCCTCTGTTCTGGAGCAAAGTGCGCTTTCAATTTCTAAAAGCATATTCGGCAAAGTACGCCTTCTGTTTTAACCGCCGGCCGAAACAGTTAAATAGCGGACGTTCGTCCGTTAGCAGCAGAACTGGACAGTTTTTAATTCTTTTTCTGCCTAACGAACGAACAGCCGTAACTTTTCAACCGTAACTCCAATTCAGGTGATTCCAAAGCCCACGATCTTAGTTCGTCGAGCCCATTCCGATGGTATCATTTTCATGAGGTTGTCACACTATGAAAATGACCATTTTTCCCTTGCCCTTAAAACAGCTCCGCCGAGAGGGAAACTTTTCCGGTGAATCTTTCCGCGAGTTCATCGCACCTCTCCCCGGTGAATCCATCAACCCCAGGCAAGCCACGACAGCCACTTGCATGATGGCCTTGTAGTAGCCATGGTTTTCACTTGAATATTTAAATAAATGTTTGCTCATTTAATTATTTTGTGAATATTATATGCTTGTGAATCCATGCTCGTTCTTATGCCTTGCTCATTTGCATCTAGTAAGTGAAATGATTATTTGCTAGTATTATCATGTTAGTTCTCGGATTTATTTCCGATGCTAGTGATAACGATATGCTCATTTGAATAGTGAGGGTTTATTATGAAAATACTTGTTATATTCATGATTGTCATTATGCCATGCTCATTTGCATCCCGTAGAATAAATGAGTTATCATTTTTGATGCTATGTTGTTAAATGGTCATGTTGCCCATCCATGGTTACACTGATATCATGCTCGTATGCATTGTTATTTCATTATGTTGTTATGACTCAGCTCATCACCATTCAAGTTAAACCTGACATTAATCGAACTTGAACAAATCTGTTGGCTGAGTCATGGTGCCACCGAATCGAGCTCACCAGTGCAACCACACTTGCCTGGATGGGGAGGCCGTAATGTAGTCTATTGTCATGCCTCTCGCCAGTGCCTCCTACTAGGGAAGGTTATGGGTGCACGCTACCCTGATCAGGTAGGCTACCATAAGCCTTGAGGACCCGAGTTTTGATGGTATACCGAGGTCCCCGATTGGGACAGTTTTGTTTGGCCACGACGGTGGCAGCCACAGAGGTGGCAGGTGTCACATGTTGACACCGGGGTCACCCAGGACATAGCCCAAAGGGGAGTTTGTCGGAGTGGCCGGGAGAGTGTCATGCAATAGACTGGTTTTGTCGGAACGTCATTGGTCCACCCGAATGGGAGCACGAGGCCATGAGTTCCGTGGTGTGGATACAGTGTACTAACCTCTGCAGAGTGTATAATCTATCGATAGCCGCGTCCTCGGTCATGGACACAGTTCGTAGTAGGTCACACTATGGGTCAACAGAAATAATAACCTGAAGAATAACAACCCCGGTTCGATGAGGAAAGAAGTTGGTTGATCTTTATGTGGTCATGTGATGATCACGATGGTATAGTTGATACCGAGCTTGGTTGATCCTGAGGTGATCGAGTAATGATCACGATGGTAAGTTGGTGGTTACGAGATAACCTCCGAGCAGAGTAAGTTGGTCCATGAGACCTTAAAAGTCGATCCCTTGCATGCTAGTGCTAGTATCATCCTGTTCATATCATGAATTATATGTACATGCCATGCTCATGTTGTTGCCATGCTCATGTTGTTCTAGTAGTATCGTGTTCATCTTTGATGATTAACCTGTAAATGCCGTGCTGTTGTATGTCTTGATTGCTTTGGTTGCTGTGAGCTTGCGAGTACATTCAAAGTACTCACCTGGCGTGTCATGCCAGATTGCAGGTCATGCCGTGTTTGCTTGTCGAGGATCTCGAGGTTGCGCCCTAGGATACGTCCCAGCCAGAGTCCCTGCGGAGTGGAGTTCATCACTGTCGTCGTTGTTCCGCTGTTAGGATTTATTCCGTTTCGAGATGTCTCGCTGCTAGCATAGAGCTATCTGAGAAGACGAAGTGTTACCGTGCCCCTGTAATCTTCGTACCTTCAGAACCTTTGTACCCATGTTATTTGTAATAAAGAGCTAATTTGTTCTATGCCAAGCAGTGCCGTATTCCAGAAGACTTGATCTCTGGGCTGGAATACGGGGTGTTCCAGTCTCTCTGAGACGGGGTGCCACACTTGATCATGACGCTGCGGCTGTCCGTGTACTCCTCGGTCACGGGAAGCAGACATGCCCTCATGTCCAAGATCCGCCTGTACATGTCATAGCCTACGTATGCGTCCTTGGCCGCGTAGGTGATGTAGGCTAGATTCAGAGGTACCTCCCACGTGTTCAGGTCCTTCGTATCTATGTCTTCTTTCATGTTGGCGTAGCAGGGGTCGATGATGGCCGCGGCGAGGTCAACCACGGAGTCCTCCTCTTGCCCGTTCCCGATGATCTTGTATTGCTTCTGGATGTTGACGAGCTTCTTGCACCAGATGGTCGAATCGTAAAGCACAGTGGCGTTCTTCCTGCTCTCCACCGTAGCGAAGGTGTAGTCGGCGGTGCCGATGAAATGGGCGAATGCTCCAGAACCCTTGATGGCCCTATAGTAGTGGTAGACTAGAACCTTGTCCCGCACGCATACCTCGGCAACGGTGATCCGCTCGTCCCTGTCAGGAGACGGATGGATGGGCACAAGGTCTAGTCCCGCGACCTTGTGCTTCTCGTCCTGTAGGTACTGCTTGAACTTGGCGACGCAGAGCTTCACCGAGTCCGGATCGTTGGTGTACATCACATTCAACTTGGTGCTGCCATGGGTCTGAACGGCGAACTCAAAGGTGAACTCCTTGCTGGAGTCCATATCCAGCAGGCTCACCCCTCGGATCACCATTGGAGTCTCTTCTCACGCATAGTTGTTGTGGCGGTTCTCGTTTTGTGGGGATTGGGGGCAGGGGGGAAGATGAAGACGATGGGGAGATATGGACAGTGGAGGGCTCCTTATTTACTCTGGGGATCAGTGTGTAGTGGGGTACTAGGGGGCGGCAGCAGTAGTTCATTTTTCCAATCTTGGGGAACTGTCGCCAGTGAACGTAGGGGGTAGGCGGCGGCAACAGTTCATTTTTCCACTCTTGGGGAACTACAATCGTCGGTGAACGTAATGGGTATAGGCGGCAGCAGTTACTAGCCCCTCCTCCCTCGCCCGCTGCACGCCCCCTCGACCCATTCAAATGCCATTGGCTTGTTCTATCAGTGCCATAAAATCAACATGCAAAACAATTAGAATTATTATTCTTAGGACGCACGCAAATAGCTCATTTGCCGCGCTTTCAGACAGACAAAGTACCAAGTTTGAACAGATTGTTAGGGTTGCTGTCCTCTGCATCATCTTGCCGTGTTTCACATCTTGCAAGATTCACAACCAACTCATAAGATTCAAATAAAAATTACAACAAAGATGCCTACGCATCTCAATGATTCGCAGATCAGAGGCAATAGTTACTGTTTAACTAAAATGTTGTGAGAATGTTAACAAATAAATAAAATTGATCGATGCTTCATGTAAGCAATTTGATTCAAGGATTTGCTGAAACATTGAAACCAGTCCCGTTTACGGCCACGCATGTCAAACATTGGCAGATGAACATTTTCTGGATAACGGGTGGCACTAGCACTTCCAATATCTGCGTAAGCGGGTCATCCTGTGTTGGACCAGGCTCATGAGATACAGTGCATCGCTAAGGAGCTGGAGCTCCTGAAGTGTGAGTTGCCGGACAAGTTTGTCGCGGGTTGCATTATTGCAAAACTCCCTCCTTCATGGAGGAACTTTGCTACTTCTCTCAAGCACTTGAGGTGTGAATTCTCTATTGAGGATGTCATCGGTCATCTAAGTGTTGAGCAGAACTCGAGAGCAAAGGACTCACACACGAAAGGGGTAGAGGGTTCTTCTAACGCCAATGTGGTGCAGAAGAATTTCCACAAGTTCAAGGGAAAGAACACTGTCCAGCACCAAGAACTTGACGAATGCTTTGACCATCGCAACATCTGTAGCTGAGTATTCCTGTTTGCACAGATAATGAAAAAGCATGATTACTATAATAGTGGCACTAGTTGTAGCAACTTTATTTTCTTAATGGGAAAAAAATTGTGATACAATAGCTTTATATAAAAAAATACAATGCTAGCACAGTATGACAAAGCACGATCATGTGGATGAAGGACGGTACTGACCAGTGTGAGATGATTTTGTGAGATCAAGTTGTTCTTCAGGTCCCCGTATCTTGCCATGATGGCGATTCGTTGTCACCTATCAACAACTTCAGTGTGGCAGTAGAAGGAGGGGCCTTGAGTCATTCCAATCTCTTTTTTTGTGCAGTTCAATTAAAATTATGGTGCTCACCATGCTGCGAGGGAGAGAGGGGGCCCGCGCCACCTCGACGGTACGCCTCATGGAGTCAACTAGTTCAGTGCAAATGTTATGTGCTTGATGCAGTGCAAATGGACTCAATTCTCCCGGATATGCCTTCAGCAAGTTATCTACATTGGAAATGAGATGATAGTTAAGATAGTAGCTCTATTATAATTGTATTATTACTTTATTTTATCAGTGGCACTAGCGGTGCCAAAACATTGCCTCAAATTATTAGTGGCATTACATTAAGATGCAAAAACAATATCATTATTGCTTTTTCATAGCAGTGCGAAAACAGTAGCACAAGATCACTAGCTGAATGCAGAGTCAAAATCAACCAAAAAGGAACATACACAGTCATGGGAACCATAACTGCAGTCAAGGCCATTGTAGACGGGTTGACACTGGTCACCAACATGGATGATTCAATTCACGCAACCTTTTTGTGCAGTTCACCTAAAATGAAGCAATGTTCGCATCATGCAGCTAGCAAGATGTACTTGGTCCCATGAGCTGGCAGCTTCTCCTTCATTAGTTGCACTAAAATTTGAGCAACATCAAGGTTGGCTGTCATGCTCATGGAAGGTGCAACTATAATTTGCTTATCCTTTTGTGCAGTTCCACTAAAATCAAGTGCCACTGTGGTGACGGTGACGGCTAATCTTGCAAAGGTTAATAAACTGTTGCACGAGATTACCGGTAGAGTTAGACGAAGAGGTTAGGAACTCCAATCACCCTTTGTGCAGTTCCACTAAAATCGAGAGACATTGCCCAAGTGACATTTTAGTAGAACTGCACAAGACACTCTTTCAAAAAAAAAAAACAAAGTGTTTTGTGTAGTTCACCAAAAGGTCACAATAGCAACGAGGTGAAATGGATATCCCTATCTGCACAAAAAGATAGAAAGAAAATAGTTACTGGTCAATAACAAAATATGAAACATACACGAAATGAAAAGAAGCATCTATCTTCATGGCAATCATGCAAGGACAGTAGAAATTTTAAAACGGCACCATTGCTTCATATTACTCGAAGCATTATGATCAACAATGACATCGGTCAAATATGCCATTACATTAATGGTGGCATTGATTCATTTTACCAGCTACATTTGATTAACATCAGCTAAATAGTTGGTATAAGTGCATGGGACAGTGGGGACACCAGGACATTAACCAGCGTAAAGAAGCAACTTATCGTAATGGGAAATCTAGCAGGAGAGTAGCATTTATAAAACAGTTTAATTGCATCATATTACTGGAGGCATTAGATTAAGAACAACATTGGTTAGACATGTCCTTGATTTAACAGTGCGATTGCTTCATTTTACAAGCACCGTTACATTAACAACAGCAAAACGTTGGTACAAGGGCATGCAGACAGTGGACGCATCAGCACCATGTACCTACAAGGCGGCATAATGTGGTGAGGCCGAGTTTGTTGCCCCGAGCAACAAACATCCAACCAAGATCAAGGATGGTCCCAAATTTAGTTCTCTTTAGGCACCTTTTACTACGTGAGGACAGCAAATCTAATCCTGGACATACTCTGTTGACTTGTCCCCCAGCTGTCACTTTCTTTCCTTCTTCCACCAATAATAGATCTATTCCTTATCCAGTTTGCACTGCGTTTTCCCTTTATTTCCCTTTTGAACCAAGAGACAGTCTCTACAACTTTGCCCCTTCTATTTCCTCTTTGAATCAAGTCCTAGATTCATGCAACACCTTTCCCCCCTTTATTCCCTGTTTGAACCAAGTCCTAGATTCGACTGCATCAAGTAGGTTTACCACTAATAATAGTAAAAATTAAGGTGGCCTTGGAACAGTTGATGGAAGTAGAAAAAGATCCACATGCAGCCACGTGGGGAGCTGGGGCAGTAGAGCAAGGCCGTTTTCGAAGGAAGCTATACCTGATGGTCATCAGGATGTGGCTAGGAGGGCGGCGGGAGGCCGGATCCGGCCACAATACGGCATGGAGGAAGAAGGGGTAGGAGGCCTGATGTCTACTACACAACTTATTCTTGTAGACTCGTGTTGGGCCTCCAAGCGCAGAGTTTTGTAGGACAGTAGGAATTTTCCCTCAAGTGGATGACGTAAGGTTTATCAATCCGTGGGAGGCGTAGGCTGAAGATGGTATCTCTCAAACAACCCTGCAACCAAATACAAGAAATCTCTTGTGTCTCCAACACACCCAATACAATGGTAAATTGTATAGGTGCACTAGTTCGGCGAAGAGATGGTGATACAAGTGTAGTATGGATAGTAGATATATGTTTTTGTAGTGCGAACAATAAAAAAACAGCAAGGTAGCAAGAAATAGAAGTGAGCATAAACGGTATTGCAATGCTTAGAAACAAGGCCTAGGGTTCATACTTTCGCTAGTGCACTCTCTCAACAATGCTAACATAATTGGATCATATAACAATACCTCAACGTGCGACAAAGAATCACTCCCAAGTTCCTATTAGCAGAGAACATAAGATAGAAATTGTTTGTAGGGTACGAAACCACCTCAAAGTTATCCTTTCCGATTGATCTATTGAGCTATTCCTATAAGTGTCACAAACAGCCCTAGAGTTCATACTAAAATAACACCATATGATACACATCAACCAACTCTAATGTCACCTAGATACTCCAATGTCACCACAAGTATCTGTGAGTTGATTATACGATATGCATCAAACAACTTCATAATCATAATATTCAATCCACACAAAGAACTCCAAGGAGCACCCCAAAGTTTCTATCGGAGAAAAGATAATGAAAACATGCATCAACCCCTATGCATAGATTACCCCAATGTCACCTTGGGAATCTGCGAGTTGATTGCCAAAACATATATCAAGTGAATCAATATAATACCCCATTGTCACCACTGGTATTCATATGCAAGACATACATCAAGTGTTCTCAAATCTGAAATATTCAATCCGACAATAATGAAACCTCAAAGGGAAAAGATTCGATTCATCACAACAAAGATAGAGAGGGAGGAAACACCATATGATCCAACTATATTAACAAAGCTCGTGATACATCAAGATCGTGCCAAATCAAGAATGTGATAGAGAGATAAAAAACATAGCTACTGGTACAAACCCTCAGCCCCGAGGGTGAACTACTCCCTCCTCGTCATGGAGACCACCGGGATGATGAAGATGGCCTTCGGTGATGATTCCCCCCTCTGGCAGGGTGCCGGAAAAGGACTGTAGATGAGATCATGGAGGTACAGAGGCTTGCGGCTGCATAAAAACTTATCTAGGTTAACTTTCGGGGGTTTCTGAATATATATGATTTTTGAGCATTGGAATCACGCAAAGAGGTGCCACAGGGGGGCCACGAGGCACCAGGGCGCGCCTGGGAGGTGAGCAGGCGCGCCCTGGTGGCTCGTGGGGCCCCTGTGGCTTTTCTGCTGCTTCCCCGAAGCTTCCTTGGTCCATTTCCTTCCAGAAAAAATCGTCAAAAAGTTTCGCTGCATTTGGACTTCATTTGATATGGATTTTCTGGAAAACAAAAAAAGCAGAAAACAACAACTGGCACTGGGCACTAGGTCAATATGTTAGTCCATAAAAATCATATAAAAGTCGTATAAAAGTGCACCAAAATCATACAAAACTATAATAAACATGGCATGAATACTTCATAAATTATAGATACGTTGGAGACGTATCAGCATCCCCAAGCTTAATTCCTACTCGTCCTCAAGTAGGTAAATGATAAAAGAAATAATTTATGAAGTGTGAATGCTAGCACAGTGCATAAGTTTGATCAATAATAATTTCAATCACTTTTTCTAGCATCAATATATATCATAATCAGTAGCTCATCTCATAAAACTTCTCATGATCAAGTAGCAAGCTATTCACATGTTTAAAGTATAGGCCATAAACTTTCTTGAAAACTAACAAACTATATTCTCAGTCATCAAACAATTACAATTCATCTTATTTTCAGGAAGGGTCTATGTAAGAGCTTTGATCTAGCAAATTCCACATACTCAACTATCATTTAGTCTTCCATGATTGCTGACACTCAAAGCATATTTTTAGAACAAACCGTTTCAGTCAAACACATAGGAAGATAGGGGCTTAATGTTTTGCCTCCCAACTTATTTATCTCAGGGATAATGTCAACAATAATAACTCATGATCACCTATATTCAACTGGATATATGTGCCTGGATCTTTCCCTACCACATAATGCTTGCCAACTAAAGAATAAATAGAGCGGAATAGGGATGAACATTGATGACTCTTGCATAAAAGTAAATTCAGAAAATTAAATACAAAAAAGTAAAAGATAGGCCCTTCGCAGAGGGAAGCAGAGGTTGTCATGCGCTTTTTGTTGTTGGATGCACAAGCTCTTAATGCAAAGGAACGTCACGTTATATTGCCCCTTGTGATAGCAACCTTTATTATGCAGTCCGTCGCATTTATTTCTTTACCATCAAAAGTTCGTACAACGCTTATTTTCTCTTGCAATAAAAGATCATACATATTTTAGGAGCAATTTTTATTGCTTTTTGCACCGATGACAACTTACTTGAAGGATCTTATTCAATCCATAGGTAGATATGGTGGACACTCATGGCAAGAAACTGGGTTTAATGGTTTTTGGACGCACAAGTAGTATCTCTACTTAGTACGAATTTTTGGCTAGCAAAAGATCCTAAGCAAGCACCACATGTTAGAGGATCCATGGCAATATAACTTCTATGTGAATATAAACAAACATAACTCATTACGTTGTCTTCCTTGTCCAACGTCAACTACTTGATCAAGCTTGAAAATAATTAATGGGGGCTCACAATCATAGAAGATGTCCAAGATAGTATATTTATATGTGAAATTTCTCTTCCTTCAAAATTCTTTCATGAATTGTTCAAGTGACCAATGCTATGTTTGTTAACTTTCAATAAATTTTACCACTTATACTTCTTGTATGTGAAGTCACTACTCCCCATGGGACAAGCATATGAAGCATATAAATTTCAATTTTATGATATTCAATTCATTTCAACAATTTACTCATAGGATATAAGTGAAGCACAAGAGTAAATGACAAACTACTCCAAAAAGATATAAGTGAATATCAAATGAGTAGTTAAGTAATTAAGTAGCTATGTGAGAACTCTCTCTCATTTAAAAATTTCAGATCCTAAGTATTTTATTCAAACAGCAAATAAAACAAAATAAAATGACATTCCAAGGATAGCACATATCGTGTGAAGAAGCAAAAACTTAGGCTCAACCAAAACTGACTGATAGTTGCTGAAGAAGAAAGGTGGGATGCCTACCGGGGCATCCCCAAGCTTAGATGCTTGAGAATTCTTGAAATATTAACTTGGGATGCCTTGGGCATCCCCAAGCTTGAGCTCTTGTGTCTTTTTAATTCTTCTCATATCACGGTTTCTCCTAAATCTTAAAAACTTCATCCACACAAAACTCAACAAGAACTCGTGAGATAAGTTAGTATAAATCAACTCAAAACCTTAACATTCTATACTGTAGCAATCACAAAAATTATAATTAAGCATTGCATACTAAATGCCTCTTCATATTTAATACTCCTATCCTCAAATAGAAACATTAAACACGCAAACATATGCAAACAATGCAATTATAACAGCAATCTGCCAAAACAGAACAGTCTGTAAAAGGGGAATAAGAATCCAAACTTCCCTAACTCCAAAAATTCTGAAAAATTACCACGTGACAGAGAACACATGCATGATTTCTGTGTAAAAATTTCAGATTTTTATCATGTTCTGACTATTCAGGAATATTCTGGACATAACAGAAAACTTTCTGTTTTCAAACAGCAACACATGAACTTGCAAACTGAGCATGGTAAAGGCTATAATTGGCATTTTATTGAACTAAAAGATACAAAACATTATTATTGATAACAGAAAGAAAATATAAACAGAATAAAATGACGCTCCAAGAAAAACTCATATTATGTGACGAATAAAAATATAGTTCCAAGCGAGGTTACTGATAGTGTTGAAGACGAAAGAGGGGATGCCTTCCGGGGCATCCCCAAGCATAGACGCTTGAGTCTTCCTTGAAAATTACCTTGGGGTGCCTTGGGCATCCCCAAGCTTCGGGTTTTTCTACTCTTTATTCTCCTCATATCGACATCTCACCCAATACTTGAAAACTTCAATCACACAAAACTTAACGGAACTTTGTGAGATAGGTTAGTATGATAAAAATAAATCATCCACTTAGGTACTGTCAAAACGAGATTCATAATTGTTCTCACATAATTCCTATTGTAGTCTATCATTTCCACAATTTATATTGCTCAATATAAGCTATGGAAACACTAAAACAAGCAAACTATGTAATATGTCTCCAACGTATCTATAATTTTTGATTGTTCCATGCTGTTATAATATCAATCTTGGATGTTTTTATAATCATTTACAGCAATTTTATATCATTTTTGGAGACCAAGCTATTAACTTAATGCCCAGTGCCAGTTGTTGTTTTCTACCCTGTTTTTGTTTTACAGAAAATCAATACCAAACGAAGTCCAAATGCAACGAAACTTTTTGGAGATTTTTTATTGGACCAGAAGAATACTAGAAACTTTGGGAGGAGGCCAGAAGACCCTGGTGGGGCCCATGAGCCACCAGGGCACGCTTGGGGGGGCAGGCGCGCCCTGGTGCCTCGTGGGCCCCACCAAGCTCCGTTTGACCTAATTCCAGCACTATAAATTCCAGAAAAATCAGAAACCCTCAGGAGAGTCCACGAAATACTTTTTACGCCGCCGCAAGCTTCTGTTCCAGAGAGATCCCATATGGGGTCCTTCTCCGGTAATCTATCGGAGGGGGAATCGATCACGGAGGGGCTCTACATCAACCTTGCTGCCTCTCCGATGATGCGTGAGTAGTTTACCACAGACCTTCGGGTCCATAGTTAGTAGCTAGATGGCTTCTTCTCTCTTTTTGATCTTCAGTACAATGTTCTCCTTGATGTTCTTGGAGATCTATCCGATATAATCTCTTTTTGCGGTGTGTTTGTTGGGATCCGATGAATTGTGAGTTTATGATCAGATTATCCATGAAATTATTTGAGTCTTTGCTGCACTCTTTTATGCATGATTATTATAGCCTCATATTTCTTCTCCGGTCTATTGATTTGGTTTGGCCAACTGAGTTGATTTATCTTGCCATGGGAAGAGGTGCTTTGTAGTGGGTTCGATCTTGCGGTGCTCAATCCCAGTGAAAGAAAGGGACATGACACGTATGTATCATAGCTACTAAGGGTAAAAATATGGGGTTTATTCATACATGAGTTTATCTTGTCTACATCATGTCATCGTTCTTAAGGCATTACTCCGTTCTTTATCGGACTTAATACACTAGATGCATGCTGGATAGCGATCGATGTGTGGAGTAATAGTAGTAGATGCAGGCAGGAGTCGGTCTACTAATGTTGGATGTGATGCCTATATACATGATCATTGCCTTGGATGTCGTCATGATTATTTGCTTTTCTATCAATTGCCCAACAGTAATTTGTCTACACACCGTATGCTATTTTCTTGAGAGAAGCCTCTAGTGAAATCTGTGGCCCCCGTGTCTATCTAAATCATATTACTAAAACCCTAAAAATATTGCTGACATCTTTCTTTATTTATTTTATTTTGTATTTTTGTTTCAATCTATCAATCTATCACATACAATTTAATCTTGCAATTTACCGCCGAGAGATTGACAACCTCTCGTTTGCGTTGGGTGCAAGGGTTTGTTGTTTGTGTGCAGGTACTGCTAACGAGGTGTTGTGTGATTCTCCTACTGGTTCGATAACCTTGGTTTCATAACTGAGGGAAATACTTATCTCTACTGTGCTGCATCATCCCTTCCTCTTCGGGGAAATACCAACGCAAGCTACAAGTAGCACTATGCATCGAAAACAGCATCTGTCAAAAACAGAACAGCATGTAGTGAGCGATTTAAAAACCAGACTTCTATAACTCCAAAAATTCTGAAAAATTAGGAAAACGTAAACAATTTGTAACCCAATGCTCTGTAAAAATTTCAGAATTTTCTCATGCTCCAGTATAGAATAGAAATTCCAGCACTTGACGCAAAAGTTTCTGTTTTTGCACAGAATCGAATCAACAAGTATCCACACTATCCCAAAGGCTTTACTTGGCACATTATTGAAACAAAACATACAAAACATGATTACCACAGTAGCTTAATCATGAGACCACACAAAAACAGAAGGTATAAGTATTGGGTTGTCTCCCAACAAGCGCTTTTCTTTAATGCCTTTTTAGCTAGGCATGATGATTTCAATGATGCTCACATAAAAGTAAAGAATTGAAACACAAAGAGAGCATCATGAAGCATATGACTAGCACATTTAAGACTAACCCACTTCCTATGCATAGGGATTTTGTGAGAAAATAGTTTATGGGAGCAAGAATCAACTAGCATAGGAAGGCAAAACAAGCATAACTTCAAAACTTTCAACACATAGAGAGGAAACTTGATATTATTGTAATATGTAAAAGCATATGATCCTCTCCCATAATAATTTTCAGTAGCATCATGAATGAATTCAACAATATAGCTATCACATAAAGCATTCTTTTCATGATCTATGAGCATAGAATTTTTATTACTCTCCACACAAGCAATTTTCTTCTCATTCATAATAGTGGGAGTATCGTATGAAACTCGAATACTATAAATTGTTTCCACATTAAAAGAGTGATGTTCAGTAAAAGGATTTTCATAATTATAATGAGTATTATAATAATAATCATCACTATTTCTCATAACATAAGTATCATCACAATAATCATCATTGATAGGAGGCATGTCATCATCACAATAAATTTGCTCATCAAAAGTAGGGGGAATAAAAAGATCATTTTCATTAAGCATAGCATCCCCAAAACTTAGGGCAAACGTTATTTGCAGCAAATAAATTCTCAAACATATCATTCCAATCAAACATAGCATCCCCAAGCTTGTTGGTTTGCATATCATTGGCATTATCACTATTATCATCAATAGTATGAATAGCACCAATAGTATAACAATTATTATCATATTCCTCCAAGTTGGTGCCATAAAGATTTTCAAGATCATAAGAAGTATCATTATGTTCCCAATCATAATCATCACAACAAGCAATAGGCATAACAAAATCATCATCAAGTGTATCATCTTCCACAATTATTTTTGATTCATTCTCATGAGGTACAACAATAATAGGAGCAACATTATTTGGGAGAGATACCTCTTTACCTCTACTTTTCCTTCTTTTCTTTTTCTTTACCACATTATGTGTGGGTTTATTTAATTCTTCTGAGCTTCTTATTGAAGAGATTGGTTGGATAGGAAGCTCCTCCTCGTTACCTATTTCATCATGAGAGAAAATAGGAGGGAAAGGGGGAATCTTTACCCTTCCATTAGTATTTATTTTATATTCTATTTGTTTTCCCGGTTTTCTATAGCTGGCTATATAAGCATTCTCATTGCAATTTACCACACAAAACATATAGATTTCCTCTAGATTAGTTTCAATGTTGTCTGTGAGAATGAATACTTCAAACCAACTATTTTTATGTGTCAATTCTTCACACCCCAAAAATAGATAAAGCTCATTATATAATTCAAGGGCGGTCAAGTCATTACAATATTTAGCCATGATTCGATCATGAAAAAGTATGCATTGAAAATTAAGATGACCAATCTTATTGCAAAGTTCACAAGTAATGGGATGAAGAGAGCATAATTTTGTAGCAAATTCATCTATCACTTTGAGCAAAAAATTGGTTCTATCATGTTTATGCTTCTTACAAAATCTATCATCCATATAAGGCATGTCTTCACAAACTTTATGCACTCCACAAAAATTGACATGCTTATAAGAAACATTTTTGTCATGACTAGTGCAATCATCATTAGTATTTTGGATATTCATAGAATTCATACTAACAACATTGCAATCATGCTCATCATTCAAAGATTTTATGCCAAATATTTTATTGAATTATTCTTCTATCAATTGAGCACAATTTTCCGCTCCATCATTTTCAAGAAAGACATTATAAAGACGAATAATATGAGGCAACCTCAATTCCATTTTTTTGTAGTTTTCTTTTATAAACCAAACTAGTGATAAAACAAGAAACTAAAAGATTCAATTGCAAGATCTAAAGATATACCTTCAAGCACTCACCTCCCCGGTAACGGTGCCAGAAAAGAGCATGATGTCTACTACACAACTTATTCTTGTAGACTCGTGTTGGGCCTCCAAGCGCAGAGTTTTGTAGGACAGTAGCAATTTTCCCTCAAGTGGATGACCTAAGGTTTATCAATCCGTGGGAGGCGTAGGTTGAAGATGGTATCTCTCAAACAACCCTGCAACCAAATACAAGAAATCTCTTGTGTCCCCAACACACCCAATACAATGGTAAATTGTATAGGTGCACTAGTTCGGCGAAGAGATGGTGATACAAGTGTAGTATGGATAGCAGATATATGTTTTTGTAGTGCGAACAATAAAAAAACAGCACGGTAGCAAGAAACAAAAGTGAGCATAAACGGTATTGCAATGCTTAGAAAGAAGGCCTAGGGTTCATACTTTCGCTAGTGCAATCTCTCAACAATGCTAACATAATTGGATCATATAACAATCCCTCAACGTGCGACAAAGAATCACTCCCAAGTTCCTATTAGCGGAGAACATAAGATAGAAATTGTTTGTAGGGTATGAAACCACCTCAAAGTTATCCTTTCCGATCGATCTATTGAGCTATTCCTATAAGTGTCACAAACAGCCCTAGAGTTTGTACTAAAATAACACCATATGATACACATCAACCAACTCTAATGTCACCTAGATACTCCAATGTCACCACAAGTATCCGTGAGTTGATTATACGATATGCATCAAACAACTTCATAATCATTATATTCAATCCACACAAAGAACTCCAAGGAGCACCCCAAAGTTTCTATCGGAGAAAAGATAATGAAAACGTGCATCAACCCTTATGCATAGATTACCCCAATGTCACCTCGGGAATCCGCGAGTTGAGTGCCAAAACATATATCAAGTGAATCAATACAATACCCCATTGTCACCACGGGTATTCATATGCAAGACATACATCAAGTGTTCTCAAATCTGAAATATTCAATCCGACAATAACGAAACCTCAAAGGGAAAAGATTCGATTCATCACAACAAAGATAGAGAGGGAGGAAACACCATATGATCCAACTATATTAACAAAGCTCGCGATACATCAAGATCATGCCAAATCAAGAACGTGCGAGAGAGATAAACCACATAGCTACTGGTACAAACCCTCAGCCCCGAGGGTGAACTACTCCCTCCTCGTCATGGAAACCGCCGGGATGATGAAATGGCCTCCGGTGATGATTCCCCCCTCCGGCAGTGTGCCGAAAAAGGGATGTTAATGAGATCGTGGAGGTACAGAGGCTTGCGGCGGCGTAAAAACTTATCTAGGTTAACTTTTGGGGGTTTCTGAATATATATGATTTTTCAGCGTTGGAATCACGCAAAGAGGTGCCACAGGGGGCCCACGAGGTACCAGGACGTGCCTGGGGGGCAGGCACGCCCAGGTGACTCGTGGGGCCCATGTGGCTCTTCTGCTGCTTCCCCGAAGCTTGCTTGGTCCATTTCCTTCCAGAAAAAATGTCAAAAAGTTTCGCTGCATTTGGACTTCATTTGATATGGATTTTCTGGAAAACCAAAAACAAGCAGAAAACAGCAACTATCACTGGGCACTAGGTCAATATGTTAGTCCATAAAAATCGTATAAAAGCCATATAAAAGTGCACCAAAATCATACAAAACTATAATAAACATGGCATGAATACTTCATAAATTGTAGATACGTTGGAGACGTATCAAGGCCCTCCCGAGCCGGTGCTTTGTCGGAGAGAACGGCACAGGCAGCCGATTGGGACGCGCCGGCAGCTGTGGGTCTCCTCCCTAGCCGCCGACGACTGCGTGAACGATGCACCTACTCCCCTACCCCGGCCGAGGGGATCCGGCCGGATCTGTGACCAGCGGTGAGCAGAGAGAGTGTGTGGCCACCGTTGTCCTGTTTAGATCTGGAGAGGGTAAGAGAGTGAAGAGAGCAACCCTAGTAAAGCAAGCGCTGAGGCTCCTGCCCATATATATAGTGGAGTGATTTTCTTTTTCTCTCCACAACAATCGTTTCAATTTGTGTATGTGACATTAAAGAAAAGAAACTCTCTATTTAACGTGCTACAGTGAACAAAACTCCACGGCGTCCAGGAGTACTAGTAGTATTGTTCACTTGTGGACGCCGACCCTCCATTCATTGAACAACCACACGGGTGAATATATATAGAGAGAGAACAAACAAGCTGGAACTCTTGGCTTTGAGATATCGATGGTACCGTTTGACCACACTGCATCAATGGACTCACTACTTTGAAGTTGCCGTAACGTGGCTTTTGCAGTTCCCATCTAAATGGGGGAATACCATACATTTTCTTTGATAACTACCCTATACGTATAAACACATGCACGGTTTACATTCTGAATCGCTAGCTAGAACTTGAACTATATTTGTCCTCAACATAAATTGGAATCAAAATTTTGAATTCATGATCTAAGCATTTGTAGAGAAAATGTAAAGGGCCATCGATCTTTGTTCTGCTTTTGAACATACTACAACATATGCAACCCTTTTGTGAAAATGACCAGATCTATTATAAAAAGTTCACCATGAGTACTACAAAAGCATCTCAAACATAATAAAAATTACATCGAGATTCCAAGACCACCGAACGACCTACTACCATCAGAATGAGCCGCCGACGCACCGCTGTTGCCGCCATCCTATCTGAGCCGGCTTGTCCTCGTCGATGACAGCCGGGAAGTGTTCGTGCCCTTGCCCCTAAGGAGCAGCGACCCGAAGCCATAGTAGTCGTAATTGATCTGAAGCACCTAATTCATATAACGCAATATTTTGCCACATGACAAGACACCCTAGCCTCACCGCCACTAGGAGACGACATGAATCTACGTTGGAGCTCCATCGACTATGCCCTGACGAGGATCAGAGCTCGAAAGACTAACTCATAGGAGATGTGTCGATCGATATTGCCGCTGTCCTATCAGAGTCGGCTTGACCTTTTTGACGATAAACGGGAAGTCTTCATGCAGATGCCCATAAGGTCCAGAGCCGTAGAGCCGTATTGTGTGTTTGGTTGCATTCTCATCTCAGCATAGTTGTTCCCTCTTTGTGCATGCTCATCTCAGCATCCTTCTTCATGCATGCTCCTAGTGTATTTGTGTTAAGCTAGTGTGGACTCATGCACCCTTCATACACTCTACCAAACACCCAAAAGTGGGTCGAGAAGGGATCTTTTGCTCCCATGCACCCTTCATACACCCTACCAAACACCCAAAAGTGGGTCGAGAATGGAACTTTTGCTCTCATGCACCCTTCATACACCCTGCCAAACACACCCTTGTCGTCATTGAACCCTTGTAATTATCCGAAGCACTTGACACCTAATCTCGCCACATGACAATACGCCCATGTTCCATCCACTATGTCTAGATGGACGAAGTCGAGGAGGATCAGAGCCCGAAAGACAAACTCAAAAGAGAAGTGCCCCCCATCCGAGTGAGAGCTGCGTGTGCGTGGACTAAAAAACCCTAATGTAAACTACTAACTGGAGTGGAGGCACCGGGATTCTCATCCCCGCAACCAGTGGCCTGAGCAGCGGGAAGAGGGGAGGGGCGAATCCACGGGATCACCGGTGAAGTGTGGAGCGGGAAGGTTGCCCTAGCTGCCTAGGGTGGGGGGAGTAGATTTGTATTCATAGCGAAATAGATTCGAGTTTTATATTGGTACTGTACAATACTATATAGCCGGTGTCTCGACATTTTTTTTCTAATTTCTCAACATATCTACAGCCCGTATGTTACCATCGCTCGTCTCTCTTTTCTACTGTAGTAGTAGTAACTCAACCTGCCTAAAAAAGTAACTCAACCATATGTTACCATCGCTCGTCTCTCTTTTCTAGTATTGTAGTAGTAGTGGCGTGCCGGACGCGCGTTGCATTCGGTGAGCGGCGTGCCGGACCGACCGTAGCGGTGCGACGCAAATGCGACGGGCGTGCTATATACATGTACCACCTTTTTTCTTTTGGTTTTGATCCATGACGCAATCCATCGATACAAAATTATATTTAAAAGTCGAGGGCAGGGCTTTTCCCGCGCGGGACGCGCGGCAGTTTCGCCTAGTCGGTTTGGAGAGTCGAGGAGGCTGAGGGAGTAGCGGATTCAACTTACTGCTGGAAGGGTGGGACTATGTGATTTGACGGCTCGTTACTGCAGGAAAGGTGGGGCCTTGTTATATGACTTCTCATTTATAGTCATTATTACTGCGGCGCTACGACCGGGTGAGGCTCCCCTTCCGTTCCCCACTCTAATCTGGTGCATGACACATCGACCTGTATGTTGGTTGTCCCACATGTCGGGGAAAGGAAGAATATTTGTTGCCAACAACGTAATAAGGAGCAAAGAACCGTGCGGTATACTCTAGTTTAGCACTGGAGTACTAGTATACGTCGGAGGAATGCGAAACATGGCAGCCCAGTGAACCAGCAGGCGATATGGCGATAAAAAACAATGTATGTAACACCCCAAAATTTGAACCCATGTTTTTACTAAATAAAATTTTGATAAAAATAAAATTTTGAATTATATTAGGTCTTTTATTAATTTCAAAATCTTTTCTATTTTCTGTTTTCAAAATTCTTCCCTCCATATAGAAACTTTTGTAAAATATTATTGGTTTTTGAAAGTTTTTCCTAATACTTTCATTTATCTTTTATATATCAGTAAGAATTATTTTCAAAATAAATTTGCCCCAAAATAATTCTTTTTAATAGTATTTTCAAACTCTGAAATGCTTCTATTGCACTAATACCCTTTCAAATAATTCTTTTAAAATTCCCCAAAAATTATGAGGGGTCATATTATGCCTATAGATCATTTTTATGCAAAAATCCATCTTGGTCATTTGAAAACTTTGAGCAATTCATCCACTTTTCAATTCTGTCCGATCCTTAAGTTATAACTACAACCCTATTTTTCCTAGCTAAATAAATTCTAAAACTTTTCCACATCATAGTAATTCCAAAGAAAACCTTAAGTCCAGAAGATCAGCTCCATTTGCATCTTGGAAGTTTCCCAAATAGCCCACTATAGTTTTGCTACAGAACTGTATTTCACCAGAACTTACAGTGGAAAGTTTTTCTTTTTGCCAAACCAACTCCACCACCATCTTTACCATCCAATGAGACATCACCCTGCCAATTTTCATAGCTACCAAAAATGCCCGGGACACCTTAGCATTTCATCAAACACCTTGTGGGCATGATAGAAATCTTGGATCTTTCTGAACTACACACATGACACTAGCTCATTTGGATAAACCAGCATGTCCATCATCTCTACCAGACCAAGATTAGCCATCCTGCCAAAATTCATGATCAGAAGACCTCCCTAGATCACCCTAGCATTTGATCGAGCACCTTTGGTGCGTGCACGGAGGGTGGCCAGAGCACCCGTATGACCGTACCCGTGCCCTGAGCTCCTGCCGCTCTCTCTACCGCCTCCCCCGACTCCCACCGCACCCAGCTGTTACCTAAGGCCACAACAGAGCTCGCCGACACCTCCCCTTGGCCGCTTGCGTCGGACACTGCCGTCCACACCGGCCACAGCACGCCGCCGTCTCGGGCACGGCACCGCCCCGGCCACCTCGCACCACCCCGAGCTAGCCAGGACACCCCAAGCTTAAATTCGGATGGCCATCGACCTCGCCTAACCGCGCCGACCCAACGGTTTCGTCGCCGACCACTATTTGCCATGAATGGCCGACCGCCGTGTAACTCCCCAAAAATTTAAGAATGTTTTTACTAAGTAAGATTTGGACAGAAATAAAATTTTGAATTATATGAGGTCATTTATTGTTTCAGAATCTTCTCTGTTATTGGTTTTCTAAAATTCTTCCCTCCATATAGAAAATTTTGGCAAAAATATTATGGGCTTTGGTAGTTTTCTTAAATCATTTCATTTATATTTTAATAACAGTAGGAAATATTTTCATAATAAAAATTGTCCCAAAATAATTCTTTTCATAGCATTTTCTCTGAAATGCTTCTGTTGCACTACAACTATTTCAAATAATTATTTTAAAATTCCACAAAAATTATGAGGGGTCATGTGATGCCTATAGATCACTTTTATGCAAAAACCCAACCTAGTCTTTTGAAAATTTTGAGCACAACTTCGTCTTTTCAATTCTGTCCCATCCCTAGGTTATAACTGCAACCCTAATTTTCGTTCATCAGACAATTCTGAAATTATTCCCACTTATAGTCCTTCCAACCAAATCCTTAAGTCTAGAAGATCCACCCCATTTGCATCTTGGAATATCTCCAAATAATTCCCTCAAAATCTGGTCCAGAACTGAATTTCTCCAAAATTTGCACTAGCAAGTTTTCCTTCTTACAAAACCAACTACCCCATCATCTTTATCATCTAAGGAGACACCATCCTGGCAAATTTCACACCCAACAAAGTTCCCTAGCTAGCCCTAGCATTTCCTCAAGCAGCTCATGTACATGGCAGAAATCTGCAAGCTCATGAACTTGCATTGGGCACTTGAGCATATGGCCAAACCAGCTTGTCCACAACCTCTAACACTCCCAGGAGCATCACTCTACCAAAAATCAGCTCACTTAGATCACCCTAGACCCATCTGACATTTCATCGAACACCTCGAGGGCATGCACAGAGCGTGGCCAGAGCGCCCGCGTTGCACTGTCGGCACCCGAGCCCCTGCCGCCCCCTCTACTACCTTCCCCGCATGTTTTCCACCTCCTCTAGCTTCACGGGCAAGCCAGGCACCTCGCCGACATCCTCACCTGGCCGCTAGCTAGCGCCGGCCAGCGCCGACCAGCCACTGTCTAGAGCCGCCGCCGCCGTCATCCACTCGGGGACGGCACCGCCCAGGCCACCTGGCACCCCTCCGAGCCAGCCAGCTCGCCCTCGCCCTAATTGCCAACTACCCGGCCTCATCCGCAGCCACTGACCATGGCCACCGTCCACAACCACCTCCCCTGCCGCAGTAATGGCCTCTGCCACCTCGGCCAGTTTCTGGAACCCACGGGACCGACGCCCTCGCGCTATATAAGAGCCCTAGACCACCCCTCGATAGTGGGCATCTCTCCTCCCTCCTCTGGAAGCTCTCCGGTGCATCCAGCCGACCGGGAATGGTCGTCTTCTTCCTCTCCGACGAAAGCATCCGCTGCCACTTCCCAGATGATTTCATCGCAACCCATGCCTCCCCTTCCCCAATTTCTTCACCACTAGTCTCTTGGAGCACTCGCCGATCCATTCCCCTCACAAATTCCACCGGAGCAAGCTCAGGGGCAAAAGCCCTCTTCCACCTCTGCCTGAGCTCCTCGGATGAGCTCGCCATCGACGACCCCGTGCTCCCCGGCGACCACGACGGGTACAGAGAGGACCGCCTCGGTCTCCTGGTTCCGCACATGTGCTCAGCTCCCCCAGAGGTGCCGCCGTCCACCGGCAATCGTCGCCGGCAGGAGCTCAGCCCCTGTTCTCGTGCGTGACGTTGACCTAGGGTCAAACCTGACCAAGGGGGCCCACTGTCAGTGACCGAAGCCGTGCCGAGTCGTCTGTAAGTGGAGACGGGTTTCCCCAAAGCCGTCTTCGCGCGGGGAAAACGTATTCCCAGCAATACGCCTTCGACGTCGGCAGCCCTTCCGCGCGGCCGAGCGACTAGGCCTGGCCCAATGGCGCCAGACGGCTAAATCCCGCCCAGGGCGCGCTGCTGCCCATCAGATTGATGCCTTTCCTCTTTTTCTTTTCCAGCAGGTTTCAAATAATCCTACAGCAATCATTTCAAAACCAAATTTGATGATTCAAATTTTTACATACCCCTAAATTCATGCTCTATTAATCCAACTAGAGTGAACATTTTTCCTAAGCTTTGTTCCTGTTGGATCTAATAAATAGTCCATATCTTCATTTATTCTAGCTTAGAAATCCCCTAGGAAAATCATATGAACTCCAAATCATTTGATTATTTTTCTGATATTCTTTATTTTTCCTCTAGTTTATTTTAGTATTTATTTCAAAAATTTCCAAACAATTATTTTGTACTGTTTTGAATTTATGTGATATTTGCAATATTTTGAAAATAGGAAAATGGAGGGAAGATGAAATTTTCAAAGTTTTAGAGTGCGCCCAATCTTTCTGCATGCTCAAGGCAAGCATCTTGAACACTTGATATGGTGATTGCATGGTTGATTGTTTGCAAGAATAATTGAATCATGAACATGTTGTTTTCAATAAAAATTTGCATATTTCTAGTTATACATGCATGATTCCTCGATAATATTTTATCTTCATTTAAACATGAAGTATGAGTGAGTATGGTTATTTTCACATATCACATATACCTCTGTTGGTTCGGACTAATCTACAGGAAAGATCATTCACGAGAAAAGTGACCGTGAGACTGAAATTTCGTTGTGACGAGAAAGATCAGTGAGGGCATGTTGGGACATGCCAGGTGGTGACCCTGTTGGGTACTACCAAGGAAGTATATTGTGCTAACCACTGCAGGAAAACTTAAACCTCCTGAGTCGACCGTAGATCGAGTCTTGTTCCGATAACCCCCATACTTGTTTCGTGCTGCCACTTGTCCCTGCCACAGGTAGGGTACTGTTCAGTAAGTTGTTAACCCCTTCCTTTGCACACACAGTACAGAGAGGCCATGGTGAAAGATACCAGAGGCCTCTGGTAGGCATGTCACCTGGTCAGGGGGCATGGGTGTTTTTGGTTGGGCCGAGAGGGGGGCACCCCTTGTAATCCGCGCGTTATAAATAGTGATCCGATGCTATTCGAGACGATGGTCTCCCCGTCTTAGAGTTTTTCTTGAACGATGCTGTGGGTGATTCCTGGCATCCGGAAAGATAATATGGTGTGTGCTGGTCAGGTGTGTTTTCAACCCAAAGACCGTAATGGGAATTAGTCAGCGTCTCGGTGATGGCTAAAGAAATCCTTTACTTGTGGGTAAAGAGTACACCCTCTGCAGAGTTTTAAAAACCTATTCGAATAGCCGTGTCCGCGGTTAAGGACTACAGTCTGGGTTGGCAAGTGTCGGTCTTAGTGTCGGTCTTCGGAGGAAATAATTAAAATTGAGCATGTTATATTTCTGCAGGATAATTATTGTCAGCACTGAGGCTATCATGAATATTATTGTTATCATGAATATTATTGTGGACTAACTCTGTTCTTCCATATGCAACCTGAGTATCACTTGGGATGGCTAGTCCACCTGGATACTCATTTCTATTTTTCTGGGTATCACTTGAGATGGCTAGTCCACCTGGATACTCATTTCTATTTTTTTGGGTATCACTTGGGATGGCTAGTCCACCTGGATACTCATTTCTATTTTTCTGGGTATCACTTGGAATGGCTAGTCCACCTGGATAGTCATTTCTATTTTTCTGGGTATCACCTGGGATGGCTAGTCCACCTGGATACTCATTTCTATTTTTCTGGGTATCACCTGGGATGGCTAGTCCACCTGGATACTCATTTCTTTTCAAGAGCTCTCGAGGCGTCACATTTAGACACCCATTTGGCATTTCTTTTCAAGACCTCTCGAGGCATCGCATTTAGACACCCATTTGGCATTTCTTTTCAAGACCTCTTGAGGCGTCGCATTTAGACACCCGTTTGGCATTTCTTTTCAAGACCTCTCGAGGTGTCGTTCAGACACCCGTTTGGCATTATTCTTGGAATTCCTCAGGCGGTCCAACGCCTGATGTTCCATTTCATTTTCCTTAATTTATTACTAACATGCTATATTTATTCTTCTGCACCATATTAATATTTATCATATCATGCTTTAAATTTGGTCAGCATATGCATATAATTTATTTCATCATGGGCATATGCATTCGATATATCTTTTGTTGATGATGTTTGCGAGTACATTCAAACATACTCACTGGCTTGCCCCTGGCTATCAAATTGGCCAGGTCAGGATTTCAACAAGGAGAACTACAATGACGTCCATACAGACTAGGAGCCTAAGATAGCAGCCACGCGAGATATGAGTTATCCCGGTCAGCCATTCCTGTGGGATTGGAGCTTCCACCAGAACTGGAGATCCGCTACCCGCTTCCGCCATCCGCTATTCGAAATCATTGCTATATCATTGGACCTTTACGGTCTTGTATTCAATAATTGTAACTGCTTGGAATTTTGTATCAAGGGCGTGTCCACCAGTAAAAATGATCTTGGGCTGGTGATGACACGAGGGGTTATTTCTGGGATATTGTGTCCCGGGAATCCGGCCCCAACACGCTGTCGTGCCGCTCTCTAGAAGTCGCGGCGCCGTCCGTCGTATGTGGCACCAGTCAGAGGCGTCCAACGCTTCCGAGATGCGCAGTGAGCTCGCACCGTCCACACACCGACCTCACTGGCCACGCCTACCTCGCCACCGCCTTCTGATAAGTCTCCAACGTATCTATAATTTTTGATTGTTCCATGCTATTATAATATCAATCTTGGATGTTTTTATAATCATTTACAACAATTTTATATCATTTTTGGAGACTAACCTATTAACTAAGTGCCCAGTGCCAGTTGGTGTTTTCTGCCCTGTTTTTGTTTTACAGAAAATCAATACCAAACAAAGTCCAAATGCAATGAAACTTTTTGGAGATTTTTATTGGATCAGAAGAACACTAGAAGCTTCGGGAGGAGGCCAGAAGAGCCTAGTGGGGCCCACGAGCAACCAGGGCGTGCCTGGGGGGCAGGCGCGCCCTGGTGCCTCATGGGGCCCACCAAGCTCCGTTTGACCTAATTCCAGCACTATAAATTCCAGAAAAATCAGAAACCCTCAGGGGAGTCCACGAAATACTTTTTACGCCACCGCAAGCTTCTGTTCCAGAGAGATCCCATCTGGGGTCCTTCTCCGGTAATCTGCCGGAGGGGGAATCGATCACGGAGGGGCTCTACATCAACCTTGCTGCCTCTCCGATGATGGGTGAGTAGTTTACCACAGACCTTCAGGTCCATAGTTAGTAGATAGATGGCTTCTTCTCTCTTTTTGATCTTCAATACAATGTTCTCCTTGATGTTCTTCGAGATCTATCCGATGTAATCTCTTTTTGCGGTGTGTTTGTTGGGATCCGATAAATTGTGACTTTATGATCAGATTATCCATGAAATTATTTGAGTCTTTGCTGCACTCTTTTATGCATGATTATTATAGCCTCATATTTCTTCTCCGATCTATTGATTTGGTTTGGCGAACTGAGTCAATTTATCTTGCCATGGGAAGAGGTGCTTTGTAGTGGGTTCGATCTTGCGGTGCTCAATCCCAGTGACAGAAAGGGACATGACACGTATGTATCGTTGCTACTAAGGCTAACAAGATGGGATCTATTCATTGGGTTTATTAATTCGTGAGTTTGTCTCATCTACATCATGTCATCGTTCTTCAGGCATTACTCCGTTCTTATGGACTTAATACACTAGATGCATGCTGGATAGCGGTCGATGTGTGGAGTAATAGTAGTAGATGCAGGCAGGAGTTGGTCTACTAATCTTGGACGTGATGCCTATGTACATGATCATTTCCTTGGATATCATCATGATTATTTGCTTTTCTATCAATTGCCCAACAGTAATTTGTCTACCCACCGTATGCTATTTTCTCGAGAGAAGCCTCTAGTGAAATCTATGGCCCCCGGGTCTATCTAAATCATATTACTAAAACCCTAAAAATATTGCTGCCATCTCTTTTTATTTATTTTATTTTGTATTTTTGTTTCAATCTATCAATCTATCACATACAATTTAATCTTGCAATTTACCACCGAGAGATTGACAACCTCTCGTTTGCGTTGGGTGCAAGGATTTGTTGTTTGTGTTCAGGTACTGCTAACGAGGTGTTGTGTGATTCTCCTACTGGTTCGATAACCTTGGTTTCATAACTGAGGGAAATACTTATCTCTACTGTGCCGCGTCATCCCTTCCTCTTCGGGGAAATACCAACGCAAGCTACAAGTAGCAGGAAGAATTTCTGGCGCCGTTGCCGGGGAGACATCATCAACATCTATGAAGTACCTTTGCACAAACTCTCATCTCCTTGCATTTACTTTATTTTCCATTTGCCTCTTGTTTTCATCTCCCCCACTTCTAAAATGATTTTTACAAAAATACAAAAATATTTTCCGTTTGCCTTTTGCTTGTTTGCTATCTTTGATTGTGTTGCCATGTGCCTTCTATTTGCTTGCATCTTCGCTTGCTAAAAATCTATTGATATGGATCCTCATCCACTTGCTAATCTTTTCAAAAGACCCAATTATGTTGAACCAATTGCTAGTGAGTTGAGTGCACTTGATTTTCTCTATGAAGTTTTGCTTGAAAATCATGAATCTGAAAATTATGATGAAGTGTTGAAAGAAGAAATTTATAAAGTGATTCATGATAGCTCCTTCAATGAAAAGCATGATTGCAATAATGTTATTATAAATTCTATTAATGTCAATTGTGCTAATAATATGCAAAACTATGAGCTTCGGGATGATAATTTTGTTATATCCACTACTTATTGCAATGATCATGATTGGGGTGATAATGCTTCTTATGATCTTGAAAATTTATTTAAGCCTCATGATGAATATGCTATTGATAATAAAATTTGTAATACTATTAAAAGTCGGTTTGGAAGAGCATCAACTTTAAGTAAAAAGAATCCCACTACTTTGGAAAATTATCAATCTTATGAATTTTTGGATAAAAGTGGGTTCGGAGAGGTCATGACTTTAGTTGATATTAATCCCACTATCTTGGAAGATGATAAAAATTTTATGCATGTGGATCATGGAGAGAAAATTTTATGTGATAGCTATATTGTTGAATTTGAGTATGATCCTACATGTAATTATTATGAGAGAGGAAAATATGGTTGTAGAAATTTTCATGTTACTAAATTACCTCTCGGTATGTTGAAATCATCAATGTTTTATTCTTCTCCTTTGCATATGCTAGAAATTGCTTGACTTGATAATTCGATTGCTTATAAAATGCCTATACATAGGAAGTATGTTAGACTTAAATGTGTTTGTCATATGTATTATGATGCTCTCTTCGTGCTTCAATTCTTATCTTTCATGTGAGCATCATTGAAATCTTAAGCCTATCTTAATGGCATAAAACAATAGCGCTTGTTGGGAGGCAACCCAATGAATAAAATAAATTTTTGTTATAAAGTTTCTGTTATGGTGTGTTTTTACTGTCATGCTACTGGTATGAATGTGTTTTTGTGTTTCTAATTAGTGCTTGAGCCAAGTAAAGTCTTTAGGATGATTTGGAAGATAGTATAATTGATGCTGTTTGGAAAACAGAAAGTTTTGCGTCCAGTGCCTGAATTTTGCTTCTGTACTGGAGCATCAAAAAAATCTGAAATTTTTACACAGTATTGGTATATGAATTTCCCACGTTTTCCTAATTTTTCAGAATTTTGCAAGTTACATAAATATGGCTTTTAAATAGATTGCTACAGACTGTTCTGTTTTTTGACAGATTCTGTTTTTGAGCACTACTTGCTTGGATTGTATCGGGGGGTATAAGCCATGGTGAAGTTAGAGTACAGTAGGTATAATGCAAAAATAAAATATGAATGGGTTTGCAACAATACTTATAGTAGTGATTTGTTTTGTTATACTAACGGATCTCACGAAGGTTTTGTTGAGTTTTGTGTGATTGAAGTTTTCAAGTTTTGGGTGAGATCACGATGGATGAAGGAATAAGGAGTAGCAAAAGCCTAAGCTTGGTTATTCCCAAGGAACCCCAAGGTAATATTCTAGGAAGGCTCAAGCGTCTAAGCTTGGGGATGCCCCGAAAGGCATCCCCTCTTTCTTCTACCAACCATCGGTAATTTTACTTGGAGCTATATTTTTATTCGTCACATGATATGTGTTTTGCTTGGAGCGTCTTGTATTATATGAGTCTTTGCTTTGTTTGCTTTTTAGTTTGTCACAATCATCTTTGCTGAACACACCTATCTTGAGAGAGCCACACGTTTATCATCGTGACTTGTTAGAATACTCCATGTACTTCACTTAATTTTTTTGAGCTAGGCACTTGCTCTAGTGCTTCACTTAAATCTTTTTGAGCACGGCGGTGGCTAAATTTGGAAGAAATAAACTCTCATGCTTCACTTATATTATTTTGAGAGTTGATTGAAATTTTGAAGAAATGAATTCTCATGCTTCAATTATATTATTTTGAGAATTGTTAAGATTGAAATTTTGAAGAAATATTTGCACTCTCATGCTTCACTTAAATCTTTTTGAGAGTTGATGAAAGTAACGGTAATTTGCACAAGATATGAATTTGGTCCCAAAGTGATGAATATTCAAGAGGGATATAGATAAAAACTTTCATATAGATCATTGGATATGATAAGTGTGATTCCTTGCAATAGTTTTGCGATATGAAGATGATGATATGTGAGTCATGTTAGTGAGTAATTGTGATTTAGTAAAAATATTGGTGTTAAGGTTTGTGATTCCCTATGCATGCATGTTAAGTCAATAGTTATGCAATGAAATTATATCCTACTTATGGTGCATTATTCGGTGTTAGTTATGTTCAATGCATGTTTATGACCGTTTTTCGTTTTTTGGTTGGTTGGTTCTCAATCTTTTGCTAGCCTTCATTTGTACTAAGCGGAAATACTGCTTGTGCATCCAAAATCCTTAAACCCAGTTTTGCCATATGAGTCCACTATACCTACCTATATGCGGTATTTCAATGCCGTTCGAAGGAAATTTGCATGTGCCAACTCTAATTCTCAAAATAATTTTTCTGTTTTGTGTGCCCGTACCGCTCATGAGGCGGCAGGGGGTGGCCAATATTTTCCATGTTAGGTGTGTTATTCTCACGATGAGTGTTTATTCACTTGTCATTGCATGAGAGAATGGTTGGTAATAGGGATGCCCAGTCCCGCATGAAATGAAATTAAGAACAACAAAATTCCTTGGAAAGTGATGGTATGGAGGGCACCCGTGGATACGGCTAGCCATGGAATGTGAAAGAAAGGGTGGAAAGGAAATAAACTTTACTTTCTATTTGGGAACCACCTATGATGTATCTAGCATGGAAAATATTGAGAATTCTCGGTCGTTTTCGTTGACAGGAAAAGCATGCCTCTCAAAATATTTTTATCTCTTTAATTTCAGCTTTGAGCTCTGGCACATTTGACAAATCTCTGCTTCCCTCTGCGAAGGGCCTATCTATTTACTTTTATGCAATTTTTATTTTATTTGAGTCTCCATCTTCTCTTACAAAAGCACCAACTAGAGAGCACTATTGTCATACTTGTGCATTGGATGTAGCTAATATTCGAGTGTGTTTCATGAAGGGATCAATGATTGAGCATAATGGGCTAGGGATAACTTTCTTTAGCGTTGATATTTTGAAAGACATGGTTGCTTGAGTATCTATGTTTTCATGTCAAACTATAGACTATTGCTTTGAATCATACAAGTCCAATGTCCACGCTACAAAAGAAAAGAATATGTGATAAATATGTCAGGCAGCATTCCACATCAAAAATTCTGTTTTTATCATTTACCTACTCGAGGACGAGCAGGAATTAAGCTTGGGGATGCTGATACGTCTCCAACGTATCTATAATTTTTGATTGTTCCATGCTGTTATAATATCAATCTTGGATGTTTTTATAATCATTTACAGCAATTTTATATCATTTTTGGAGACTAACGTATTAACTTAGTGCCCAGTGCCAGTTGCTGTTTTCTGCCCTGTTTTTGTTTTACAGAAAATCAATACCAAACGAAGTCCAAATGCAATGAAACTTTTTGGAGATTTTTTATTGGACCAGAAGAACACTAGAAGCTTCGGGAGGAGGCCAGAAGACCCTGGTAGGGCCCACGAGCCACCAAGGCACGCCTGGGGGGGGCAGGCACGCCCTGGTGCCTCATAGGGCCCACCAAGCTCCGTTTGAACTAATTCCAGCACTATAAATTCCAGAAAAATCAGAAACCCTCAGGGGAGTCCACGAAATACTTTTTACGCCGCCGCAAGCTTCTGTTCCAGAGAGATCCCATCTGGGGTCCTTCTCCGGTAATCTGCTGGAGGGGGAATCGATCACGGAGGGGCTCTACATCAACCTTGCTGCCTCTCCGATGATGCGTGAGTAGTTTACCACAGACCTTCGGGTCCATAGTTAGTAGCTAGATGGCTTCTTCTCTCTTTTTGATCTTCAGTACAATGTTCTCCTGGATGTTCTTGGAGATCTATCCGATATAATCTCTTTTTGCGGTGTGTTTGTTGGGATCCGATGAATTGTGAGTTTATGATCAGATTATCCATGAAATTATTTGAGTCTTTGCTGCACTCTTTTATGCATGATTATTATAGCCTCGTATTCTTCTCCGATCTATTGATTTGGTTTGGCCAACTGAGTTGATTTATCTTGCAAGGGGAAGAGGTGCTTTGTAGTGGATTCGATCTTGCGGTGCTCAATCCCAGTGACAGAAAGGGACATGACATGTATGTATCATTGCTACTAAGGGTAACAAGATGGGATCTATTCATTGGGTTTATTAATTCGTGAGTTTGTCTTGTCTACAGCATGCCATCGTTCTTAAGGCATTGCTCCGTTCTTATGGACTTAATACACTAGATGCATGCTGGATAGCGGTCGATGTGTGGAGTAATAGTAGTAGATGCAGGCAGGAGTCGGTCTACTAATCTTGGACGTGATGCCTATATACATGATCATTGCCTTGGATACCGTCATGATTATTTTCTTTTTTATCAATTGCCCAACAGTAATTTGTCTACCCACCGTATGCTATTTTCTCGAGAGAAGCCTCTAGTGAAATCTATGGCCCCCGGGTCTATCTAAATCATATTACTAAAACCCTAAAAATATTGCTGCCATCTCTTTTTATTTATTTTATTTTGTATTTTTTTTCAATCTATCAATCTATCACATACAATTTAATCTTGCAATTTACCGCCGAGAGATTGACAACCTATCGTTTGCGTTGGGTGCAAGGATTTGTTGTTTGTCTGCAGGTACTGCTAATGAGGTGTTGTGTGATTCTCCTACTAGTTCGATAACCTTGGTTTCATAACCGAGGGAAATACTTATCTCTACTGTGCTGCATCATCCCTTCCTCTTCGGGGAAATACCAACACAAGCTACAAGTAGCACCTTCCTGTTGCTATTAATGGCTGCCGCCGCCATGGTTATCTTCGGAGCTCGCGGAACCGATGTCGCCCACCTATATAAGGCCACCTTGAGCTCACTACACTCTCCACCACCTTCCCTCATCCCTCTGTAAGCTCCCCGTAGAAACAAAAGGACCAGAGCGGTCGTCCTTTTCATCCCCGGCAACCACGGCCGCCATGGCCTTTCGGTCGATTCCGACGCCTACAGAGCCTCCCCCTCTCCAATTACTTCTCCATTAGATTCTTTGAGCCACCACCAATCCATCCCACCCATCAATTCAAAACGGGATCAACCGTAGACGAAATCCCTCTGTCACCCGACGCCGCCGTCCACTGGAGAACTCGCCGCCGGTGACTGCGCCCACTCCGGCGAACGTGGAGCACCTCTATGGACTCGCCTTGACCTCCTGAGCACGCCCATGTGCTCATCTCTCTGTGGGTTGACACTGTTCACTGGCAATCACCGCCGGCAGCTGTTGGCTCCTCTGTTCCCGCGTGGTGCACGGCAAGGACCGGTCAAACCTGACCAGGGGGCCAGGTGGGCCCGCTGTCAGCGCCCCAGTGCCGCAATGGCTCGTTTTGAGTAGAAGTGTATTGGGCGAAGTATGTCTTCTCTGTCAGAAAGCGTATTTCTATCCGAATCGTTTTCTTTTTAGAGTTTAAATTAAACTCGGAATTTGACCCTAACATTGACTGCCTCTAACTTTTTAACCACAACTCCAAATAACTTGATTCTTTTTCTGACATTCCTCATTTTTCACCTAGTTTATTTTACTATTTATTTAAAAAAAATCCAAACAACTTTTTGGTACTGTTTTGAAATTAGGTGATAAATTGCACTATTTTGAAAATAGGTAAAATGGAGGGAAGATAATTTTTGCAAAATTTTGGAGTGAACCAGCACCACTACATACCCAAGGCAAGCATCTTGAACACTTGATAAGGTGAATGTTTGGTTGTTTGCTTGCTAGTATAATATGATCATGATTATGATAATTCAAATAAAATTTGCATATTGCTAGTTATACATGCATGATCCTTGGATAATATTTTACCTTCACTTAAGCATGAAGTATGAGTGAGTATGGTTCTTTTCACATGTCACATATGCCTATGTTGGTCCGGACTAATCTGCAGGAAAGAATCAGTCACGAGAAAAGTGACCGTGAGACTGAAATCTCGTTGTGACAAGAATGATCAATGAGGGCATGTTGGGACATGCCAGGTGGTGACCCTGTTGGGTACTACCAAGGAAATATATTATGCTAACCACTGCAGGAAAACTTAAACCACCTGAGTCAACCGTAGATCGAGCCTTGTTCCGGTAACCCCCATACTTGATCCGTGCTGCCACTTGTCCCTGCCACAGGTAGGGTACGGTTTAGTAAGTTGTTAACCCCTTTCCTTGCACACACCATACAGAGGGGCCGCGATGAAGGTTTCCCAGTTCCAGGAATAATGCCAGTCATCGGGTCAGGGGGCATGGGTGTTTTCCGGCTGGGCCAAGAGGGGGACACCCCTTGTTATTGCGCGTGTTATAAATTTTTGATCCCATGTTATTTGAGGTGTTGGCCTCCCCGTCTTAGAGTTTTTCTTGAATGATGCCTTCGGTGATTCCGGGCATCGGGAAAGTTAAGCTGGTGTGTGCTGGTTAGGTGTGTTTTCAACCGAAAGACCGTAATCGGAATTAGTCAATGTCTCGGGGTTGACTAAAGAAATCCTTTACTTGTGGGTAAAGAGTACAACCTCTGCAGAGTTTTAAAATCTATTCGAATAGCCGTGTCCGTGGTTAAGGGCTACAGTCTGGGTTGGTCAAGTGTCGGTCTTAGTGTCGGTCTTCAGAGGAAATAACTAAAGCAGAAATTGATCATGAATTATGCTGGATGATTAGTATCATTAATGCTGTTACGGACTAACCTTTTCTCTTATATTAATGTTGAGTATCTCATGGGAAGGTTTCACCACCTGGATACTTGTGTTACTACTTTTATTATAAGCTGTTTATGAGGTGTCGCCTTCAGACGCCCGACTGTGGCATTTATTTTCAAGACCTTTAGTGGCGTCGCTACAGACACCCGATGGGAATTTCTTTTCAAGACCTTTCGAAGCGTCGCTTTAGACACCCGACTGGCGTTTTATTTCTTGGAATCCTTGGGAGGTCTAACGTCCGATGTTCCATTTTATTTCTTGGAATCCTCGGGAGGTCTAATGCCCTACGTTCCAGTTATGCTTTCATTTAGATTCTTCTGGGATGGTTTTACCACCTAAGAATCAACACTTAAAATTGCCTACCTGAACATATTATACATGCTATCTAACCAAATGTTCATTTCAATTATTCTAACATGATCATATGCATTCTATTTGCATTCGGTATATCTTTTGTTCATGATGTTTGCGAGTACATTCAAACGTACTCACTGGCTTGTCCCTGGCTATTGTCTTGGCCAGATCATTATCCGGACGAGAGCGCTATGAAGACACTTCCGCAGCCTAGGAATCGGAGATAGCAGACAATCAATATAGGAGTTATCCAGGTTAGCTGTTCCTATGGGAATGGATCCCCATCGACGTTGGAGATCCATGAGTCGCTTTCGTCATCCGCTGCTACTTGTAGACCGCGTTGGTATTTTTCTCAAAGAGGAGAGGATGATGCAGTATAGTAGTGATAAGTATTTCCCTCAGTTAAGAACCAAGGTTATCAATCCAGTAGAAGAACCACGGCAAAATCCAGTGAGCAGCACCTGCACACACAAAAGCAAACACTTGCACCCAACGCAAATAAGAGGGTTGCCAATCCTCTTAGCGGTTATTTGCAAGGATTAAGTCTGATAGAGATAAATTGATAAAGTAAATTACTAAACTAAATAAAAGAAAATAAATTGCAGCAAGGTATTTTAGGTTTTTTTATATATGATTAAATAGACCCGGGGGCCATAGTTTTCACTAGAGGCTTCTCTCTCGAACAAATAGCATACGGTGGGTAAACAAATTACTGTTGGGCAATTGATAGAAAAGAAAATAATTATGACGGATTCATGGCAATGATCATGTATATAGGCATCACGTCCGAGACAAATAGACTGAGTCCTGCCTGCATCTATTACTATTACTCCACTCATCGACCACTATCCAGCATGCATCTAGAGTATTAAGTTAATAAAAATAGAGTAACGCCTTAAGCAAGATGACATGATGTAGAGAAGCAAATTCAAGCAATATGAATAAACCCCATCTTTTTAACCTTAATGGCAACAATACAAATATGTGTCATGTCCCTTTCTGTCACTGGGATTGAGCACCACAAGATTGAACCCATCACAAAGCACCTCTTCCATTTCAAGATAAACCAATCTAGTTGGCCAAACCAAATCCATAGATCGGAGAGAAATACAAAGCTATATTTAATCATGCATAAAAGAGTGCAGCAAAGAATTCAAATATTTCTCATGAATAATCTGATCATAAACTCACAATTCATCGGATCCCAACAAACACACCGCAAAAGAAGATTACATCGGATAAAACTCCAAGAACATCAAGGAGAACATTGTATTGAAGATCAAAGAGAGAGAAGAAGACATCTAGCTACTAGCTATGGACCCGTAGGTCGGTGGTAAACTACTCACACATCATCCGTGATCGATTCCCCCTCCGGCAGAGTACCGGAAAAGGCCTCCAGATGGGATCGCGGAAGAACAGAGGCTTGCGGTGGCGGAAAGGTTTTTTCTTCTGGCTCCTGGATGGTTTCCGAATATTTGTGAATTTATAGAAGTGGAATTAGGTCAAACGGAGCCACGTGGGCCCCACAAGGCAACACGACGCCCCCCTGGGGCGCGCCATGTTGCCTTGTGAAGCTTCTATGAGGCTTCTGGCCTCCTCCCGAAGCTTCCAAGGTCTCTTATGTCCAGAAAAAAATCTCTAAAAAGTTTCGTGGCATTTGGACTTCGTTTGGTATTGATTTTCTGTAAAGCCAAAAACAACCAGAAAACAACAACTGGCACAGAGCACTAGGTTAATAGGTTATTCCCAAAAACTGATATATAATTGCATATAAAAACATCCAAGATTGATACTATAATAGCATGGAACAATAAAAAATTATAGATATGCTGGAGACGTATCAAGCATCCCCAAGCTTAATTCCAGCTCGTCCTCGAGTAGGTAAATGATAAAAATAGAATTTTTGATGTGGAATGCTACCTAACATGTTTCATCATCATGTAATCTCTTTTACAGTATGAATATTATGATCCAAATGATTCAAAGCAATAGTCTATAATTTGACATAAAGACATCAATACTCAGGCATACTAACAAACAATCATGCCTTTCAAAATAACGATGCTAAAATAAGTTATCCCTACAAAATCATATAATCCTGTCATGCTCCATCTTCTTCACACAAAGTATTTATCATGCACTACCCCGATGACAAGCCGAGTAATTGGTTCATACTTTTTCACGCGCTTCAGCTTTTTCAACCCCCACGCAATACATGAGCGCAAGCCATGGACATAGCACTATGGGTGGAATAGAATATGGTGATAGACATAATAAGGGGAAGTCAAAAGAAGAAGATAGTCTCACATCAACACGGCTAATCAACAGGCTATGGAGATGCCCATCAATTGATGTTAATGCGAGGAGTAGGGATTGCCATGGAACGGATGCACTAAGAGCTATAAGTGTATGAAAGCTCAACAAATGAAAACTAAGTGGGTGTGCATCCAACTTGCTTGCTCATGAAGACCTCGGGCATTTGAGGAAGCCCATCATCGGAATATACAAGCCAAGTTCTATAACGAAAAATTCCCACTAGTATATGAAAGTGACAACATAGGAGACTCTCTATATGAAAAACATGGTGCTACTTTGAAGCACAAGTGTGGAAAAAGAGAAGAGTAACATTGTCCCTTCTCTCTTATTCTCTCATTTCATTTTTTTGGTGGGCTCTTTTGGCCTCTTTTTTTTCATCCGGAGTCTCATCCCGACTTGTGGGGGAATCATAGCCACCATCATCCTTTCCTCACTGGGACAATGCTCTAATAATGATGATCATCACACTTTTATTTACTTACAACTCAAGATTACAACTTGATACTTAGAACAAAATATGAGTCTATATGAATGCCTCTGACGGTGTACTAGGATGTGCAATGATCTAGTGTAACGTGTATAAAAAATGATGAACGGTGGCTGAGCCACAAATACTATGTCAGCTATATGATCATGCAAAGCAATATGACAATGATGATGTGTGTCATATAAAAGAATGGTGGAAGTTGCATGGCAATATATCTCGAAATGGCTATGGAAATGCCATGATAGGTAGGTATGGTGGCTGTTTTGAGGAAGATATAAAGAGGCTTATGTGTGATAGAGCATATCATATCACGGGGTTTGGATGCACCGGCAAATTTTGCACCAACTCTCGATGTGAGAAAGGGCAATGCACGGTACCGGAGAGGCTAGCAAATTGCGGAAAGGTGAGAGTGCGTATAATCCATGGACTCACATTAGTCATAAAGAACTCACATACTTATTGTGAAAGTCTATTAGCCCTCGAAGCAAAGTACGACTACGCATGCCCCTAGAGAGATAGATTGGTAGGACAAGGTCAATTGCTCATCCCCGACTGCCACTCATAAGGTAGACAATCAATAATAAATCATGCTCCAACTTCTTAGCCTAACGACAGATCATACATGCATGCTTCGGGAATCACAAACCTAACACAATTATTCTTACTAAACCACAATCATCTACTATTACCTCCCACATATTACCATCTCAATATCGCAAAACTATTGCAATGAATCAAGTTTATCATATTCAGTGATCTACATGAATTTTTTTATTATATCCCTCTTGAATACCTTTCAAATCAAGACCATTCTTTTAACATGTGCAAATTGCCATTACTATTTATTAGACTCTCAAAAAGATATAAGTGAAGCATGAGAGTGCAACTATTTCTTTAAAATATAACCACCATCATGCTCTAAAAGATATAAGTGAAGCACTAGAGCAACTGCCTAGCTCAAAAGATATAAGTGAAGCACATAGAGTATTCTAACAAATTCCAAATAATGTGTGTCCCTCTCAAAAAGGTGTGTTCAGAAATGATGATTATGACAAACTAAAAAGCAAATAAAAGCAAACAAACTATATCACAAAACGCTCCAAGCAAAACACATATCATGTGATGAATAAAAATATAGCTCCAAGTGAGTTACCGATAGATTGTAGACGAAAGAGGGGATGCCATCCGGGGCATCCCCAAGCTTAGATGCTTGAGTCTTCCTTGAATATTACCTTGGGGTGCCTTGGGCATCCCCAAGCTTAGGCTCTTGCCTCTACTTATTCCTTTATCCATCGTAGTCTCACCCAAAACTTGAAAACTTCAGCACACAAAACTCAACCGAAATCTCGTGAGATCCGTTAGTATAACATAAAAATCTTTAACTCTAAGTGCTGTAGTAAATTGATTCATATTTAATATTGGCATAATTCTACTGTACACCAACTTATCCATGACTCATACCCCCCGATACGATCCATAGATACATCAAAATAAGCAAACTATACAACAAAAACAGAATCTGTCTAAAATAGAACAGTCTGTAAAGATCTGAATTATGGTCATACTTTTGTAACTCCAAAAATTCTGAAAAATTGGGGTAACGTGGGCAATTCATATTTAAATACTGTGTAAAAAATTCAGAGTTTTATCACGTTCCATAAAAAAAATCCAGCACTGGACGCAAAAGTTTCTGTTTTCAAACAGCATCTATCATACTATCTTCCAAATCATCCCAAAGGTATTACTTGGCACAAACACTAATTTAAACATAAAAACACAATCATAACAGAGGCTATAATCATGTAATCACACACAAACAGAAAGTAAAAGCAAAAAATTATTTTATTCATTGGGTTGCCTCCCAACAAGCGCTATTGTTTTATGCCCCTAGCTAGGCATAATGCATAGTTTCAAGTGTTGTCATACAGGTAAGGGAGATCATCCATGCTCATATCATACTCCTTCTTTCAGCAGCAAGCTTCCTAAGTGGAAAGCAAAAGTACTCAAAAGGGCTAAATTTAATAGGATAAGGATCCGTAAGATCAAGTTTAGGAGGAAGGGATTCCTCCTTTGGCCCTTTGTAGGTGGTGCCTATCTCTTCATTATACATGTTTCTTTGAATATGTTCCTTTAGTTTTTTCTCAAGCACAAATCCCAAACCAATTATTTTGTATAGCAAAATTATCATTAAACTCAGAGATTTTATCAAGTAAAATAGATGAAGGAACCTTTTTTCTAAGATTCTCATTATAAGCAGCATAATCTGGAGATTGCAATCTCCTCATTGCCTCTTGGTTGTAAAGGATTTCTTCTATAGGAGGACATCCACTATTTATATTGTAATGAGAAAATATTTCATGGGCTTCTTTCATGATGTGGCAAAATTCATAAGCTAGAAATAAAGTGGCTACACGTTTGACGGAAGGATCACGCATGTTTGAAAACTCTAGGAGTATTCTTTGTATAGCGGGATGCATATGCACAAATTGTCTCTCAAATTCAACTATAAGCAAAGATATGGCATCCGCGAAGCTAGAATTTTTATTAAGTATTGACCCTCCTAACATAGGTAACGTGCCAGCACATGTAAAGAAATCCTGAATAACAATTTTTCCAATAATATTACCACTTCCTATACGGAGTTTTTTAGTATGCATGATAGTGGTTTGTTCTTTATCCGGATCATCATTGGCAAGATTGTCTAATTTTTCTTTGGCAACTTTAGATAAACCTCGCTTTTCATTTATAAGCTTCAAAAGTATGGAAGGGTTGTCTAAAGACTCCACTCTAGTGGTGGGAAAATTATCAATTTTTCCAAACTTAGTCATAATAGCAACTTCAAGCAAAGCAAACAAGCAAATAAAAATATTTTTGTGTTTTTGTAAAAAAAAATTAGAAGTGGGGGAGATGAAAATGAGAGGCAAATGCAAATAAAAAGGCAAATGAAATAAATGCAAGTGATTGATAGTTTGTGTGAAGGTACTTGATAAATTTTGGTGATGTCTCCCCGGCAACGGCGCTAGAAAATTCTTCCTGCTACTTGTAGACTGCGTTGGTATTTTCCTCAAAGAGGAGAGGATGATGCAGTATAGTAGAGATAAGTATTTCCCTTAGTTAAGAACCAAGGTTATCAATCTAGTAGGAGAACCACGACAAAATCCAGTGAGCAGCACCTGCACACACAAAAGCAAACACTTGCACCCAACGCAAATAAGAGCGTTGTCAATCCTCTTAGCGGTTATTTGCAAGGATTAAGTCTGATAGAGATAAATTTATAAAGTAAATTACTTAACTAAATAAAAGTAAATAAATTGCAGCAAGGTATTTTTGGTTTTTTTATATATGATTAAATAGACCTGGGGGCCATAGTTTTCATTAGAGGCTTCTCTCTCGAACAAATAGCATACCGCATACGGTGGGTAAACAAATCATTGTTGGGCAATTGATAGAAAAGCAAATAATTATGATGGATTCATGGCAATGATCATGTATATAGGCATCACGTCCGAGACAAATAGACCGACTCCTGCCTGCATCTATTACTATTAGTCCACTCATCGACCGCTATCCAGCATGCATCTAGAGTATTAAGTTAATAAAAATAGAGTAACGCCTTAAGCAAGATGACATGATGTAGAGAAGCAAATTCAAGCAATATGAATAAACCCCATCTTTTTATCCTTAATGGCAACAATTCAAATACGTGTCATGTCCCTTTCTATCACTGGGATTGAGCACCGCAAGATTGAACCCATCACAAAGCACCTCTCCCATTGCAAGATAAACCAATCTAGTAGGCCAAACAAAATCGATAGATAGGAGAGAAATACAAAGCTATATTTAATCACGCATAAAAGAGTGCAGCAAATAACTCAAATATTTCTCATGGATAATCTGATCATAAACTCACAATTCATCGGATCCCAACAAATACACCGCAAAAGAAGATTACATCGGATAGAACTCCAAGAACATCAAGGAGAACATTGTATTGAAGATCAAAGAGAGAGAAGAAGCAATCTAGCTACTAGCTATGGACCCATAGGTCGGTGGTAAACTACTCACACATCATCGGTAGGGCAGCAAGGTTGATGTAGAAGCCCTCCGTGATCGATTCCCCCTCCGGCAGAGTACCGGAAAAGGCCTCTAGATGGGATCGCGGAAGAACAGATGCTTGCGGCGGCGGAAAGGTTTTTTCTTCTGGCTCCTGGATGATTTCCGAATATTTGTGAATTTATAGAAGTGGAATTAGGTCAAACGGAGCCATGTGGGCCCCACAAGGCAACACGGCGCACCCCCCGGGGCGCGCCCTGTTGCCTTGTGAAGCTTCCGTTAGGCTTCTGGCCTCCTCCCGAAGCTTCCAAGGTCTCTTATGTCGGAAGTCAGGCTCCGGGGACCCAAAGGTTTGAACACTGGGGTGAGCTCGTTCTACTACTTAGTCTCTTACCACGGCTAAGCGGCGGCGAGGCTACGGCGAGAGCGCGCTAGCGAGGGACGAAGCGAGGACTCAGCGGTTTACCCAAGTTTGGGCCACCTTGCGGTGTAAGACCCTACTCCTGCTTGATTGGTATTGCTCTAGTGGGAGAGAGAGTACAAGGTTGAGGTTGATGAGAACTGGGGCTCTCCGGGTCTGATCCCCTCCTACAATGGCTGCTCTGCCCTTTATATCGGCCTTGGTCCTCTTCCCCTTGAAAACTTAGGCAGGAAGGGTTGCCACACTTGGCAATTTTGAAAGGGGACAGGCGCTCAGGCTATCCTGACTAAAGGTGGTCTTCGCCTGCCAAAGCATGATCCATGACGTGCCGGTGTGCTCGGTGATGACCTCCGCCCTGCGCGCCCATCGTCTTGGTCTTCCTTCGCCGATCGGGCAACCTTTGGGGTCGCTTTGGAGAGTGGATAGCTGGCCCTACTCCCTTAACACAAAAGAGGAAAACATCTTCATCCGCGCCTGCTGGCGCGACCTCTGTCGCTGCTCGTCGCCACGCGCGTCACCCACGTGATGGGCCCCAGGCCGCGCGGCACACCGGACAGCCTTCGTCTCGAGCGCCTGCGGGAGGGGGCCTCGGGAGGCCACCTCGGAATGCCGCCTCGCGAGGCCACCTCGGGAAGCCACCTCGTGAGAGGACCTCGCGAGACCGTTGATGGTGGAGCTGAGCCTTGCTCGCCACTTCCTGAGGAGGGGGCCTCGGGAGGCCAAGGCCTCATGAGGGGTCTTGGTGAGATGCTCGGTGGTGACGGCCTGCTGGGCCCACGCCAGGCGTTGTGCCCTTGGCCAAAGGCAGACGGGCCTAGATACCCCGGGTTCCATGGGCCCGACAGTAGCCCCCGGGCTCGCGGCACGCACGTTCCCGCCTACTGAGGGGTGAAACGGCACGGGCCCTAACCGCCTGCGGCCAGGCGCGATGCGTGGCGCACGATGTGACGGGGGACGCCTCGGTAACTGCCGCGCTGACATAAATCCTGGCGCAGGCGGCGCGAGGCCATCATTGCCTTCCTTCACACGATCCACCTCTCTGCGCCTTTCCTTCTCGCGCACGCGGCCCGTCGCGACTCCCCCCTTCGAGCTCCGCCTCTTCTTGCTCTCGATCCGCGCCTCCGCCGCGCCGATGGTGCCCGCCAGCAAGAGGGGGAAGGAGGCGGCCCCGTCCCCAAGCGCGCCCATCCTTGGGGTGGCGCTGTAGCGTTCCACCATCGACGACGAAGAGGGCTTGGACAGGGTGCTTCCGTTCGTGGCCGGCGGGCTGAATGAGAACCAGGAGACCCAAATCTGGCCGGGGTCGCGCGCGCGGCATGACCTGGGGGCGACGGCCTACCCCTTCTTCCTCCACAGCGTATATGCCGGGTTGGTGCCGCCATTCTCGGACTTCTTCTATGCCATACTCACTCACTATCAAGTCCACGCTCTCCATCTTCAACCCAACTCCATTTTCCTCCTAGCCACGTTCGCCTTTTACTGCGAGGCTTTCATGGGCGTGATGCCCTCTGTGGCGCTCTTCCGCCACTTCTTCTGCCTGCGGCTAACCGTGGTGGATCAACGCTCCGAATGCGCGTCATTCCTTTCCGTCAAGGGGATGGAGGACGGCATTATCAACTTGAGGGTCGCGAAGAAGGTAGAAGGCTACCGGCAGCGTTGGGTCTATATGGACGCGCGCCAGAAAAACCGGCTCCTGATGATTCCGATGGACCCGTCCGAGAATATCTCCGTGTGGGGGCACGAGAAGCTCGTTGACCCTAGGATGGAGCCCGTCTTGGAGCGGATGGCGGCGCACCGGGCCACAAAACTGTCGGGGACGGCGGTTGTTAGGAATACCTGCGGCGGCGCATCGCGCCACTTCAGCAGCACTCGCGCCCCATGTGGGAGTACACCAGCGCGGGCGACGCCATGAGCTGAAGCCGGGCAGCCTGGGGCCAGAAGTGCTAGACGAGGCCCTGGCGATTCTGCTCAGCACCCCTGCCGCGGAAACGCCGGAGGGGGCGCTCCCGCTTTTCCGCTACCCGGAGAAGGCGGAGCTGGTGAAGGAAATGCCCCTCTTCGACTAGTGGGGCCTTGTGCCGGAGGGCCACGTCGTGCCCCGCGACAACCCCCTTGTGGTGGAGGTGGACTTGGGAGGCAGCAGCGGCAGCGGAGATTCGGAGGAGGCCACGGAGGAGGACGCCAGTCGGGCGCCACTGCGTACCCGCCGTCAGCTCATCTGCGAGCTCGAGGACGATGACGCCCAGAGCGACCCGCCCACAGCGGAGGGGGCTCTCGGCCCGGGGGCGGGCGAGCCCCCAGCACCTGAGGCCCGTCATGAGGTTGGAGCCCCCCAGGGCCCCGAGGCGGGCGACGACGCGTCCGGGTCTACCGCGGCATGCCCTGGGGCCCCGAGCGGCGGTGCCGAGGCGATGCTCGGTGGGGGTAGCGTCGGCCTGCCGTCCGCGGGGGAGAAGAAGAGGAAGTGGCACGTCAGCGACGAGTAAGCCTCCTGCCTCTTCCCAGCGTTCGTAATTCTTGCTCCTCCATCCAGGCTCGAAGCTGAGCCGCCATTAGTGCAGGAGGTCTACCGTGGATCAGAAGAAGAAGACGACGACGAAGGCGAGGGTTACCCCCAGCCCGCACGGGGTGTCGACGCCCGCCGCCGGTGCCAGAGGGCATGGGGAGGCTACCCGCCATCCCGACGCCGACGCGGGGCGCATGGAAATTGAGGAGGAGGCAGTCGCTCCTCCGGGATCGCATGTGGGTGCATCCCGTGAGGCCGAGGCGGAGGAGCCTCGGGAGGCAGCCTCAGGAGGCGGGGACGCCCTCCCTCCTGACCCCGCCGCGAGAAAGGAAGCGGCGACGGGGGAGGCCGAAGCGCCTACCCCCCCGCCGGGGGCTTCCTTGGGCGCAGGGAAAGGAGTTGTGGGGCATGCCATGACCGGCACGGAGAGCCCCCACAGCATACCGCCGCGGCCGAATGAGGGGGGCGGCCTGGCGAGCGGCGCCGAGTCTTCCCTCACCACCGCGGCAGAGAGTGATAGAGGGCCCAACCCAGACTGGCCCCTGGTCCTTGTGAGTGACCGTGCTCTGCTCAGGCCTGATGCCTTGCGCGACGCCAAGGCCGCACTTGCTCGGCTCAGGACGGACTTCCAGGACGCGGAGACGCGCCTCACCGAGGAACGCCTGAAGCTTGCTGACGGGTGGCGCCGGCTCAGCGTCGCCATCGATACGGCCCGGCGCCATGACGAACGTGCTCGCGCACAGTGCGAGAAGGACACCGCCGAAGCGGAGGGGGCTCGCGCGAGAGCCCTCCAGGAGGCCAAAGTGGCCATCGCGCGCCGCGAAGAAGCGGAGGGCCTCCTGAAAGAGTTCCAGGACCGACACGCTGAGCAGGCACAGTCGCTCCTCGCGCGGGAAGGCGCCCTCGCCACTCGCGAGAAGGAGGTCGCAGCCCGCAAGGCGGACCTCGAGACTCGCACGAAGGGCCTCGAGAAGACGGCGACCGAGCAGGCCGCGGAGAAGGAGCGCCTAGAGACGCTGGGGCGTGAGCTGGCTGATGCCCAAGAGGCTCACACGAAGCGTGTCACCGAGGCCAACGCCCAACTGGAGGCCAAGGAGAAGAAGGTTCAAGAGGATGCTAACGCGAAGGTAGCGGAGGCACGCCTGGCGCTTGCCGAGGAGCACGATAAGGCGCTGTCGCAGCAGAGGGACGCCTTCGAGTCAGAACGAGAGCGGCTCCGGCAAGAGGTCACTGATCTCAAGGCGGCACTCGCCGAGGCGGAGACCCACCGGGGAGCCGCGCCGCAGCCCGGCTCTGGCGCCACCGATCAGGAACAGGAGCAGCGTGAACGCGTCAAGGCGCTCTACTCCCTCGAGATCCGCGCCCACGATGCCCTGAACTCCATCTGCCAGGGAAGGCTTGGGGCCTTCCATGAGTCCCGTGATGCCAACTACATCGACTTCTCCACCAAGCTCGTGGAATGGCTTGAGGACGGAGCGAAGGAGGTGGACAACATCTTGGAGGAGGAGTGCCGCAGCCTCTTCTTCCTGGCGGCGACTCGCGTCTTCAGCCACCTCCTTCACACAGATCCCAACTTCGACTTTGGCAAGGTGATAGCACTAGTCCTCGAGGAGCTTCGCGATGGGCTCTCAAAGGTGGTGGAAGGCCATGTGGGCGCGTTACTCAGGAAGTACTCCTGCGGCAGCGGCGAGAGCTCCGGCAGCGACGACGGCGCCGGCGAAGACGACGACGACGCGAGCTCCTAGGGTCCTTTTCCTTTCGTCACCCTGCGCTAGATCAATGTGGCCCGTGCGAGCATGAAGACGATGCCTTGGTGTTTAAGTACTTTATGATTTGCTGTAATGAACACTCGTGCCCTTGCGAGGCTCTCTCTTAAGGCCTGTTTTTCTCTTTTTGCTTGCCATGATGCTCTACGTTGTCAGGACCCAGCCCCCGAGCGGCCATAGCCGTCGCTGGTATGTCAGGTCGCGATGCCTAAACAAGGCCAGGAAGCGAGGGGCACCAGGAGCTAGTGAGGGCTCCTGAGGCGCAATGCTCAGGGAGCCCCCCTTTAACGCACAAGCGGCTTGCGCCAAGAGAAATGCTGGCGCTCGTGAGGCCGTTAGAGGGGAAGGCTTGAGAGACGGCAAGGGCGGCTCACGAGACAGGAGACTTAGCTCTGTACGAGGTAGTATGATGGGCCATTTCTTGTAGGGTGCGCCTTGTGAGGGTTCCGCTCGCGAGATCTCCTGCTGGGACGGCCGCCGAGGGTTCGTTCCCGAGGCGGAGCCTGCTGGCCTCCTGAGGCCCTGAGGGAGCTACCTCGCGAGATCTTTCAGGGGACCTACTCCTGAGATAACTGCACGCAGAGTACTTAACGATAGCGCGCGCTCGTCGATTCGCTCATGGGTATTACGCGAGGAGACAAGACACCAAGGACCTTGGTGGGATGGCGTGCACGGGAGCAGGCCCGCGAGCCAGAGCCCGGTTGCTTGGGTTTTTCAGTGCTGCTGGGACTGACCCGAACGCAGGCACCGTGTCCAGCCCCCACTCGCGTGAGGCTCATGAGGGATGTCGTGAGCGCGCGAGGCTCGTGAGGCAAGGGGAAAACAGAATGCCATGTAAGGAAACGGAAGCTTTACTGAAGCAAGATAGCAACCCATAACCAAATCAAGATGCGGCTGCCGTGTCTGGCACGGGTCAGCTTGAGGTTGGTGCAACCCGTGGGGCGCCCTCAATTAAACATCAAAATGAGAAAAAGAATGCTGCCGTGTCCGGCACGGGTCAGCTTGAGGTTGGTGCAGCCCGTGGGGCGCCCTTAGTTGATTGCTCCGCCAGCGCGGGGCATGGGACTTCCACAGGGGTGTGGGTATGATCGCGGGTCGATCGTTCCACAAGCGCGGAGCATGGGGCTTCCACTTAGGCGTGGGCAGGAGCTCTCGCGGGCCCATCAGGCGAACGCAATGAGAGAATCCGGGGCGTGTACAGCCCCGTTTCGTTCGTACGCGTGAGGGTCACGGGTAGAACTTGCGGAGGTGTTGGATGTTCCAGGCGTTAGGCACAGGAACTCCGTCCTCCGTCTCCATCCGGGTTGAGCCGGGCCTGGAGACATGAGTAACCCGGAAAGGGCCTTCCCACAAGGGTGAGATCTTGTGAAGTCCCTCTCGGGAGAGGATCCTGCGCAGGACGAGGTCGCCGACCTCGAGAGTACGAGGGCGGATGTTGCGGCTGTGGTAGCGACGCAAGACCTGCTGGTACCTCGCGGCACGAAGGGCAGCCTGACGGCGGCCTTCCTGGAGGAGCAGCAGGTCAACCTCCCGCGAGCCCTCCTGACGCGCCTCGTTGAAGGCAAGGACTCACGGGGAGCCGTGCTTAAGCTCCAATGGGAGGACCGCTTCAGCACCGTAGACGAGGAAGAATGGTGTCTCGCCGGTAAGCTTGCTTGCTGTCGTGCGGATGGACCATAGCACGAACTGTAGCTCGTCGAGCCAGCCCTTGCCACAAGCCTCGAGTTTCTTCTTCAAGCTCCTTGTTTTGAGGCCCTTGAGGACCTCGGCGTTGGCACGCTCGGCCTGGCCATTGCTTCGCGGGTGCACCACCGAGGCGCAGTAGATCTGCGTACCGAGGCTGGCGCAGTAGGACTTGAAGAGGCCGCTTGTGAACTGGGAGCCGTTGTTGGTTATGATGCGGTTGGGAACTCCAAAGCGGCTCACGAGGCCCTTGATGAACTTGATGGCGGAACCTGCCGGGATGGTGCACACCGGCTCGACCTCTGCCCACTTGGTGAACTTGTCGATGGCGACGTAGAGGTAGCGGTAACCGCCAGCCACGCGAGGGAAGGGCCCCAGGATATCCAGCCCCCAGACCGCGAAGGGCCATGAGAGGAGAATCGTCTGGAGGCCCTGCGCCGGCTGGTGGATCAGCTTGGCGTGGAATTGGTAGGCCTCGCAGGCTTGGACAAGTGCGGAAGTGTCGCGCAGCGCAGTGGGCCAGTAGAAGCCGCTGCGGAACACCTTGCCGACGAGGGTGCGTGATGAGGAGTGGTGACCGCAGTCTCCTCCATGGATATCAGCGAGCAACTCACGCCCTTGCACTTCAGAGATGCACCACAGCGATACGCCATTGGGGCACCTGCGGTACAACTCGCCATCTTGTAGGCAGTAAGCGGTGGCCTGCCGGGCCACACGCTTTGCTTCTGAGTCTTTCTCCGGGAGGGTGCCGCGAAGCAAGTAAACCTTGAACTCGGCGACCCAGCTATCCGCCTAAGGCTCCAGCGCTAGCAGCAGGCGGGCTCCTGAGGCCGGGCCGCAGTCTGGTGCGCCTGTGGGTGGTGCGGGCGGGAGTTCCTCGCGAAGGAGCGCCGTGCTTGCGGCGGAAGGTGCGGCAGATGGCTTGAGCAGTCTTTCCTCGAAGACGCCAGGGCTCTGAGGCTCGCGGCATGATGCTCGTTTGGCGATATCGTCGGCTTCTTTGTTGCTGTTGCGAGGGACGTGCTGCAGCTCCAGGCCAAGAAAATGCTTCTCATGTTTACGTACCTCCTCCAGGTAGGTGGCCATGTGCTCGTCCTTGGGCTTGTAGCTTTTGTTGGAGAAGTTGACAAGGAGTTGCGAATCGCCCTTGATAGTTAGACGCTTGATGCCCAGGGCGAATGCGGCCTTGAGGCCGGCGGTGAGGCCCTCGTACTCTGCGATGTTGTTGGAGACCTTGTCGGTGTGCCTGAAGCAGAGCTGCACGGCGTAGTAGAGCCTGTCTCCTGTTGGCGAGGTGAGCATGACCCCAGCCCCTGCGCCCTGCCGGGAGAAGGCGCCGTCGAAGTGCATGGTCCAGCCGCCAGGTTCCTCTTCCCCTGGCAGGAGGGACTGGGCCTCGCGAGGCCCCTCCTCGTATGTGTCCGTCCATTCTACCACGAAGTCGGCCAGAGACGCACCTTTGATGACTCTGGTAGTGGAGAATTCCAGTTGGAAGGCTTGCAGCTCGATGTTCCACTCGGCGACGCGGCCTGCGGCGTTGGGGCTACGCAGAACTTGTTCCAAGGGGTAGGAAGAAATGACCTTGATGGGGTGACCCTGGAAGTAGTGGCGCAGCTTCCTGGAGGCGACGAGGAGCGCGAGGAGGAGCTTCTGCTGCATGGGGTAGCGCTCGCGCGTGTCCCTTAGCATGGTGCTGACGAAGTACACGGGGTGCTCGACGAGGCGTGTAGTTGTTGTGGCGGCTTGCTCTCCGGGCGCCTCGCGAGGCTGGGAAGGCTCTGGAGTCTCACGAGGCTCAGGAAGCTCATGAGGCTCGGGAATCTCGCGAGGCTCAGGGGGCTCGCGAGGCTCGGGGATCTCACGAGGCTCAGGAGGCTCACGAGCCTGAAGGGGCGCAGAGGGTTTCTCCTTGGCGCCGACGCGCTCCTCCCGCACTGCCACCAGCGCCTCGCTGGCCGTCTGGGGGGTGGCCACCAAGTACAGGAGCAAGGGCTCGCGAGGCCGCGGCGCGACCATGATGGGCGGGCTCGTGAGGTACCTCTTGAGGGCTTCAAAGGCAGCGTCTGCCTCAGGAGTCCACTTGAAGGAGCCGGACCTCTTTAGGAGCTTGAAGAAGGGTAGGGCTCGCTCGCCAAACTTGGAGATGAAACGCCCTAGGGAGGCCATACATCCTGCCAAGCGCTGCATTTCCTTGAGGGTCCGGGGAGGATGCATTTTCTCGATGGCCTTGATCTTCTCTGGGTTGGCCTTGATGCCACAGTGCGAGACTAGGAAGCCGAGGAGCTTGTTGGAGGGGACTTCGAAGACGCACTTTTCCGGGTTGAGCTTGAGGTTGACTCTGCGCAGGTTGGCGAATGTTTCCTGGAGGTCCGTGATGAGGGATCCGGCCTCACGAGACTTGACTACGATGTCGTCGACGTAGGCCTCCGCATTCCTCCCCATATGAGGCCCCAGCGTGATGCACATTAGTCGCTGGAAGGTGGCTCCCGCGCTCCTTAAACCGAAGGGCATGCAAATGTAGCAATATATGCCACAGGGGGTGATGAAGGCCGTCCTCTCCATGTCTTCGGCCGCCATCTTGATCTGATGATAACCTGAGAAGGCATCCAGGAAGCAAAGCAAATCGCACCCGGCGGTGGAATCCACGATCTGATCAATGCGGGGCAGTGGAAACGGATCTTGAGGGCAGAACTTGTTGAGGTTGGTGAAGTCGACGCACATGCGCTCCTTGCCGCCCTTCTTGGGGACGACGACTGGGTTGGCGAGCCATTCGGGATGGCGCACCTCACGAACGACTCCTGCTTCTTGGAGCTTCTGAACTTCCTTGACAATGAAATCTCGCTTCTCTGGCGCCTGGCGCCGTGCTTTCTGCTTGACTGGGCGTGCATTGGGGCACACCGCTAAGTGGTGCTCGATCACCTCCCTTGGCACACCGGACAAGTCAGATGCTTTCCAGGCGAAAACATCCGAGTTTTCCCGAAGGAAAGTGACGAGCGTGCTTTCCTATGCAGGAGGGAGGCCTGTGCCGATGGTGAAGGCAGGGCCGGAACCGCTGCCGTCCACCGACAACTTCTTCGTCTCGGCGCGGTCTTGAGAGAACAGCTGCTTCTTCTTTGCTGGCGCGGCCTCGGAAGGCTCGGCCGCGTCCTCGTCAGGCGGGTGCGCGACAGCGGCAGCCTTGTAGGCACGCTCGAGGGTGCTGGCCGCGTCCTTCTCGTCGCAGGCGATGGTGATGATGCCGCTGTAGCCTGGCATCTTGTGGACGTTGTAGGCGTGATGGGTGGCCGCCATGAACTTGGTGAGAGCTGGGTAGCCCAAGATGGCATTGTAAGGCAAGCCGATGTGTGCCACGTCGAAGTCGATGAGCTCGGTGTGGTAGTTCTTGCGGGTGCCGAAGGTGACGGGAAGGCGCACTGTGGCGCCCCGCCTGAATACCACTGTAACCAGACGGTCGCCGCACACGCCAGCCCAGGAGATCACTCTGGCGTGCGCGTTTACAACAAGTATCATGAACACAAGCTTTTCTATTAATGAATATATCAGTCTTACATGATATATTACAAGGGTGATGGCAGCGGAAAAGTTCTATCTAAGGCGGCATGGTCCTGGTGCGGCTCCAATCCACAGGGATCTGACTGGGTTACTCTTCTAGCCCGCGAACACTCCGGCTCCTCGCTAGCGAACGTCGGATCCTTAGGTGAACCTGGCCACATTGAAGGCCGCTGAGTACTTTTGAATGTAGTCGCAAGCAAACCAAACCAACATATACACCAAGCAAAGCAATCCATGGCATTCAAGCATGCACTTGTTATCTTAACAATATTAGCTATCATACTAAGTCAGGATTATCTAGCAAGATTAAACACCTAGCAGCATTAATCATCATGTCATAGCAGGATTATCTAGCATGATAATTACTGAATTAAATGCAGTAAAGTAAAGTATATCAGGTAAAAGATCCTAACTCCGAATATGCTCATGATCCAAATCTGATCCAAGCTTTGCGGTCATCCAACCGCTCATGTCATAGCCATCGCATGGCTAACATTCATACCCCTGACATCATCTGATGTCCAGGCATACGTACTACAAGTCTGACAAATCATTACCTTTCTCTGGTTCAGTCTTAGCAATAACATTATATAGTTTGTTCCTCCAGACTCGACACAGACCAAATAGGGGCCTATACGAACTGTCCATGACCGAGGACGCGGCAATTCGAATAGATTTACACTCTGGAGAGGTTGCGCACTTTACCCACACCATGGAGCTCCTGGCCTCGTACTTTAGTACATGTTCCCATTCGGGTGGACCAGTGCTGCTCCAGCAAAACCTTGTCTATTGCCCGGCACTCTTACGGTCCCACCGATAATCATACCCTCCCAGGGTCATGTCCTGGGTGGCCCCTGTGTCACCCCGTGACACCTGCCACCGTCGTGGCCAAACACTGTCCCAAACGGGGACGCCGACAAATAACTCAACTTGGGCTCACAAGGTTATCGCCGCCTACCGGGCCAGGGTAGCGCACACGCATAACCTTCCCTATTTGGTGGTACCGACAAGAGGCAGGACAATAGACCAAGCTAGGGCCGTCCCATACCGGCAAATGTGGCTGCACGGGTAAGTCCGGATAGGTGGCACTATGACTCGATCCAGTCGACGGAGGAGGTTGTTGTCATTATTAAGTCACATTTCATAATATTGCAGTAATAGTAACCATGCAAGATGTAACAATTATGAAAACCTAACAACCTATCTCCATATTGTTACATACGAGTCACTAGTGCAATAATATGATGAACATTAGCAGGTAATGCAGATAGCAAATTCAAACTAGCAGGAGTTTAACTAATTTTAACACAGGCATAAACATTAATTAAACATGCAAGAATAACATAGAGCAATGCTTCAGGGCATATATCAGATGGTCGGCTTGTATTGCCTGGGGGTCGAGGAATACTCCGGGGAGAAGTGCGATCACCTCGTGGAAGAATTCGCCAGAAATGGTTCCCTCTCGGGGAGGCTGAATATAGGGCAGGAGCAAAATGGTCATTTTCACAGTGTGGAAACATTATGAAAATGATGCCATCGGAACGGGCTCGACGAACTGAAGAAGTGGGCTTTGGGATCACCTCGATCGGAGCTATGGATGAAAATATATTGATGTTTGAAGGGCAGGGACCTATTTATAGGCAGCCGGCGAGGGAGGATAAGCTCGGCCGCGGCGACGATCTTAGACGCGTACTGGAGCTCCGAGGCAACGTGGCTGGACGGTTGCGGCGACGAGCAGCTTCGCGGGGAGGGAAGAGACCTCGGGATCGCTCGAGAGAGATCGAGGGAGAAGAGGACAGAGAGGAAGACGACGACGGCAGTCACGGGCGGAGCAGCGCCATGGCGAGGTTCGTCGCGGCGCGAGGAGGAAGAGAACGTAGGGGGAAGTGACCGGAGATGAGGAAGCGGACGACGGGGAGGAAGAGGACAGAGCGGAAACGACGACGGGCAGACACGGGCGGAGCAGTGCGGCGGAGCTGCCGTGGCGTGGGGAGGAAGAATGGAGGGGGAAGCTGCGGGAGAGGGAGGGCGTGGACGATGCGGAGCCACCAGACATGCCCGGACAAGCCGGGACTGACCGGAGCGAGCTGGTCGACGCGACCAGACGCGGTCAGCGTGCAGAGCGCGCGTTTGGCTTTGTCTGAGGCGTGGTCACCATGCCAACACGTGCTCTGGAGTTTTCCTGGATGCTATATCATGTCAACAGGGTGTCTCACTGCTCATATTGATGAGAGATGTCGCTAGAATCCACTGGAAGGCCAGGCAGTGAGAGAAACTTGCAGAAGAAGATTCTAACAGTAATCTTGGGGAGAAAGTTGAGGTCAAACAGAGATGCCAATGAGCTGGCCAAGTTGTCACAGGGACATGTGGTAGGAAGGACTAGGTTCTGGAAAAATTTGAAGGGATTTGGATCAAGTTTGAATGCACTTCCTTTGCAATGCAAATTCTGGTCCATAAACTTGACTTTGAAGCTGCACTCATCTAGCTTGATGAAATGAGCTGAATTTTGGTGTAGGTTGATGATTTGGAGATATGAAGGTACTGGGAAAATTTCAGCTCAATTGGATATACCAAAGTGGTACTTCCTTCACAGAGTTAGAATCTGGACAGAAACTTGATGGGATTTTTGGGAGAAATTGGCTAGATGAAATGATGTAAATTTTTTATCATACTCACATCATATTTGTAATTTGAGGTCCTGGATTAATTTCAAGATTTTTGAAGCAATATAAAATATAGTTGCTTCACAACCTCAAAATTGATCCAGAAACAAGAACTGGATGATGCTCTCAAAATTTGATCTGTGGAATTGGGTTCTTGATGGAAATGGTGAATTTATGGATAGGAGAAGCTCCACGAGTTATTTGGGATTTTTCCTGGCTACCAAAATGGTAGTTCCTTTGGAAAGTGCCCAAAGTGCAATATTGGTTTTAAATAGGAAAAGGCAATTTCCCTTATTTAATTATGGCCAATATTTTTATTGGAGCTCAATATGATCACAAAGAATATCTCCACAAGTTTTCATGAACTCTGGAGATGGATAGATATTTTCCTGGATTTAATTCCTTTAAACAGCAGAAAAAGGAATTAATTTTAAATGAAAAATATTGCAAATGACTTGGCAATATTTTTACATATCCAGGGTTTAAAAAGATAGGATGATCACTGGGAGAAGTTTGGGAGGCAAAAGATCGAAGGAAAATAGAGTTCCTTTGTAACGGAAGGAATTAGGGCTTCCCTTCCAGTAGACCGGAGAGTAGGGTTTCGGTGGCAGAATCCTGAGAATATATCTTGGATGGCAAGGTTGGGTTGGAGAGAGTCTCTGGTTGGATAGGAAAGGCAAGGCTAAATGACCATCTTCATATACCCAAAGGCAAGAGAAAACCCGACAACATCGAAAAAAGACGGGAGTCAAATCCCGCAAAGGAAAAAAAAACAAGGAGCGAAAACCAGGGTGTCACAAACCTACCCCCCTTAAGAAAATCTCGTCCTCGAGATTTCTGGGCTTACCTCCCGGCTAAGGGGGACTTACCTATGTGTGACTTGGATCCATCAGCTATCTTGTCTTCATTCGTTTACTGACCTTTTAACTGCCTCTTGTGATGGCTCAGGTGCTGTCTCTTTCAAATGGCTGCATTGAATCCTTCTCTTTCCTGTAAGGCAAACCCTTTGTGCTGGTAGTTTGTTGGCTGGGGTTGGTGGGTAGCTCCGAGTATCGGCAAATAGTATGGTTTCCATGGCCTGGGACTAGCTGCTTCGGGTTTTATTGCGATACTTCGTACACTGACTGCCAAGGGCGATACATTCTTTCTGAGTACTGATCTCACGTGCTTGTATGGCCTGGAGTGGCTAGGAGTGGCTCTCTTTTTGCCTTGTCAGAATACTCAATCTGGCTGTGGGTTCTATGCGGATGCTTTCTTCCTGTCTCTTGCATTCTGACTTCGTTCTCAGGAGGTTCCCAGCTGAAATGTCGGGCATGATCACAAAGTAATTATAGACGGTAATCTCTGAGGTGGCTCTGCCATATATAGCCTCTGTAGTCCTTGCTATGACCACTGAGCTGAGATAGTATGGCTATCATTCCGTGCATTCTTCGGAGCATAACCTCTGATCTTGGCTGATGGCCCGTATTCACGATGACATGTTGGCTGCATTGTTGTGGCCGTATATGCAAGAGTCTGACAAGGATTGACAATATCACCTTGTCTATGGAGCTTTACTTCATTGACCGTCGCGGAGATTGTTTATTCAACACTTCCTTGTTCTTCGGGGTTCCTTTTGGGGAACTTGTCATGACCTACCATCATGGCTCCTTGGTCATATCCCTACTTGTTGGGCTTGTATTCACAATTTACTCTTGCATATCTCGTGGGGATTGCTGCGTTCATATCCTTCTTTGCAGTGTGGAGCCAATGTTTCTCTGAACACAGTCATTCCCGTGTACGAGTGGCTCGCATGAACTGATCCCCTGGACTGCATGCTCACAACATATGCAGGGGTAGGATAAATCCTTTCATAACCACTGAGTTCTGAGGCAAACGCGTGTCTGGACTAGTTTGTGTTTCTGACAAGCTTGTTGCGGGCACGATGGCGTGCTAAAGAAGGCTGAATTCCTTGCGCTCGAAGCTTCTACCAGGGTAGTGTGCTGAAGAAGGCTGGGTATCGTACCTCAGAAGCTTTCCCTCATGTGGCTTACTGCGGAAGGTCAGGTGCCTTATGCTGGAAGCTTTCCGCGGTAGCGTGCTGAGGAAGATGGGAGTGACGTACCCCAGAAGATTCTTCCACCAGTGGCGTAGCAAAGAAGGTCGGGAGTCTTGCATCGCAAGCTTCTTCCGATAGCTTGCAGAAGAAGGCTGGGTTGCTTATACCAGAAGCCCTTTTACTGTGATATGCGGTTGGTCTTGTGGCCGGTTCTGGCTTCCTTCTGAGATATTCGGAATTTACCCATAGCAGAACCACAACTTGGCATAGGCCATACCTTGCCTGGAGATATTCCGTTGGTCATGTATACCGCTTGTCCTTCTGCTGGTCTTATCATTGCTGCTATAGAGGTTGCACAACTGATGCAGACTTCGTGTTCATAATTAATTTGGAATACCCTTTGCATTCAAACCAAGTGTTGCTGGTAGTGAGCAGTTGACCGATAATTCCATTCGGTTTAGCTGAGCTTCCAGGTATTTGGAGTCCTCGTTGATTCTGGGCAGCCATGAACTCATCCATATTTCTCGCAGACCTTGTTCATCATGCCCAGAAAATTTGTATATGCATTGAAAAATTCTAGAATATGCTTGGAAATTTGTATCCACATACCAGAGTTCTGTTGTTGCTCTCGGCACCTTCACATTCTTGAAATATGTCTTCTGTGGGCGGTAAATGGTTCTTGAGTCCATTAGGAAAAACTCAAGGTTCACTCCACTGACCAAAATAATCCTTGTATCGAAGATGGAATAATTTATTCCTTAGGTGTAATCTATTCTGCGGCAAACTTCCTTAGGTATAGTCTGGCCTTGTCTGTTGCACGCCAACTCTGCTTTTGACCCATTCTTCATTCTTGACAGATCCGGTGATACTGTTCTGAATATCGGGCAGTTGGCTTGGCTTGACTCTTATTGAATTTGGATTATTGGGTATTATCCAAGTTTTGTGTTGGTCTTCTTGACAGCTCTTGCAGATGGATCCAGTCGAAGCGGCAGAGCGGAACCGACAAAAGAAACAAGAACCACGAAAAACCAAAAAGCAAATAAAGCTCAAATTTTGCGGACCTTACACATGTGGCCGAAGATTCACTAGTATAACTAATATAGCGTACTCAATGTTCCTCTGAGGACTTAGAAGCAAAACCACACAATGCCCCTGGTAGCAATTGGGGTCAAGCTCCTACTACTTCCTTAGGGAACATCAGACTCGACGCATGACCATAGCCAAAGTGGCTTAGCCAACGATCCTAGGGTTGCCGGGGAAAAGATGGAATTTATAGGCGTTTCCCAAAGGAAACTGGATTTAAGAAGAGAAGTGCCATGGTTAGCAAGCAAGGTAGGGATATCTGGTTCACCTAGGGGTTCAGGGCTCACGGGTCGTTGCCTGGTGCGAACATCTTACACCGGAGGCAAAGGCCACGAGAGTTGGGGTCTGATGGAGCCAAAAACCTATGGGGTTGCCTTATGATCAATAGTAGCCGTGCCGGTCTGGCGAAGATGGCTGAAATCCATCTGGACTTTCTACTAATCAAAAAGGCAATGAAATCTGGCTAGGGTAACCTATAGTTAGCCTAGCTCTGATACCATCCGTTGTGGCGCCCTGCCTGAATACCACTGTAGCCAGACGGTCGCCGCACACGCCAGCCCAGGAGATCACTCTGGCGTGCGCGTTTACAACAAGTATCATGAACACAAGCTTTTCTATTAATGAATATATCAGTCTTACATGATATATTACAAGGGTGATGGCAGTGGAAAAGTTCTATCTAAGGCAGGATGGTCCTGGTGCGGCTCCAATCCACAGGGATCTGACTGGGTTACTCTTCTAGCCCGCGAACACTCCGGCTCCTCGCTAGCGAACGTCGGATCCTTAGGTGAACCTGGCCACATTGAAGGCCGCTGAGTACTTTTGAATGTACTCGCAAGCAAACCAAACCAACATATACACCAAGCAAAGCAATCCATGGCATTCAAGCATGCACTTGTTATCTTAACAATATTAGCTATCATACTAAGTCAGGATTATCTAGCAAGATTAAACACCTAGCAGCATTAATCATCATGTCATAGCAGGATTATCTAGCATGATAATTACTGAATTAAATGCAGTAAAGTAAAGTATATCAGGTAAATGATGCTAAATCCGAATATGCTCACGATCCAAATCTGATCCAAGCTTTGCCGTCATCCAACCGCTCATCTCATAGCCATCGCATGGCTAACATTCATACCCCTGACATCATCTGATGTCCAGGCATTCGTACTGCAAGTCTGACAAATCATTACCTTTCTCTGGTTCAGACTTAGCAATAACATTATATAGTTTGTTCCACCAGACTTGACACAGACCAAATAGGGGCCTATACGAACTGTCCATGACCGAGGACGCGACAATTCGAATAGATTTACACTCTGTAGAGGTTGCGCACTTTACCCACACCATGGAGCTCCTGGCCTCATACTTTAGTACATGTTCCCATTCGGGTGGACCAGTGCTGCTCCAACAAAACCTTGTCTATTGCCCGGCACTCACTACTAGGAAATACCTTATAGGTAGAATCTTAGCAGTAGCGATGGGTAACGGGCCAGCGCTACTGCTAATTAGCAGTAGCGTTGGGGCTTCCCCAACGCTACAAGTAAGGTCGTAGCAGTAGCGTGTGACACCTAGGCCGCGCTGCTGCTAAGTGGGCCACAAGGCCACCCCCGGGTCTAGCCTTAGTAGCAGCGTGGGCTAGGGAACCCGCGCTACTGCTAATATTTTAGCAGTAGGGCTGTCCCTCTACCCCGCGCTACTACTAAGCTTATCTTATCCCCTCCGATGGAGCTGTCTGTTTCCTCTCTCTCTCATCACTCTCTCGCGGTCTCTCCGCTCCTCGCCGCCGTCGCACGCCGCCGCCGCCGCTCCCGCTCCTCCTCCACCGAGGTAGCTCTTCCCTCCTCCCTCTTTCCATCCCTCCTCCCTCCACCTCCCTCCCTCCTCTGAGCTCCCTCCCCCTCCCTCCCTTCCTTTCTTCCAACCTCCCTCCTTCCTTCCCTCCTCCCTCCCTCCTCCGAGCTCCCTCCACCTCCCTCCCTCCCTTGCTCCTCTCTCCCTCCTTCCCTCCCTCCTCCCTCCACCTCCCTCCCTCCCTTGCCCCTCCTCCTCCCTCCTTCCCTCCCTCCTCCCTCTGTTCTTGTAGAATGTAGGTTTTTTGAATAGAATAGAAAATCTAGGTTTCCTGAATAGAATGTAGGTATTTTGAATACAATAGAAGAGAAAATATAGGTAGAACATAGGTTTTTTAAATAGAATAAATAGTTAGAATGGTAGTAGGCAGTAGTGTGGATTTGCATAGGTTATTTATGTCATAGGTAGAATGGTCTTTTGAATAGAATAGAAAACTAGTAATCGCATAGGTTTTTTGAATATAAAAATGTTTTAGGTATTGAATAAAATGTTTTAGGTATAGAATAGAAATTTTTAGTAATTATTTTTTTAATAAAGAAAAGTATTTGACAATTTAATTATTTATATGTCATTATCACTTTGTCATCAAAGAATGCTATATGACATTTGGTGATCTAAAATTTTCAGTCGGTGGAATATGCAAGCTTTGTAGTGTCGCGTCGTGATCGTCGTCGGAGCTTCCTCTACTTCCTATACAGCCTAGTCGGTGAGCTAAAAGTCCACCTCCTCCTTGTCTTCTCCTCGGACATGTGTATGATGATATTTGTACATGTATTGGTTGTCCCTTTGGACATGTGTATGATTTTGCAGGGAACACCTCCGAGTGGCCTATGTTTTGCCGGAATGTTGATTCATTTCCATTCCGGCAAATTTCAGGCGCTCGATATGTTCTATTTTAGCAAAGGTCATGCCCTAATTTTTACTCTTTGAATTATGAACATAGGAAATGTCTGACGATGATAGGATCCCCGAGTGCGATGACTGCACCGACGACGGGGGTATGTGCGACAGACCACACCTAGATAACGGTACATGCTTCTCCCGCACGCTTAAGGAGGGCTTCGAAGTTTTTACGGTATGTAACTTCAGTGGCACGTGTTTCTTCTTAATTAAGCATGGCATAAGATTTTTGCTTTAACGTGTAATTTCCATTTTTTATAATTCGACTAGTGCATACCCTGCTATGCAAGACCATATGTCCTTGAGAAGCTATCTTTCGAAGAGATGTACAAGGTGGACACGAAGATAGCTCACCTTAAAACGAAACATGGTTTCGATTTCGAGGTTAAGATCATAAATGAAGTAGGTCACACTCATTTTGGATGTTCAAATTGGGAAGGATTATGCAAGGCCTATGGATTTGAGGAGGATATGAAAATAACATTCGATATTGGCAATCCTGAAGATGAAAATATTTGGCTGGATCCGAACATGATTCCGATTCTGCCTCCGTGTGAGTTTGTTAAACAAATTTGTTAAATGATCTATATTTCTTATCTAAAATACTTGTTATTCATACCTGCTGAACTTGTTTTTTTTTATAATTGACAGCTTATTTTCTCTCTTCCAAAGAAACACAAAAGATAATAGATGACACCTACTACAGTCATGGCTCAGAGCTAACTTGGGAGGAGAAGATTTATCTTATCTCCTTTGTTAATGATGTTCTGCAATTTAAGATCCTCCTTGGAGTTGGCAAAAATTATAGTAGATACATGCCACTAGTCCACGAGTTGTGCGATGCTAACATTCGTGCAAGTATCATGGTAAGATTTTTACTATTGTGTCACTATTTAGTCCATCTTTTTCATACATTCTTCTGAAATAAACTACATTGCTAAATATATATGTTACTATTATGTTCTTCAACAGAAGCTCCCGGATGTGGTTTTGCCTCCGTTTATGGTTGTCGAAGGTGAGATGACAGTTGTTTGCGTACGACCATGGTCGGAGGGTGTCAAATATGCATACTCGACTTCTAAAACAGATGGAGGCCTCAAAATCAAGGCTTGGAGAAAAATAGTGGCTGAGCGAAGGCCACAAAATGGAGACAGTTGGATCTCTATGCTCCATAACGGAGAAGGAGGTTTTTTTTCTGTTTTATGCTATGCTACCCGAGAGAGAGTAGTAGGTCCTGCTAGTACTTGTCATGTAGGATGATAACACTTACCTAGTAGTGGTTAACTTATGATGATCATTATGGTGAGATTGTTATATCACTATGATCAAGATGAGTTGTATGACTACGATGATGATGAGTTGTTATATATATATCATTATGATGATGATATGAGCTATATATCATTGGGGTGGAAGAAACACATATTAGATTAAAGTGGATGTATCCAAGTGACCAAGTTGAATATGTAGGAAGATATGATGTTGGGATGACACACAAGTGTGACACTTGTGTGTCATCCCAACATCATATCTTCCTACATATTCAACTTGGTCACTTGGATCCATCCACTTTAATCTAATTCGTATTTCTTCCACAACCTCTTCCTTGCCACTGTATAAAAATTTGTGTATGATATGATGAGATTAGTGTATAAAACCTGTACAAATACGGCGTAAATATGCAGAAAAAAGGAAATTTTAGCAGTAGCGTGGGTTAACTACTAGCAGCAGCGCGGGCTTATCAGCAGCGCTGGCTAAATAGCCGCGCTACAGGTAGTTATCCGTAGCGCTGGCTTAACCCACGCTACTGCTAGGATGGGTAGCAGTAGCGCTGGAAAACACACGCTACTGCTAAGACTTAGCTGTAGCGCCATAGCAGTAGCGCGGGCCCCAGCGCTACTGCTAGGCCTTTTACCCGCGCTACTGCTAGGGTTTTCCCTAGTAGTGACTCTTACGGTCTCACCGATAATCATACCCTCCCAGGGTCATGTCCTGGGTGGCCCCTGTGTCACCCCGTGACACCTGCCACCGTCGTGGCCAAACACTATCCCAAACGGGGACGCCGGCAAATAACTCAACTTGGGCTCACAAGGTTATCGCCGCCTACCGGGCCAGGGTAGCGCACACGCATAACCTTCCCTATTTGGTGGTACCGACAAGAGGCAGGACAATAGACCAAGCTAGGGCCGTCCCATACCGGCAAATGTGGCTGCACGGGTAAGTCCGGATAGGTGGCACTATGACTCGATCCATTCGACGGAGGAGGTTATGGTCATTACTAAGTCACATTTCATAATATTGCAGTAACAGTAACCATGCAAGATGTAATAATTATGAAAACCTAACAACCTATCTCCATATTGTTACATACGAGTCACTAGTGCAATAATATGATGAACATTAGCAGGTAATGCAGATAGCAAATTCAAACTAGCAGGAGTTTAACTAATTTTAACACAGGCATAAACATTAATTAAACACGCAAGAATAACATAGAGCAATGCTTCATGGCATATATCAGATGGTCGGCTTGCCTGGGGGTCGAGGAATACTCCAAGGAGAAATGCGATCACCTCGCGGAAGAATTCGCTGGAAATGGTTCCCTCTCGGGGAGGCTGAATATAGGGCAGGGGCAAAATGGTCATTTTCACAGTGTGGAAACATTATGAAAATGATTCCATCGGAACGGGCTTGACGAACTGAAGAAGTGGGCTTTGGAATCACCTCGATCGGAGCTATGGATGAAAAGATATTGATGTTTGAAGGGCAGGGACCTATTTATAGGCAGCCGGCGAGGGAGGATAAGCTCGGCCGCGGTGACGATCTTAGCCGCGTACTGGAGCTCCGAGGCAACGTGGCTGGACGGTTGCGGCGACGAGCAGCTTCGCGGGAAGGGAAGAGACCTCGGGAGCGCTCGAGAGAGATCGAGGGAGAAGAGGACAGAGAAGAAGACGACGACGGCGGTCACGGGCGGAGCAGCGCCATGGCGAAGTTCGTCGCGGCGCGAGGAGGAAGAGAACGGAGGGGGAAGTGACCGGAGATGAGGAAGCGGACGACGGGGAGGAAGAGGACAGAGCAGAAAGGACGACGGACAGACACGGGCGGAGCAGTGCGGCGGAGCTGCCGTGGCGTGGGGAGGAAGAATGGAGGGGGAAGCTGCGGGAGAGGGAGGGCGTGGACGATGTGGATCCACCAGACATGCCCGGACGAGCCAGGACTGACCGGAGCGAGCTGGTCGACGTGACCAGACGCGGTCAGCGCGCAGAGCGCGCGTTTGGCTTTGTCTGAGGCGTGGTCACCATGCCAACACGTGCTCTGGAGTTTTCCTGGATGCTATATCATGTCAACAGGGTGTGTCACTGCTCATATAGATGAGAGATGTCGCTGGAATCCACTAGAAGGCCAGGCAGTGAGAGAAACTTGCAGAAGAAGATTCTAACAGTAAACTTGGGGAGAAAGTTGAGGTCAAACAGAGATGCCAATGAGCTGGCCAAGTTGTCACAGGGACATGTGGTAGGAAGGACTAGGTTCTGGAAAAATTTGAAGGGATTTGGATCAAGTTTGAACGCACTTCCTTTGCAATGCAAATTCTGGTCCAGAAACTTGACTTTGAAGATGCACTCAGCTAGCTTGATGAAATGAGATGAATTTTGGTGTAGGTTGATGATTTGGAGATATGAAGGTACTGGGAAAATTTCAGCTCAATTGGATATACCAAAGTGGTACTTCCTTCACAGAGTTAGAATCTGGACAGAAACTTGATGGAATTTTTGGGAGAAATTGGCTAGATGAAATGATGTGAATTTTTTGCATACTCACATCATATATGTAATTTGAGGTCCTGGATTATTTTCAAGATTTTTGAAGCAATATAAAATATAGTTGCTTCACAACCTCAAAATTGATCCAGAAACAAGAACTGGATGATGCTCTCAAAATTTGATCTTTTGAACTTGGGTTCTTGATGGAAATGGTGAAGATATGGATAGGAGAAGCTCCACAAATTATTTGGGATTTTTCCTGGCTACCAAAATGGTAGTTCCTTTGGAAAGTGCCCAAAGTGCAATATTGGCTTTAAATAGGAAAAGGCAATTTCCCTTATTTAATTATGGCCAATATTTTTATTGGAGCTCAATATGATCACAAAGAATATCTCCACAAGTTTTCGTGAACTTTGGAGATGGATAGATATTTTCCTGGATTTAATTCCTTTAAACAACAGAAAAATGAATTTATTTTAAATGAAAAATATTGCAAATGACATGGCAATATTTTTACATATCCAGGGTTTAAAAAGATAGGATGACCACTGGGAGAAGTTTGGGAGGCAAAAGATCGAAGGAAAATAGAGTTCCTTTGTAACGGAAGGAATTAGGGTTTCCCTTCCGGTAAACCGGAGAGTAGGGTTTCGGTGGCAGAATCCTGAGAATATATCTTGGATGGCAAGGTTGGGTTGGAGAGAGTCTCTGGTTGGATAGGAAAGGCAAGGCTAAATGACCATCTTCATATACCCAAAGGCAAGAGAAAACCCGACAACATCAAAAAAAGACGGGAGTCAAATCCCTCAAAGGAAAAAAACAAGGAGCGAAAACCAGGGTGTCGCACGCACTTGCCCCTGTGGGATGGTGGAGCCATCAGTCACTCCGGAAAAGGGCCTGGTCGGCATCAGCTGGTCGTAGGGCACCTGGAGCGTCTCGAAGGTCTCGATGGAGATCACTTTGAGGCCGGCACCCCCGTCGATGAGGGTCTTGGTGACCGCGACGTTGCTGATGGTGGGGGTGCACAGCATGGGGAGTGCGCCAGCGGAGGCCGTGGACTTGGGGTGGTCCTTGGAGTCGAAGGTGATGGCGTACTGCGACCACTTGAGGGGCCGCGAAGCCTCTGGCCTCGGGAGGGCGGCATGCACCTCGCGAGAGAGTTGCTTGAAGTGGCGGATGGACGCGGGGGCTTGGGACCCGCCAAGGATGCAGGTGCTCGTGCGAGGCTCCTGGTAGCCCCCAGCGCCCTCGTCAGGCTGGTTGGCGTCGTTCCTCCGGGGTGGCGGCGGCAGCGGCGGGAGAGCGGCGTTGGCCTGAAGATTCGCCTCACGAGGCTGGTCGCGCCAGCCCTTGCGGTAGTTGCTGTTGCGGCCGTCCCAACGGTTGCCGCTGCGGCCACCTCCGCGGCTGGTGCCGCGGCCATTGCGGTCGTCCCGGCGGTTCTGGCGCTCGTCACGGAGCAGCTTGAGCTCCTGACAGTCTTCGGTGCTGTGGGAGCAGACGTTGTGAAAAGCGCAGAGTGGCCGGTTGTCCTTCCTGGGCTCGTCGTGGTTGCGGCCGCGCTTCTGCTCGGGCTCCGCCGCAAGCACGGCAGGGCCCTTGCGCTTGACATCCTTGCTCTTGGCCTTGGCGGCGTCGAGCACCGCGTCTGGGTTGTTGTGGACGAAGAGGCGGCCTTCTTCAGCCTTGGCGCACTTGTCGGCGAGGTCGAGCAGCTCGAGCTCGGAGTCGAGCTCACCGTTGATGGCAAGCTTCTCACGCATCTTGACGTCCGTGACGCCGGTGGAGAACGCAGAGATGACGGCCGCGTCGGAGGCGCGCGGGATCTTGTTGCGCACCTGACTGAAGCGCTGGATGTACTTGCGGAGGGTCTCGTCTGGGCGCTGCCAAACACACCGCAGGTCGTTGATGGTGAGGGAGCGGTCCTGTGTGCCCTTGAAGTTGGCGACGTACTGGCTGCAGAGCTCGGCCCACGACGAGATGGAAGCCTCGGGGAGGTTCATGAGCCAGGAGCGCGGGCCGTCCTTGAGGGCCATGGGGAACCAGTTCGCCATGACCTTGTCGTCGCCGTTCGCCGCCTCAACGCTCAGCGCGTAGAGCTAGAGGAACTCCGTGGGGTTGGGGGTGCCGTCGTAGCACGGAGGCATCTCAGGCTTGAACTTCGCGGGCCAGACCACGCGACGCAGCTCGTGGGTGAAGGCACGGCAGCCCATGCCGCTCGACGGGACGCCGCCAGTGAGGGCGGCGCGGTTCTGACGCCCGGCCGCTGCAACGTCCTGAACGGCCTGGTCCTGGCGCTGCCGCTCGAGGAGCACACGTGCGTCGGGGGGCGCGCGACGGACGATCTGGCAGCTGGCCTCGTCTCGGTCTGGTGAGGACGCGCCGCGGGACGGCACACGAGCCCGCGCGCCGCGCTGGGGCCCGCCATGCTCGTCACGTACAGGAGGTGGCGGGGAGCGCCGTGCGCCGGGTCCCCAGCACGAGACGGTGGAGGGCGGAGCGAGTGGGAAGGCGCCGGAACGTCCCTGGCGGCGTTGACGAGCTCAGTGATGCGACCGAGCCAGGCGTCGTAGGCGGCGTCAGCCGGACGGTAGCGGAGCAGCTCACGCGCCATGAGCAGCGCGGCCTGCGGGTTCGGCGGCCCACGGTGGGCGAGGGAGGAGGCCGTGGCGGTGTGGCTGTTCGCCTGCACGGAGGGGTGCAGGGAGGAGTCCTATTGCTCGCGGGCAGCAGGGTCGGTGGCGGCAGCAGCCTCGGCTTCGGGACGGCGGCGATTTCCGTGGGCCACCGGCTCCGTCTGAGCCACGCGGCCAGCCCTGCGCTCGGCGCGCTCGCGACGTGCGTCGGCCATGGGGTTGGTGGAGCTGAGGGCGGAGCGGGAGAACAGTAGCGCATCCCTACCTGGCGCGCCAAATGTCGGAAGTCGGGCTCCGGGGACCCAAAGGTTCGAACACTGGGGTGAGCTCGTTCTATTACTTCGTCTCTTACCACAGCTAAGCGGCGGCGAGAGCGCGCTAGCGAGGGACGGAGCGAGGACTCAGCGGTTTACCCAGGTTCGGGCTACCTTGCGGTGTAAGACCCTACTCCTCCTTGATTGGTATTGCTCTGGTGGGAGAGAGAGAGTACAAGGTTGAGGATGATGAGAACTGGGGCTCTTCGGGTCTGATCCCCTCCTACAATGGCTGCTCTGCCCTTTATATTGGCCTTGGTCCTCTTCCCCCTGAAAACTTAGGCGGGAAGGGTTGCCACACTTGGCGATTTTGAAAGGGGATAGGCGCTCAGGCTATCCCGACTAAAGGTGGTCTTTGCCTGCCAAAGCATGATCCATGACGCGCCGGTGGGCTCGGTGATGACCTCCGCCCTGCGCGCCCGTCATCTTGGTCTTCCTTCGGCGATTGGGCAACCTTTGGGGTCTCTTTGGAGAGTAGATAGCTGGTCCTGCTCCCTTAACAGAAAAGAGGAAACCATCTTCATCCGCGCTTGCTGGGGCGACCTCTGTCGCCGCTCGTCGCCGCGCACGTCACCCACGTGATGGGCCCCAGGCCGCGTGGCACGCCGGACAGCCTTCGTCTCGTGCGTCTGCGGGAGGGGACCTCGGGAGGCCACCTCGGAATGCCGCCTCGCAAGGCCACCTCGGGAAGCCACCTCGTGAGAGGACCTCGTGAGACCGTTGATGGTAGTGCTGAGCCTTGCTCGCCACTTCCTGAGGAGGGGGCCTCGGGAGGCCAGGCCTCATGAGGGGTCTTGGTGAGATGCTCGGTGGTGATGGCTTGCTGGGCCCACGCCAGGCGTTGCGCCCTGGGCCAAAGGCAGACGGGCCTGGATACCCCTGGTTCCATGGGCCCGACATCTTATGTCCAAAAAAAATCTCTAAAAAGTTTCGTGGAATTTGGACTTCGTTTGGTATTGATTTTCTGTAAAGCCAAAAACAAGCAGAAAACAACAACTGGCACTGGGCACTAGGTTAATAGGTTAGTCCCAAAAAATGATATATAATTGCATATAAAAACATCCAAGATTGATACTATAATAGCATGGAACAATCAAAAATTGTAGATACGTTGGAGACGTATCATCCGCCACTAGAAATCATTGTGGTACTCAATGGACCTTTATGGTCTTGTATCAAATTCTTGTAACTACTTGGAATTCTGTATCAAGGAAGTGTCCACCAGCGAACAGTAATCCTGGGGCTGGTGATGACACGAGGGTCATTTCCTGGGATTTTATGTCCTGGAAAACCGGCCCTGACAACCTTGGTATCAGAGCCAGGCTGACCATTGGCTAATCCTATCTTAGCCTAGTCGTTATCCCTAGGTTTTCACACCGTCCAAACCTTTTCCTGTCCGTAGTCAAGCCTATCCCATCCAATAAGCCTGCACAGTGGCCAGCCGACATCTTTTCGACAGTCGGTGCCCAACCTATCAACCTAGCCCATAGGTCATGTGCCTGTGGTCGACACCTGAGTTGTCCCATCCACAAGCGTGCGATGGAAGACTCCACTGACCTATAAAGGAAGCCTTGCCTCAACTCTGCACGTCACAACCCTTGTCCTCACTTGGATATCCAAACCACCAAGATGCCTAGTCCTGTCGTTCGCAACGAGACCACCGCATCCGAGTTGGAGACTTTGTAGCCGTCCTCGCCAATCTCTTTGGTCGTGCCTTTGGCATAGAAGAACCTCCGAAGTATGTTGTTTACCAGGAGCACATGAGTGATGCCATCCATCACTTTTGGGCCACGGTGCACATCTACGGGAGGGGCACCACCTCAGAACGCCCCTACCGGTTCACTGGGAGGACTACTTCTGACGTGCCCCAAGCCATCCAGCTTGCAGCCCGAGTGGCTGTAGTTCAACTCCGGCATCTGTCACCGAGGGTTAATAGCCACCCTTTCTTATACTACCCTAGTCGTGAAGGCTATGGTAGCCCGACCCAAGTCGCCAACGGAGACCATGAGTCAGATCCTGCTCTGGTGCATCTGGTGCGCTACCTGAGAGCGCAAGAGGCACTATTCGATCAGGTCACCATTGATCTGATTGCGACCCGCCGGACACTTGCTCTCCTAACCTCGGTGAGAAGTGAAGCTGCAACCCCCACCGACACCCGGATAGTGCTATTCGGGAGACCAGTTGAGCCCCCAAGGTCCGCTCCTGCTATCCATCCGGGCAATGCATTCGCCTCCCTAGGGGAACTCTGTCGTCTCTTGGAGACCTACTCCAACGGGACTGTGACCACGACACCCTGCGAGGGGCACTACCACTACCCGAATCCTGTAGCTCCCCATCCTACCCCGGCCAACTTAGATACTCAAGCTCATGGAGAAGCCTCGACATCCACAAGACGTGCTCGATTGGATGTCAACGAAGTGGACTGAGCCCACCAGAGTAGTTATCAAGCCCCTAGTATCCCTGTACCCTGTCACCTTGTATTTTCGTATCCTCGAAGTTATAGTAGGATGTCATAGTAATTTGCAGACTGCTCGTATACCATTGTTTTAATTGTACTATGCGTGGCCTGGCATAAACTAATTGATGTTTGGTTGCAGAGTAAATTCCGGGCGTAACTGCCAAAACCACACTAACCGACAGCCACAGTGATACGTCACTCTTCTTTTGGAGATTGACGTCTGAGACTTTGACTCAGACAACCCTACGACGGAGCTAATACACAAGTCGTACCGGCGCCGCATCATGTTTCCTAGCCAAGGCTCTTTATAGGGGGCCATGTCCGCAATCAGCACCAGCAACCATCAACCTTGAGCACCGCTTCCATCACCCCATCACTCCATGTCTCACCCCGGAGCCTACCTAAGAACTCCAGATGCAAGCCCTGGTAGCTTTGTCAAGGTTTTATGGGATTTTACCCACAATACCCTTGGTTCCGGCCAACCACGCCAATATGAGTTGTACAAATTTAGGATCACCTCTGATTTCTCGAAGTACTGGGCAGTTGTGCAAATCCCACAAGAAGATTTAAACCAAGGCCCTCCATATGTTGTCTTCATCGGGAGATCCATGCCAACTCCAGACATGGCCATAGAATTTGCCGCCTACGAAGCAGTTACCCATCTTCGATTCGCGGTACCATGTGCCAGCGAAAGGGAGTATTACTACTTCATGAATCGCGCAGCACCCGGAGTAGAAGCTACGTTCCGCGGTGAACGTATAGAAAGAGATCCAGCACTGGCCAATCTCATTCAGTATGTGATGGCCCAGGAGCATCTAACCCAGCAACTAATGGATTATTCCCATTATCTTGCTGTCCTGAATCCCCAGATCACCATTGGCAGACCACCTTTGCCTACTTAGGAAGGGCATGTTATTCGTCTGCTTCCTCCACTTCCTCCGGAAGAAGAAGAATGTGCTCCAGCACCGGGAACCCTTCCACAAGACCCTGTAGATCTCACCTTCGAACCGTTGACGGTCATGAGTGTGGTTGTTGCTGTGTCTAACGCTAGTTTACATGATGCAACCTTTGTATTGTATTTTAGGGCGTATGTCATAAGTGCATTGCTATGATTGCATTCTGCATACCATTGATTGTTGTGATCTGCATTTAGTTCTTCCGCCCTTACCAAATCTCGAGGACGAGATTTTCTTAAGGGGGGTAGAGTTTGTAACACCCCAAAATTTTAACCCATGTTTTTACTAAAAATAAAATTTTGAATTATATTAGGTCTTTTATTAATTTCAGAATCTTTTCTGTTTTTTGTTTTCAAAATTCTTCCCTCTATATAGAAACTTTTGTAAAATATTATGGGTTTTTGAAAGTTTTTCCTAATACTTTCATTTATCTTTTATATATTAGTAAGAATTATTTTCATAATAAATTTGCCCCAAAATAATTCTTTTTAATAGTATTTTCAAACTCTGAAATGTTTCTGTTGCACTAATGCCCTTTCAAATAATTCTTTTAAAATTCCCCTAAAATTATGAGGGGTCATATTATGCCTATAGATCATTTTTATGCAAAAATCCATCTTGGTCATTTGAAAACTTTGAGCAATTCTGTCCCATCCTTAAGTTATAACTACAACCCTATTTTTCCTAGCTAAATAAATTCTGAAACTTTTCCACATCATAGTAATTCCAAAAATACCTTAAGTCCGGAAGATCAGCTCCATTTGCATCTTGGAAGTTTACCAAATAGTCCACTATAGTTTTGCTATAGAACTGTATTTCACCAGAACTTGCACTGACAAGTTTTTCTTTTTGCCAAACCAACTCCACCACCATCTATACCATCCAATGAGACATCACCCTGCCAATTTTCATAGCTAACAAAAATGCCCAGGACACCTTAGCATTTCATCAAACACCTTGTGGGCATGACAGAAATCTTGGATCTTTCTGAACAACACACATGACACTAGCTCATTTGGATAAACCAGCATGTCCATCATCTCTACCAGACCAAGATTAGCCATCCTGCCAAAATTCATCATCAGAAGACCTCCCTAGATCACCCTAGCATTTGATCGAGCACCTTTGGCGCGTGCATAGAGCATGGCCAGAGCACGCGTATGACCGTACCCGTGCCCTGAGCTCCTGCCACTCTCTCTGCCGCCTCCCCCGACTCCCACCGCACCCAGCTGTTACCTAAGGCCACAATAGAGCTCGCCGACACCTCCCCTTGCGTCGAACACCACCGTCCACACCGGCCACAGCACGCCGCCATCTCGGGCACGGCACCGCCCCGGCCACATGGCACCACCCCGAGCTAGCCAGCACACCCCAAGCTTAAATTCGGATGGCCACCGACCTCGCCTAACCGCGCCGACCCAACGGTTTCGCCGCCGACCACTATTTTCCATGAATGGCCGACCGCCGCCGTGCCGCTCTCTGGAAGCCGCTACGTCGTCCGTCGTACGTGGCACCAGTCAGAGGCCTCCAGTGCTTCCGAGATCTGCATTGAGCTCACACCGTCCAAACACCGACCTCACCGGCCACGCCTACCTCGCCACCGCCATCCTGTTGCCTCTAGTGGCTGCCGCCGCCATGGTTATCTTCGGAGCTCGCGGAACCGACGTCGCCCGCCTATATAAGTCCACCTTGAGCTCGCTACGCTCTCCACCACCTTCCCTCGTCCCTCTGTAAGCTCCCCGTAGAAGCAAAACGACCAGAGCGATCGTCCTTTTCATCCCCGACAACCACGGCCGCCATGGCCTTTTGGTCGATTCCGACGCCTACAGAGCCCCCCCCTCTCCAATTACTTCACCATTAGATTCTTTGAGCCACCACCAATCCATCCCACCCATCAATTTCATGCGGGATCAACCATAGATGAAGTCCCTTTGTCACCCGACGCCGCCGTCCGCTAGAGAACTCACCGCCGGCGACTGCGCCCACTCCGGTGACCTTGGAGCACCTCTATGGACTCGCCTTGACATCCTGAGCATGCTGTCGGAAGTGGGGCTCCGGGGACCCAAAGGTTCGAACACTGGGGTAAGATTGTTCCTACCACTTCGTCCCCTACCACGGCTAAGCTACGGTGGGAGCGCGCTAGCGAGGACCGTGGACTCGGTGGTTTACCCAGGTTCGGGCCACCTTGTGGTGTAAAACCCTACTCCTGCTTGGTTTTGATTGTAGTGAGCAAGAGAGTGTTCTCGCGTACAAGGTAGGAGAAGGAGTCGACTCAGTTGGATCGGATCCTCTACCACGATGGCAGCACTGTCCCTTTATACCTGCCTTGGTCCTCTTCCTCCTCAAAACTTAGGCGGGAAGGGTTGCCACACTTGGCGGGTTTTGAAAGGGGACAGGCGATCAGGCTATCCTGACTAAAGGCGGTCTTTCCCTGCAAAAACATGATCGATGACGCGCCGGTGGGCTAGGTGATGACCTCCGCCCTGCGCGCCCGCCGTCTTGGTCTTCCTTCGCCGATCGGGCAACCTTTGGGGCCGCTTTGGGAAGCGGATGGCTGGCCTTGCTCCCTTAACACAAAAGGGGAAACCATCTCCATCTGCGCCTGCTGGCGCGGCCTCTGTCGCCGCTCGTCGCCGCGCGCGTCACCCACGTGATGGACACGAGACCGCGCAGCCGAGCCGAGCAGCCCTCGTCTTGAGCGCCTTTGGGAGGAAGCCTCGGGAGGCCGCCTCGCGAGAGAGCCTTGCGAGGCTGCTGGTGAAGATGCCAAGTCTTGTTCGTCGCTTGGTGAGATGCTTGGTGACGATGGCTTGCTGGGCCCACGCGAGGCGTTGCGCCCTGGGCCAAAGGCAGACGGGCCTGGATACCCTGGGTTTCATGGGCCCGACGGTAGCCCCCAGGCCCGCGGCGCGCACGTTCCCGCCTTCTAGGGGGTGAAACGGCGCGGGCCCTAACCGCGTGCGGCCAGGCGCGACACGTGGCGCACGATGTGACGGGGGACACCCCCACTTCTCCCACGACGCCTCGGTAATCGCCCGCACTGACATAAAGCCTGCCGCGGGCGACGTGAGACCATCATTGCCTTCCTTCGCGCTCTTCGTCTCCCCGAGCTTTCCTCCCCACGCGCAGCTCCTCGCGACCCCATCTCCGAGCTCTGCCTCACCTTCTTCCTCCATCCGCGCCTCCGCCACACAGATGGCGCCCGCCGACAAGAGGGGAAAGGCGGCGGCCCCGTCCCCAAGCCCGTCCGCCATCAGGGCGGCGTTGCAGCGCTCCTCCATCGTCGATGGGGAGGGCCTGGACAAGGTGCTGCCGCTGGTGGCCGGCGATCAGAACGAGAATCAGGCGACCAAGATCTAACTGGGGTCCCGCGCGCGGCGCGACCTGGAGGCGACGGCCTACCCCTTCTTCCTCCACAGTGTGTATGCCGGGTTGGTGCCGCCATTCTCGGACTTTTTCTACACCATTCTCTCCCATTATCAGATTCATGCCCTCCACCTTCAACCTAACTCCATCCTCCTCCTGGCCATGTTTGCCTTCTACTGCGAGGCTTTCGTGGGTGTGATGCCTTCGGTGGCGCTCTTCCGCCAGTTCTTCTGCCTGCGGCTGACTGCGGCAGACCAGCACTCTGGATGTGCGTCATTCCTCACCATCAAGGGGATGGAAAATAGCATCATCAACTTGAGGGTTGCGAAGAAGGTGGAGGGCTATCGGCAGCGCTGGGTCTACATGGACGCGCGCCGGACTAGCCGGCTCCTGATGATCCCGACGGACCCGGCTGAGAAGAACTCCGGATGGGGGCACGAGAAGCTCGCTGACCCAAGGATGGAGCCCGTCTTGGAGCGGATGGCGACGCACCGGGCCGCGAAGCTATCGGGGGCGACGATTGTCAGGGAATACCTGCAGCGGCGCATCGCGCCACTCGAGCGGCACTCGCGCCCCGTGTGGGAGTACACCAGCGCGGGCGACACCATGAGGCTGAGCCCCGGCGGCCTAAAGCTAGAAGTGCTGGACGGGGCCCTGGTGACTCTGCTTAGTACCCCTACCGCGGACCTACCCGAGGGGGCACTCCCGCTGTTCTGCTACAAGGAGAAGGTGGAGCTGGTAGAGGAGATGCCTCTCTTTGACCAGTGGGTGCTCTTGCCAGAGGTCCATGTCGGACCCCGCGAGAACCCCCTCGTGGTGGAGCTGGATTCAGGAGGCAGCGGCGGTGGCGAGGACTCGGAGGAGGCCACAAAGGAGGACACCAACCGGGCGCCACCACGCACTCGCCGTCACCTCCTCTGCGAGCTTGAGGATGATGACGCCGACTACGAGCCACCCGCGATGGAGGGGGCTCTCGGCCGGGGGGTGGTCGAGCCCCTAGCGCCTGAGGCCTGTCAAGAGGCCGAAACTTCCCAGGGCCTCGAGGCAGGCGACGACGCGTCCGGGTCCACTGTGGCCCACCCCGGCGGCCCGAGCGATAGAACCGGGGCGATGCTTGACGGTGGCAGCGACGACCCGCCCCTCGCAGAGAAGAAGAGGAAGTGGTCCGCCGGCGACGAGTAAGTTCCCCTGACTCCTCCCAGCGTTTTATGCTCTTGCTCTTTGTCCGGGCTTGGAGCTGAGCCACCGTTTGCGCAGGAGGCCCGCCAGGGACCAAAGGAAGAAGAAGAAGACAACGACAAAGGTGAAGGCGACCCCCAGCCCTCAGGGGGCGTCAATACCTACTGCAGGTGCCAGGGGGCATAGAGAGGCCGCCCGCCGCTCTGACGCCGAGACGAAGCGCGCAGAAGTTGGGAGGGTGTAACACCCCGATTTTTGGCCCTTTCTTTTTCTTTTGGATTTCTTCGAATTTTCATTTGGAGTTTTTTAGTGGCTATGTGGTCTTGAAACCTGGGAAGATCTTCTCTCCTGCCACTTCCTAGTAGCTTGTCATTCTCAAATCTATCCCAAGGCCATGTCATTTCCATCTTAGCCCAACCCGAATATTTATTTCGTGGGAATATTCCTTTTTCTATTAAAGGAATAACCCTGTTTGCCCTAGGTTGTGAAGCAACCTATATTTCTGTCTTCCGTAAAATTTCCCACAAAATTCTCATAAATTCTTTGGATCATATCTCCCACTAATATGTCAAAACCCATCCTTGCCTAGTTCAAAAAAAATTCAGGAATATTCATTTTCTATTCTGTCCAGATTGGCACTTTGTGAAGGAAGTGCTATTTATATTTTCTTGATTAACCCCAAAATTTTGGGCACTCTTTCCTATCCAAATAATTGCCACATGCGAAAATTCAGCTTCATTTGCCTAGTAAATCTTCCTCAGCAAATTCCCAAAGTTTCTGGCCAGAGAGAAGCTTTGTGAAGGAAGTACTTGCTAGGCCTATCCAAATGAGTTGAAATTTTGGTAGATCATTTATATGATCAAATCATGACTCTCCACCAAATTTCATCTCCATCCAACTCTCTATGTGAGCACACCTTCAAATCTTGGTTTCTGGTCACAATTTCAGTTTGTGAAGCAACTATAATTTATATTACTTCAAAAATTCTGAAATTAATCCAGGACCTAAATATCCCTAAATAATGTGAGAATGCCAAAAATCACATTATTTCAGTTTTTGCAGTTGCAAAGCAACTAGGTTAAATACTTGTCCAAATCCCCTCAAAATCCACAGGATCATAGTCCTTCCTACCCTAAACCTGTGTGACATCTTATTTGACCATTTAACCAAACCATTTTACCACAGCTATTGGTCAAAATTTGCTACATCATACTTTAGCTGAACCTTCCCATCAACACACAGTAGATTTCTTCGAGCTATCACTTCAGAGAGGACCCACTCAGCAAGGACTACGCGCTAGACATATTTTCATTGGCCAGAGCGCACCGCATGCGCCTGTGCACGCAGTGACCACGCTGTTTGCCAGCGTTGGGCGTGCTCTGGTTGGCGTTTTGCTTCGGGCGTCTTCCTCCTGCCCGTTCTCGCGTGTCACAGCATGTCCGAGAGCACCGCCATGGACACACGCTGACTCCCCAGCATTCTCCCCCTCCTCTCTCTTCCTCCTCGTGCCACGGCGACCCTGCCCGCAGCACTGTTCGCTCGAAGTGGCCGGCAGGACTTCAACGAGACTGCGTCTGCTCTGCACTTCTGCTCCACTAACCCTCTCTCATCTTCCTCAACCCCTCTGCTGCAAGCGCACGCGCACGCGGTATGCCGGAGCATGCGTGCACACCCGGGGGACGGCCATCCGGGGACGGCTCCGTCGCTCGGCTAGTTAAGCCACCCCCGAGCCCTCCTCTCCTCACCAGCAGCCTCACTCCTCTCCCATAGCTCTTCCCGACCCCTCATTCGAGCCTATGGAGCTCTCCTCGGCCGCCACTGTCACCATGGCCGCCGCCCCGCCTCTCTCAAATTCAAGCCACTCCGGCTTCTTCACCTCCTTCTACCCGCCCCCTAGATCCCTACTGACCTCCTCGGAGCTCCCCATCACCTCGTCGCCATTCCCCCGCGGCTCAGCCGTGCGCCTCCGTGACGCCCGAGCCGCCGTCCGCCATGGCCACTGGTGCTGGTGCTCCCGCCCTCCCCGAGCTCCGCCTGCTGCCTAGATGGATGCGCCTCGGCGCGCTGATCTCGCAGGTAGGCCGGGCACCGCCGGAGATGGCCCGAGTCGCCGGGACGGCCACCAGCGTCAAGCTCTTCCTCTGTCCCGCGAACGAGCTCGAGCTCGAAGACAATGACCGGGCCAGCGGGCCCCACCTCCTCTCAGCCCCACCTGTCGGCGAGACAACAGAGTCAACCCCGGGCCCGCGCGTATAAGTGGAAGCGTACTCCGGTGTTTACGTCTTCGGTTAACTGAAGGCGTATTTCTGTACTACTTAAGTCCAGAATACGTTTTCACTTACCGAAAGCGTATTCTACCGAAAGACGCCTTCTATTTAAACTCAGCCGGCTGAAAGAGTTATATAGCGGACGTTCGTCCGTTAGCAGCAGAAAAACTCAAATTTTATTTGTTTTTCTGTCTATCGAACGAACGGCCGTAACTTTTCACCCGCAGCTCCGAATCAGGTGATTCCAAAGCCACGATCTCAGTTCGTCGAGCCCGTTCCGATGGTACCATTTTCATGATGTTGTCATACTCTGAAAATGACCATTTTGCCCCTGCCCTTATTCAGCCCCCTCCGAGAGGGAAACTTTTCCGGTGATTTTTCCGCGAGTGTCTCCGCACTCCTCCCCGGTGTATCCTCCACCCCCAGGCAAGCCACAACAGCCACTTGCATGATGGCATTGCAGTAGCCATGGTTTTCCACTTGAATATTTAATATTTGTTTGCTCATTTAATTATTTTGTGAATGCTTCGAATATGCTTGTGAATCCATGTCTATGCTTATGCCATGTTCTTTTTCATCTAGTATGTGATATGATTAATTGCTAAGGATATTCTTATCATGTTTTATTCTTGTAATTATTTCCGATGCTAGTGATAAGGTTATGCTCATATGAATTGTTACAGTTTGATATGAAACTACTTGTGATATTCATGATCACCGTTATGCCATGTTCATTTGCATCCCGTAGAATAAATGATTTATTGTTGTCATATGGTTAGGTTGCCCATCCATGGTTGCACTGTTATCATGCTCATATGCATTATTATTTCATCATGTTACTGTCATGACTCAGCTCATCATCATTCAAGTTGAACCTGACATTAATCGAACTTGAACAAATCTGTTGGCTGAGTCATGGTGCCACCGAATCGAGCTCACCAGTGCAACCACACTTGCCTGGATGGGGAGGCCCTAATGCGGTCTATTGTCATGCCTCTCACCGGTGCCTCCAACGAGGGAAGGTTATGTGCGTGCGCTACCCTGATCAGGTGGGCGGCCATAAGCCTTGAGTGCCCAAGTTGTGTTGTACCCGGGTGTCCCCGTTTGGGACGAGTTTGTTTTGGCGACGACGGTGGAAGCCACAAAGGTGGCGGATTTCACGAGTTGACATCAGGGGCAACCCAAGACATAGCCCAAAGGGGAGTTTGTCGGGAGTGGCCGGGAGAGTGTCATGCAATAGATTGGTTTTGTCGGAACGTCGTTGGTCCACCCGAATGGGAGCACGAGGCCATGAGTTCCGTAGTGTGGGTACAGTGTACTAACCTCTGCAGAGTGTATAATCTATCGATAGCCGCGTCCTCGAATATGGACACAGTTTGTAGTAGGTCACACTATGGGTTAACAGAAATAATAATCTGAATAATAAACAACCCCGGTTCGATGAGAAAAGAAGTTGGTTGATCTTTATGTGGTCATGCGATGATCACAGGTAGAGATAAAGCTCCGTGTGGTCAGGTGATGATCACGACGGTAAGAAAGATTGATAACTATGGTAGTTACGAGATAACCTCCGAGTAGAGTAAGTTGGTCCATGAGACCTTAAACGTCGACCCCCTTGCATGCTAGTGCTAGTACCATCCTGTTCATATCATGAATTATATGTGCATGCCATGCTCATGTTGTTGCCATGCTCATGTTGTTGCCATGTTCACATTGTTGCCATGCTCATGTTGTTGCCATGTTCACATTGTTGCCATGCTCAGGTTGTTCTAGTAGCATCGTGTTCATCTTTGATAATTAACATGTACATGCCATGCTGTTGTATGTCTTGATTGCTTTGGTTGCTGTGAGCTTGCGAGTACATTCAAAGTACTCACCTGGCGTGTCATGCCAGATTGCAGGTCAGGCCGTGATTGCTTGTTTGTCGAGGATCCCGAGGTTGCGCTCTAGGATACATCCCAGCCAGAGTCCCTGCGGAGTGGAGTTCATCACCGTCGTCGTTGTTTCGCTGCTAGAGTTTATTCCGCTTCGAGATGTTCCGCTGCTAGCATAGAACCACCTTAGCAGGCGAAGTGTCGCCGTGCCTTTGTAATATCGGACCCTTGTACCCCGTTTATTCATAATAAAGAGCTGATTCGTTCTATGCCAAGGAGTGCCGTATTCCAGAAGACTTGATCTCTGGGCTGGAATACGGGGTGTTCCGGTTTCTCTGAGCCGGGGTGCCACAAGGCTTGGTATCAGAGCAGGTCTGGCTGTAGGACGCCCTAGTCAGCGCGAGCATTAGAAACCGGTAGTATTGAGTCTAGTTTGTTTGTTGCATTTGGTTGTTGCATTTGTTTGCTGCATAGCATGCATATAGACTTATTATTTTGTCGCTAACGGTTGATATTGTGAGTGTAGGTGGCATCGTTTTTGATCCACTGCCTGCACCCTCCTGTTTTGCATACTTGCTCGTTGGTGTTTGGTGTCATCTCTGTCCCAGCGGAGTGATGCCGAGGTACCTAGTGGTGTCGATCTCTTGCAGGATTGATGCACATGTATCACACCAATATCTTTTCTCCAGCCACACCTATTGTTTCGGTGGTAGACATGTTTCTACCCCAGATCTCGCCATCCAACCCGCCGCTTTGGCAACCCTTACTGGGCTTTGTTACCAGAAAAGGGCAATGCCAGCAAACCCTGTTTTTCACCGCTATCCTACCCTATCTGGACAAGTACGGTTCCCTTCCGTACGCTTGATGATGATGTGACCGTGACATCCGTGTCTCGGTACATGATCACTAGTCCGTCCTCACCGTTAAACCTTTCCAGATGCAACCGGTAATGATCCAGTGCTTGGTGTAGCTCCGCTTACACCAACCTCTCCACACGCTGACCCATTTTCGTGCACACCGCCACAGCATATTAGATCGTAGTACCGGAGTTCCCTCGAGAATTCTGTGCTTAAGTAGGCATGCATAGTGAGGTGAATAGCAGTAAAATGTGATGTTGTATGTAATCTTAATGCTGTGTGTGCTTTTGTTTTAGTCGTTTCTTTTGCTTCTTTCTTTGGGCCCTCGGTGTTACCATATTTCCCCTTATGAAAAGTTGCTCATCAACCGACACCGGACTCAAAGAATCAGTAAAGATTTCAAATATTTTGAAGCTCAGCTAAACATTATGAAATTCTCAGCCGACTGCATTATATTGGAAATATCTGATCTGAATGCAAATGCTATCCTGGATTGACCATCAGCATCAAGTTTACCTCAGTGCGCAACCATCACAATTGTAATGAACCAGCTGGAAGACAATTTGTGTGCAAGACAACAGTACATTTCCAGTCAGAGGAATATCAAGGGCATATGTATATATGGCATTCAGTCCGCACACTACAGAGAAAAGCTTCTGGTATAAGCAATCCAATCTTCCTCCGCACGTTACCATGGAAGCTTACAAAGCAAGGTTCCGCAATCTTCTTCAGTATGATATGTGGATGACTTCCAATATAAGATACTCAGTCTTCTTCGGTAAGCCACTGCAGAAAACTTCTGAGGTACGATACCCAGTCTTCTTCAGCACACTATCCCGGCAAAAGCTTCGAGTGTAAGATATCCAGCCTTCCTCAGCACGCTACTCACGATGGCTTATGACACAAGCTATCCAGTCCTTGTCAGTACGGCGCTACAAACATTCATCGTCATTGGTACAAGATATTACACAGTGAGTTGGCAGCATATGGTAGTGCATTTCAAGGGTCAAGCCCACAACAGTTTGGTCAGAAACACGAGCCACTCAGGACCCAAGTGTCTGCCCTGGGAATCAAATGTTCAGCTACACAGACTCTCCTATTTACTATGAGCATGCTGCCAAGATAATGCAAGTCACTCGTACGATGATGCAAGCACGATGAGAATTGGACAACCACAGGAGTTATGTAAGAGGAAGAAAGCAAGTTATACACCTTAGTGTGATACAATGTCTGACAAGCCATGAAGCAAGACAATGTCGGAACAATAATCCTGACAGTGGATATCAAGGCCAGCTTCCTCACGCCCAACAAGGTGATATCGTTAACCCTTATCACTTTCATCAATGATTGACCACAACAGTGAGCTCTATACAAATAACTGTGAACCTGGTATATGATCATGATGAACCCTTGCCTACCTTTTTCGTGGTAACGGCACCACACCTGTGTTCTGAGCTGCGTTCGGCCGTCCAGGGTGGATGCCGATTTTCTATTTCTCTTGTCAACAACTGGCCCGTGTTCTGAGCTGATTTTCGGCTGTCTCGGGCAGCTGTTGAGTTTCTTTTTGTAGCAGCGACCCTATGCTCTGAGCTGTTCTTCGGCTGTCTTAGGGAACTGCTACATTCTTCTTATCAACACTGCCGCATGCTCTGAGCTGCTTTTCAGCCGTCGTGAGCCAAGGTTGAGTTATTTCAGTAATGTCCCAGATCTGAGTTGTAAAGACCGTTCTGGTGGCTACTGATTTATTTGCCGATTTCTTGCAAAGGTTCGGATGATCATTGCCATACAGTTAAAGCTCAAGAGATGATAAACATGCCAGTTAAATGTTGTTGCACCGTCTGAGGATAAGGATAAGGTATGACTGCCGGAATATTGCACCTGACAGCACCTATGGTCACATAAAGAATTAAAGCTATTTATGGTCAAGCTCTTTCAACAAAAGATTCAGAAAAAGAGAGCAATAATGAAGGAGCAAGCCTGGCAATACAGGTATGATAATAGTTGCATGAACAACATGGTATGGATACCCAAGATAGTCTGATTCCGTATTGATCACCATGAACACACACCCAAGGGGTCTACTTTGTTTGTAAGGACCTCATATCAAGGTGATAGTCGAATCATCGGTACGGATTCGAGACAGTGGAGCCAGCTAAGGTAATTCAGAACTACCTTCTAGCAGTCAGATCCCGCCAAGAGAATGGCTATGATTCTCAGCATTGTTTTGAACCCGGAGGATATGCACCTACCTGAGTAACCCGAGGCAATGATTTAAGGTTTCATGTCCATCAAGGAAATTTATGCACAACTCCATTGATACTATCGGTGCTAAAGAAAAGAATATCACGTCGAATGGAAGTCACTCCCGGACTTATGGAAATCCCGGTCATGATAATATCAGACAAGCCAGCAGACATAAAAGAATTGAAGTCAGAGCAAGGATGAACATATGAAGGAAGGCCTGTCAGAAGGTGGGATACGGTGAAGCAAACCACCCAAGAGCAAGGCAGTCAGTCAGATGCAATTCAGTGGGAACATCATATGAAGGAAAAGGATACTCGAGTTGGAAACGGTTTCCTTAAGTCAGAATATTCATACTGGTTCCCTGAGCAACCAAATCTCGAGGACGAGATTTATCGTAAGGAGGGTAGGTTTGTACCACCCCGATTTTTGGCCCTTTCTTTTTCTTTTGGATTTCCTCGAATTTTCATTTGGAGTTTTTTAGTGGCTATGTGGTCTTGAAACCTGGGAAGATCTTCTCTCCTGCCACTTCCTAGTAGCTTGTCATTCTCAAATCTATCCCAAGGCCATGTCATTTCCATCTTAGCCCAACCCCAATATTTATTTCTTGGGAATATTCCTTTTTCTATTAAAGGAATAACCCTGTTTGCCCTAGGTTGTGAAGCAACCTATATTTCTGTCTTCCGTAAAATTTCCCACAAAATTCTCATAAATTCTTTGGATCATATCTCCCACTAATATGTCAAAACCCATCCTTTCCTAGTTCAAAAATAATTCAGGAATATTCATTTTCTATTCTGTCCAGATTGGCACTTTGTGAAGGATGTGCTATTTATATTTTCTTGATTGACCCCAAAAATTTTGGGCACTCTTTCCTATCCAAATAATTGCCACATGCGAAAATTCAGCTTCATTTGCCTAGTAAATCTTCCTCAGCAAATTCCCAAAGTTTCTGGCCAGAGAGAAGCTTTGTGAAGGAAGTACTAGCTAAGCCTATCCAAATGAGTTGAAATTTTGGTAGATCATTTATATGATCAAATCATGACTCTCCACCAAATTTCATCTCCATCCAACTCTCTATGTGAGCACACCTTCAAGTCTTGGTTTCTGGTCACAATTTCAGTTTGTGAAGCAACTATAATTTATATTGCTTCAAAAATTCTGAAATTAATCCAGGACCTAAATATCCCTAATAAATGTGAGAATGCCAAAACTCACATTATTTTGCCAAGCCATTCCCTCTGCAAAATTCCCCCAAGTTTCTGTCCAGTGGGTATCATTGTGAAGGAAGTACCATTTTGGTTTATCCAAATGGGATGAAATTTTTATGTCACCTTCATATGCCCAAATCATCACCCTCCACCAATTTTCAGCCCAAGAAAACACACCATGTGAGTGCTATTTCCTGATCTAGTTTCTGGACCAGTTTTTGCAGTTGCAAAGCAACTAGGTTAAATACTTGTCCAAATCCCCTCAAAATCCACAGGATGATAGTCCTTCCTACCCTAAACCTGTGTGACATCTTATTTGACCATTTAACCAAACCATTTTACCACAGCTATTGGTCAAAGTTTGCTACATCATACTTTAGCTGAACCTTCCCATCAACACACAGTAGATTTCTACGAGCTATCACTTCAGAGAGGACCCACTTAGAAAGGACTACGCGCTAGACATGTTTTCATTGGCCAGAGCGCACCGCGTGCGCCTGTGCACGCGGTGACCACGCAGTTTGCCAGCATTGGGCGTGCTCTGGTAGGCGTTTTGCTTCGGGCGTCTTCCTCCTGCCCGTTCTCACGCGTCACAGCATGTCCGAGAGCACCGCCATGGACACGCGCTCACTCCCTAGCCCTCTCCCCCTCCTCTCTCTTCCTCCTCGCGCCACGGTGACCCTGCCCGCGGCACTGTTAGCTCGAAGTGGCCGGCAGGACTTCAACGAGATCGTGTCAGCTCTGCTCTTCTGCTCCACTAACCCTCTCTCGTCGCCCTCAACCCCTCTGCTGCAAGCGCACGCGCACGCGGTACGCCAGAGCATGCGTGCACACCCGGGGGACGGCCATCCGGGGACGGCTCCGTCGCTCGGCTATTTAAGCCACCCCGAGCCCCCCTCTCCTAACCAGCAGCCTCACTCCTCTCCCATAGCTCTCCCCGACCCCTCATTCGAGCCTATGGAGCTCTCCTCGGCCGCCACTGTCACCATGGCCGCCGCCCCGCCACTCTCAAATTCGAGCCACTCCGGCTTCTTCTCCTCCTCCTACCCGCCCCCTAGATCCCTACTGACCTCCTCAGAGCTCCCCATCACCTCGTCGCCCTTCCCCCGCGGCTGAGTCGTGCGCCTTCGCGACGCCCGAGCCGCCATCCGCCATGGCCACTGGTGCTGGCGCTCCCGCCCTCCCCGAGCTCCGCATGCTGCTTAGATGGATGCGCCTCGGCACGCTGATCTCGCCGGTAGGCCGGGCGCCGCCGGAGATGGCCCGAGTCGCCGGGATGGCCGCCGGCGTCAAGCTCTTCCTCTGTCCCGCGAACGAGCTCGAGCTCGAAGACAATGACCGGGCCAGCGGGCCCCACCTGCTCTCGGCCCCACCTGTCGGCGAGACAACAGAGTCAACCCCGGGCCCGCGCGTATAAGTGGAAGCGTACTCCGGTGTTTACGTCTTCGGTTAACTGAAGGCGTATTTCTGTACTACTTAAGTCCAGAATACGTTTTCACTTACCGAAAGCGTATTCTACCGAAAGACGCCTTCTATTTAAACTCAGCCGGCTGAAAGAGTTATATAGCGGACGTTCGTCCGTTAGCAGCAGAGAAACTCAAATTTTATTTGTTTTTCTGTCTATCGAACGAACGGCCGTAACTTTTCACCCGCAGCTCCGAATTAGGTGATTCCAAAGCCACGATCTCAGTTCGTCGAGCCCGTTCCGATGGTACCATTTTCATGATGTTGTCACACTCTGAAAATGACCATTTTGCCCCTGCCCTTATTCAGCCCCCTCCGAGAGGGAAACTTTTCCGGTGATTTTTCCGCGAGTGTCTCCGCACTCCTCCCCGGTGTATCCTCCACCCCCAGGCAAGCCATAACAGCCACTTGCACGATGGCATTGCAGTAGCCATGGTTTTCCACTTGAATATTTAATATTTGTTTGCTCATTTAATTATTTTGTGAATGCTTCGAATATGCTCGTGAATCCATGTCTATGCTTATGCCATGTTCTTTTTCATCTAGTAAGTGATATGATTAATTGCTAAGGATATTCTTATCATGTTTTATTCTTGTAATTATTTCCGATGCTAGTGATAAGGTTATGCTCATATGAATTGTTACAGTTTGATATGAAACTACTTGTGATATTCATGATCACCGTTATGCCATGTTCATTTGCATCCCGTACAATAAATGATTTATTGTTGTCATATGGTTATGTTGCCCATCCATGGTTGCACTGTTATCATGCTCATATGCATTATTATTTCATCATGTTACTGTCATGACTCAGCTCATCATCATTCAAATTGAACCTGACATTAATCGAACTTGAACAAATCTGTTGGCTGAGTCATGGTGCCACCGAATCGAGCTCACCAGTGCAACCACACTTGCCTGGATGGGGAGGCCCTAATGCGGTCTATTGTCATGCCTCTCACCGGTGCCTCCAACGAGGGAAGGTTATGTGCGCGCGCTACCCTAATCAGGTAGGCGGCCATAAGCCTTGGGTGCCCAAGTTGTGTTGTACCCGGGTGTCCCCGTTTGGGACGAGTTTGTTTTGGCCACGACGGTGGCAGCCACAAAGGTGGCGGATTTCACGAGTTGACATCAGGGGCAACCCAAGACATAGCCCAAAGGGGGTTTGTCGGGAGTGGCTGGGAGAGTGTCATGCAATAGATTGGTTTTGTCGGAACGTCGTTGGTCCACCCGAATGGGAGCACGAGGCCATGAGTTCCGTAGTGTGGGTACAGTGTACTAACCTCTGCAGAGTGTATAATCTATCGATAGCCGCATCCTCGGATATGGACACAGTTCGTTGTAGGTCACACTATGGGTCAACAAAAATAATAATCTGAATAATAAACAACCCTGGTTCGATGAGAAAAGAAGTTGGTTGATCTTTATGGGGTCATGCGATGATCACAGGTAGAGATCAAGCTCCGTGTGGTCAGGTGATGATCACAACGGTAAGAAAGATTGATAACTATGGTGGTTACGAGATAACCTCCGAGCAGAGTAAGTTGGTCCATGAGACCTTAAACGTCGACCCCCTTGCATGCTAGTGCTAGTACCATCCTGTTCATATCATGAATTATATGTGCATGCCATGCTCATGTTGTTGCCATGCTCAAGTTGTTGCCATGTTCACATTGTTGCCATGATCATGTTGTTGCCATGTTCACATTGTTGCCATGCTCAGGTTGTTCTAGTAGCATCGTTTTCATCTTTGATAATTAACCTGTAAATGCCATGCTGTTGTATGTCTTGATTGCTTTGGTTGCTGTGAGCTTGCGAGTACATTCAAAGTACTCACCTGGCGTGTAATGCCAGATTGCAGGTTAGGCCGTGATTGCTTGTTTGTCGAGGATCCTGAGGTTGCGCTCTAGGATACGTCCCAGCCAGAGTCCCTGCGGAGTGGAGTTCATCACCGTCGTCGTTGTTCCGCTGCTAGAGTTTATTCCGCTTCGAGATGTTCCGCTGCTAGCATAGAACCACCTTAGCAGGCAAAGTGTCGCCGTGCCTTTGTAATGTCGGACCCTTGTACCCCGTTTATTCGTAATAAAGAGCTGATTTGTTCTATGCCAAGCAGTGTTGTATTCCAGAAGACTTGATCTCTGGGCTGGAATACGGGGTGTTCCGGTTTCTCTGAGCCGGGCTGCCACAGAGGGAGCCAGCCGTTTCCCCGGAGCCGCATGCGGGCGCATCTCGTGAGGCCGAGACAGAGGAGCCTCGGGAGGCAACCTCAGGAGGTGGGGATGCGCTCCCCTCTAACTCCGCCGCGAGGGAAGAAGCAGCGACGGGGGAGGCCGAAGCGCCCACTCCCCCGCCAGAGGCCTCCCTAAGCGCAGGGGGAGGAATCGCGGGGCGCGCCATCGCAGGCATGGCGAGCCCCCACAGCGCACTGCCGCAGCCAAATGCGGGGGAGGGCCCGACGAACCCACCGCTCCTGGCAAGCAGCGCCGAGTCATCCCTGACCACGGCGACCGAGAATGTCAGGGGGCCTGACCCGGACTGTCCCTTGGCACTCGTGAGCGGCCATGCCCTGCTCAGGCCTGAAGCCTTGTGCGATGCCAAGGCCGCGCTCGCTCAGCTCGGGACAAACCTCCAGGACACGGAGGCGCACCTTGCCGAGGAGTGCCTGAAGCTTGCTGATGGGTGGCGCCGGCTTAGCGTCGCCGTCAAAACGGCTCAGCGCCGGAACGAACGCGCTCGCGCACAGGGCGAGAAGGATGCCGCCGAAGCAGAGGGGGTCCGTGCGAGTGCTCTCCGGGAGGCCGAAGCGGCTGCCATGCGCCGCGAGGAGGCGGAGGCCCACCTGAAGGAGCTCCAGGGTCAACATGCCGAGCAGGCGCAGTCGTTCCTCGCACAGGAAAACGCCCTCGCCACTCGCGAGAAGGAGCTTGTGGCCTGCGAAGCGGGCCTCGTGACTCGCATGGAAGATCTCGAGAGGGTGTCGTCCGAGTAGGCCACTGAGCGGGGGCGCCAGCTGGCCGACGCCTAGGACGCCCACACGAAGCGTGTCAACGAGGCCAACACCCAGCTGGAGGCTAAGGAGAAGAAGGCCCAGGAGGACGCTGACACGAAGGTGGTGGAGGCACGCCTGGCGCTCACCGAGGAGCATGGTAAGGCGCTGAAGCAGCAAAAGGACGCCTTTGAGATGGAGCGTGAGCGGTTCCGGTAGGAAATCGCTGGTCTCAAGGCGGCACTCGCTGAGGCAGAGACCCGCCGAGAGGCCGCGCCGCAGGCCGGTTCCAGTGCCGAGGCCGAGCTGTCCTCCCTTCAACTTCAGGTGGGGGGCACCGCCAGCACCGCCGAGCAAGCCAGAGGCAAGGCGGACCAGGAACGGGAGTGGCAGCGCGAACGCGTAAAGATGCTCCACTCCCTCGAGCTCCGAGCCCGCGACGCCCTGAACTCCATCTTCCAGGGGAGGCTTGAAGCCCTTCGTGAGTCCCACGAGGCAGACTACGTTGACTTCTCCACCAAGCTGGTGGAGCGGCTTGAGGATGGGGCCAAGGAGGTGGACGGCATCTTGGAGGAGGAGTGCCGCGGCCTCTTCTCCCAGGCGGCGACCCGCGTCTTCAGTCACCTCCTTCACGCCGATCCCAACTTTGATTTTGACAAGGTGATAGCCCCTGTCCCCGAGGAGCTCTGCGATGGCTTCGCAAATGTGGTAGAAGGCCACATGGACGCGCTGCTTGGGTAGTACTCCTTTGGCAGAGGCGAGAGCTTCGGCGGCGACGACGGCGACGGCGCGAGTTCCTAGGGTCCTTTTTCCTTCGCTGCCCTGCACTAGATTGATGTGGCCCCGTGGGGGCGTGAAGACGATGCCTTTGTGTTTAAGTACTTTATGATTTGCTGTAATGAACGCTCATGCCCTCGTGTAGCTTTCTCTTGAGGCCTGTTTTGCTCTCTTTGCTTGCCTTGATGCTCTACATTGTCAGGACCCAGCCCCCGAGCGGGCCATAGCCGTCGCTGGTATGTCAAGTCGCGATGCCCGGATGAGGCCAGGAGGTGAGGGGCACCGGGAGCTAGTGAGGGCTCCTGAGGCACGATGCTCAGGGAGCCCTCCTTCGATGCGCGAGCGGCTTGCGCCAAGAGAAACACTGGCGCTCATGAGGTTGCTGGAGGGGAAAGCTTAAGAGATGGCGAGGGCGGTTCGCAAGGCAGGAGACTTAGCTCTGTGCAGGATAGTGTCTGGTGGGCCATCAATTGTAGGGTACGCCTCGTGAGGGTTTCGCTTGCAAGATCTCCTGCTAAGACGGCCGTCATGGGTTAGCTCCCGAGGCAGGGCCTGCGGGGCTTCCTGAGGCCCTGAGGGGGCCACCTCGCGAGGCCTCCTCGCGAGGCCTTTCAGGGGACCTGCTCCTAAGATAACTACATGCAGAATACTTAACAACAGGGGAGCAGCGCATGCTCGCCGATTGGCTCATGGGTGTTACGCGAGGAGACAAGACACCAAGAACCTTGGTGGGGTGGCGTGCAAGGGGGCAGGCCCGCGAGCCAGAGCCCGGTTGCTTGGGTTTTTTAGCGCTGCTAGGACTGACCCGAGCACAGACACCGTGTCCAGCCCCTGCTCGCTTGAGGCTCATGAGGGACGTCGTGAGCGCGCGAGGCTCGTGAGGCAAAGACAAAATGAAACACCATGTAAAGAAACCGAAGCTTTACTGAAGTAAGATAGCAACCCATTACATAACCAAAACAAGATGCGGCTGCCGTGTCCGGCATGGGTCAACTTGAGGTTGGTGCAACCCGTGGGGCGCCCTCAGTTACACATCAAAACAAGAAAAAGGGTGCTGCCGTGTCCGGCACGGGTCAGCTTGAGGTTGGTCCAGCCCGTGGGGCGCCCTCAGTTGATTGTTCCGCCAGCGTGGAGCATGGGGCTTCCACAAGGTTGTGGGTATGATCGCGGGTCGATCGTTCCGCCAGCGCGGAGCATGGAGCTTCCACTTGGGCATGGGCGGGAGCTCTCGCGGGCCCATCAGGCGAATGCAATGAGAGGCTTCGGGGCGTGTACAGCCCCATTTCGTTCGTACACATGAGGGTCATGGGTAGAACTTGCGGAGGTGTTGGATGTTTCAGGCGCTATGCATAGGAACTCCGTCCTCCATCTCCAGCTGGGCTGAGCCGGGCCTGGAGACATGAGTGACCCTGACAGGGCCTTCCCACATGGGTGAGAGTTTGTGAAGTCCCTCTCTGGAGAGGATCCTGCGCAGGACGAGGTCGCCGACCTCGAGAGTGCGAGGGCGGATGTTGCGACTGTGGTAGTGACGCAAGGCCTGCTAGTACCTCACGGCATGAAGAGTGTCCTAGCGGCGGCCCTCCTCGAGGAGCAGCAGATCGGTCTCCCGCGAGCCGTCCTGACGCGCCTCGTCGAAGGCAAGGACTCGCGGGGAGCCGTGCTGCTCCAATGAAAGGACCGCCTCAGCTCCGTAGATGAGGAAGAAGGGGGTCTCGCCCGTAGGCTTGCTTGCTGTCGTGCGGATGGACCACAGCACGGACTGCAGCTCATCGAGCCCGCCCTTGCTGCAGGCCTCGAGCTTCTTCTTGAAGCTCCCTGTTTTGAGGCCCTTGAGGACCTCGGCGTTGGCGCACTTGGCCTGGCCATTGCTTCGCGGGTACGCCACCGAGGCATAGCAGATCTGCGTGCCGAGGCTGGCGCAGTAGGACCTGAAGAGGCCGCTCGTGAACTGGGAGCCATTATCGGTGATGATGCGGTTGGGAACTCCAAAGCGGCTCACGAGGCCCTTGATGAACTTGACGGCAGTGCTTGCCGGGATGGTGCGCACAGGCTCGACCTCTGCCCACTTGGTGAACTTGTCGATGGCAACGTAGAGGTAGCGGTAACCGCCAACTGTGCGAGGGAAAGGCCCCAGGATATCCATCCCCCAGACCGCGAAGGGCCATGAGAGGGGTATCGTCTGGAGGCCCTACGCCGGCTGGTGGATCTGCTTGGCGTGGAACTGGCATGCCTCGCAGGCTTGGACCAGTGCGGTGGCGTCACACAGCGCAGTGGGCCAGTAGAAGCCGCTACGGAACACCTTGCCGGCGAGGGTGCATGATGAGGAGTGGTGGCCGCAGTCTCCTCCATGGATATCGGCGAGCAACTCGCGCCCTTGTTCTTCGGAGATGCACCGCAGCGAGACGCCATTGGGGCGCCTGCGGTATAGCTTACCATCTTGTAAGCAGTAAGCGGTGGCCTGCCGGGCCACACGCTCTGCTTCTGCATCCTCCTCCGGGAGGGTGCCGTGACGCAAGTAAGCCTTGAACTCCGTGGCCCAGCTATCTTCTTGAGGCTCCAGTGCCAGCAGCAGGCGGGCTCCTAAGGCTGGACCGCAGTCTGGCGCACGCGTGGGTGGTGCGGGCGGGAGTTCCTCATGAAGGAGCGCGGTGCTCGCGACAGGAGGGGCAGCTGATTGCTTGAGGATACTTTCCTCGAAGATGCCGGGGCTCTGAGGCTCGCGGTGAGATGCTCGCTTGGCGATGTTGTCAGCTTCTTTGTTGCCGCTGCGGGGGACGTGCTGCAGCTCCAGGCCAAGAAAACGCTTCTCAAGCTTACGTACCTCATCTAGGTAGGTGGCCATGTGCTCATCCATGGGCTTGTAGCTTTTGTTGGAGAAGTTGACGAGAAGTTGCGAATCGCCCTTGATGATCAGACGCTTGATGCCCAGAGCGAACGCGGCCTTGAGGCCGGCGATGAGGCCCTCATACTCTGTGATGTTGTTGGAAACCTTGTCGGTGTGCCTGAAGCAGAGCTGTATGGCGTAGTAGAGCATGTCTCCTGTCGGCGAGGTGAGCATGACTCCAGCCCCCGCGCCCTGTCGGGAGAAGGCGCCGTCGAAGTGTATGATCTAGCCGCCAGGCGCTTCGCCCCCTGGCAGGAGGGATTTGGCCTCGCGAGGCTCCTCCTCGCACGTGTCCATCCACTCCGCCACGAAGTCGGCCAGAGCCATGCCTTTGATGACTCTGGTGGTGGAGAAATCTAGCTGGAAGGCTTGCAGCTCGATGTTCCATTCGGTAACGCGGCCGACAGCGTTGGGGCTGCGCAGAACTTGCTCCAAGGGGTAGGAAGAGATGACCTTGATGGGATGACCCTCAAAGTAGTGGCGCAGCTTCCTGGAGGTGACGGGGAGCATGAGGAGGAGCTTCTGCTGCATGGGGTAGCGCTCGCGCGCATCCCTTAGCACGGTGCTAACGAAGTACATGGGTTGTTCGACGAGGCGCGTAGTTGTGGTGGCAGCTTGCTCTCCAGGTGCCTCACGAGGCTCGACGGGCCCGGGGAGCTCACGAGGCTTGGAGGGCTCACGAGGCTGAGGAGGCTCGCGAGGCTCAGAGGGCTCACGAGGCTCGGGGGGTGCGGAGGGATTCTCCTTAGCATAAACGTGCTCCTCTCGCACCACTACCAGTGCCGTGTTGGCCGTCTGAGGGGTGGCCGCCAAGTACAGGAGCAGGGGCTCGTGAGAGCGCGGCGCGACCATGATGGGCGGGCTCGTGAGGTACCTCTTGAGGTCTTCAAAAGCGGCGTCTGCCTCAGGAGTCCACTTGAAAGAGCCGGACCTCTTCAGGAGCTTGAAGAAAGGCAGGGCCCGCTTGCCAAACTTGGAGATGAAGCGCCCCAAGGAGGCCATACATCCTGCCAAGCGCTGCATTTCCTTGAGGGTCCGGGAAGGACGCATTTTCTCTATGGCCTTGATTTTCTCAGGGTTGGCCTCGATGCCACGATGCGAGACCAGGAAGCCGAGGAGCTTGCCGGAGGGAACTCCGAAGACGCACTTCTCGGGGTTGAGCTTGAGGTTGACCTTGCACAGGTTGGTGAATGTCTCCTTGAGGTCCACAATGAGGGATCTTGCCTCGCAAGACTTGACCACGATGTCGTCGACGTAGGCCTCCATGTTCCTCCCCATCTAAGGCCCCAACGTGATGCGCATTAGCCGTTGGAAGGTGGCACCCGTGCTCCTCAAGCCGAAGGGCATGCAGACATAGCAATATATGCCGCAGGTGGTGATGAAGGCCGTCATCTCCACGTCTTCGGCCACCATCTTGATCTAGTGATAGCCTGAGAAGGCATCTAGGAAGCATAGCAAATCGCACTCGGCGGTGGAGTCCACGATCTGGTCGATGCGGGGCAGCGGAAATGGATCTTGAGGGCAGAACTTGTTGAGGTTAGTGAAGTCGACGCACATGCGCTCCTTGCCGCCTTTCTTGGGGACGATGACTGGGTTGGCGAGCCATTCAGGATGGCGCACCTCGCGGATGACCCCAGCTTCTTGAAGCTTCTGAACTTCCTTGCTTCTCTGGCGCCTGGCGCCGTGCTTTTTGCTTGATGGGGCATGCATTGGGGCACACCGCTAAGTGGTGCTCGATCACCTCCCTCGGCACACCGGACAAGTTAGATGCTTTCCAGGCGAAAACATCCGAGTTTGCCCGAAGGAAGGTGACAAGCGCGCTTTCCTATGCAGGAGGAAGGCCAGCGCCGATGGTGAAGGCAGGGCCAGAGCTGCTGCCGTCCATTGACACCTTCTTCGTCTCGGTGTGGTCCTAAGAGAACAGCTGCTTCTTCTTCGCGGGCACGGCCTCAGGAGGCTCGACCGCGTCCTCGTCGGCCGGATGCGCGACAACAGCGGCTTTGTAGGCGCGCTCGAGGGAGCAGAACGCGTCCTTCTCATCGCAGGCGACAGTGATGATGCCGCTGCAGCTAGGCATCTTGAGGACGTTGTAGGCATGATGGGTCGCCGCCATGAACTTGGAGAGAGCCGGGTAGCCCAAGATGGAATTGTAAGGCATGCCTATGTGCGCCACGTCGAAGTCGATGAGCTTGGTATGGTAGTTCTTGCGGGTGCCGAAGGTGACGGGAAGGCGCACTTGCCCCAGAGGGATGGTGGAGCCATCAGTCACTCCGGAGAAGGGCCTGGTCGGCATCAGCTGGTCGTAGGGCACCTGGAGCGTCTTGAAGGTTTTGATGGAGATCACGTTGACGCCGGCGCCTCCGTTGATGAGGGTCTTGATGACCGCGACGTTGCTGATGGTGGGAGTGCACAACATGGGGAGTGCGCTTTGGAGGCCATGGACTTGGGGTGGTCTGTGGAGTCGAAGGTGATGGCGTATTGCGACCACTTGAGGGGCCGCGCGGCCTCAGGCCTCGGGAGGGCGGCATTCACTTCGCGAGAGAGTAGCTTGAAGTGGCAGTTGGACTCGGCGGCATGATCCCCGCCAAGGATGCAGGCGACCGCGCGAGGCTCCTGGTAGCCCCCAGCACCCTCATCAGGCTAGTTGATGTCGTTCCTCCGGGGTGGCGGCGGCAGCGGTGGGAGAGCGGCATTGGCCTGAGTGTTCACCTCGCGAGGCTGGTCGCGCCAGCCCTGGTGGAAGTTGCCACTGTTGTTGCGGCCGTCCCATCGGTTGCCGCCGCGGCCACCTCCGCGACTGGCACCACGGCCATTGCGGTCGTCTCAGCGGCCCTGGCGCTCGTCGCGGAGCAGGTTGAGCTCCTGGCAGTCTTCAGTGTTGTGGGAGCGCACGTTATGGTAGGCGCATAGCGGCCAACCGTCTTTCCTGGGCTCGTCATGGTCACGGCCGCTCTTCTGCTCGGGCTCCGCCGCAAGGACGGCAGGGCCCTTAGCTTGACATCCTTGTTCTTGGTCTTGGCGGCCTCAAGCGCTGCGTCGGGGTCGTTGTGGACGAAGAGGCGGCCTTCTTTAGCCTTGGCGCACTTGTCGGCGAGGTCGAATAGTTCAAGCACCGAGTCTAACTCGTCGTTGATGGCGAGCTTCTCACGCATCTTGACGTCCATGATGCCCGGTGGAGAATGCAGTGATGATGGCCGCGTCGGAGGCGCGCGGTATCTTGTTGCGCACTTGGCTGAAGCGCTGGATGTACTTGCGGAGGGTCTCATCTGGGTAGCACATGCCGCGGGTCGTTGATGGTGAGGGAGCGGTCTTGCGTGCCCTTGAAGTTGGCGACGAACTGGCTGCAGAGCTCGGCCCACGACAAGATGGACGCCTCGGGGAGGTTCATGAGCCAGGAGCGCGGGCCATCCTTGAGGGCTATGGGAAACCAGTTCGCCATGACCTTGTCGTCGCCGTTCGCCGCCTCGACGCTCAGCGCGTAGAGCTGAAGGAACTCCGCAGGGTTGGGGTTGCCGTCGTAGCGCAGAGGCAGCTCAGGCTTGAACTTCGCGGGCCACACCACCCGGCGCAGCTCGCGGGTGAAGGCGCGGCAGCCCACACCGCTCAAGGGGACGCCGCCGGCGAGGCGGTGCGGTTCTGTCATCCTGCTGCCGCAACCTCCTGGACGGCCTGGTCCTGGCGCTGGTGCTGCCGCTCGAGGAGCTCTCGTGCATCGGGTGGCCCGCGTCGGATGATCTAGCAGCTGGCCTCGTCATGGACTAGAGGGGACGTGCCATGGGACGGCTCACGCGGCTGCGCGTTACGCTGGGGTCTACCGAGTTCATCGCACAGAGGTGGCGGAGGGGGAGCACCGTGCGCCAGGTCCGCAGCGCGAGTCCGCGGAGGGCGGAGCGAATGGGAAAGCGCCGGAGCGTACCCAGTGACGTTGATGAGCTCGGTGATGCGACCAAGCCAGGCGTCATAGCCGGCGTCAGCTGGACGGTAGCGGAGCAGCTCACGCGCCATGAGTAGCGCGGCCCGTGCATTCGGCAGCCCACGGTGGGCAAGGGAGGAAGAGGCCGTGGCGGTGTGGCCGTTCACCTACACGGGAGGGTGCAGGGAGGAGTCCTGCTGCTCATGGGCAGCGGGGTCGGTGGCGGCAGCAGCCTCGACAGGGCGGCGTCGGTTGCGGTGGGCCACCGGCTCTGTCTGAGCCACGCGGCCAGCCCTGCGCTCGGCGCGCTCGCGATGTGCGTCGGCCATGAGGCTGGTGGAATGGAGGGCGGAGTGGGAGAACAGTAGCACACCCCTACCTGGCGCGCCAAATGCCGAAAGTGGGGCTCCGGGGACCCAAAGGTTCGAACACTGGGGTGAGCTTGTTCCTACCTCTTCGTACCCTACCACGGCTAAGCTACGGCGAAGCTACGGCGGGAGCGCGCTAGCAAGGACTATGGACTCGGTGGTTTACCCAGGTTTGGGCCACCTTGCGGTGAAAAACCCTACTCCTACTTGGTTTTGATTGTAGTGAGCAACAGAGTGTTCTCGCATACATGGTAGGAGAAGGAGTCGACTCAGTTGGATCAGATCCTCTACCACGATGGCAGCACTGTCCCTTTATACCTGCCTTGGTCCTCTTCCTCCTCAAAACTTAGGCGGGAAGGGTTGCCACACTTGATGGTTTTGAAAGGGGACAGGCGCTCAGGCTATCCTGACTAAAGGCGGTCTTCGCCTGCAAAAGCATGATCCATGACGCGCCGGTGGGCTAGGTGATGACCTCCGCCCTGCGCTCCTGCCATCTTGGTCTTCCTTCGCCGATTGGGCAACCTTTGGGGCTTCTTTGGGAAGCAAATGGCTGGCCTTGCTCCCTTAACACAAAAGGGGAAACCATCTCCATCCACGCCTACTGGCGCAGCCTCTGTCGCCGCTCGTCGCCGCGCGCGTCACCCACATGATGGGCACAAGACCGCGCAACCGAGCCGAGTATCCCTCATCTTGAGCGCCATCGGGAGGAAGCCTTGGGAGGCTGCCTCGGGAGGCCGCCTTGCGAGAGAGCCTCGCGAGGCTGCTGGTGAAGATGCCGAGTCTTGTTCGTCCCTCCCTGAGGAGGGGTCCTCAGGAGGTCAAGTCCTCATGAGGGGTCCTGGTGAGATGCTTGGTGACGACGGCCTGCTGGGCCCACGCCAGGCATTGCGCCCTGGGCCAAAGGCTGACGGGCCTGGATACCCTGGGTTCCATGGGCCCGACACACGCCCATGTTCTCATCTATCCATGGGTTGCCGCCGTTCGCCGGCAATCGCCGCCGGCAGCCGTCGGCTCCCCTATTCCCGTGCGGTGCACGGCGAGGACCGGTCAAACCTGACCAGGTTGCAGGAGGGCCCGCTGTCAGCGACCCAGCGCTGCACCGGCTCGTTTTGAGTGGAAGTGTATTCGGTGAAGTATGTCTTCTCTGTCAGAAAGCGCATTTCTATCCGAATCGTTTTCTTTTTAGAGTTTAAATTAAACTCGGAATTTGACCCTAACTTTGACTGCCTCTAACTTTTTAACCACAACTCCAAATAACTTGATTCTTTTTCTGACATTCCTCATTTTTCACCTAGTTTATTTTAATATTTATTTAAAAAAATTCCAAACAACTTTTTGGTACTGTTTTGAAATTAGGTGATAAATTGCACTATTTTGAAAATAGGTAAAATGGAGGGAAGATACTTTTTGCAAAAATTTGGAGTGAACCAGCACCACTACATACCTAAGGCAAGCATCTTGAACACTTGATATGGTGAATGTTTGGTTGTTTGCTTGCTAGTATAATATGATCATGATTATGATAATTCAAATAAAATTTTCATATTGCTAGTTATACATGCATGATCCTTGGATAATATTTTGCCTTCACTTAAACATGAAGTATGAGTGAGTGTGTTTCTTTTCACATGTCACATATGCCTATGTTGGTCTGGACTAATCTGCAGGAAAGAATCGGTCACGAGAAAAGTGGCCGTGAGACTGAAATCTCGTTGTGACGAGAATGATCAGTGAGGGCATGTTGGGACATGCCAGGTGGTGATCCTGTTGGGTACTACCAAGGAAATATATTGTGCTAACCACTGTAGGAAAACTTAAACCTCCTGAGTTGACCATAGATCGAGTCTTGTTCCGGTAACCCCCATACTTGATTCGTGCTACCACTTGTCCCTGCCACAGGTAGGGTTCGGTTTAGTAAGTTGTCAACCCCTTTCCTTGCACACACCATACAGAGGGGCCGCGATGAAGGTTTCCCGGTTCCAGGAATAATGCCAGTCATTGGGTCAGGGGGCATGGGTGTTTTTTAGCTGGGCCGAGAGGGGGGCACCCCTTGTTATTGCACGCGTTATAAATTTTTGATCCCATGCTATTCGAGGTATTGGCCTCCCCGTCTTAGAGTTTTTCTTGAATGATGCCTTGGTTGATTCCAGGCATCGGGAAAGTTAAGTTGGTGTGTGTTGGTTAGGTGTGTTTACAACCCAAAGACCATAATCGGAATTAGTCAATGTCTCGGGGTTGACTAAAGAAATCCTTTATTTGTGGGTAAAGAGTACAACCTCTGCAGAGTTTTAAAATCTATTTGAATAGCCGTGTCCGCGGTTAAGGACTACAGTCTGGGTTGGTCAAGTGTCGGTCTTAGTGTCGATCTTCGGAGGAAATAACTAAAGCAGAAATTGATCATGAATTATACTAGATGATTAATATCATTAATGCTGTTACGGACTAACCTTTTCTCTTATATTAATGTTGAGTATCTCATGGGAAGGTTTCACCACCTGGATACTCGTGTTACTACTTTCATTGTAAGCCCATTATGAGGTGTCGCCTTCAGACGCCCGACTGTGGCATTTATTTTCAAGACCTTTCGAGGCATCGCTACAGACACCCGATGGGCATTTCTTTTCAAGACCTTTCGAGGCATCGCTTCAGACACCTGACTGGCATTTTATTTCTTGGAATCCTCGGGAGGTCTAATGCCCGATGTTCCATTTTATTTCTTGGAATCCTCGGGAGGTCTAACGCCTGACGTTCCACTTACGCTTTCATTTAGATTCTTCTCGGATGGTTTTACCACCTAAGAATCGACACTTAAAATTGCCTACATGAACATATTATACATGCTATCTAACCAAATGTTCATTTGAATTATTCTAACATGATCATATGCATTCTGTTTGCATTTGGAATATCTTTTGTTCATGATGTTTGCGAGTACATTCAAACGTACTCACTGGCTTGTCCCTGGCTATTGTCTTGGCCAAATCATTATCCGGACGAGAGTGCTCCGAAGACACTTTCGGAGCCTAGGAATCAGAGATAGCAGCCACGCGAGATAGGAGTTATCCAGGTCAGCTGTTCCTGTGGGAATGGAGCCCCATCTATGTTGGAGATCCACGAGTCGCTTCCATCATCTGCCACTAGAAATCATTGTGGTACTCAATGGACCTTTATGGTCTTGTATCAAATTCTTGTAACTGCTTGGAATTCTATATCAAGGAAGTGTCCACCAGCGAATAGTAATCCTGGGGCTGGTGATGACACGAGGGTCATTTGCTGGGATTTTATGTCCCGGAAAACCGGCCCTGACAAAGTACTACAGTCCAGCCTTAGGCTGTAAAAACACGCCACCGCTTCCTCCTCCTCCTCTCGGTTTACCGCCATCAGCGGAGCAAGAGCATCGTCGCAGCTTAGCTAGTACTCCTCTCCAACCTTTTTTTTACAATTCCTTTGTTTTTTCCTGTGGCGTTGAACACTCTTTGCTAATCCTATTGGATTTAGCACTCGAGTCCCATACTTTCCCCATTCCTGTATTTTCAGTATCATGGAAATCAGGCTGGTCATAGTGGGAGTAATTTAGCTAGTAACATAACACACCCCAAGAAAAATTTGCCTATGTGGCGTATAGTTAATGAGGAGAGAGGTGTTTAGAGTAACATAATATGCTACCATCACATAGCACTTCCCAAGGCAAGATGACTCTACAAGCTAATAAATACAACCACCTATGACACTACTTCTATGTTACTTCCCACTATGAAGGTAGTAACATAGACTAGTGTCATATGCATGACACTAGTGTATGTTACTCCCCACTATGACTAGCCTCAAAGAGGCCCTTAGACTGGTTTATGGCCGGTCATTTTTTTTCAATGAAATATCTCCAAAATGTAATGAATGTGTTCCAATTTCTATGAAAATCATTTGGTTTGCATGTAGTAATTCATTTATTTATTCTTTTGCGGGGGGTCTGCATGTAATTCATCCGGTTTGAAATGTACTCGTACGCCGGCATGGTTGGATGGCCCGCTGCCGCATTCTATCCGAGGACTCGTCCCTACCGGTCGGCGCTCAGCGTTGGAGATGCCCTGAGTGCTTGCAGGTGGACCCAGATGCTCTATGTCCCACATGTCGGCGAAAGAAAGCACGTAGAAAAATTTCCGATGATCGCGGAGCCGAGCAGTACATCTCAGCAAGTAGGAAAAATGCATGAAAAAATATGTACTATGAAGCGTAGCTGCAAAGTGATGACAGGTATAGGTCGCACGCACCCAACGCGTGGTCGTTGTATGTACGAGTACATACGAGTATGGAGTACTCCTACTCTATCAATATGAGTCCCATCGGACAACGGCGTCTGTGCTACAGCTAGCTCTTCTCCCTCCTCATTTCTCTCTTCTAATTCTAACTCAGCCGACGTGCAGTGGGCAGGGTGGGGATTTGCCAATAGTCGGTTTGCTCAACTACGGTCCCACATGACAGTGAAAATGCTAGACAACACACGGTCCCTGGCTTGAACGGTGTGCTGGACCGACCATAGTACCCCCGACCGTGTGGGGGTGCCATGCGACGCGGCAGGCTTTTCCTTTTGAACTTGTAGAAAATGTAACATTTGGTTATGCTTCTGCTCCTTGGCATGGTAGGCAGATAGAAACAAAGGGCGGGGATTTTCCCGCGCAATAAGCCGGGGAGTTTGCCAGTTTGGCGCATCATCGGTTTTCTCACATCGAGCCCACATGTCAGTGATAATATGCCAAGCCAATGCGCGCTGATCGGCGGGCCGGAATGATAGTGTGGGTTCCGACGCGAACAGGACAGGCGTGCTGTACTTGTTCCACTTTCTCGTTTTGAACTTGTGATGTGTAATGCTTTGTTTTGAATTTATAAGTTTGGATGTCGCGCCCATATATATACTACTATAGTTTGGTACATTGGGTCATGCATCGTATGTAAATTACGAAGTTGATGCAATAGGTAAATACTACCTCCGTCCTGGTTTGTTGGTCCCCTTTGTGTCAAATTTTGACCATAGATTTAACTAACAAAATATTAATGCATGCCACCAAAAAATATATCGTTGGGTTCATATTTGAACATAGTTTCCAACGATATTGTTTTTTGTGACATGCATTAACTTATTGTTAGTTAAATCTGAAGTCAATATTTGGCACAAAACACGAAAGGTGACCAATAAACCATGGGGAAGACAGTGATACATATAATTAACGCCAAATGAGAGCAAGGGATCACACATGTCATTTACGACTGGAATGATAATGCGATACAGTAACATGACGGAGGCAAGAAGAAATATGCATCCATCGACGACCTCCTCCTCAACTCAGGGCGCCGGCCCATCGACCGGCGGCTGAGTAGTAGCGGCTTTCGTGGCGAGGTCAATGTGCTTCTGAACAATGGCGTCCAAGGCTTCCAGCCGGTCGAAGAAGGCCAACATCTTAGCGTCGTCCCTGGCCCTGTAGTGGCCTATGTAGATGATTTCCTTGTAGACATGGATGTGTAGGTCGACGGTTTCTTGCTCGGCGAGGCGCTGCGCGGTGAGCGCGGCCTCGAGGTGGATATTCTTCATCGTGACGTCGGGCAGCTGCAGGGCCACTAGTGCGTGAAAGAGGTCCTCGCCATGGAGGCCGATGAGGGTGGCAAGCAACGAGGAGCCTGGGCGCGCGAGCTGGAGGAGTACGGCAAGGTCGTCCACGCGCTTCTTGACGGCGGTGAACTTGCGGAAGGAGCGGACCATCATCTCGCCCATGTGAGAGGCGAAGCCGTCATTGCCGACGGTTATGATGCTGGCAGTCGCCAGCATCGTTTGGAGATGCTGCACGGTGCCGGGCCGCAGGCCGGCATCGTGGATCATCTGGCACATCCGCCTGCCGCTCGCGTCCATCGCCTCCATGGGTGGTTGTGGCTTGTGGTCACTTGGTCTTGGATTGGAGTGAGCAGTGTTGCACAGACTAGGTGCGTAGTACTAGTAGGTGCGTACGATTCAGTTGATGGATTGGAGTGGAGGGGTGCCTTCATATGAGAGTGTAAACTGTGTTGCATTCATATCGTGTTGGCTCCATTCTGCTTCTCCAATTAATTCCCTCTGCATGCTAATTGAATGAGGATGCATCATTGACCGTTCAACGTTTCGGGAACCGCTACCCTCTCCCTTGTTGGCATTCAAGCCGTATCAATGTTGTAAATTCATGTCAAAAAGAGACTAGTCAACAGTTCGCCACGAGCCTATAACTAGCGATCGCCACAATAACCGTAAGATCTGCATCCGACGGTGGCACCTATTGGGCGCAAACAGCAATAAAAAAACAAATGCCACGACATTTTACAAAACTGCCACACCACGCCCCTGCCCTACACATGAGACTGCCACGCAAGCGTTCACAACTGCCACATTCGGGTTAAGCTTGGCACTTCGCCTCTTCGGGAAGTCGTGCTAGTACTACAATACTGTATATGCTTCTGGCAATCTGACACCGAATGAACAGCTGCATGTCCACCGCGTGGGGGAGGGAGAGCGTGTTGTAAGCAAAAGCTTCTCCTCGTCCTGCGAGCCACCACGTGCGTGGGGGAGGGAGAGGGCGTAAGCTTCTCAGTGTTGTATGAGTTGACGCGACATATCAAAGGAGTACACTCGATTTTCTCAAAAAGTTGTTTTTACCGATGCATAAATTACAATGCACGCATGCATGCCGTGAGTTTCCTTTTGATCCTTTCATGTGTTGATTTAATGCACCTTGAAGCGAGAGATGGTGGCGCACGAGGAGGGCGAGATCATGCCGACGGAACAGGACCCGATGATGGACGTCTTTATGGACCTCACCATGCTCCACTGCCCCTTCTGCCTCCACCCCTTGAAGCCTCCGGTGTACGAGGTTTGAATACATCTTGTTCATTCGGCTGATCGAGCAAGGCACAAATTTCTTGATTGGGTTCATGTTCGATTGATTTGTGCAGTGCAAGGGAGGGCACCTGGCCTACGCGGACTGCCGCGACGAGCGCCCCGGGAACTAGAGGCTGTGCCAGAAGTGCGAGCGCGGCAGCGGCTTCGACGTGCGCAACACGGCAATGGACGCCGTCCTCTCCTCGGCGAGGGTGGAGTGCCTGCACAGAGGCTGTGGGCTCTACGTCACTTACCACAAGCTCGACGATCACCAGAGCGCGTGTCTGCTCGCGCCGTGCATGTGCCCCATGCCCGGCTGCGGCTATGAAGGCCCGCCGCCGGCGCTCCCCAACCACCTCAGCACCGTCCACCCCATGCCCGTGCACAGGATCCAGTATGGCATGGTGCTCTAGCTGCAGGTGCCGGTGTCGGAGCCGCGGCGCTTGCTGTTCACGGAGGAGGACAGCCGCGCATTTTTCGTGGTCGGCGGTGCGCTCAGCATGGGCGCGCCTATCGCCGTGTCGGTCATCTACATCAGAGCGGGGGCATCCCAACCGCTGCACTACGCGGCCGAGGTGTGGGCGAACGGGCCGCCGGGGGCGCCCAACGGCAGTACCGACGCCGTCAAGGTGGAAATCGAGGTGACAAGCAGCAAGGAACCCGGCGCCGTCACCGTGGAGGAGCTGACCTTCTTGATAGTGCCGCCCAAGCTATTGGCCGGGGCTGGGTCGTCGAGGACGGTGTCCCTCAACATTCGGATTGACAAGCTCACCTCCTAAATGATTCCACGATGCCTTCTAGTTATCTTAGTAATATGCTAATGTAGGGTTTAGTTTGGTCTACTTTACCTTAAGAGACGGTGGATTTTGGTGGCGACGCAGCAATTACTTCAACATCACATCAGTAGTTGAAGTAATTCCCAACAGTCCAAGGGATATTTTGTGTCTATTGGATATATGATCCTTTGGGTAAGAAGTAAACCTAAATATAAGCTGCTTATATTTTTGTTTGTTAAGGAAGTGTTGCATTCTTCTGCGAGTTGACGTGTGACGGTGTCCTGGACTAGGGGGTACTCACCACATCGTCTCCCGACCAGGTGGGTTGAGCCGAGGACCCCCATGGCGGTTCACTAATGGGCCACTTCGGGCAGCCCATGACGCATACAAGGAAGACTGTACAAGACTTGGTGCACAAGCCGAAGACTCTCCTAATCCAAGGCCTCTGGTGCATATATAAACCGAGGCCAGGCTAGTCGATAGATCATCTCATATTCATTAGAACAATCTCGTGGTAGATACATGTACTATGTACTACACCCCATATGAATACAATCAAAAGCAGGACGTAGGGTATTATCTCTTCGAGAGAGCCCGAACCTGGGTAAAACCTTTGTGTCCCTCATTCATCCTGTTACCATCGTGCCAAAACGCCTAGCTTAGGACCCCTACTACGAGATATGCCGGATTTGACACCAACATTGGTGCTTTCATTGAGAGCCTGCTGGCAGTCGCCGCGGTGCGATGGCAATTCAGATCGGCTCCACCGCGATCTACGCGTCAGAACCGAGCTACATCGTCAGCGTCGGCATCTTCGTCACCGACCCGACTGGTCACCTTGGCTGGACCGAGGACTAGGCTTCTCTTCGGATCGTCAAGTTCGGACGGATGTCTTCGTCATCATCAACTCCGATCTCATCCGGGATCATGGAAAAATCGTCCATGGTGCTCGGGGGCTCAACGTCAACATTGCCCTCGCGCGATCACGCAGTTTTTTCTAGACAGCGGATTCGTGTTTGCCGTCCCCATCTTCTCGAGCATCGCTTTGACGATTGCTTCGGTGGAATTGTGGGGAATTGAGTCTAGAACAACCCTGCAAAATTTCGTCGCGTTCCGATGGAGGAATCTCCGGCGATCTCCGATATACCGGAGCCCTGTCGAATCTGGATGGGAATCTGGACGAGTTTAGGGCGAGGAGTCCAGCAGTCAGCTCGGACGTCCTTTGGAAGATCCAACCGTTCATCGGCTGCGGAATTCCCATATCTACCCCTCAAAATTTCAGCTCGATCCGACCGTTCAAACTCCGGGAAGCGTCCGATGAGTGCATCAATTTTCGGATCAGTTTTCTGCGCGAAAACGAATCCGGCCCGAGTTCATCTTTTTCATGAACGTGTTATCGGACGTCCTTTTTAAGTAATTTTTTTTCTAGGGTATTGTGTGTTGTTCTCATACACATGCCTGCCAATTTTGAGTCTTTTCCGAGGTGATCTTCGCCATTGCGCTGATGTCAAACCGGCCCGACCACGTTGTTCCACGGCTACCGACCTGCGCCAGCATCGACTGCGCCGTCGCTTCATCGAGCCGACGACAACCACCTCGAATCATCACCTTGGCGAGCCGACCAAGAGTTCGGTACCGCTCTCCCTAATGATCGTCAAGATAACATCGTCACCTTACGGATTGCACGGGTCGGGCGCGCCAGCATCGTCGCGCGGTCACTTCTCAAGCCAGCATTGAGCGCGTCACAAAGTTTCGACCTGCGTTGGCATCGCCGCGCCGTTGCTTCTTCAAGCTGATGTCCACCACGCTGACCTGCTTCGACACCTCGGCTGGCATGGGGCTGCAACGTCACCTTACCGACCTGCTCCGTCACCTCGGCTAGACCGGGGGCTTCGCCATCTCTTCATCAACCTACTCCGGGGACTTCGGCGTCACCAGCCGATCAGCTTCGTCAGCTCGGCTGGACCGGGGCCTTCGCCTCAAGATATCGGCAGTGTCGTACTACCACTTCATCAAGCCGAGCTCTTCTCTCGGACACCTCGGCCGGACCGGGGGGGCTTCGCCATCGCTTCATCGACCTACTCTGGCGTCACCCTGCCGACCTACTCTGTCTCCTCGACTGGATCCGGGGCTTCGCCTCGGCACATCGGCAGTTTTGTGCTGCCACTTCATTAGCCGAGCTCTTCGCTCGGCCACCCCAGGACCGGCTTGGGGGCTGGGATCTTGACCCGTTGCAAGCCCGGACTACGTCATCAACACCGAGCACATTAACCAGCTAAGTCGCTTTCATGCTTAACTTTTTTCAATTTTAATTTTTTGTTCGGTTCGACCAAGCATTATATTTGTGTTAGACAAAAACAATGTTTGTTAAAAACACCTTTTTTTCCATGTTAACTGGGGGCTCTTAAATTTGTACGAGCCGTTTTATAATAAGTGTTTTCTTCTAAGTCGTTGCAAAGTCTTTTTCTACCACTCCTTTCTCGACATGAGTGTGTGGTCAATAGCCGGATAGCCTGGTTTCTCTCTAAAGCCGCTCGAGTTTGGTTCGCTAAACTGGCCTGAGAAGCACTCGGCCTTCGGAAATAGGAGGTTGAAGCCGAAGGCTGACTCGCTTGAAGTCTTGAGATCGGATGTGTCATGTTAAAGCACGACGGAAGCACAAACTAATTTTAAGACCAATTTTCGGATTGGCACCGAAAAACTTGATTTAGTTCGGACGTCAAGTTTTTACATAAGTTTTTTGGCTTTTCGAGCTTATGGCACTTTTAAGCTATTTGTATGTTTTTCTTTCAGGAGGCGGGACATCCTCTTGACTGAGGAGCCGTGCATAATAATTTGGCTCGGGAAATCTTTTTCGACCCATAGTTCGGTAACTTCCCTGCCGAGCTGCACCTCGGCACGCCCGAACACTCCAAACACCGGGGGGCTGCGACTAGAGCCGAACCCACCAAACGCCAAGGTACTCCATGGAGTCCTCGGTAAAACGTTCTCGGATATTGCTTTATATGCATCGGTTTCGAATTGTGTCTTTGGTCAATAGTTGGGTTGCCCGGCTCCTGTGCTTACCCTTACGTTTTCGATTGTTCGGCTAAGGGTAAAGGGAGAACCACAGCGATTGTGCTTCCGGTTTAGCTGGTCAAGCGCCTCAGTGGAGAAAGCCGAAAACTGACTATCACAATAAGCGTAAACTGGTCAGCGCTCCGATGACTGTGTCAACCTATAGATCGATAGAGGTCACCCGTTAAACGATGTACCTTTCATACAGTGGGTCGAAGTGCTAACGGTTTGTCCTCGGCTGACACCGAACACTACCGGGGGCTAGTAACTGGCCTCCCAACGTTAAGCTCCTATGACTAAGTGAAAGTTATAAAGCCTGCATATCTGATTGCCTTGTTTCCGCTAACACAACCGCCTCCAGGCACCGAGACGTCGGCTAAGGGTTGTCTTGTTATTGTGGAAACACCCTGCGTAGCATGTACAAAGGGGGGGGGGAAGCCGACGATGGGCTACTTTCAAATTATAAACAGTCGCAACGGAGTCACAATAACATATAGCATTTGTATTTAATATACGAACGCTGCCTTCCCATAAATCGTTATAAAGCCATAATATGCATCAATTTGACTTGAGATCTGGCCAAGCTGGGTTGCCTGGCTCCTGTGCTTAGCCCCTACGTTCCCGATTGTTCGGCTAGGGGGTAAAGGGAGCACCTCTGTGATTGATACTACCGGGTTATCCGGGTTAGTACCTCAGAGTGGGTGAAGCCGAAAGCTAGTGATCTCAAGAATATAATTGGTCGGCAATGACGAAAGTGAAAATCTCGGTTTTTTTAAGCCGCATACTTCGGGAATTTTCCCTGAATTGATCTTCACTATTTTTCTCCCACTTAGATCGGAGGTGAAGTTACACCATCCTGCTTAGCATGATGACATGAGAAAAGGAACCTATAACGGAACTATTTTTCTCAGAAGATGTTTCTTACTTTAAATAGTAATATAACATATCTCTCCGCGTACCTTTGTTTATAAAACCGTATGGCCGGATTGCCTTGTTTTCTGTAAATCTTTGCCCTTATAAAGGCTTTATAAAGTAGGAAAACACTCCTTGGCTACTGGCCGAGGAGGTTGAAGCCGATGGTCGGTCAACAAAGTTTTGTACAATGCGGATCCGAGCATTAATGATGTAAAGTACTTGGATACATAGAATCATTACACATAAATTGTGATTAAATCAATTTACTCCGGATATCGATCCTTAATTCGGTCACCCTTGCCCAAATTAAGGTTCGGGGGCTACTGGGCTTCGCGCTTCTCACTTAAAAGCCATTAATGGGTTACATCGATCCCCTGATCTGGTGTTGCCACCCGACCAGTGGTAATTCAATGCAGAAAATTCAAAGTGCAGAATAGTTTCCGAGGAGATTACGATCCTCGGGTTGGTCGGCCGCACCCAACCTGAGTCTCGAGGACTATGCACACCGTGTTTCTGTTCCTAAGTATGCTGCCGAGCTAGGAGTTGATCCTCAGGCCGATTTCGCAAATCGACCTGAGTCTCAGGGGCTACTGGGATCAGCAGTTTTATTTCATCCTTCAGGTGCATCTCAGATTTTAGGCCGAGACACACCTTGAGGGCTACTGGCTATACATCTCGGCAGAGAATAAATTGCTCCAATCCACAATCAGCCCACAGCTCACGGCCGAGGTGGTGCACCACCTCGTAAGCACTTCGGCATAAAGCTCGGCTGCAAGTGGCTGCCTCCATAGAGAACTTTTTCGGCGTTAAGCTCGGATAACCTCCTTCAAACTCCTTCAAAGACGAGGTACTCTATGCCTCCTCGGATGCAGTCCGGCGTTGGAGTTCGGCTGCTAAAATGTACCTCGGATGCAGTCCGGCGTTGGAGTTTGGCTGCTAAAATGTACCTCGGATGGAGTCCGGTGTTGGAGTTCGGCTGCTAAAATGTACCTCGGATACAGACCGGCGTTGGAGCTCGGCTACAAAAATATACCTCGGATGCAGTCCCGTGTTGAAGCTCTGCTGCAAGAGGACACCACTGCAGGGGAAAAAACTTCAAACCTGAGGTGTGGCGTAAAAAATAACAAGGCATTGATAAAGGCCGAGAACTCAAAGGACTCCTCGGATACCCGACGTATGAACTCTTCGGATACACCTCGGCGATCCTCAAGATCGGATATGGGAAGATTTGTTGAACCAGTTTTCAAGACCGACGACCGAAGACGAAGAACAGTTCGGAAGAACCGAGGAGCGTCCCCCACTTGAAGACCGGTTCAGGGGGCTACTGACGGTGTCCTGGACTAGGGGGTACTCACCACGTCGTCTCCCGACCAGGTGGGTTGAGCCGAGGACCCCCATGGCGGTTCACTAATGGGCCACTTCGGGCAGCCCATGACGCATACAAGGAAGACTCTACAAGACTTGGTGCACAAGCCGAAGACTCTCCTAAACCCTAGGCCTCCGGTGCATATATAAACCAAGGCCAGGCTAGTCAATAGATCATCTCATATTCATTAGAACAATCTCGTGGTAGATACATGTACTCTGTACTACACCCCATATGAATACAATCAAAAGCAGGACGTAGGGTATTATCTCTTCGAGAGAGCCCAAACCTGGGTAAAACCTTTGTGTCCCTCATTCATCCTGTTACCATCGTGCCAAGATGCCTAGCTTAGGACCCCTACTACGAGATATGCCGGATTTGACACCGACAACGTGACACATCAAAGTAGTACACTACTAGTACTCACCCGACTACGCACCAAGCAGACCAATCTCATGTCGTCTTGGTGCCGTGCGCGGTACCCACATTAGCAAAACCTCGCACCTCCAGCTGAGGCTCCGTGTTTCGAACCTTTGAATCTGAAGGCGAAGGAGCAACATGAACCTTTGATAGAGCGAATCGGATGGTCGAGAACACTTCTATTCGTAGCTACAGATGCATGTGTGAGAGAGGACGAGTGTCTGCGTGCACCTCTTCTCTTCGTGTACGACGTACTAAACCTAGACTACAAGTGCATGTGTGTGGCATCGACCTAGAGAGCTAGTGATGGTGTGTGCGAGAAGTCCCGAGAGACTCATGAGCGTAGGTGTGACCGTGGGAAAGAGGGAGAGAGATGATATGTGTCGATGTAATGCGTGTGAAAAAAATAGTCAATAGTTCGCCACTAGGCTATTCCTGGTGAGCGCCCTAGTAACCGTAAGATCTGCATCCGACGGTGCCAGTTATTGGTCAAAAAAGCAGTAAAAAGAGAAATGGCATGGCATTTTACAACACTGCCACACCACGCCCCTCCCCACACATGAAACTGCCACGCCGAGCGTTTGCAACTGAGGGAGCCATCGTTTGCTTCTTGGTGCGATCTATACTATTATTAAAAAGGCCGGGCTTTTGGCACGCGATATGCGGGGGGTCTTGGCCTGTCGGTTTGCTACTCCTCACATGCAGTCGTACATGTCAGTGATGTATCAAGCCAATGCGTGTCTCTTCGGTGAGCGGCGGGCCGGACCGACCGTCTGTTCGTGCTACTGCTCACATGCAGTTGCACATGTCAGCGAGGCACCAAGCCGATGCGCGTCCCTTCGGTGAGTGGCGGGCCGGACCGACTGCCTGTTCATGCTACTGCTCACTTGCGGTTGCACATGTCAGCGACGCACCAAGCCGATGCGCGTCCCTTCGGTGAGCGGCTGGCCAGACCGACCGTGTGTTGGTGCGACGCGAACGCGACGGGCTGTAAGTTTACTGCCTAACTTAATATGTAAAGTGTAACACTTGCTTTCACTCCTTAACGAGATCGGTCGATAGAAATCCCCGTTAGAAAGGCGAGGGGGGTGTTTTTCCAGTGCGGGAAGCAAGGGAGTTTTTTTTTACTGGAGCGGAGGCGTGGGAGTTTGGCCGACGGTTTGCATACGTTTCTCGGACGCGTACGTGGGCCGCGCTCTCGGAGGCCATCATGGCGGAGCCAGACGCCCGCAACCTCTTAGACCAAAAAAAGAGGAGTCCGCTGCTGGCTATTTCTATAATTAGTTTTGAAATTCTCAATCGTTCACGTGTGACATGATATCAGCCGTTCGTTGATGTTGATCCAACGGTCTAGGTGTTTCAGATTCGCGTCTACAGTAACCTAAGTGTACCCACCCTAAAAAAAGTGTCCACGTTCTTCTAGAACCATCGGCACGTCAGTGTGATCAAATCCACACAGGAAGCTGGCAAACAACACCTCCACATGTGCCACGTGGCTTCATTGATGCCCCCCCCATATCATTTTATTCATAAATATATTGACTGAAAAAGAGAGACATCACCCTAAACAAGATCTTCCTCGTATTTTGTTTCCTACGAAGTAGAGCCATGCTATTGGAAATCCAACTTAGTTGCTTTGCATGTACTGAAAGTACTAGTGCCACATCATCTAAAATGCCTTTCTACACGCTTCAAATTATCAATCACGTGGGCTGCCTCTTCTTATAGAAATGTGCTCCACCGTGTACCCGCGCGTGTGTGTGTGAGGGAAGGAGTGCGTGCGTGCGTGCACCTCTTCTATACATATGTTCGTGTCAAAGAGAGGCCTACATACATAGTATATGTATGTGCAGGGGGCGATGTACAAGAAGAGAGGGGAAGGGTCTTTTACGCCAGATATCGATAGAGACGGATAGAGGGAAGAACTTTACGAGCGTACAAGCGCTAGGACAGAGGGGGGGTGCTTGAATATGGTGCAAGAGGCCAGGTAGACGAAGACAAGGAAGGAGTACAAGTGTGATATCGGTAATTAAAGAGAGAGGATGAGAATGTGCATGGGCGCGCGCTTCTGATTGATAGATAATGCAGAAGGCATGGATGATGAGATGGGGAGGGACAATTAATGTGTGTGTGGTAGGCTGTCCCATCGAGAGAGGTCGTAGTTCCGTCGATGTGTGTACGTGGGAAAAGAGGGGGAGACCTAACTAGAGATATAGATCGGTCGGTTTGTGTGGGAAAATAGCGAGAGAGACCTGGCTACACATAGAGGGAAATCGATTGGTGCACATGCATGCATGTGTCAGAGATAAAGAATTCCTAGAGTGACAAAGAGAGGGAAAGGTGTGGGGGGGGAGAGGTGCAACTAGCTAGCCAACTAGCTAGCTACCTAGGACATGGTGCGAGAGGCCTATTAGTTAGTTAGCTTGAGACAATGTACGAGTGCGAGATGGATAACAACAGAGGGGGCGACATTGCGCGCGTTCCTCTGAGTTAGGGCGGGAGGCATGGATGGTGAGAGGAGGGTAGGACCATATGTGTACATGTTTGTGTGTGGTAGCTAGGCAGACCTAGCTAGAGGGGTATATCGATCGGTGTGTGTGGGAAAGAGGCAGATGGAGAGACCTAGAGAGATCATGGGAGACCGACCTAGAGAACAAGAATGTGCGTGCGTGATGTAGAGGATGCTGAGTGGGGAGTGTGTGTGCATATATATATGCACACACGATAGGAAAGTTAGTGGTATATATTCACAAAGAGAGGAGGAGTGTGCGTGTGGGTGTAAAAGACTCACATATAGATGATAATCAATATAAAAGTGGATTCAAATATTTGAATAAGAGATCATGATGTTTGTAACCCATGCATGCATGAATATAATCGATATATGCGTGTGGTTTTGAATCAAACATGCAATACTATGTACACGTCAAACAAGCCCAAATTGATTTGAATTTGAGACACCGATGGCAGGCATCATTTGACCACATTGCATCCATGCATGGACATAACTATTCAAATTTGAGATAATGTGTGGCTTTCGCAGCTAACATCTAAATGCTGTGTGTGTGTTGGGGGAGGGGGGGCATGCATTGTGTGTGTTAAACACATTATACATATGAAAACAGGGTTTAGATCATTCCGAACGTCTAGCTAGAGCATGAAATGTACTGTGATTTGAATTCAACATAAAATTGATACAAATATTTGAATTGGAGATCGTACGGTACATGTAGTTCATATTTAAATAGGATTACTACTATATGCATGTATTGTGTTATCAAGATAATATTTAAATGATGGTATAACATGACAACAATCGTATTCAAATAGGGAAAATTGATTCAAATTGAGTCAATATGATAGACGACAGTGTTTTGATTTTTTTTTCGGGAGTGTTTTGATTTCTTTTTTTGTTTTTGTTGAGGGAAGCGCGAATTGATTTTGTACTGTACTCGCTAAGGTTGTTCTACCGAATTTTTTAGTTATTGTTGTTGGTTTACAATGGCATTTGTAGTAATATAGTAAAACAGGACATGACTCTCTCTTGGTGCGAATTGTTTTTTGTTTCTGTTTTTTACACGTTAAGCTTGTTCTCCCCAAATTTCAATCCGTGCCTTGTTATCCCGAAATTTCATGCTATCTCTTTGTCTCTTGGGCTGCGAAACTCCCGCCCCTTCAACCCGTGCCTTGTTATCCCGAAATTTCAACGCACGCGAAAACTCCCCCCTCCTCCGAAATCGGTCACGTCGCCCCGACACGCGAAATCCCCCTTCTATCCCTCAACCGAAAATCCCGCCTCGACGTCCCATGGTCCAAACGGGTAGGGGTACTTTCGTAACTTACCCCACACTTCGGACAAGTGCGTCCCTTAGCCATGGTTCCCCCTCCCACCCCCTTCGCCCCCCCCATTCGTACATCGAGCCCAGCCGGAGCCTCTTCCCCGACGACATCGTCCGCCGCAACAGCTCGACGTCCCTCATCCACTGCACCGGATGAGGATCCGTCGTCGATCTCGTCGTCCCGCCGGTTCAGCCGCCCCGGACTCCACCTCCAAGGAGTTGCCCCGATGTTCGCCTCATCTATCGTGCCACCTCCATTCCCACTCAAGATGGCAATGGGGCCCCGAAACCCGCGTCCCCGCAGGTTTTCACCCTATTAGGGGACGGGGATGGGCGTCTTCTTAACCCCGCTGGGCTGCTGCTGGGTAAAGTATAAAACCCGACACGTTTCGCGGGTCCAAACCCGTTTGAGCAATACCCGAACCCGAAACCCGCCATCCCCGTCAAAATACTACACTAAGCGTATTGGAAATATGCTCCTTGTAGCTACTGAACCATGTACTATTGTATTGTGCTGAAAATTGCTCCTTGTACCTACTGTTATTGCTCTTTTTGCTCAAGTTATGATGCTAAAATATGCTCCTTGTAGCTGCTGAACCATGTACTATTGTATTGTGCTGAAATTTTCTCATGTTATGCCGCTGAAATATGCTCCTTTTGCTGCTGAAATGCTACTCTGTGCTGCTACTATGTTTGCTTAAATATGCCGATTTCCCCGTGGGTTCCTCGTGGGTTTAGAAAACCCGATGGGTTTAGGGGACGGGCAAAAAACTAGCCCCGCGCACGGTGACGGGGACGGGGATGGGTTTGTGATTTTCTCGTGGGGATGGGTTTGGGCAGGCATAACCCGATGGGTTTCGTCCCCGTTGCCATCTTGAATTCCCACTAAGCCGTCTTCGTCGGCACCACCGGAACCGCAGCACCATCACCGATTCCTCGGATGAAGCTGAGGCCTAGTCGGCGCCACCAAAAAGGTTCTACACTAATCGCTGCATTTTCTCCTTTATTTGATCTCACGGTGCTGCCGCTACTCGATCCCGAGCCGCCATGGCGCGGCTCCATCGACGCGCGGCGGCGTCACCGGCCACTTCCTCCACGGCGTCTCTCCGCCATGGCGTTGCTCCCTTGGCGGCGACGCCCACATCAGCACGAGCTGCTGCTGCTACGGCTCCGGCTGTTGCTGGCCATCCTGCTGCTGCTCCGGCTGTCGCTCGCGCTGCAGCTCTGCTCTTGCTCTTGCTCGCGTTGCTGCTCTACTCTTGCTCGCATTACTGCTGCACGACACTACTAGAAAAACGGCTATAGCTAATATGGACATTAATGGCGCACCATGATGGTGGTGCGCCACTGCTATATAGCAGTGGCGCACCAGAATCAGGTGCGCCATTGCTATTTTTTTACTAATGGCGCACCACTTGAGCAGTGCGCCATTGCTATTTTTTTGTCCATCCTCCCCCCCACCAGACATAGCAATGGCGCACCACACCTAGGTGCGCCATTACTAAGGTACATAGTAGTGGCGCACCTAGGTGTGGTGCGCCATTGCTATGTCTGGTGGGGGTGTGCATGCGTGTGTGTGTGAGGTTAGTAATGGCGCACCAGGGAGGGTGCGCCATTACTAACGTCTCACACACACACAAACACACACCCCACCACACACACACAAACACACACAAACACACAAACACACACCCCACACCCCACCACACACACACAAACACACACACACACCCCCCCCCCCCCCCGTGGATCGCCTTTTCAGTTTAAAAAAATATAAAAGAAAATGATAAAAGATTCAAAAAAATAGATGCCCATGTGTTATGTGTTCTAGTTGTTAGGAAAATTAACAAACATGAATTTCGATTTTTTTTGCAAAAGGCCGCCGTGTTTCGGTAAAATGGCCGTAACTTTTGCATACGACCTCCGATGAAAAAGTTTTATATATGAAAAAGCATCTACTCGAAAAGTTACATCCGAATTCAACGGGCTATGCCCGTTATCGATTTTTTAGAACCCTCAAAAACCCCACAGAATAAAAGTTACGATGCTTTTAAGATCTGGAGGGAAAAAATAAAAAAATTAAAAAAAGTTAGCAATGGCGCACCAGTGCATAGTGCGCCACTACTATTTTCCCGCCTTCAAAATTCAAAAAAAATTAAAAATAGTAATGGCGCACCACACCTAGGTGCGCCATTACTAATTTAAAAATCAAACTCAGTAATGGCGCACCTGCCCATGGTGCGCCATTACTATCTTCCCGCCTTCAAAATTCAAACTATATCAAAAAAATAAAAAAAAAGTTAGTAATGGCGCACCTGCCCAAGGTGCGCCATTACTATCTTCCCGCCTTCAAAATTCAAAATAAATCAAAAAAAAAAGTTAGTAATGGCGCACCTGCCCAAGGTGCGCCATTACTAATTTAAAAATCAAACTCAGTAATGGCGCACCTGCCCATGGTGCGCCATTACTATCTTCCCGCCTTCAAAATTCAAAATAAATAAAAAAAATAAAAAAAAAGTTAGTAATGGCGCACCTGCCCACGGTGCGCCATTACTATGCCGTATATATGGCTGGGCGGGGTCCTCTCCTCCTTACCTCTTCATTTTTCTCCTCCACTCCACCTCTCCTCCACTCCATCTCCTCCACTCCATCTCCCCTCCTCTCCTCCACCATACTCCCCTCCTCCTCTCCGGCGACCTCCTCCTCCTCCTCTCCGGTGACCTCCTCCCACTCCTCTCCGGCGACCTCCTCCTCCTCTCCGGCGACCTCCTCCTCCCTCCTCTCCTCCCCTCCCCTCACGGTTTCTCCTCCCTCCTCTCCGGTGAGCTCCTCCTCCCTCCTCTCCGGTGACCTCCTCCTCCCTCCTCTCCGGTGAGCTCCTCCTCCCTCCTCTCCTCCCCTCCCCTCACGGTTTCTCCTCCCTCCTCTCCGATGAACTCCTCTCCGGCGACCTCCTCCTCCTCTCCGGCGATGTAGGCGAGCTCCTCTCCGGTGACCTCCTCCTCCTCCTCTCCGACGATGTAGGCGAGCTCCTCTCCGGTGACCTCCTCCTCCTCCCTCCTCTCCTCCTCGCGGTCTCTTCTCGGCCCTCCTCTCCGGCGAACTCCTCTCCGGCAAAAGAACGTACAAGATCAAAAAACGAGAACAAAATTTGAAAAAATATCGTGCAAAAAACGAGCAAAAAAAAAGGGCAAAAAAATCGCGATCCAGATCCAGATTCAAAATTCAAAATAGTAATGGCGCACCGTGGGGGTAAGAATGTGCCCCATTACTATTTTCCCGCTTCCAAATTCAAAAAAAAAATCGACAAAAAATAATAATAAAAGTTACCAGTGGCGCACCTGAAAAGGTAGTAATGGCGCACATGTGGTGCGCCATTACTACCTGAGATAGTAATGGCGCACTATGTGGTGCGCCACTGTTACCTGCAATACTAATGGCGCACCAGAGGTGCGCCATTAGTATTTGTTACTAATGGCGTGGTAATAGTGGCGCACCTATAGTGCGCCATTAATGGCAAAAATAGGTGCGCCACTAACAGTCCTTTTTCTAGTAGTGCGAGCAGCAGCTCCGGCACTCGCTCGTGTTCCTCCTGCTGCTACGGCTCTCGCACGTGCTGATGCTCTGGGCGCTGCTACTGCTGCACGACCAGCTGCCCCGGCTGCTCTCTGGTAGTACGTTCCCTGCTGGAGCGGCTGCCGATTTAAATCACTGCTTCTCTGCCACTAGTGCTCGAGTGGCCAAAACTACTAGTGCATTGCTTCTCTGCTACTACCGCATTCAGTTCCGAAAGTAAAATTCAGTTTTGACAGACAAATTCAGTTTCGAGAGTACATTTCAGTTTTGACAGTAAAATTCAGTTTTGACAGTTAAATTCAGTTTCGACAGTTAAGTTCAGAGACGAGCGGCTAATGTCTTTTACATCTAGCACTTTTTGGTGATGTATTTTACATCATCTATTGGAGATGCTATTAGAATCCTACTTCAGTTTAACATTATCTCTCTTGTCCTACTTCAGCCTCGCCGTCATACACCTCACCGGAGCTGGTCCAATGACAAAACCATCCATCACAGCGGAGCAGTACTCCCGGATCCATCTCCAGACGCATCAGATCTTCTTCCCCGCCTCCGACAGCCACATCAGCCACAGCATCCTCAGCGACCAACCCAATGATGCTGAGATTGACATGGCTTCGCCAAAGAGGTTGTACACTTGTCACATCACTTTTTTACTCTACATGTAATATATATTGTCCACTGAGCACACGTAGTAATGAGAAATACGAATAGTTTCTCCCATATGACAAGCAGTGTGGTACTAGGCAAGTTAGCTATCCGTGATGGACTCTCTCGAAAGCCATCATTATTTATTTCTGTGCGTTGGAGCTGTGCATGTGTAGACAGGCCTGGGAGTTGAGCTAGTAGGGCAGTGGGCTGGGTCCAAAGTAGTAGAAGTAGTACAAAAACATTTTTGGAGTGTGGGCTTTTGCCTGTTCAAGCCTGCCTACTAAAATGGCCACTGGTTGAAAGGAAAAGTGAAGGAAAGACATAGGAATTGGAAAGTTTCCACTACAAAAAAAAAGACACATCCGTGACATTATGGCTCAAACGAAAACTTTTTCTGTCATGGTTGTGACACTTCTATGACAATAATTGTGACAAAAACACGTATCATCATAGATGTGATGGGCTCCTACTTCTATGACAAAAAATTATGACAGAAAATGGGCTTTTCGTCCTGGGCGGGCCATAGACACAGCCGCATGACATTCTTTGGGCCATCCATGACATAAAAAATCATGGTAGAAGTGAGGCGGAGGAAATTTTCGGGGAATTCCCGGTTACGGTGGGTGGTCGGGGCCGAGCGATGCAGTGTGGTTTTCACGCTTCTCTCGTACGCGTGCGTGTGTGCGAGGCGTTCGCTAACTGAACTCAAGCGAGGCGTTCACTTACTGAACCCGAGCGATCGCACTAGCTACGTACTGAAACTGATCGATCCTTTCGCTGCTAACTGAACCCGAGTGATTCCTTCGCTGCTAACTAAACCCAGGCGATTCCTTCGCTGCTAACTGAAGCCCCGGTCGAGCCCCCGTACATGTGAGACATAGCCGGTTGGGTTGCCTCTCAATGAACAGTGCCCGTTGCTGCCGCGCCCGTGATACGTAGAACGAGTCGAGACGCATCGATCGAGCCCCTTGCGTGAGGCGTGGTGAGTTGACCTAGCCAGTTGGTTGGCTATGGATGAACAGTTCCCGTTGCTGCCGCCCGCTTGTATGCCCCACCCCAGCCGGTGGGTTGGCTGTGGATGAACAGTACCCTGGCCGTGTGAAGGTGGTTGGCGCTGGATGAACAAGAACCCGAGGAGGCCAGCCGGTTGGGGGTGGATGAACAGGACCCCGTGGAGGCTGGATGAATAGTAGCCGGTGGAGGCTGGAGGAAGTCGACGGTGGATGAACAGTAGCTGGTGGAGGCTGGAGGGAGGTCGACCGTGGATGAACAGTAGCCCGTGGAGTCCCGTTTTGCGGTACGCCACACCCCTCCCGATGAACAAGACCCCCGTTTCAACCGTAGGCAGTTGGGGAGAAGTCCGTTTCCTCCGTTTTGCGGTACGCCAGAGCCCTCCCGATCAACAGGACCCCGTTTCGACCGTAGGCACTCGAACAGAAGTCTGTTTCCTCCGTTTTGTGGTACGCCAGACCCCCAGCTGATGAACATGACCCCGTTTCGACCGTAGGCGCTCGAACAGAAGGCCGTTTCCTCCGTTTTGCGATACGCCAGACCCCGAGTCGATGAACAGGACCCCGTTACGGCTATTCCGTCCAAGCCAGTTGGCTCCTAATGAACAGGACGCGTTTCGACCCAGTCGGTTGGCTCCTGATGAACACGACGCTGTTTCCTCTGTTCTGACCTAGCCGGTTGGCTGCCGATGAACAGGAGGTCGTTGCTGTCGTCCGTTGCCTCTCTCCATGTACACGAGCACTGGCCGTACGTATGCGTGAGTTCGCGTTAGAGACCCCGCCCGTATATGTACGTACATGGCCGTATTTTTTGTTGTGAGGCTGTACGTACGTGTACACGATTTAGACGGGGCTGCCTGAATTGCTACGTCGGGGGCTCTACTGCGACACGTTCCGCTCCTTACACGCGCACGGTTCATCGTTGCAGAAAGACCGATCGACCAGTATGTACGTACACGTTCGCGACCAGACAGACAACGCTACGTATGCTTCGACCGAGTGGGTCCATGCTCTCAGGGAGGATAAGGAGGCACTTCCTTACGTGCGAAGATTTAGCAGGTGGGTCCCAGCTGCCAGGGGGAGGAATCATTTTTTTTGCGCGTAATAAGGAGGCTTTTCCTTGCGTGCGAAGATGTAGATGGTGGGTCCAGCTGTCAGCCTCACCACATACAGTCCTCTTCCGATGGCTGTCGTTCATTGACCACGTTGACTACGCCGCACCGAGAGCACCAAGGCGGTGGACGATGGCGAGGCCTAGGAAGGGAACGACGTGGAGCCGGGGAAGACACGGCAGTGGATGCCCACGCGGATGGGAGTACGAGGGTTGACTGGTTCAGCTGCGGTGTGAGGCTGCCATCAACGGAGAATAATAGGGGATATGAGTGAGTAGAGGGAAGGCCTGGCCAGCAGGACAGCCGGCCACGGGAGGCAGGAGGAGGCGGTCCCGCCGGCGCTGGTTTGGGCGGCTGGAGCAAGAAGATCAGATATTGAAGAAGCAGCACGGCCGTTGGATTAGCATCCAACGGTCACTACTGCTAGAATCATTTGTTGACAAAGTTGACGAAGCCGTACGTACGCGTCAACCTAGTAGGCCCACAAGTCAGCCACTCAATCTGATGGGTGCCACTTGTCATTGGTAGGAATCATTTTTTTGCGTAATAAGGAGGCACTTCCTTCCGTGCGAAGATATGGCTGGTGGGTCCCAGATGTCAGGGGGAGGAATCATTTTTTTTGTGTAATAAGGAGAAACTTGCTTGCGTGTGGCCATGGACCATGTGGGTCCCTACTGTCAGCCTCTCCACGTACATCCCTCTTCCGATGGCTGTCATTTGTTGACCATGTTGACCATGCCGCGCCGAGAGCACCAACGCGGTGGACGATGGCGAGGCCCAGGAAGGGAACGACCCAGAGCCAGAGAAGCCACATCAGTGGATTCCCATGCTGAGGGGAGTATGAGGGTTGACTGGTTCGGCTGCGGTGTGAGGCCAGTGTCACCAGAGATTAATAGGAGGTGTGGGTGAGTACAGGGATGGCCTGGCCAGCGGTGCGAGTAGGAGGGGGCGGTGAGGCCTGCACGGCAGCACAGCCGGACACGGGAGGCGAGAGCAGGCGGTCCAGCCGGCACTGGATGGGCGGCTGGAGCAAGAAGATCAGAGATTGAAGAAGCACGACGGCCGTTGGATTGACATCTAATGGTCACTTCTCCTAGAATCGTTTGTTGACTAATATATAATAAGTAAAGAATTCTTGCATACGCGTCAACTTAATAGGCCCACAAGTCAGCCTCCCAATCTGTGGCAGATAGCATACAACCCATTTGCTATTTTTTTAAATAATTTAAAGCTCATTTGCAAATTCTTATGCAATTTATTGCAGTCCATTTTCTTTTTGTTGGCCAGGACCAGGGCTAAAAATTTAAATGAAATTTTGCATATTTCGGTGGGGTCCAAACTATTTTTAATCCCGAAATGTCGAGCCATATTTAAAGTAATTTCAAAATATATTTAAATTAGGTTAAAAACCAATGAAATTTGAAATCTGAAAATGTGAAAAAATAGAAATTTGAAAGTAATTGCCAATTTGTTGTGTGTTTTTTATATTTACAGCCCATTTCATATTACTTTTAAGATTTCCAGCCGTCTTGAAAGATTTGCAGCCCAGCCGGGCGGAGAAAAACAAGTTGGCCTGGGTTGGGTTGGCCTCGATTGGGTATTCATCAGAAAAAAAACAACTGGGCTAGCCATTTTCACAAAGAAAAAAATAGCTAGGCTGGTCATGTGGTAAACGTAAAATAGAAGCCTGGGCTAGACAGGCTACAGCCCAGTTGATACCCAGCTCCGTCTCAACAATAACAAAAAAAAAAACTGCTACAGCTGCTAGGTCCCAGGTGTCAGCCGCTCTTGTGTAGTTCTCTTGTCTATTGACTATACGCTAGCAATGTCGTGGGTCCTAGATGTCAGCAGACCACTACGAGGAAGCATTTTATTTTTTGCTTGTAACAATGAGGCATTTGCTTGCGTACGGCCATGGACATGGTGGGTCCCTACTGTCATCCTCTCCATGTATAGTCCTCTCCCGATTCCTCTCCTTTGTTGACCATGTTGACAATGCCAGACGGCAGCGACACGGCGAACGCACCAAGGCGCGCGGTGGACGACGGCGAGGCCTCGGACAGGAACGAACAGGAGCTGGGGAAGATGCGACAGTGAAGTCACTGGCAAAGGGGGGTACGAGGGTTGACTGGTTCGGGTGCTGGGTGGAGCTGACGTCGCCGTTAACAATTTAGGAGACGGTAGGGCGGCGATGCATGCGCGGAGGCGCAGCCAGCCGTGGGAGGCGGGAGCAAGCGGCCCCGCCGGCACTGGTTTGGTTTTGGCGGCTGGAGGAAGAAGAGATTGAAGAAACACGACAGAGTGTACAAGCAACAGGAGTACTTAACAACATTAACTGAAAGCAGCAGGAGCACTTAACAACCAGAGCTGAAAGCAGTGTGAGTACTTATACAGGTTCAACCGTACAAGGCACGCCTCGAACAGTGCTACTTTGCCTACTGTCAATGAAGGGTGAGGCCACCATGCCCCAGGACAAGGCCCAGGCGCCACCCCGCGCATCCACAACTTTCTGAAAGTGGCTTCATCTCGCAATGTGGTCAATAAACAGGATATTCGCTTCAGAGCCATGGAAAAGCATGAACATAACCTTCTGTCCTATTCTCCAAGATCGTCGGGCCTTCATGATTTGAGACCACCCATGAATAATTATCTTTTCACCTCTAAGGGAAATGGAGTAGGTTGACATAAACATCATGTTGTGACCAAGTGCAAGTCTTAGTCGACCATGGCCAGGCATCTGTATAGGAACAATAAAACTGGGCAGTTTCTGTTTCAAGAAGAAGAACACAGCTGTAAAACTATGTATAAGCAAGAGTTTATGAACAACATATATAACAGAAAATAGCTCATACCATTAGTTTCTTGACACAGTTGGACCTGTTCAACGTGTGCACCAGTGGCACACATATCCCCCGTGGCCTTCCACCATTGAAATGCCCCACAAGGTCCTCAAGACGATCAATAAAGTGTAGGAGTTGGTGGATGTCGTCCCAGTCGACTTCGGTGCCATCAGTAACCATCAAGTTCTTATCAAATAACAGACGAGTAGTGTCCTACACTTTGTAATAACCTACGCGTGTCACCAATTATAAGAAATATTAGTTAGAAGTAGCATCATTGTGTTGCTACTTCTAAAGTCAAATTGTGATCAGTTAGACAGAATAGGTGGATTACAAAGTAAAATAGGCCACATGCAAGAACCATATACAAAACTGACATGGATGAACCACTGGAATGACGTCGGGGTGGAAGGTCATAGGGAAGATAAGACCAGGTTCTTCTATTTCCATGAACATTGGTGTTCCAACTTTTAGTCCGTAACACTTGACAAAGTTTATCCAAGTTTGGCCATAAAAAAAGAAGCGATCTTCTTGGTTAATGAACCCAACTGTGAACTTATATCCATGGCATGTCTCCAATGTGACCATTATACTGGTGACTTCAGTTATGGCAAGGCCGACCTTCTTGAGTACATGTGTTCTGGCAGAGCAAGGGATGCACTGCAGGAAAAATAATATGAGAACACAATTTATTCGCTATCCAAATCTAGAAATAATTTCCTCTTTCACGTCAGTGTTCAGCATGGTACTAGTACCTTTTATCCAAATATAGCAATCCTAATTTCCAAATTAGTCGACAGCATGTTCTAAAACCCCAACCCTACCGGATAGAAAAGAGGATTCTAGGAACATACCGTGCGCTTTTTGAAATCCTGTGTTAGGATGAGAAGGAACAAGTCTGTCGTCTCGCCAAGGGCGTAGAAACCTGTAGGGTCCTCACACTTTGGGCACTGCAAATGAAACACACTAGATTCAGTACGAAGAAAAATGCATCAACGGCGGCGGTTGCCATCCTAGGATTACCGGTAACAAAGGGACAAGGATTTATCAGGGATGGATGAAGATTTCGTACCTGGTTCTCCATGAGAAAACCCTAAGAAATCGCCGAGAGATGGTTTTCTCTGAACAATCAGATGAGGGAGAAGGGGATTCAGGTCGAGTGAAATAATGCTGCTTCGTCCGTCGAGCTAACTGCTAATGCTGGAAAGGTGGGGTTTTGTGATTTGATGGCTCATTGAGCATTACTACGGCGCTACGACCGGGGTGAGTCTACCGTGAAGTTGTGCACTCTAATTTGGTTCATGGCACATGGACCTGGTTGCTGGATGTCCCGCATATCAGCGAAATGAAGTAGAAAGGGGACAGGAGTAACTAGTTACACATAAAAGTTGATAAGAGAGATACTCCCTCTGTAAAGAAATATAAAAATCTTTTATATCACCACTTTATAAATAAGAAAAATCAAGGGGAATATATATACATAAATATGGGGTTCGGATATATATATGTTTGTTTTTTTATAATAAAATGCTCAGATTTTTTTTGAGACATAAAATGCTCAGATAGGCTGAGGGCTCTTGACTTTGGGCCACAGGCCGGTGGGCATGCATGTTTGGGGGCCCATGTGTTCTAAGTCAGCACATTTCAACCCATAAATATTGCATCCGATAGGGACGCCGCTGGTTTTAGATGCTGTCGCAAGGAGAAGACAGAAAATTGAATAAAGCATAGAACTGTTAGACTGAAATCGAACGATAGTTCCCAACCAGCAATCAGAGTTGCAATTCTTTCAGGATGTCCAATGTGATATACGCTAGTACTACTTATACACATAGGACACTTGTTTCACCATGGAATATATTACATCAAAAGATCTCAGAGGATAGATCAGTGCGGCAGTTGCGTGCTGCTACTAAAGAATTTCAAAGTTGATTAGGACCAGATCTCCTTGCAGAGAAACTTCGATTATGACATCATCCCCAACCACAAGACTTGATTGAGTTTTGAACCTTGACCATCCTTTAGCATCAATCATCATGCGACCATCCTTTCTACTTACGGAATATTGCGCAGGTTCATTCACACCAAGGCTGCGCATGGTAAGAGAAACTTGGCCATGGTCGCCCGGATTATTGAACGACTCCCTCATTGCTCTTGGAATTTTTTGTTTGCAAACAAGAGGACATACGCAAACAGTTAGATCAACACGGTGAATCATCTGAAACAACATGGAAAGACAAAAGAACGAAGCGCTTGGGCCCAGTCTATTGTAAGGACTTTGGAATATGCAGTGCGAACTGCAGCCCAGTCTATTGCCAGTGCAAGTGCAAGTTCAAGTGTTGGTGCAGGTGCCGGAGCCGTTGCTGGTGCCTGTGGCGGTGCGACCGGTAGTGCTGCTGCTGCTGCCGGAGACAGTGCTCCTTCTGGAGCTACTGCCGGTGTTGGTGCCGGATCCTCTGGTACATCAGCTTGATTCGCTGACGCGGTCGATGCCCAATCTTCTACTAGATCAGACTGAGATGTTGCCGCTGTCAGTGCTAGAGCCAGTGCCGGTGCTCGATCTGCTATGTCTACCGATGCTGGAGGTGGTACCGATGTGCGAGATAACAGCGCTCGTCTCTAGTCTGCTTTGATTTCAGACTGCAGCTTTGTGACTTTGCTATGCATCCTTCTTAAGCGAGAGTGCACATGAGCAATTCGAACTTCCTCTGGCTCCGTGACCCGGATCCAGTCCTTTTCTTTCCTTCTTTTAAAGGTGACAAGGACTAATTCTGGCGTGTTTGTTAAAGTAAACTGCAGTTGATCAGAGGGCTTCAGATTGTACTCAGACAACAAACGGATCCAATTGTGTCCACTAATATAAGTGATGGACAGTGCCTTCGTTATTGACACATCATAAGAAGTGAAACCTACTAAAATAACCATCATAGAGCAAACCAAACGGTTTATTCTGTAATGAATGTGACATGGCAAAACCTGCATCGTAAAATTGCAGCAAAAGTAAGAAAACATGACAATTAATCAATGAGATTTACTTTATGTGACACGACTTAACCCTTACCAGGAAATCACTATCTTCAAGTTCTAAATTGAAGGTTGTTCATCCAACTACGGGTGGCATGCAGGGCCCCTCCATACTCCCACAAGCAGGACAGTCCAAAGGTCGTGACAACTCGTATGGACCGAACATCCGTGGGAATAGAAATCTTGGTGGGTGCGATAAACCCTGCAATGCATACATATATTGGAGTGTAACCATAACTAATGTACACTCCCGCCATCCACAAAAATAAGATCATCTGGATATTTCAAAATATACGGACTGAATTGAGTGGACAAAGACACCAAAATGTGTCTAACTCTATATACATCTGATTCAGAAAAAATGTAAACATCTTATGTCTTTGAGCAGAGGGAGTACTATACTGGCATGAAAAAACACAGATATGAAACAACCAAAATTGGTATTATAGGTTCACCATTTCTAAAACATTAACATAGAGTGTTCTCAGGATTCACCACAAAACAAAAGCGGCAGTACTAACCCATACAGGGTTCACACACACAAATCAAGTACTGAACAATATTACTTACTACACACAAGCCAAGTTGCACTAATTAAACTCTGCAGACTATTTCTTGCCACCGACCTACGGGATGTGCCCCACATAACTAACCAGGCCATGGACATCATGAGAGATGTCTATCGGCACCTTCACCATCCCGTCAACCTTGGAGAACCTAACAGTGTGGTCTTTCCACTCATAAACATGCCGATGAAGACACGCCGTGTCGGATTTGTTGGGAAGCTTTACAAGAACCACACCCTTCATAATCGCAGGCACAGCTACGAAATTGTTGTGGTGAAGTACACCCTCGAGAACACGCCTGACAACAATGCTACAGGGAAACACTTGTTCACGACATGTGGCTACAAGGACACGGCAGCTGGATAGTTTAGTAGTGCACATCCTCAGGTCTTCCAGTTCACACGGCATGACTTTGAGAACTTCATCTCCATAGCGGACCTGATTCTTATTCAAACAAAAACCAATATTTTATTACTGCCTCTGTTCACAAATTTAAGATGATTTTCTTATTTTACACCATATAAGACTACATATAAGCACAGAAATGAGTGAACAAAGACACTAAAACATGTCTACATCAGATACACAAAAAAGTTAGAACATCTTATATCTGTGAACATAGCGATCACTTACAATACCCATAACACAAGTTACCGATGGTACTATATTCTCTTCCTCCAGCTAGCATTGATGTTCATAAAGTAGTTGAAAGTAATCTATAAGAAATCTGTGTTATGTGCAAAAATCATATGCATGTCAACCACTCGCATGTTTTGGTCAAAAGAGACATTTAGAATAGTCATTTGGCACACAAAAACCACATGAAAGATCGCTCAGAAAGTTATACTACTAGTACTATGTGTACATTACACAAACATCACATATTAGCAAGCACTTTGCAAGTTAGATCAGAAAACACTATCAAGATCGCCAGAAAGATCGTCAACAAGAGATATTACCTCGACCGGCTTAACGAGGGATTCCGGAGAGGTGGCCTTGGCCAAGGCGATGGCCTTGAGCTTGTCTGTGGTCGTCTCGGCGGGGTGCTTGCGCTTCTTCAGACTCTGAGCCTCAACAGTTTTGGCCAGAGCCATAGACATCACTTTGGCCTGTGCTCCAGGGTCCATCAAGAAATTGTCAAATAGAAATAAAAGGAAAGAAAACAATAATCAGAAACCCAAAAGAAGAATAGAGAGGGAGTTGAGATCGGTCGTGGGGTTGCAAAAGATGACTAGAACGAAAGTATAGCAGCACCATTGATGCGCTCACCTTTCCTTCTTTGGGAGACAAGAACAATGGCAGAAGCGAGTTGGGGTTTTCTTGAAGAAATGAGGAACAAGATGAGGGAGAAGCGAGTGTAGTTTTCTTGAAGAGAGGAAGACGATGAAGAAGAGTGAAATGATGGTTGCTTCGTCCGTCCAACTTACTGCTGGAAAGGTGGGGTTTTGTGATTTGACGCCTCATGAGGCATTACTGTGGCGCTACGACCGCGGTAAGTCCACCGTGCAGTTGTGCACTCTAGTGCGGAGTAATTTGGTGCATGGCAAGTGGACCCCGAAGCTGGCTGTCCCACACGTCGGCGAAAGTGAGTAGCAAGGGTCCCGATGACTGTGGAGGAGGATCCGCGCGGTAGAGCGTCTCCACTATTTCTTAAAAAAATATTTTTTTGATTACAGCAAGCGTTTCCACTCTTACAACGGAGGAGTGCAAAACACGGCAGCCACTTGAACTTACACTACTAGTACTCCTACTACTAGGCATGTGCAGTGGTTCATACAGCAGTCTTATCTTGTTGCCAGTGTAGTAAGATATGACGATAAAAAATGATGTATAGTAAACTGATTATACCACCTGAAGAAAAGTAACTGATTATAAATAAATCTGTTGTGAGGGATATTGTTGCGAGTGTTTCAGCATATTTTTGGTTTACATCACGGCTAGTATTCATGAATACGGTCCTGGGTGGGTCCCCTGTGTGTACGTGCCTTCTATCCCGTGCTACCTCGGTGTATAGTCGACCTATGCTGGAGTACTATTATTTTTAGTAAACAAGGCAACCGGAGAAGTAGAATCAAGGGATGGAGGCGGCAGCCGCTCCGGAAGGGTGTCTCGGCAGGATTGACATCCCGTGGCATGCTGTGCGCATGTCATCTATGAACAGTAGTGTAACATGCCCATTTTTTTAATGTCCGATCGAGAATGAACGGTGAGATCAATGTCAACAATACTCGGGGTACAGTGCATGGAGAGTATGCTGCTACAGTGCTCAGTCAAATAGGAACCATACGAAGCATGCCTCTATAGTGCTCTGTGCTACAGTGACTGTTCTGGACCGTCTGAGTTTGATCCAACGATCATGTTACACCGTGACATGCCCATGCAGAGGATGCCTAAACAGCACCGAAGTCCCTCTGCTTCTCCAGGCGCATGACGGTGGTGATGCAGGGTGCCACCGCCCGCAGAGCCCGCTCCCGGTCGACGGGAGCCAGCTCGTCAAAGACGGCGTCCAATGGCACAAATGGATTCCGGTGACGTAGCCCGGAGAGGATTCGCCCGGCAATGGCGACGGCCGCCCGCACCCCCTCCTTGTCCAGCGCCGCCCCCACCACTGCGCAGAGATGATTCAGCTCCTCGGAGATATAGGTGAAGAAGGAGACTAGGTCAGGAAGCCGCAGCTCATTGAAGTCGATGGGCTGGTTGAACAGGTTTAGCCCGACGGCCGGCATGGTCGCGCTGGCACGATGGTAGGCATCGCGCAGCTGCAACACTTGCGTGGCAACATGGTCCAGCAAGTGGTTGAGGTGATCTTGGACCTCATCACGATCGGCACGCTCGCGCTCCAGCCGGCTCGCCATCAGGGCAACCTGGCCGCCTAGGGTATCTCCCGCTTTCTGCAACAACGCCGCCGACACCTCAAGCATCTTTGTGGTGGACTCCTGCCGCTTTTGAAGCTCCATGAACTCCCGCTCCTAACGGAGGAGCATGACACTCTTCTCCTCCCTGAGCTCAAGGATCTCCACGTCCTTGGCCCTGAGCTCCGCATCCTTGGCCTGGAGCTCCTCTGTCAGGCGCCTCACCTCAGACTCCATGATCTGGTGCGCCGCCATGGAACCCGGTAGAAGCAATGGGGAAAGGGAGCAAAGGGGGCGAAACAGCTGGAAGGCAATGCAATCTACGGGAAGGCGGAGGGATCGGCGTAAATCTTTTGGTTTTCACCATGGGAAACCCCAGTCGATGCCTTTTCACATCAAGGGGCAGTGGGTTTTACTGGCGGAGTCATCATGACTAATTCCTGTCGTGCCTGCTCCCGTCAAACGAAAAAAGAATCCTGCCGTGCCCAAGGACCAAAGCAACACAACGGTGGATAGTATGTTAATTTACCTAGCCGCAAGGAGGGAAAAAATGCTTGAAAAAACAAATGTGGCAGCGGCCTAGCTGATCGGTCGCACTAGCACAACTAGCTAGCCACCGTGCTTGTACTCGGCGGGAAAGGTGGGGTTTTGTGATTTGATGACTCATTACTTCGGCGTTACGACCGAGGAGGACCCAGAAACCGCGCGGTAGGGCGTCCCACGCTCCCACCATCCCACGTCTCAATAAGGAAGAAAATATGCGTGCACCACCAGGGAGGACCCAGAAACCGTCGGTAGGGTGTGCCATGTCTCAACACGGAGGAAAATGTGCGTGTAAAAATATATGAGACGTAGCTATGGTAAGAACTCGGGACCCAGACAGTGGGTCGAAAACACCCCACTAGCCACACAGCTTCATCATGCTAACGTGGCACGGAGGATAGGTGTGGTTAGCTCCATCTCGACCATCCACGAGGTCTCTTGTTCCTAGGCAATTCATCTATTTTCCAAGCATTTTTTAGTTATAATAACACCACGGCCAGCTCGTGCCGCTCTTCATGTTTGCCCGTGTGTCTAAAGATTGTAGATTGAGAGGAGAGAGATCGCAGACATGGGGCCAGGCAGTAAGTGAGTCAACATTCATGCACGTGCTGACGAGCCACTCCCTCTACTCTACTCAACGTGATACAGTACAGTATAAAATCAAGTTATGCGACAAAGCCAACAACCGTTGCTATTTTTGGCTATCGACGTACGCTTTGTAGTCTAAGTTGCCGGCTCGAATCTCGTCCTTCTGATTTTTTTAGGTCCAAATTTGTTCCATGATGAGTGGAACCCCCGTGTGTTGTTCTGATATTTCTGTGTATGAGGAATTTTTTGCACAAACACTTTGCGCGGTTAGACAAGTTACGACACCAGTTACATGTATTTTACAAGTTTAGGAACAAAAGTGACAGTGGTGGAGAATATCACGTGCTCCCCACGGCTTAGATGCTACGGTGATACGAGATTGTACGTCATTGGATCTGATATCCAATGGCACCAGGCCGTAGTCTTGGATCTTGGATCCAACGGCTCCCATGAGCTCATATCACGATAGCATCTAAGGTGTGGGAGAACCCAATATTCTCACGTACGAGAGAATATAAGGTGCTCCCCGCAGCTTAGCCGCTACGGCGATACGAGCTGCTAGCAGCCATTGGATCTAAGATCCAATGCCATGTGCGTAGTATTTGTACTTCTGCGCAATTCCCAAACTCTTTGAGGCCTATATTGCAAAAACATTTAGACCTCCTAATGGGAGCCGTTAGATCTCCCGGGAGCTCGTATCACCATAGTATCTACGGTATGGGAGCACCTCATATTCTCCCGCGTGAGAGAACGTCTCAGGTGCTCTCGCTGCTTGGATGCTACGGTGATAAGAGCTTCGAGGCGGTTCGATCTGAGATCCAATGGCATCTGACTATAGTCTTTGTACTTGTGACCAATTCCAAAACTCTTTGAGGTGTTTTTGGCAAAAACCATTCAGACCTACTAGGAGCCATTGGATCTCAGATCTAACGGCACACAAGAACTCGTATCACCATATAGCATCTAAGGTGGGAGCACCTGATATTTCCCCGGGAGGTGGGGGCACAACCCATCGGTGTTTGGGAGGGTGGAGCCAAATATTAAAAAAAAAATCTAAACCCTCCTAAACAAAGACCTTCACAATTTTATCTAAGGTTGGGGGTAACTCGGGGGTTACCCCCCCTCCCGACAATCTACATGGCTCTGCCTATGCAAGAGGCGTAGAGCGAGCGTCTATGTGTGCGAGGTCAATCGAGTCATATATAGAGGGAGATATCGAGTTAGTGTGGGCTAGCATACACTCGAATGAGAAAGACGATACAGAGAGATATCATTCGACGTAGCGGTAGTGATGGCTGGAGGGAGATAGTTACCGAGAGAGTGGCCTAGATAGACTTTGTGTTTGTGTGCGCGACGTGCATGGAGTTTTCTTACGGAGGCAACATATGTGTCTAGAGGGAGAGAGGGATGGCGATATAGAGGGAGAGAGAGAGAGCTCATCATGGAGGGCCCAACGAGGTTGTGTGTGAGAAATACATTTGTTGAGAGTGTGAGGGCGGGTGTGAGATAAATGGAGATCGAAACATGAAGAGAAATAATGAGCGTGTGTCGGATGCCAATAGCTCTATTAACAAAGAGATGAAGATCGATCGATACAGGAAGTATGTGTGGTGAAGGGCGGGGGGGCGATGGACAGACCTAACACAACATTTGAGTGTACATAGTAGTAGACTTAATATTCACATTTCAGTTTAGTGTACATTGTAAACATTGAATTGAGGACCATGTATGGCTTACATTTTATTTTTGAATTCGTGCCATACATGCATGAATTGGAAAAGTAGATGCACTATACTGACTCGTTTGTTGTATTTGAGTGTGTGTGGTCATATGCTTGAATACATACAAAGTTTTCTCACCACCATACCTTTCATATTTAAAATTTGAATTTGCATTAAAAAACCTAGTGTGGATACCATGAAATGTGAAATCTACGTTGAGATCATTATATCACTCGTCATAAATCAATTACCGTCCCTTTTGGAATGACCAATTATTCGCAAGGAAAATACGGGCATTGTAATACATATAGATTCGTTCGGCAATTTTAAAAAAGATTCCTTTCCTGATAAAAAAAAGATTCCTTTCACATTCTCAAATGGTAGCACCCGACGGCGTACCAGCCAAACCGGGCTCATGTCATGGTGGTGGCGTGCGTGGTACGCTAGCCAACCCCAACCAAAAGAACCGTGATAAAACTTCGCGCCTCCACTCGAGCCTCTGCTTTTCAGATCGAAATATCTGGTGGCCAGAATTCCAGCCCTGCGAAATTCCCCTTATGTCCCCGGTCCATAATGACTACTCCTACTACTACCGATGAGCAGTGGAGGGATACTTTAGTAACTAGCCCACGTCACCTACCATGCTGAGCACGTTCAAGTCCCTCGGTCGCCGGTACCCAAGGTCACCCATCAACTCCATTGCCAACTACACTACGATGAGTATAGAATGGAGCTTTGTTTGTTCGTGCCTACTACCTCCGTCATGGTTTATTGGTCATCTTCGCATTTTGTGCTAAATTTTGACCTTACATTTAACTAACAAAATGTTAATGCATGTAACAAAAAATAATATCACTGGAAACTATGTTCAAATACGAGTTGAACGACATAATTTTTGGTGACATGCATTATTTTTAGAGTATGACGCAATGCATTGTTTGAAGTCTAACTAAGCACTATTTGACCAAATTTTATCTTAAAAAATATGAACATCTACTACAACAATAAAGATGTATCACCTGAAAGTTTATTTCATGATGCATGTAATGATATTGTTTTGAGTCCTAGTTTTTAAATTCCAGAAAATCCAAAACTCACCTGAAATTCATGAAACTGCGCATGGTCTTGTGATATGGCACAAATAGGATGTGGTAATTTTTTTGATCAATTTGAGACAAGTTGCTTATGAAAAGTTGCACACATGAACAACCAAGATATTTTGGAACAAAGAGCTATCACGTAAACGCGAACGGTTCACTAATATATTCAAACCGTGGGCGTTAGACCAGCGTGCCGCCACGCGTCCTGCTTCTCATAGGTAGGTGCCATCCGAGCAAGCTTGTGAGTTGACGCGAGGCGTGAGAGCAGGCCGCTGCGTAGGCTCACCGGGAGGCGAGCCCTTTGACCAGCCTTCGCCACCCACCTTCATCCCAACTACACCCACTTTTAATGGCGCCCGCGCCGCAGTTTAAATCACCGCCGCACTCCCCGCTCTCGCTACAATCTTCTCTCCGCCTCTCCGATTCTCCTGTCGTCTGCCTCCAATCAGCCTGACCTTGTCGTACGCCATGGCGCATCACGATGGGCTGCCCCTAGTCTTCCAGTTTCCTGAGGAAGACCCTAATGAGGTTTCGGACGAGCTTGACCTGGCCATGCGGGAAGTCGTCGCATCTGTCGCCGCACCCGTTCCAGCTCCCGTCGCCGCTCCAGCGCCAGCGCCCATCCCCGCGGCATTGATGGGCTGGGAGCCGCACACTGTCGCCCAGCTTGAAGCCGCGGGGATCCACGAGGTCCCCGCTAACTTGCACACGTCCGTGCAACTACCAACGCATGCGCCTGCGCATGCACTGACGCACGTGCCCATGCCGGTGCACGTGAACACCAATGTCTCCGCCACACCGTTGCCAGCGCCTGTCCCCGCGCCGGTGCCAGTGCCCTCCTCAGCGGCATGGGTCGCCACAGTCGACCGCTACCTTGCAGCGACGCCATACGCCGCCTCCCGCCGGTTGACTAGCTCCTGGAGAGCGAAGTCCAGAACATACTGGCCTTCCTTGAAGCTTGGGCCAACGTCCAGGAGTATGCCAACGCCGGCACAAGACGCCGCCGTCGCCACCGCCCAGTGGCCCAACGGCACACAGAGCATGACAGAGGAGCCGCTTCCCGCCGCAAGACGCACCCGCCGCCGCTGCAATTAGTTTTATTCATTTTTTTTGTTCGATCGTGGTATGAATGTAAAGTCACAGTCAGACTGAATGAAATCTATGGTTTGATTGATTGAGTGTTCTGCTGGAGCCCTATCAAATTAAATAAAAAAGTCATCAAGCGACATATATTCCTTCTCATCGCCAACATTTCATATTAAATACCTGCGTCAATTCCAAATAGTTGTAGGGTGTGAGCAGGTCCCTTCGAGCACTAGGTGTCGTGGTAATTTCACGGCAGATGCCATAAGATGGCTAAAGAGGTGGGGCTACGAGAGGACGCCGGTGGGCTCCGGAGGCGAGGTTGGCACGAGCAAGTGCGAGATACGAGACGTACCCAGGTTCGGGGCCCTCTGGAGAGGTAACACCCCTAGTCCTGCCGTATGAGCTGATATGCATAGGGGTTACAGAGTTGCTCCTGGATCTGTTTGGACGGAGGAGGGAGAAGGGGCTAGGCCACCGTTCTGCCTCTCCTGTCAAAGTGTTTGGGGTGTGGTGGAAGATGATGCAAACTAAGAATCGAGCTGACTGAACGATCGATTGGCTGCCCCTCTGCATATGATAGGGCCGAACTCCAGCAGCCGTGGGCGAGCTCCAGTGAGGTCGTGGTAGGGCCGCGAACCCGGGAGGACGATGCGGCGGACGCCCTGCGCTCGCAGCTTCGCGGTTGGGGCGAGCGCCTGTAGGCCTTCGTCCGGCAGGAGCAGGACTGGGCGCGGCAGCTGGAGCAGGCGATCGTGGTCAGATTTTTCTTCTGTGCCTGTCTTGGTTGTTGAATCAGTGGGGGCGCGCCAGCGCACCCACTGGGTGTAGCCCCCGAGGTTCGGCCGGGCTGCGGAGCAGCCGGGTCGAATCTTATGGCTGTCTTTTGCATTCTTTTAATCTTATGCCTGTACGCAGCAGCTGTACGACCTGCGGGCCAGCGCGTTCAACCGGCTCCGGGATCGTTACCGCGAGGCCAGAACCTAGCTCGCCGCCAAGGAGGAGGAGCTGCATCGGGTCCAAGGTATGTCTGCGTGCCTTCAGTGGGTGCGCGCCAGTGTACCCACTGGGTGTAGTCCCCGAAGCCGGCCAGCAGCACGATCACGCTGTCGGCGACCGCGACTGGCTCCAGGCCGAGGTGGACCGGCTGGTGGCCGAGAAGGCCAGGGCGGAGGATGCCCACTAGGCGGAGCTGGGCCGGCTAGCGGAGGAGCGCGGCAAGGCGGCCGAGGAGCTGGCGGACGCCAGCAGGAAGATCGCCCGGCTTGAGAAGGATCTCGAAGCCCAGGCTCGCGCGTCGGCGATCCGGGAGAACAGGATGCTGGGCGAAGTGCAGCACCTTGCCGAGACCTTCGCCCGTAAGTACCATTTCTTCATTTGGGCTGGCTGGCGTAGCCGGCAAGTTGCTTTCTTTGACTGATTTGTTTCTTTCCTTTGCCAGGAGTCTTCCCAGTGACACAGGAGGCGGCCGATGCGGCCGTGTATGCCCACCGGGCCGAGCAGCGCGAGCTGGGGGCGGAGATCGACGCTTACGCCGCTTGGTCCTTCTCGGAGCTCGTTCTTGCCGGCGAGGCCCGTCTTCGGGCCGTGGATGGGCAGATGCACCGCCTGTTCGAGGCCGGCTTGGGCATGGCGAGCGGCCTCTGGCCAAGCACGGTGGTGCCGAACAGCGTCACCCGGCTGGCGCGGTGGCTGGAAGCCGGGGTGGAGCGACTCGGCGCGTGGAGGGCCTCCGCGGCCCGGGCCAGTGCGGAGACGGCGCTGCGCTTCGTCGTGTCGTGGTATCCGGGCATGGACCTCGACCGTCTGGCGGCGCAGCAGGCCGGCGCGGAGGAGGACTTGGTAGGCGCGGGCGCGGCGGATCGCCGGGCGAGCCAGTTACTTGGCAGCGTTCGCCCCGCACGACGAGTTCGTCGTTGAGCGGACGGAAGGCGGCGAGGAGCTCCCTGCTAACTCGCTCGGCCTGCTGCTCGACGACCCAGACGGCAGCTCGGCCGAGACGGGCGCCTATGCCGATGACGAGGCCGACGCGGATGACGACGCCACGAACGAGAGGACGGCGGAGAGCGCTGGACCCAACCCGGCGGCCGCGTCCATCTCGGCTGAGCCGACGCCGGCCGGAGACGACGCGGGTGCCGCTTAGGGCCTTTGCTTTTTCCCGTTTTATCCTTCATGTACTCAAACTTTTGTTAGGTAGCAGGTCCACCCACTGGGGGTGTAGTTCAATGTAATGAACTTGTGGCCGAAGGCCCATGCTGTGTATAAATTTTGCATGCGATTTCACTTTCTGTTGTTCGGCCTTGGGCCTTTTCCTGTTTGTCGTTTCTCTGGGCTTCCTTCCCGCTAGCCGGACAGCCGGGTTGCGGACTGTGGCTAGGACGGGAACTCGGCATTGAGAGCGAACGCACAATACTTAGGCTTTTTCGAACGTTGAGCGCGAGTGAAACACCCACTGGGCCGGCTGGCGGCAGGCGGCGAGGCCGCCTGGCGCGTAGCCGGGCGTGCGGCGAACAAGCGAGAGAGAAACAGTTTGAGCTGGGTTGGCCGTGCCGAGCTGTCTCCCTTAGTCGTTCTTGCGTGACGATGCTTCCGACCTTTGGCTCTTGCCGGCCGGACAGCCGGGAGCCGGCTGTGGCTGGCGAAGAGAGGGCTTTGGCGGCTCGTATCTTCGAGACGGACTAAGGAAAAAGAGCGGGGCGTGGTCTAGCCGGCTAGCCCCCGAGCCCCCGAGACGGCTACGCCGACTCGGTGGGGGAATTAGAAAAAACTTGGCTGTGTGTAGACACAGAATAAAGTGGAAAAAGGGGAGCCCTCGCGCCCCCGAGCCGGCTGCACCGACTCGGCGGGAGAAATAAAAACGGGGGAGCTGCCTGCTTTGATTAAGTCCAAAAGATGGTGATACATACATACATGATTTTAACTGTAAAACGGACGGAGGAGCTCCACGTTCCAGGGCCGACTGGACTCCTCGCCGGCTGCATCTCGCTCGCGCTTGTTCGGCTTCTGCGCGTCGATGAGGTAGTACGCGTTCCGGTCATAGAGAGCCTTGCTGACGATGAAGGGGCCTTCCCAGGGGGAGGCCAGCTTGTGCTGGCCGGCTGTTCGCTGGACGAGCCAGAGTACGAGGTCGCTTTCGCGGAACGCGAGGGGCTTGATCTTCTTGCTGTGGTAGTGGCGCAGGCCTTGTTGGTAGATGGCGGACCGGCTGAGGGCCAGGAGGCGTGCCTCTTCGAGCAGATCGACGCCGTCTTCGCGTGCCTCTTTTGCTTCGGCTTCGGTGTACATCGTCACCCGGGGTGAGTGGAACTCGACGTCGGTTGGAATGATTGCTTCGGCTCCGTAGACGAGGAAGAACGGGGTGAACCCGGTGGAGCGGTTGGATGTCGTCCAGAGGCTCCAGAGGACGGCCGGCAGCTCATCGAGCCAGCTGCCGGGTGAGCGCACGAGCGGCTCGACGAGTCGCGGCTTGACGCCGGCTAGGATGAGGCCGTTTGCCCGCTCGACCTGGCCGTTCGACTGGGGATGTGCGACGGAGGCCAATTCAAGCCGGATGCCAGATGCAGAGCAGTAGTGGGCCAGCGCACCCTTGGCGAAGTTGGTGCCGTTGTCGGTGATGATGCTGTGCGGCAGGTATTGCGTCTCGGTCCAGTCGACAAGGAAGTCGGCCAGTGCTTGGGACTTGATGGTGGTGCGCGGCTCGTAGAGGATCATGTGGCCGGCTAGCTCGATGGCCCACTTGGCCACCCGGCCAGAGGCATCCCGGCAGCCCATGATCTCGCCGATGGGGGCCTTGCTCACCACGATAATGGCGTGCTCTTGGAAGTACTGCCTCAGCTTCTTGGCGGCAAAGTACACGCCGTAGCACATCTTCTGGTAGTGGGGGTAATTCTTCTTGGAGGCGGAGAGCACCTCGCTCAGGTAGTACACCGGACGCTGGACCGGCTGCACCTTGCCCTCCTCAGGGCGCTCGACGACCAGCACCGTGCTGACCACGCGAGAGGTGGCGGCGATGTACAGCAGGAGTGGCTCTTTCTCAGCCGGCGCGGCCAGGACGGGCGCGGTTGACAGCATGCGCTTGAGGTCGCGGAAGGCTTCGTCCGCCTGGCCGCTCCACTCGAACGCCGTCGTCTTCTTCATCAGTTGATACAGGGGCAGGGCCTTCTCTCCCAGCCGGCTGACGAACCGGCTGAGAGAGGCCAAGCAGCCGGTGAACTTCTGGACGTCGCGCAGCCGGGTCGGCTTATGCATGCGCTCGATTGCCTTGATCTTCTCCGGGTTGGCCTCGATGCCGCGCGCCGAGACGAGGAAACCGAGGAGCTGGCCAGCCGGCACGCCGAAGACGCATTTCTCTGGGTTGAGCTTGATCCGGAACCGGCGCAGATTGGCGAAGGTTTCCCTGAGGTCGGCCAGGAGCGTGAGGTGTTGCTTGGTCTTCACCACGATGTCGTCGACGTAGACGTGCACATTTCTGCCGAGCTGGGGCAGCAGGCATTTCTGCATGCAGCACTGGAAAGTGGCAGTACGCCCCAAAGGGCGTGATGAAGGACGTCTTGAGGGCGTCGGCTGGGTCCAGCTTGATCTGGTGGTAGCCGGAGTAGGCGTCCACGAAGGACAGGAGCTCGCAGCTGGCTGTGGAGTCGATGACTTGGTCAATCCAGGGCAGAGCGAACGGGTCTTTGGGGCATGCCTTGTTCAGGCTGGTGTAGTCGATACACATGCGCCAAGTGCCGTTCTTTTTCAGGACTAGGACCGGGTTGGCCAGCCACTCGGGGTGGAATACTTCCATGATGAACCCGGCTTTGAGCAGCCGAGCGATCTCTTCGCCAATGGTTCTTCGCTTCTCCTCGGAGAAACGGTGTAGCGGCTGCCGGACAGGCTTGGCGTCGTTGCGGACGTGAAGTTTGTGCTCGGCGAATTCCCTCGGGACACCCGGCATGTCGTTGGGAGACCATGCAAAGATATCCAGATTCTCACGGAGGAAATCGACGAGCTCGCCTTCCTATTTGCTGTCGAGGCCGGCACCCACGACGACGTACTTGCTGGAGCGGGGTCGGCCGGGTCGAGCGGGACCCGCTTCGTGTCCTTGGCCGGCATGAAGGAGGCTTCGTCGGCCGGCTTGGGCGGAGCCGGCACAGCCGACTGCGCGTTAGCCAGCGCCACGATCCTGTCGAGCTGGCGCCTCTCCTCGACGATGACCAGCGACTCGGCCAGCTGGGAGCCGGCTTTGGCGCACTCGAGGGACTTCTTGTAGTCGCCGACGATGGTGATGAGGCCCTTGGGACCCGGCATCTTCAACTTCAGGTAGGCGTAGTGGGGGACCGCCATGAAATTGGCCATCGCGGGCCGGCCCAGCAGCGCGTGGTAGGGGCTGGCCAGGTCGACCACCTCGAACCAGATCGGCTCGCGGTGGAAATGGCTGCTGGAGCCGAACAGGACGTCGAGCCGGATCCGGCCAATCGGGGAGCAGAAGAGTCCCGGCACGATGCCGTGGAACACCGTCCGGATCGGCTCCAGCTGTCGTGCCTCGATGCCGAGCTTGGTCATCGTGTCGCGGTACAGGATGTTGATGCTGCTGCCGCCGTCGATCAGCACCCGAGAAAAGCGGCAGGTGTGCTTCTCGGAGACTAGGGTGGGGTCGAGCACGAGGGTGTAGCCACCTGGCGTGGGCATGACGGCCGGGTGATCCTCCCGGGTCCAGCTCACCGGTCGGTCGGACCAGTGCATGTACTGGGGAACCGAAGGAAGGACGGCGTTCACCTCGGCCGCGTGTTTTCGCTTGGCGTGCTTGTCATCCCCCTCGCTGGTGAAGACGACGTAGGATGCGTCCGGGCGCGGGAAAGGGTTGTCGGCGAGGGCGCCGGGTGGCGGTGGAGGCGGCGGGAGCGGCAGCTGCTGCGGGCCGGCTCCAGGCGACGGGGGTGCAAGGTTGCCCTTCAATAGGCGCTGCATGAAGCTGCACTGCCGGAGTGTGTGCGTCGATGGCTTCGCGCCGCTGTGGTTTTTGCAGGGGGAGTCGAGCATCTGCTCGAAGGTCAGCTTGGGCTGCCAGACGGCTTTTACAGTGCGCGGGCGCTGGCTGGTGCCTTGCTCGGCCGGCTGCTCCCTCTCCACGGCGGCGACTTGCCGGTTGTCGTAGCGAGGCGCCGGCTGGTCGTTCCGGCGCTTGCCGTTGTTGTTGCTGTCTTGCCGGCGCTGGCTGTTGTCACCAGCCGGCTTGGTGGGAGCCGGCTGGGCTGGGAGAAGCTTGCCGTCCGTGCCGATCGTGACCTTCATATTCATCGCGGAGTCGGCCGTAGCGTACTTGTCCGCCACAACCAGGAGCTCCGCTAGGGTCTCCGGCTCGTCGCACACCAGCCGGTGCTTGACCAGAGTGCCGTCTAGGCATCCGTCGATGAAGTATTGGACGGCCTGGACCTCGTGGACCCCTTCACAGGAGTTGCGAAGCTCCATCCACCGTGTGAGGAAGTCGCGCAGTGGCTCGCCCGGCTTCTGGACGGACATGGAGAGCTGGCGAGGCTTGCCGGGTCGCTTGTAGGTGCTGGTGAAGTTGCGGATGAACGCGTCTTCGAAATCCAGCCTGGAGTTCACACTGCCGGCTCGGAGGCTGTTAAGCCACGTCCGGGCCGAACCGAGCAGCATGAGGGGGACGTAACGGACAGCCACACGCCGGTTGCCGCCGGCTATGCCGACACCTGTGGTGTAGTCGGTTAGCCAGTCCTCCGGCTTGGTGGCGCCGGTGTACTTTGGCGAGTCGCGGGGCAGTGAGAAGCCTTTGGGGAAGGGTTCTCCGCGAATGCGGGGGCCGAAGCACGCCGGGCCAACAGAGCTTTCCTCCTCTAGGGCCGTGGACCGTGCCAGCCGGTCGATGCGGTGACGGGCGTCGCTTTCGTCGTAGGGCTCGCGGGGGCTGAGCCGGTCAGCCACGGGAACGCGGAGGCCGATTCGGTCGGCCACGGGACCGCAGGGAGCAGGAGCTTCTGGGGCCGGCTCGGGCCACCGAGCCGGCCGCACGGGGGGCTCCGGCTGCTGAACCCGACCGTCGCCGGCCGTCTCGCCAGCGTTCCCGTCTCCAGCGGTGGTGGCGCGGTTGTGCCGGCTCCGGCCGGCACGGTGCTGGCCAGAGTGGCTTGCGCTGGTGGCGTGCAAAGACATCTGCCGCGCATCCCGGAGAGCCCTCTCCGGGTCCCCGGTTCTTCTCGAGGCGGAGCCGGATGGCTGGGCCAGGTCGAAGCGTTGCTGCTGCTCGTTCGACGTGGTGATGAGGTCGCGGATGCGCTGCTGCTGCTGCAGCAGCTCCTCGCCCTCTAGGAACTCGAGGTCGGCAATCGCGGCCTGCGCCGCGCGCATGTTCTAGACGGGGGTGTCGTAGACGGGTCAGCCTGCGCCTAGCGCGCGGCCGAGTGCGCCCTCACGGATCTGCACCTCTGCGACCCGGCTGGGCTCGACGGCGGGCGGAGTGAGGCCATGCGCGCTGTCGAATTTTCGCTGGGCGGACTCCAGCCGGCGCCGGGTTGCCGCAAGCTCCGTGGCCTCGAGCAGCTGATGCTAGCGGCCCTCGTTGATCTGGGCTGCTGCAGCAGCCGTGTCGGCGTCAGGCGTGATGGGGGCTTGTAGACTCCGGATCGTATCGCGGAGCGAGTCAGTCCGTCGAGGCGGAGCCACAGCCAAGGCGGCGGCCACGGCAGCCTTCTCCTTGGCGCGCGGGGAGCCAGAACTGGTGCCGATGGTTAGCACCTCCGCGTGAACGCAGAGAGCAGCGACGTCGTCGGGGACGGCGCGGCTAACGGGGACAGGCGAGTCGGCGCAGTTGCACACTTCACTGGGAAACACGTCGGGGACGAGCGCGACGAAGACGCGCAACGCGCCGAAGGGGACGATGAAGCAGCCTGCGGGACAGGCGACGTCCGCGCCCAGCGCAGCGTTGCAGCCGGCCGGTTTGGACGTGCGGGGTGCACAGACCAAGCCGTGCACGATGCGCTCGCTGGAGCTGGTGAAGGGCCTCGTCCGGAACTTGACTCCGGCTGACGCCGCGAGCAGCCCCACGGTGGGCGCCAACTGTCGTGGTAATTTCACGGCAGATGCCATAAGATGGCTAAAGAGGTGGGGCTACGAGAGGACGCCGGTGGGCTCCGGAGGCGAGGTTGGCATGAGCAAGTGCGAGACACGAGACGTACCCAGGTTCGGGGCCCTCTGGAGAGGTAACACCCCTAGTCCTGCCGTATGAGCGGATATGCACAGGGGTTACAGAGTTGCTCCTGGAGCTGTTTGGACGGAGGAGGGAGAAGGGGCTAGGCCACCGTTCTGCCTCTCCTGTCAAAGTGTTTGGGGGTGTGGTGGAAGATGATGCGAACTAAGAATCGAGCTAACTGAACGATCGATTGGCTGACCCCTCTGCAAGGAGGCCTCCCTGGGGGTCTTATAGGACGACCCCCAGGGTTACAATGGTAACGTACTAGAGGCGCGGGCCCCTGGTGTCATTGTCCGGGATCCGGTGGCCGGGTCGCCGGGTCGCCGGGTGCCGGGTCGCCAGGTGCGCCGCACCTGCCTGTCGCGGGGCACTGTGCGGGTCTTGTCCCTCGTCAGTGTGGGCACGAGGCACTGTGGCGCGTCTTGTCCATCGTCAGAGGGAGGTCGGCGCCGCTGTTTCTACAGGACCGCGCCTCACTGACACCGCCCACCTCGGGCGGGGGCGCAAGGAAAGCTGCAGCCTTGCCTGCTCTGTCAGCGTAAAGGGAGGAGCCTCTCCGATTCTCCTGTCGTCTGCCTCCAATCAGCCTGACCTTGCCGTACGCCATGGCGCATCATGATGGGCTGCCCCTAGTCTTCCAGTTTCCTGAGGAAGACCCTAATGAGGTTTCGGACGTGCTTGACCTGGCCGTGCGGGAAGTCGTCGCATCTGTCGCCGCACCCGTTCCAGCTCCCGTCGCCGCTCCAGCGCCAGCGCCCATCCCCATGGCATTGATGGGCTGGGAACCGCACACTGTCGCCCAGCTTGAAGCCGCGGGGATCCACGAGGTCTCCGCTAACTTGCACACGTCCGTGCAACTACCAACACGTGCGCCTGCGCATGCACTGACGCACGTGCCCATGCCGGTGCACGTGAACACCAATGTCTCCGCCACGCCGTTGCCAGCGCCTGTCCCCGCGCCGGTGCCAGTGCCCTCCTCAGCGGCATGGGTCGCCGCAGTCGACCGCTACCTTGAAGCGACGCCATACGCCGCCTCCGGCCGGTTGACTAGCTCCTGGAGACCGAAGTCCAGAACATACTGGCCTTCCTTGAAGCTTGGGCCAACGTCCAGGAGTATGCCAACGCCGGCACAAGACGCCGCCATCGCCGCCGGCCAGTGGCCCAACGGCACACAGAGCATGACAGAGGAGCCGCTTCCCGCCGCAAGACGCACCCGCCGCCGCTGCAATTAGTTTTATTCATTTTTTTTGTTCGATCGTGGTATGAATGTAAAGTCACAGTCAGACTGAATGAAATCTATGGTTTGATTGATTGAGTGTTCTGCTGGAGCCCTATCAAATTAAATAAAAAAGTCATCAAGCGACATATATTCCTTCTCATCGCCAACATTTCATATTAAATACCTGTGTCAATTCCAAATAGTTGTAGGGTGTGAGCAGGTCCCTTCGAGCACTAGGTGTCGTGGTAATTTCACGGCAGATGCCATAAGATGGCTAAAGAGGTGGGGCTACGAGAGGACGCCGGTGGGCTCCGGAGGCGAGGTTGGCATGAGCAAGTGTGAGACACGAGACGTACCCAGGTTCGGGGCCCTCTGGAGAGGTAACACCCCTAGTCCTGCCGTATGAGCTGATATGCATAGGGGTTACAGAGTTGCTCCTGGAGCTGTATGGACGGAGGAGGGAGAAGGGGCTAGGCCACCGTTCTGCCTCTCCTGTCAAAGTGTTTGGGGTGTGGTGGAAGATGATGCGAACTAAGAATCGAGCTGACTGAACGATCGATTGGCTGACCCCTCTGCATGAAGGCCTCCCTGGGGGTCTTATAGGCCGACCCCCAGGGTTACAATGGTAACGTACCAGAGGCGCGGGCCTCTGGTGTCATTGTCCGGGATCCGGTGGCCGGGTCGCCAGGTCGCCGGGTGCCGGGTCGCCAGGTGCGCCACACCTGCCTGGCGCGGGGCACTGTGCGGGTCTTGTCCCTCGTCAGTCTGGGCACGAGGCACTGTGTCGCGTCTTGTCCATCGTCAGAGGGAGGTCGGCGCCACCGTTACTACAGGACCGCGCCTCACTAACACCGCCCGCCTCGGGCGGGGGCGCAAGGAAAGCTGCAGCCTTGCCTGCTCTGTCAGCGTAAAGGGAGGAGCGATGTAGCAGCGCTTGCTTCGTCGCTAAGGCTTCGTCGCCTCGCGGCTGGCCGGCATGGGCCAGCCGGCCAGGCCGGGTTGCTGTGCCGAGCCGGCTCGCGCTGCGGAACCGGCACGCTTGGCAAGCCGGCCAGAGGGACTTGTCTTGCTCCGATGATTTTCCGAAAGGGATCCGGGCTCCGTTGCCTACCCGGGGGTCATCCCCCCGACACTAGGTGATACATACATTTATCCACGCATTTAATTATTACTACTATTTAAATACACCACGGGTGCCTGAACTTGTCCGTCACGGTCACTTTTTTTCCTATACTTGGAAAATACTACCTACTAGTAGTAGGTGAAACTGGTGCCGTAACTTGTGAATGCGTCTAGATACGGTCGACGGCATTGGGCATCTGCCCCGGGTGGCGCGCCATGTTTATTAGCTCACGCGTTCTTCGTGTTTGCCCATGCGTCTGCACCAATGGGAGTAGAAGGGGAGGAGGGAGAGATAGAAGACGTCGGACCCACCAGTAAGTGGCTCAACGAAGGGGAGTAGTACGTGCTGATGAGCCGGTCCCACTGATGTACTAAAAGTAATATAAAAACATGTTGTCCATTAAAGATACAACAAAAGCGACAATCGATTTTTGAGTCCAGGCTCATCTGCACCCACGCTGAAGAACAAAATGAAAACAAATATTAGAAAAATTCAAAAAATTCCATTTTTTTGCATGGTAGACAATTTGGTGCGTGATGTTTGCTCCAATTTTCATATCATTTGGACATCTGAGTAGCTCTCGGCAAAAGCGACAGATTTGGGGTCTATAAAAGAGTGTACTATTCATGTACTGTTCTGACCCAATTTTTCTTTTTTGCTGAGAGCTACTAAGATGTTCAAATGCTCTTAAAATTGGAGCGGACCTCACGCAACGAATTATCTAGCACGCACAAAAAAATGGATTTTTTTTGACTTTTTTTGATTTTTTTGTTAATTTTTTGAATTTTTTTGAACTTTTTGTGAATTTTTTCTTGACCGGGTGCAGATGACCCTGGGCACCAAATCGCTGACGTGCGCCTGGAAGGACCTGGTCGCCTGTTCGATCCTCGTCCTTTTCATTTTTAATTTATATGGGTCCAAAATTGTTCCATGACAGGTGGGTCCCCCAGTGTGTAGTTTGTAGCATTTTAATTTATGGGGTGAAATTTGTTCCATTACAGTTGGACCCTCAGTGTGTAGTTTGTAGCTTGTTTTTAATAATAAAAGAAAACATGAGAGTTTTTTTGCAAAAATATCATGGTGCGATGGGAAAGGTGAGAAAGAGCGTGCGAGTGAGTGGTCACAGAGCTAGAGGGAAATAACTGGGAGAGAGGCAGGGCCGCAGGGGGGGCAACGGTGTTTGGGGTGGTTGTGGGCCAAATGCTAGAAAAAAACTAACCTAAACCCTCCGAAATAAATGCCTTCACAAATTAATCCAAGGATGGAGGCATAGTCCCCTGGCAATGTAAATAGCTCTGGCCCTGCGGGAGATGGAGAGGTAGCGTCTATGTATGGGAGAGACGACGTGAGAAAGCGAGGTCAATCGAGACATAGATAGACAGGGAGATAGGGTGAGTGTGGCCTGACATTCGGTCAAAAGAGAGATATGCTCTGGAGAGATATCGTGCGATCGAGCTTTTGGGGAGGGTGAGGGTTGTAAGGGAGATCTTGACAAATTGACCTACATAGACAATGTGCGTGATAGAGTATACAGAGTGTGGATCGAGGCCCAGACAGGGAGATATATCGTTTGTGTGTGAGAGAAAGCAAGGTCAATCAAGACATAGATAAAGAGAGAGAGATTGAGCGAGTGTGGGCCACCATGCGGTCGAAAGAGTGAGAAGTACGGGTTGGAGAGAGTGACCTAGATAGATAATGTGCGTGAGAGAGTATATACAATATGTCGAACTAGGCCCAAACAAGGAGATATATCGTTTGTGTGTGGGAGAAAGCGAGGTAAATCGAGACATACATAAAGAGAGAGGGAGAGATTGAGCGAGTGTGGGCCGACAAATGGTCGAAAAAGTGAGACAGTTTGGTGAGAGTGACCTAGATAGATAATCCGCATGACAGAGTATGTAGTGTGTCGATCAAGGCCCAAACAGGGAAATATAATGTTTGTGTGAGAGAGAAAGCGAGGTTAATCAAGACTTAGATAAAGAGAGAGAGAGAGAGAGAGAAAGATTGAGCGAGTGTGGGCCGCCGTGCGGCCGAAAGAGTGAGACGGTGTTGAGAGGGGGGGTCTAGAGAGCCAATGTATGTATCTAGTGAGAGAGGGTGGGAGGGAGAAAGAGAGAGAGACAGAGAGAGAGCTCGGCATGGAGTGCAATGGCGGGTGTGTGAGAGAAATATGTTTGTTGAGAGAGTGGGGGAAAGGGGTTTGTGTATTTGAGAGAATTAGAGATCGAAACATGGAGAGAAAGAATGAGCGGGTGTCAGAAACCAATAGCTCTATAAGGTGGTTAAGAGTGGAAGATTGATCGATAGAGGAAGTATGTAGTGTGTGTGTCGGGGGGGGGAGGGGGGGTCTAAACACAACATTTGAACGTAGATAGTAATAGACTTAATATTGATGTTTCAATTTAGTGCACAATGTAAAATTTGAATTGAGGACCATGCATATGGCTTCTGTAATTATTTCGAATTCGTGCCATACATGCATGGTTTGGAAAAGTTGATGCACTAATATTGACTCGATTGTTGTGGTATTTTGTATGTGTGTGGTCATATGCTTGAATACATCCAAAGTTATCTTACCACCATAGTGTTAATCTTATACATATGAATTTGCATTCAAAAACTTAGCGTGGATACCATGAAATGCGAAATCCACGTTAGAATTGGAGATCGCTATGTCACAAACACACTCTAATTCAAAGAACTCATCATTAATTAATTACTAGTATGTCGTTTCGAAGGACTAATTATTTGCAAGGAAAACACGGGTATGGTAATACAAACAGATTCATTTGCCAATGAAAAAAAGATTCGTTTGCATTTTCAAATGTAGGCGCACCAGATAGACCACGGTTGTGTCGTGGTGGTGGCGTGTGTCGTACGGACGCTATAAACTGCATGCCTCCACGTTTCGGATTGAAATATCTGGTGGCCCAAATTTTAGCCCTGCGAAATCCCCCTTCTCCCCCACCCCCTTCCGCGCCCAGAGCGCTCAAATCCCTAATTCGCCGCCACCCAAGCAAAATTTGAATCGCCCCCCATCTCGTCTCGTTCCCCACCTCCGTACCGGACGACGATGACGAAGACGACGGTCGCGCTGCACCACCGCACTAGAGCTGCCTCATCTACGCCCTCGTCCACCGCACAGGGTGGTCCACCGACAACGTCTGCCACCGCAGCCGACGTGCTTCATAGACACCGACTTCCACCGCATCAGGTCTATTTCACCGATGCCGTCTTCCACCTTACCGGGGCTACTTCACCGAGCACATCGTCACACCTCCACCCCCCCACTGGTGCTTCACCAACGGCCTGGTCCACCACATCGTAGCGCTCCACCGCCGCTCAAGATCTGTTTCCGTAGGCGGCCAGCCAACGCAAGCGCATCACCCTCAATGGCTCTGAAGTGACCCACACTCTAGGCGAGTATGCCTAAACGCCGGCCCGAACTAGGTATCCACATATCACTGCGCTGTGCACTGTTCCACTGACTATTTTTGGTTTTACAGACTATCAATTCCAAACGAAGTCCAAATGCCATGAAACTTTTTGGAGATTTTTTTTCTGGACAAGATAAACACTAGAAGCGTCGGGAGGAGTCCAGAAGACCCTGGAGGTGGCCACGAGCCACCAGGGCGCGCCTGGGGGGGGGCAGGCGCGCCCTGGTGCCTCGTGGGCCCACCTCTGACTATTTTGACCTAATTCCACCACTATAAATTCCCAAAAATCGGGAAACCAACCAGGGAGTCCACGAAATACTTTTTCCGCCGCCGCAAGCTTCTGTTCTCGAGAGATCCCATCTGGAGGCCTTTTCCGGTACTCCGCCGGAGGGGGAATCGATCACGGAGGGGCTCTACATCAACCTTGCTGCCCTTCCGATGATGCGTGAGTAGTTTACCACAGACCTTCGGGACCATAATTAGTAGCTAGATGGCTTGTTCTCTCTTTCTGATCTTCAATACAATGTTCTCCTCAATGTTCTTGGAGTTCTACCCGATGTAATCACTTTTTGCGGTGTGTTTGTTGGGATCCGATGAATTGTGAGTTTATGATCAGATTATCCATGAATATTATTTATGTTTTCTCTGAACTCTTTTATGCATGATTATTATAGCTTCATATTTCTTCTCCGATCTATTGATTTGGTTTGGCCAACTAGATGGATTTATCTTGCCATGGGAAGAGGTGCTTTGTAATGGGTTCGATCTTGCGGAGCTCAATCCCAGTGACAAAAAGGGACATGACACATATGTATCATTGCTATTAAGGGTAAAAAGATGGGGTTTATTCATGCGTGAGTTTACTTTGTCAACATCATGTCATCTTGCTTAAGGCGTTACTCCGTTCTTTATGGACTTAATACACTGGATGCATGCTAGATAGCGGTCGATGTGTGGAGTAATAGTAGTAGATGCAGGCAGGAGTCGGTCTACTTGTTTCGGACGTGATGCCTATATACATGATCATTGCCTTGGATATCATCATAATTATTTGCTTTTCTATCAATTGCCCAACAGTAATTTGTTCACCCACCGTATGCTATTTTTATGAGAGAAGCCTCTAGTGAAAACTATGGCCCCCGGGTCTACCTTTATCAATTACTAAAACCCTAAAAATACTTGCTGCAATTTTATCTTAATTTTTTTATTTTGTATTTTTGTTTTAATCTATCTATCTATCACATACACATTAATCTTGCAATTAACCGCCAAGGGATTGACAACCCCTTGTTTGCGATGGGTGCAAGGATTTTTTGTTTTGTGTGCAGGTGCTGCTAACGAGGTGTTGCCTGATTCTCCTACTGGATTGATAACCTTGGTTTCATAACTGAGGGAAATACTGGAGGATCGAAAGTATGTCTAGAGGGGGGGTGATTAGACTACTTGACCAAATAAAACTTAACCGTTTCCTAGATTTTAGTTGTAGGCAGGTTTTAGCAATAGTACATGTCAAGCATCACCCTACACATGCAATTCTAAGAGTATAGCAGCGGAAAGTAAGCAATTGCATATGTATGTGGAGAGGGGATAGGAGATTTCAAACGCAATGAAGACACGGTGATTTTTGGCGTGGTTCCGATAGGTGGTGCTATCGTACGTCCACGTTGATGGAGGCTTCAACCCACGAAGGGTAACGGCTGCGCGAGTCCACGGAGGGCTCCACCCACAAAGGGTCCACGAAGAAGCAACCTTGCCTATTCCACCATGGCTTACGTCCACGAAGGACTAGCCTCACTCTGGGTAGATCTTCACGAAGTAGGCGATCTCCTTGCCCTTACAAACTTCTTGGTTCACTCCACAACACGAAGTAGGAGGCTCCCAAGCGACACCTAACCAATCTAGGAGGCACCACCCTCCAAAAGGTAATAGGCTCGGCAATGTCGATGAACTCCTTGCTCTTGTGCTTCAAGATGATAGACTCCTCAACACACAATCACTCTCTCACAGATTTGGCTATGGTGGAAGAGATTGATTTGGTGGAAAGCAACTTGGGGAGGCTAGAAATAAAGATCCATATGGTTGGAGTGGATGATCTTGACCTCAAGAAAAGAATAGGTGGTTCTCTCTCAGAAAACTGGATGGGGCAAGTATGGAATAGTTCTGAGTGCTTCTCTTTCGAGTAGGTGGTGGTGGAGGGGTATATATAGGCATCCCCAAAAATCCAACCGTTACACACAAAATGACCAACTCGGTGACACCGATGTGTTAATCTCGGTGGTACCGAAGTGACCAAAAGGTGGCAACTTTTGAATCTCGGTGAGACCGATATAAGAATCTCGGTTGCACCGATAAGGTGACCAACGGTCAGACTCCCAATCTCGGTGACGCTGATCCAACAATCTCGGTGGTACCGATTTTGTGAATTTGCGTAACAGAGAGTTGGCAGCCTAAACTCGGTGGCACCGGAATGGAATCGGTTGCACCGAAGTGGCTAGGGTTTGGCTGAGTCTATCTGTGGTTGAGAATCGGTGGCATCGGAATGGAAATGTTGGTTGCACCGATTTGAGTATTTTGGCTTTGGACAGACTTTGGTGGGAGAGCTTGTGGGTGTTTTTGGTGACTATCACTTGTGCACGTATGAGCATATTGTTCACCAACAAAGCCTTACCCCCTTTTAATAGTATTGGCTTTCCTATGGACTCAAAGTGATTTCTCACAAATGTAAAATGTAGAGTCCTCTTCCTTGAAGCTTTGCCAACCTATTTCCTTGCATCTTGGGGTATTCCACAATCTCCACAATCCTTTTGCCAATCCCATCATTGAACATTTCCTAAAATATACTTGGTGGGAACATTAGTTCAATGACTTATATGTTGTTATAAATTACCAAAACCACCAAGGGAGCAAATGTGCTTTTAATCTCCCCCTTTTTGGTAATTGATGACAACATATAGATCAAAGCTTCGACAAATGATTAAATGAATGAAATACATCGTCACTTTGAGATGTGATAAGCAAGAGCTCCCCCTAAATTTGTGCATTATTTTAGGATTTGCGTTTGAATGCAAATGCAGAATCGATTAGGTACATGGGGTACTTCTTCCATGTCACATACATCTTGGTGGTGTGCGATAATAATTAGAGTGAACAACATAGCACAACACAATCAAGCAAAGGTGAATGATCATCTCATAAGCATTAAGATGATAGGAAATAGTTTCATCACACATAAAGCGTATGATTAAACACAAACAACGTGTATCACAAGCAACCAAAAGATCAAAAGTTTTTGAAAGCGATAAAAACCAAACGCTCTCTCACTTGAAGCCTAAAGATCTATATACACTTCTCCCCCTTTGGCAACAAGTTACCAAAAAGTTCAAAGGCATATATCTAAGCGTTCTTGGGCTGATCTCCTCCGGTTGTTGATGATGGAGTCGAGAGAACAGCTTTGGCGAAGATCTCTGCAGATGTCGTGGATGGAGTTGGAGTGGCAACTGGAGGAACTGGAGCTGAAGCTGATGGAGCTGAGGTGACAGTGGCAGGAGCTGATGAAGAGGGCCTCAAGTCTGGAGCTGGCACAGTGGCTGATCTGGCCTGAGTGGTGAACTGTGTGCCTGGCCTGAGAGGAGAACCATCATCATCATCATCATCATCAGAAGAAGAAACCTGAGGAAGAGGCATTGAGTCAACTTCCTTCTTGAGCTCATTGACTGTCTTAGTCAGCCCATCCACCTTATCATTAAGGGTCTTGATCCTGTCCTCAAAGATCCTCACAAGACTGTTCTGGTTGTCCAGAATGCCCTTAATGTCCTTCTGCATGCCCTGAACTAAAGAAATCAAAAGATCCATTTGCTCATTCCTGGATCTGGGGACTTGAGTACTAGTGGCTCTGGCTGCCTCTGCCTCTGCCTGAGCTGTAGCTGATGTGGGATGTTCTGGATCCATCACCACAACGTTGTCCTCGAGATCTGGCTGTAGGGGCAAGTGGGGACGGTCTAGAGCAAATATGTGCTTCTCCAACTTTGAGTTGATGAGCATCTGGATATAGGGTGCATAGCAGCAAGAGCGCTTCTGATCAGCGGCAACCCTCTTAACTGTCTCAACAATCAAGTCCATGACTCTGATCCTGGTGTGTCTGTCAAGGTGGATCAACATATTGATGGAGTAGCCTCGGATCATCTTGTCATCTCCTGACTTGGGCATCAAAGTATGCCTCAGAATGGTGTTCATGGTGCAGAGGCCAGCCTGGAGAAAATAGATAGATCCTAGCTTGTGAGACTGCACATTAGCAGCAGGGATCTCCTTATACATGTTAGCCATAGCATTGTGGCTCTCCTTGGATTCTGAGTAGACATCCAAATCTCCATCTTGAGCTTCTGGGACTCCTAAGATGGCAGCCCACTCCTCAACAGTAGACTCATACCTCGCACCTTCAGTCATCCATACAATTCTACCATCTCCATAGAAATGTGCAGTGGAGTAGAATTGCATGATCATCTCATCATTCCAAGCAGTAAACTTTCTGCCAACAAACTCATCCAAACCAATGCAGTGAAAATTATCTTGGACATTTGGAAAATAGTCCTCATTCTCCTTGATGAATTTCCAATCAACATACCTCATATCACTCACAGCTGGACTCTTGTCAAATAGCACAGTCTCATAGAAATCCTGTTGCTCTTTGGTGAAAAATCTGTAGTCCACAGCTGTCTTTCTCCTTTGGGCATATGGATCAGCAGCTCTCCATGCCCTCAAGCCAGAATCCTTCCTCTTCTGCATATCCTCAGCAAGTGGATAGCTGGCATTATGTACTGGAAGGTGTGGCCTAAGCTTCCTCAAAGCAGACATAGCATCTTCATCCTCAACTGTGGAGGTGGTTCCCTTGTTCTTCTCAGATGCTTGAATATTCCTGGATAATCTCTTGGGCTTCTCAGCAGCAAGCTTCTTGGGTGCAGATTTGGTGCTCTTAGATGTGCCAGTCTTTGGCATAGCATCAGACATAAGCTTCTTTTTCTTCTTGGGAGGGGCCTTCTCAACATGTTCTTCCTCCTCCTCAGCAGCAGCACCAGCAGCCTCCTCAGGGTCCTCAAACATGGAGGTCTGCCTGCCAACAACATAAACAATCCTTTTCCTAGCTCTCTTCTTATCCCTGCCTTCTTAGGCATAGACTTCTTTGGGGGTGACTCAAGGCGAAGAGCCATTTTTGTCCTAGCACTCTCAGGTGCTTTCATAGTCTCATAGCTAGCATAGACCTTGCTGACAGCTCTCCTGGAAGATGTGGCTTCATTTGCAGCTTTCTTGGCAGCCTTCTCTTGCTTCCTGGCAAGAATCTCTTCCGGAACGAAGTCTAAATCCTCCTCATCTGAATTCAGCTTCTTCCTGGCCCTTGTAGCAGCCTTGGGCAGCCCATGAGAACTGGGGGTGCCTGGATCTGAGGATGAACTAGACTCAGGATTAGTGCCAGAATCCATCTCAACACTCTGCTCTTTGAAGTTGTTCTCACTGTCCTCGGCACTTGACATACTGACCCTGTGAATAGAGTATAGAGGAGCAGAAGAAGTTGAGTCATCACAAAATGTGGCTGGTTTTGAAAGTCTGAACAAAGGATTTTCAAAGTTTTACATTCCGTCACATGAAAATCGGTACAGCCGAAGCAAAATTGTCAGTGTCACCGAGACTGACTATCTCATTAACAGAAACTTGGCACTCTTTCCGGTGGGACCGAAAAGCAGTACTCGGTTTCACCGAGACAGTTCTCAGCAACACATACAGACCAATCGGTGATGCCGATTAGTTCACTTTGGTTCTATCGAGTTTCATCGGGCGGAAGGCAAATCCTAGAAAATCGATGGTTCGCTAATCTACGGAGATTTCTCGTGGATAGAAAGATGTGCAAACTGTGGCTTATAGAGAAAAACAACTTCATTGCGCAAGAATCGGACGAGGAGCGCAAGAAGGATCGAATCCGTACCCTAGCTCGGTGACGAATCCGCTACGGCGGCGACGGCGGCGATGATGCCCGTCGACGGCGAGGATTCCCAGCGGCGGAGACGCACGGGGAGGCAAGGCGATGACCAGGGGGTCCTTCTCGGCAGTTTAGGGTTTGGGGCGCGACGATTGAAGATTGAATTTCAAACCATCGGGACCACAGATTATATACCCTTCACTGTCGGTGATACCGATTTTAAATTTTCGGTGTCACCGAGTTCCTCAACTGTCAGCTGACAGGGAAACTCGGTGTAACCGAGAATATGAAATCAGTAGTACCGAGATTGAAAACCAGATCAACCCTAGGCATTCGGTGAGACCGAGAATTGTGGGTTGGTTCCACCGAGATGCACTTGGGAGGTTTTAATGGTCAGTCCTTGTCGATACGGAACTCTGAGTGCTCCACACACAGAGGGATCGAAAAGTACTTGTTCAAATTTTGTGATGCAGCATGAATAGAATATGAGGTGAGGAAGCATAGAAAGCTAAAGAGTGGTCCTAGGCATTCTTGTCCATCCAATTGGCAAAAGAAAAATCAAAATCCAAATAGCAACAATTGGATGTCCTCGAATGAGAAAATAAATGCAGACCAACATGCTCACACAATAAGATGTCAAATGAAATCATGTCAAACATGCACAAACATACAAGCATCTAACAAGCACTTTGGCGATGACGAAGTCATCTATATATGAGTATATTGACATAGGAGCCAAGTAAGAATACTTGATCATAGGTCATACTCATCGTTTAAGCACAAGTGGGGTTACCACTTTTACATAAAGCATTTAATGTTGTCACATACTAAGAGATGCTTTAACTCAAGTCTCAGAGTAAAGCTCCCCCTTGATGTGACATCCCCCCATAAGAGGGATAAACTAACCTTGGGTTTTGTCGAGGAAGACTTCATGTTTGTGAGGTAGTGGTGGATGCTCAAGGTTGATGAAGATCACCAAGAGTTGGGAGCATCCTTGTTGTTTCCTTACTCTTCTCACCTACATGGGTTAGTCCCAACACACAAGAGACAAATACAAGGATAACTATGGACATGGAGTGCAAAGCATGTGTTATGTTGTCCATTGATTTGTTGATTACCTTGTCCCTTGCTTACCTTTGAGGGAATGTGTGACTCCTTGAACTATTGCATAGAGTTGATGTTGATTGCAAAAAGTTCTTGCCAATAATGAATGTGAGTGAATTTCATTTGCGGAGTCACCCCTCAAGAAATCTCTAGTTCTTCTTCTTGGGGACCCACATCAAGTTGATGGGGATCCTTGGAGTTGTAGTAGCACTTGATGAAGTAGAACTTGATGAAGTCTTGGGAACCCACTTGACCATGGCTTGAGGAGCTTCTTCAAATGAATCAATCTCTTCTTGAAGCTTGTCCTTGCCTTTTAGCTTGTGGTCTTGTGGTGGAAGGTCTTCTTGAGCGTTTGTCCACTTGGGAAGAGTATTTTCATACTTCTCCTTTTGAGGAACAAACTTGGGCACGGGATATTGACCTTCATCCCACTCAACTCCATTAGCGTTGAAGTAGCCAACACCACGATTCTTCCGGTATCCTCCGTGCTTGCGTACAATTTCCTCAAATTGCTTACATCCAGCAAGACTCTTGTAGACACCTTTTTTCTATAATTCCTTTCAATAAGACATTTTCTTGCTCAAGTGTAACTTGGCTAAGAGAATCATCATTAGTGGAATCAATAGAACTACTAGAAGCAACATCATTGGGTTTAGCATTTTTATTGTTGCTACTAGATGAAGAACCATTCTTGCCTTTGTTACTAGTTTGTTTAGATTTAACGTGTGGCATGAAAGTAGAAAAGAGTAGTCGTTTGGCTAGATAAGATGAAGTCTTCTTTTGGAGATCGTCATTGATAGCTTTAAGAAACTCATGCTCTTGCTCCAAGTTGAGCTTCTCGAAGCGTAGCTTCTCATGAGTTCTTACAAGCTCTCTATGATCTTCAAGAGTAGATTCATGAGCTAACTTAAGAGTTTTTAGTTCTTTAGTTAGTTCCTCTATTTTCATCTTATCATCATCAATTGACTTATCTTGACTAGCATGAGAATTATCAAGTTCATTTTGACTAACATCACTAGTTTTATCAAAGAGCAAGTCATCATCACAAAGCAAATCATCTTCATCACTATTAAAATCAAGATACTCGGGGTGTGATACCTTAGGGCCTTTAGCCATGAAGCAACTTCCACTCCCTTCGTTTGGTGAATCAAATAAATCATAGGAGTTGGTAGTCACTAGAGCAATTCCGGCAACACCATCATCTTGACTATAGTCGGAGTTGGAGTGATAACTTCTCTCGGAGTTGTCGTCGGAGTCGGAGCCGGAAACCCATTCACCAACATGAGCTTGATGTTTTCTTCTTGTGTAGCTCTTGGTGTACTTGTCCTTCTTCTCCGAGTCCCTACTTCTCCTTGAGTGTCTTCGTTCATAACGATCATCTCTACTCCTTCTCTCTCTTGGAGGTGATTCATTCCTTGAGCTTCGTCTTCTTGGTGACTCTTCTCTTCGTTTGTGGGGAGCCGTGCACTCATTAGAGTAGTGCCCGGGCTTTCCACAATTGTAGCAATTTCGGTCACGACTTGACGATTGCTTCTCATCATATCTTGAGTTGGAGCTTCTTTCTTTGCCTCTACTCTTGTAGAACTTGTTGAATTTGTTGACCATGAGGCTTATCTCTTCATTGGTGACAAGGTTGTTGCTTGAAGTTGTGGGAGCATCACTTGTGGCTTTGTAAGCACCGCTAGACTTGTTGTGCAGCTCCTCTTTGTCCTTGAGTGACATTTCATGAGCGACAATCCTTCCAATGACTTCCGTGGGCTTGAGATCTTTGTAATTTGGCATCATTTGGATCAATGTGCAGACGGTATCATATTTTCCATCCAGAGCTCTAAGTATCTTCTTAATGATGAATTTGTCGGTCATCTCTTCACTTCCTAAGCCGGCAATCTCATTTGTGATGAGAGCAAGCCTAGAGTACATCTCTGTGACTCCTTCACCATCCTTCATCTTGAACTTGTCAAGTTGACTTTGGAGCACATCCAACTTAGATTCCTTGACGGACTCGGTACCCTCATGCATATCAACCAAAGTATCCCAAATTTCCTTTGCATTCTCGAGGCGGCTGATTTTGTTGAATTCTTCGGGACATAGACCGTTGAATAGAATGTCACAAGCTTGAGCATTGTATTGCAACATCTTCAATTCTTCCGGGGTTGCCTCACGACCCGGTTCCTTGCCATCCTCAAAGAAGTCACCTTGCAAGCCAACACGAACAACAGCCCAAACAGCGGGGTTATGACCAAGAATATGCATTTTCATTTTGTGTTTCCAACTAGGAAAGTTTGTACCATCAAAATATGGACCTCTACGGTGATAATTACCCTCACTAGACGCCATACTCTCCTAGGTTGTGAAACCAAGGCTATGATCACCAAAGCTATGGAAATCAAGGCTTACGGAGACCAAAGCTCTGATACCACTTGTAGGATCGAAAGTACGTATAGAGGGGGGGTGATTAGACTACTTGACCAAATAAAACTTAACCTTTTCCTAGATTTTAGTTGTAGGCAGGTTTGAGCAATAGTACATGTCAAGCATCACCCTACACATGCAATTCTAAGAGTATAGCAGCGGAAAGTAAGCAATTGCATATGTATGTGGAGAGGGGATAGGAGATTTCAAACGCAATGAAGACACGGCGATTTTTGGCGTGGTTCCGATAGGTGGTGCTATCGTACGTCCACGTTGATGGAGGCTTCAACCCACGAAGGGTAGCGGCTGCGCGAGTCCACGGAGGGCTCCACCCACGAAGGGTCCACGAAGAAGCAACCTTGCCTATTCCACCATGGCTTACGTCCACGAAGGACTAGCCTCACTCGGGGTAGATCTTCACGGAGTAGGCGATCTCCTTGCCCTTACAAACTTCTTGGTTCACTCCACAACACGAAGTAGGAGGCTCCCAAGCGACACCTAACCAATCTAGGAGGCACCACCCTCCAAAAGGTAATAGGCTCGGCAATGTCGATGAACTCCTTGCTCTTGTGCTTCAAGATGATAGACTCCTCAACACACAATCACTCTCTCACAGATTTGGCTATGGTGGAAGAGATTGATTTGGTGGAAAGCAACTTGGGGAGGCTAGAAATCAAGATCCATATGGTTGGAGTAGATGATCTTGACCTCAACACAAGAATAGGTGGTTCTCTCTCAGAAAACTGGATGGGGCAAGTATGGAATAGTTCTGAGTGCTTCTCTTTCGAGTAGGTGGTGGTGGAGGGGTATATATAGGCATCCTCAAAAATCCAACCATTACACACAAAATGAGCAACTCGGTGACACCGATGTGTTAATCTCGGTGGTACCGAAGTGACCAAAAGGTGGCAACTTTTGAATCTCGGTGAGACCGATATATGAATCTCGGTTGCACCGATAAGGTGACCAACGGTCAGACTCCCAATATCGGTGACGCTGATCCAACAATCTCGGTGGTACCGATTTTGTGAATTTGCGTAACAGAGAGTTGGCAGCCTAAACTCGGTGGCACCGGAATGGAATCGGTTGCACCGAAGTGGCTAGGGTTTGGCTGAGTCTATCTGTGGTTGAGAATCGGTGGCATCGGAATGGAAATGTTGGTTGCACCGATTTGAGTATTTTGGCTTTGGACAGACTTTGGTGGGAGAGCTTGTGGGTGTTTTTGGTGACTATCACTTGTGCACGTATGAGCATATTGTTCACCAACAAAGCCTTACCCCCTTTTAATAGTATTGGCTTTCCTATGGACTCAAAGTGATTTCTCACAAATGTAAAATGTAGAGTCCTCTTCCTTGAAGCTTTGCCAACCTATTTCCTTGCATCTTGGGGTATTCCACAATCTCCACAATCCTTTTGCCAATCCCATCATTGAACATTTCCTGAAATATACTTGGTGGAAACATTAGTTCAATGACTTATATGTTGTTATAAATTACCAAAACCACCAAGGGAGCAAATGTGCTTTCAAATACTTATCTCTACTGTACTGCATCTCCCTTCCTCTTCAGGGAATTACCAACGCAGCTCACAAGTAACAGGAAGAATTTCTGGCGCCGTTGCCGGGGAGACGTCATCAACATCTATCAAGTACCTATGCATAAAACTTACATCTCCTTGCATTTATTTTATTTGCCTCTCATTTTCATCTCCCCCACTTCTAATTTTTTTTACAAAAATACAAAATTATTTTTCATTTGCCTTTTTCTTGTTTGCTTGCTTGTTATCTTGTTTGCGTTGCCACGATGTCTCAAGAAAATAAAAAATTGTGTGAATTTTCCAATACTAATAATAATGATTTTAATAGTACTCCAATTGATCCTCCCACCTCTAGTGTGGAGACTTGTGATATTAATGCCGCTTTGCTAAATCTTGTCATGAAAGATCAATTTTTCGGCAGTCGTAATGAAGATGCTGCATCCCATCTTAACACTTTCATAGAATTGTGTGATTTGCAAAAGAAAAAGGATGTGGATAATGATATTGTGAAATTAAAATTATTCCCATTCTCATTGCGGGAACGTGCAAAATTTTGGTTTTCATCTTTACCACGAAATAGTATCGATTCTTGGGACAGGTGTAAAGATGCTTTTATTACTAAGTATTTTCCTCCCGCGAACATTATCTCTCTTAGAAATCAAATTATGAATTTTAAGCAACTTGATCATGAACATTTTGCCCAATCTTGGGAAAGGATGAAATTGGTGATAAGAAATTGCCCTACTCATGGTTTAAATTTATGGATGATCATACAAAAAAATTATGTGGGATTGAAATTTGTTTCTAGAAATCTTTTAGATTCTGCCGCGGGTGGTACTTTAATGGAAATTACTTTGGGGGAAGCTACTAAATTGCTTGATAATATTATGGAAAATTATTCACAATGGCATACTGAAAGAACTCCTACTAGTAAAAAAGTGAATTCTGTTGAAGACATTAGTACTTTGAATGATAAAGTTGATGCACTTATGAAATTGGTTGCTAGCAAAAATACTCCTATTGATCTTAATGATGTGCCTTTATCCACTTTAATTGAGAAAAATAATGATCCCGTAGACGTGAATTTTGTCTCGCGAAACAATTTTAATAGTAATGCTTATAGGGGTAATTTCAGTGCTAGACCGTTTCCTGGAAATTCCTCTAATAATTATGGTAATCCTTATAATAATAATAATAATAATAGGATGCCCTCTGATCTTTAAAGTAATATTAGAGAATTTATTAATGCTCAAAAAGTTTTCAACGCTACGATAGAAGAAAAATTGAGTAAACTTGATGATATGTCTAGGAGCATTGATAGAATTATTCATGATGTGGAAAATCTCAAGACTAAAATTTTGCCACCCAAAATTGATATTAGTGAATCAATTAAAGCTTTATATGTCTCCATGGATGAGAGTAAGAAAAGAATTATTCATGATGCTAGTAGGCGTCCTCATAATTTGGAGGGTGAAAATCTTCATGAAAAAATTGATAAAAGTGGGTCTGGAAAGGTAAAAACTTTAACTAGCAATGTGCCCACTCTCTTGGATTACAAAGACTTTAATTATGATAGTTGTTATTTGATTGAGTGCATTTCTTTGTTACAATCCATTCTAAATTCACCCAACGCTTATGAGCAAAACAAGGCTTTTACTAAACACATCGTAGAAGCAATGATGAAAGCGTTAGAAGAAAAGCTAGAACTAGAAATTTCAATTCCTAGAAAATTATATGATGAATGTGAACCCACCATTAAAACTAAAATTAAAAATTATGAGTGCAATGCTTTATGTGATTTGGGTGCTAGCGTTTCCACAATTCCAAAATCTCTATGTGATGTGCTAGGTTTCACCAATATTGATGAATGTTCTCTTAATTTGCACTTGGCGGATTCTACTATTAAAAATCCATTGGGTAGAATTAATGATGTGCTTATTCTTGCAAATAGAAATTATGTGCCCGTTGATTTTATTGTACTTGACATTGAATGCAATCCGTCTTGCCCCATAATACTTGGTAGACCGTTCTTACGAACTATTGATGCTGTTATTGACATGAAAGAAGGGAATATAAAATTTCAGTTTCCATTAAAGAAGGGTATGGAACATTTCCCTAGGAATAAAATTAAAGCACCATATGAATCAATTATGAGGGCCACTTATGGAATCAACTTGAAGGATGACAATACTTGAAACCATGCTTTATGCCTAGCTAGGGGCATAAAATAATAGCGCCTGTTGGGAGGCAACCCAATGAATAAAATAAATTTGTACTTTTCTGTTATTGTGTGTTTTCACAATTATACTACTGTTATGATTGTGATTTTTGTGTTTTAATTAGTGTTTGTGCCAAGTAATGCCTTTAGGATGATTTGGAAGATAGTATAATTGATGCTGTTTGGAAAACAGAAAGTTTTGCATCCAGTGCCAGAATTTTAGTTCTGTACTGGAGAGTCAAAAAAATCTGAACTTTTTACACAGTATTGGTATATGAATTTCCCACGTTGTGCTAATTTTTGAGAATTTTTGGAGTTACATAAGTATGGCTTTTAAATAGATTGCTACAGACTGTTCTGTTTTTGACAGATTCTGTTTTTGATGCATTGCTTGCTTGGTTTGATGAATCTATGGATTGTATCGGGGTGTATAAGCCATGGTGAAGTTAGAGTACAGTAGGTATAATGCAAAAATAAAATATGAATGGGTTTTCAACAGTACTTAAAGTAGTGATTTATTTTGTTATACTAACGGATCTCACGAAGGTTTTGTTGAGTTTTGTGTGATTGAAGTTTTCAAGTTTTGGGTGAGATCACGATGGATGAAGGAATAAGGAGTAGCAAGAGCCTAAGCTTGGGGATGCCCAAGGCACCCCAAGGTAATATTCAAGGAAGACTGTCGGGGGGATGACCCCCGGGTAGGCCCAAGACGGCGAAACGACACTTCAAACTTTGCCAGGGAAGCGTCCCCTGGCGACCTGGCAACCCGGCCGGCTCGCCGCCTCGCGACCCGGCGACCTGCCTGGCTGGCTGGAACCTGGCACTGTTCACCCTGGCACTGTTCATCCTGTCCGGGTCCCCAATCCGGGTCCCCAATCCGGGTCCCCAATCTGGGTCCCCAATCTAGGTCGAGCCATCCGGGTCGAGCCCGTCCGGCTGGAGCCGTCCGGGTGGAACCGTCCGGCTGGCAACCCTGCTACTCATCCGGGTGGCCACCTGGAGCCAGCTGGCCTGCCACTCGAAGTCAACCACAACGTCCCGTCGGACTGCGCGGACAAGACGGCCACGCTCTACAGTAGAGCACTGTAGATTTAGCGGCTGGCACTGTAGATTTGGCGGCTGGCACTATAGATGTGGGCCACCCCTTGTCCCCTGGGCTCCCCTTTATAAGGAGCACCAGGGGAGGCCTCACGCGGGGACGGCCTGAAGACAGACACACACTCACTCTCTCTCGTGCTCTCACACACTTACACACGAGGCAGAGAAGAGGAGCGCTCCCAGCCTCCTTCTTCCTCCTCTAAATACAGCTCCAGGAGCGACTCTGTACAACCATATACCCCACATATACATCAGACATGCAGGAGTAGGGGTGTTACCTCCCACGGAGGGCCCCGAACCTGGGTAAACCACCGTGTACAGTTGCCCAAACCCGTCTCGGATCTCCACTGCAGCCTTGCCCTCACCTCAAGCCATTCCATGGCATCTGCCGTGACGCGGCACCCCCCGCGAGAATACCACGATAGTTGGCGCCCACCGTGGGGCTAGCTGCTACTGGAATCGCGGTCCGGGCGGGACCCTCTTCGTCACCACTACCGCGACGTCGCCGCCGTCCAGAGGCGGCGTGCTCACGTGCCTCCGCGCGCTGCTCCGACCGCGGTCGCACGTCCGCTCCTCGAGCTCGCGCTCGTTCCTGGACGCCTCCTCGTCTCCGCACGCGCTCTGCTGCAGCCTCTCCCTCGTTCTTCTTTTTCACACTAGTACAAGCAAAAGAAAAAAAGTTGCAGGGAAGAGGAAAACTCCTAGCTGGCTCCGGCCGCCGTTGCCGGCCACCCATGGCGCCCCTGCGCCCGTCTCCGCCCTGCCCCGCGCCCGGCCGTCGCCGCCCTCGCGCTTGGCCGTCGCCGTGTCGCTCGGTCCTCCCCGCTGCTCCCTGGAGCCTCGCTCCCTCCCCTGCGAGCGGCCGCCCCGGCGCGCCTCCTCCAGCTGCAGCCACGGCCTGCTCCTCGCCCGGGGCCAGCTCCCCCTCGCTGCCATCCGCCGGCCGTATCCGCCCCTCGCGCGTGGCCCTGGGCCCCCGCTGGCCGCGTCGCCCCTCCCGCCGCCTGCGCCATGCGCCGGCTCCGCCGCGCTCCCGTCCACCCGCGCCCCTGCCGGCTCCCCGGCCGCCTCCCGCGCCGCCTCGCCCGGCCGGCCTCATGCACGCCGGCTGGCCGGCTCCCCCGCCTGGCCGCCTCGCCCGGCCGGCTCCCCCGCCTGGCCGCCTCGCCTCTGCCTTGCCTCACGCGCAGCCGCCCCGCGCGCCGGCAGCGCCCCTGCTCCCGTGGCCGGCTCCGCCCGCGCGCCCCCCTCCCGCCAGCCGCGCCTGGCCGCCTGGTCGCCGCCCTCGCCGGCTGCGACCGCGCCGGCGTCCCCGTGCGCCCGCATCCTGGACTCCTCCGCGCCGGCTCCCCCGGCCGCCTCCGCTCGCCGCCTCGCCCAGCCGACTTCGCCGCGCAGGCTGCGCGCGCACCTGAGCCGCCCGCGGCCGGTCGCCGGCTGCCGCCGCGCTGGCCTTCTCCGCCCCGCCCGCGATGCCCAGCGCCGGCTGCGCCCGCACACTCCCTTGCCAGAAAAGGAGAAAATGGGTGGGGGCCGGCTGAGAAAAAGAAAAGTCAAAGGGCCGGCTCAAAAAAAAAAGAGTGTGGCCGGCTGGAAAGATAAGGCCGGCTGGAAATAAAAAAAACACTGCCGGATGGAGAAAGAAAAAAGAGACCAGCAGCTGCGCCGGCTTCGACGCCTGGCCGGCTGGAACCTGGCCTGACCCGGCCCGGCTGCCTGTCCGCTTCGACGTCTGGCCGGTCGGGCCCGACCGGCTGAGGCGCCCCTTGACCGCCTGGAGGCTCGGGCCGCCTGCCGCACGTCACCTCCGCACCGTCTGCATCAAAACCAATGTGAGCTCCCCATTCGCATATCTTTGCACCGTGAACACAAACGGATAACCCTGAGCGACCCTCGGGGTCTATCGCTGCATTTCTTCAGCTGCTTTGCTGTTCACCCCGGCACCAACTAGTCTTGGCCCGGAGGCTTGCCGTTTGGCCCCATTCGTTTTCCCAGTAGACGGCTTAGTAGCGTGTACGGTACCAAAGGCCCACTCTTCGTCTCAGCTACAGACCGCACCACGGCTGTCCGGCTAGCGAGAGCAAAAGCTGGAGGTCAGCCCATGCGAAAGACGTCCGGGGAGAAAACGGCCTGGGCGACCCGGTCGTTTCCTTTATGAGTATCTGCTCGGTCGAATCTGCTCCCAAGAGTCCGAGTACTGTACGCTCCACTCCACGGCCTACTCTTCGCTTCAGCTACAGACCGGCTCCCGGCTGTCCGGCTGGCAAGAGCAAAAGCCAAAGAGCGGAGGGGACATGAAAAAGACTGAAGGGGGCTCGGACGAAACCGAGTCGGCACCCCTCTGCACGCAACTTGCGCTGCCAAAGCTAAATATTTGATATATTTGTACTGCCTAACTTTGTCTTTCGCATGATTATTTCCGTGGGGAACCCTCCCTCCTCGCCCGGAGGCTCGGAGGCTACACCCAGTGGGTGCGCCGGCGTGCCCCGCTGGGAAAACGCCACGCCTGTTGCAGGCCCGCCGCCGGCTGCCACCGGCATCCTCGACGCCAACGTCTGGTCCAACATCTGCGGAAACCCTCCGCACGACTCTTCGAGTCGCCCGGAGGCTCGGAGGCTACACACAGTAGGTGCGCTAGCGCGCCCCCACTGGAAGCGAGCCGCGCCGGCTGCAGCCCGCAGCCGGCTGTCATCAACGGCCTCTGCTCCAA